>LR991034.1:7897396-9147396 GCA_905163495.3 Cosmia trapezina | reverse complement strand
GCATAGTAGTGTGCCCAAATGTAGTCGCTTATTTAGCTTCGAACATGTAACACCTCGTGATGTAGTTAATGTTTTTAACACACTTAAGTCTAAAAACACTGGTGATTACTGGGGCATCTCCATTAAACTATTAAGTAATATAATAAACATCGTAGCCCCCTATCTAGCTGTTACTTTTAATAAATGTGTTGATTTAGGAACTTTTCCTGACCTCATGAAAAGTAGCAAAATCATACCATTATTTAAATCCGGTAATAAAAATGACGTTGGAAATTTCAGGCCTATCTCTATCTTACCTGCATTTAGCAAAATATTTGAAAAGTTAATACTCAAGCAGTTGCTAAAACATTTTAATTTAAACAGACTCCTTCACGATGAACAATATGGCTTCACTAAAGGTCGTTCGACTACGGATGCGGGTGTTGCTCTGCTGAAACACATATTTAACGCTTGGGAGAACTCGCAAAATGCTATTGGAGTTTTTTGTGATCTCTCCAAAGCCTTTGATTGCGTGCACCATGACACGCTTTTGCGTAAATTACGTCATTATGGTGTCCAAAACGAAGCTCTCAAAGTAATAAATTCTTATTTACATAATAGGTTCCAATGTGTAGATGTTAATGGTGTGAAATCTTCCGGGCTACCAGTTCAGTTAGGTGTACCTCAAGGCTCAATACTGGGTCCACTCTTATTCCTAGTGTATATTAATGACTTACCATTCTATTTAAAGGGTATCTGTGATGTTGTACTGTTTGCAGATGACACCTCTCTTATTTTTAAAGTAGACAGAAACAGACATGATTTTGATGATGTAAACAGTGCACTCTCAATGGTTACGGATTGGTTTACGACAAATAACTTAGTTCTCAATGCCAAGAAAACTAAATGTATAAAGTTTGCCTTACCGAATGTTAGAAATCTGGGACCCAACATCGTCTTAGATGAAGAGGTACTTAAGACTGTAGAATCAGCAGTTTTTCTGGGTATAACAGTAGATGCTAAACTTCAGTGGGGCCCACATATATCAAGCCTAGCGGGAAGGCTCAGTTCAGCCGCCTACGCCGTCAGGAAAGTAAGACAATACACTGACGTTGATACAGCTCGGTTAGTCTATTTTAGTTATTTCCATAGCGTTATGTCCTACGGTATTCTGCTATGGGGCAAAGCGGCTGATATTCAAAATATTTTTGTTCTTCAAAAACGAGCTGTTCGAGCAATTTACCAGCTAGGAGCTAGAGTTTCTCTGAGAGAATTTTTTAAGGATTGGTATTCTCACGGTGGCATCACAGTTCATCTTCGCCAACATCTTATACGTTAGGCAAAATATACATGTGTACAGTAAAAACAGTGATATTCACAATATTAACACCAGAAATAAGGACAAATTACGTGCTCCATTTCATCGGCTTCATAAGGTTCATAACTCATTTGTTGGTCTTGGTATAGCTTTTTATAACAAGCTACCTTCTTCTTTGCTAGATTTGCCTTTTAATGCGTTTAAAATTAAAGTTAAATCCAATCTTTGTTCAAATGCATACTATTCTATCAACGATTACTTAAACGATAAGAATAGTTGGTCGCTGTGATTAACTCAGGACAATGTTTATGTTATGTTCTTTCTCCAGGATCAGCTCACATAATGACAGGTTACATGAGTTAAGTACTAAAATTGTTTATTTTATTTGACAAAAATATAATTTAATGTATTGTGTTGCGTAAATTATTTTGCATAGGTACTATTGTATAGAATCTAGTTCTTCTAACTGAACAGACAGCTGTGCTGCTGGGGAGTTTGTTCCGCTACTTCTTCTTCCCAGCTAAAGCACTAGGAAGTGGTGAAGGGCGGGCGTTTTGTGGGGACTGTCTTACTGTAATTTTGACGTTCAAAAAGTGCTGATTCTCAGCCTAATTTGAATAAAGGACTTTTGATTTTGATTTTGATTTTGTATAAAAAAAAACAGTCGTCCCATACATTTGGTCAAGTAGGCATTGAAATTTAAGGGGCGACTGTTTTTTTTCCACGATTACGATGTTGGTATCCCGGAAAAAGTTGTTCAGTTTGATGGTCTGTAAGTCTGTGCACATTATGTAGACTCACACTGTACAATAATACGACCTGTTTGTTGGCACTCTGACGAATCGTGGAGACTCATTTTATGCACTATGGTCTATGGTACCTATTGAAAGTAAATCGTACTCATTCAAGGAAGTCGTCTAATATGATTCATTGTACAATGAATTAATTAAGAACCTTATTTTTTCAGTGATAGGAGGAGCTCGTGGCTAAGTAATAACAGCTGCACGGGTCGATCCATCAGGTTAAGCTACGCTTGCCGGGGTTGGTCCGTGGTAACCATCTTTACATAGGTACCGATAAAAGCACGTTATGCTGTAGGTCCTGGCTGTCATTCGTGGATCTCTGACAGTCGTAACGGGTCGTCAGAAGCCTGAAAGTCTGACAACCAGTCTTACCAAGGGGTATCGTATTACCCAGTTACTGGGTTGTGGAGGTCAGATAGGCAGTCGCTCCATGTAAAATACTGGTATTCAGCTGCATCCGGTTAGACTGGAAGCCGACCCCAACATAGTTGGGAAAAGGCTAGGCAGATGGATTATTTCAGTGATAAGATCATGTCGCGGACGAAACGTTAGTCTCAAACACGGCGGACTGAAAAGATGCTTTTAATTTTTTCAGTCCACCGGTAAATTATGAATGGCTAAACTCCAAACACGTTCGTGATGGGGTATCGATATTGTTTTCAAAATTTCAATCATACTGCTGTGATATTATGGCTTTCTGTTTTTTCTCTAAAAATACTTAGAATAAAAAAGCCCGTAGGTATGTAGGTAGGTAAGTAACAAAACCCCGAAAAAGTCATTGAAATCTCTGAAAAAGATTTCTCACATCAGTTATTGCATACCTACCTGCCTCATCAATAGGTAGGTATTCATCACGAGCGCGAAGTTTCGCTAATTAATTGTTTTACGCGTTTATAATATAAACGCGTAAAACAATTAATTAGCGAAAATTATATTATAATTTAAGAGTAGGTAATGCCTTATTATCTAATAATACTTCCCTACATAGACTAATTATGTAATTTTCTAACAAATATAAAGGAAAATGAAGGAATAATGTAAAAAAATATTACTAGGTAAGCTTTCATACGCATTTTAGTTTTAGCGCGGGCCTGTTTTTAATACCATGCCATAATATTTCGATTCCATTCAAGTATTTAACTGGCCAACTACTACGCTATTTCATAGCGCATAGTATCTTATTCTAAACTACGACGCGCATACGCACACACTCACAGATCATGTAACTTTACACACACTCTCACGTTGCACTGCAGCACGAAACATTACGAGTAAGAGCCGATAAAAAGCTATTTATCTCTTTCGTACGATTCTCGCTGTTGTTGCTCATAACGCGCTCAAGGTCAAAGTGGGGTAGCTTGATGTGCTGGCGACTGTACCGAAGTACTTACCTAATACCTAGTTAAGTTCAAGTTTAGTGCAGTAGTCTTATCTAATCCAAATCATTCAAGAAACAGATAGATATAGAATCTATTGTCTTGTATGCCTACAACAACTTGAAACGCTTTTGGTGCAGGTTAAGATAAGAATAAATTTTATCTATCCAAAGAATTGTACTAGTATCAGTTGGAAATTTAGTTATATATGTATAACTAAAAGAACGAAAATTCTATTCTTTATCATTTTGTTGAAGGAAACCGGGTAGGTATACCTACTCAGGTAAATTTAACACGAAATAATAGCCTAGCTGCATAGATAAAACACACACTTAACTACATAGCACTTAAAACGTAAGTTTTGATCACATCAGTCTTCGCAATTCTTCAATCTCGTTAACTTTCTTACACAGCATCAGCCTATATTATCTATCTCCCAAAGTCCCAACCTCTTGGCTGGCCAAACTTTTCAACAAGGCATTAAATTTCGTACGAGACAAAATAAGAAAAATAACTCTAAATTGTCTGGTAAAATATAATATGCAGTAATGCAGCTGCCTGGGTAGTCTAGACGCGAATGTACTCGTTCCCAATATAGATCAAGATGGGTAAAACAATAATTCCTGCTCGTAAAACACTATTTCACATACATTTAACGATTTTCGTTCAAAACAATTTAACAAATCCTTGATGGTCCTTACGCGTATCTATGTCGGCGAAGTTCGTGATCAATTACGAATAAATATTCATGTAAAAACCTTTACACTGTGTAGATAGGCCAATAACGAGGCTGCTTCATATGACGTCAATTCGATCTACTTAATAGATATAATTGTATATTATCTAGACTATTTAAAACGGTGCCAAAAACCGCACGCGCGGTCAAAGAACATGCAATGATTCAAAGTTCATAGGTTTTATACATTTTTATATCAAGTCATGATGTACCCGAAGAAAGTTGTCTAATTTCAGACAATTGGCAAATCTATCAGGTATTTTGGCATGATAGTTTAATGGACACTTCCACTACGTAATAGGGAATATCTGGAAACTAACCGAGAGAAGCACTGGCAACACACAACGTAGGTATGGTTCAGCACCACATACTTCTGTGTTCCAATTTCGAACAATCTATAAATTCAAAAATGGAACAGAATTTGTTCGAAATTATCTGCCTAGTAAGTTATTCAATACTTAAGTTGTTCTGAAATTCTTTGACAGTCTGTTGAATTGAACCACACTGCCTTTATTATATGATACCTATTAGAAGTAGTCTATTGGTCACGATATCATGCAGACTTTCCTTATTAAGTTTAGAAACTACCAGAACTAGAGGCTCAATTAATGAAACACTTTATTCTCAGAAACAACGCGATTGTTGTTATGTCGTAGTGTTTGTAAATTGTAGATGTAAATGTAAAAAATCATCAAACACAAAAACAATAACAAAAAAACAAATGATAATATAACATTTAATATAGAGTACCTACCTATGCAAACATTATTGAAGTCAGTAATGTATGAAAATAATGATTATTTAAAAACCGTAACACAGAAACTTCTTAAACTGTCAAGGAAGTTGAATAACATCTCGATATTGAAAGACATCTCGAGATCGATTCATCGATAAAAAACCCAAATTCCAAGAACCTACTTATTGTCACCTACTTTTCTGACATTAATAGCTAATAACATTGTGTAATGAGAAACTGTACTAATAGAACAAGTGTGTCTTTTATCGCACATATTATGATATAGGTAGCTACTTATGTGTGACAACTTACGACGTTATTATACCTGCAGATTCAACTTTTATGTTCTAGATCTAGAAACCTATACTTATCCATACTAATAAAACTATATTGATGTGGTTTTTGTGAATTTGTAGGTATATGTATATTTGTATATCTTTGGAACTAATTACTGATCCGACTCCGAAAATTTTGTGACTAATAGGAAGCTACAGTATTACAGTTTCAAAGGGTTAAAACAACAAATTTCACGCGAAGTCGAAGGAAAAAGCTATCACAATACTTAATCTATATACATATAAATTTATCCATATTTGCCTTTGTCACGCCATAACTTGAGAACGGTTTGACCGATTTGATTTTTAAGTATTTAAAACAACGTGTACCTAGCATTGACATATAGTATTTCAAAGTTTTCAACATGGACCTAATATACAAACTGGACTGAGCTCTCATACCAAAAACACGAGCAGAGAGAGATGTGTCACATTGAGGCAGTTTATCTCCTTCTAATAGGGTGACCAAACATTTTTATGACAAACAGGAAAATTCGTTTATACAGAGATAATTTGCGTCCGGTTGACCATAAGTGACTTCAAATTATTGTTTGTATTACAAACATATTGTAATTAAATAATATAAAGAAATAGACCTTTTTCGAAAGCTCCTTTATGAAACTGAACATTATTGTGTTCTATATCGGTGTTGAATCGTGTATTACCTACCCATGTTTTGAGGCAAGAAGGAAGGACTACAATATTGGTGAGACTCGTCTTGTGGCGAATCATCAAATTTGATCACGTAGGTATACGTGGCTTATGATGAAGTAGGAATGTAGAATCTCGTTCTGGGACCATGGTACTTTCTTGCTCTTTTTTCGTTTACTCTACAGAGCTGGTTTGGGTAAAAGTATGTAATTGAAGCAAAGGGAACTAAAATGATTCTGGAATTATATCCAACCATATTTGTTGAATTCCTTCTTTGGATGGAAAGCTGTAAACAACTTAAAAATAATGCTATTTCAATCATGCGATACATAAGTACAAATTGTATTTATTATGCGCCTAATATTAATAGTTTTAATCAGAAATACACTAATTATAGCTTTTGTAGACAGAAGACGCTAAGTCTTCTGTCTACAAAACGACTCAAAATTGTTATTATTTAGTAACAATTTTAGGTCTTTTATCGAGATTTATTTAAATCTTTGTTATTCCTTACAAGTTCCTTACCTGGTGAAATTAAATGCCACAACCAGCATAACATTCTCTTTTACATTTCTTGATGCAACACTTTCTCACCATTTTCGCTATCTAAAAAAACCGCCATGAAACCATTGATGTCAGATTTCATTGTTACCAGAGTAATTATATGATAGCTACCAAACAATAATCAAAATCATAATCATAATCATAATCATAAAAATCTTTATTTTTCTCATTCAGAATTATATTATTTTGATTATTTTACTCATGGAGCTTACTCATAATAACAATCTTGACAGGTGTCAAAGTCACGAAAAGAGTAGCTCCGAGTATTTATTTAATTAATTATATAAACAGTGGCAATTTAGTTTATACAAGTTACTTCAAGTGTAGTACGTATTGCAAATTATCTGGTCAATTATTTGTGACAACCCGTAATTAACCAATTGTGAGATATACCCCAAGAACTTATCAGTGAACGAAGCAATACAAAAGTGCAATAACAAACAACGAAATCACTACTAATAACAACTGTGGTACTTACAGTGATATTATAGAACGTGTTTGTGACAATATTCAAAATTGTAAGGTTATTTAACAACAACTAAAATAGTGACTCAAACGATTTGTTTACATTTCATTCGTAGATGACAGGCAAAATTCAAATTCGTATGTGATTTGTACTACCGATCACACTGTGTTGCCAGATCCTAGACAGTGTTGCCAATTGACCATATTTTCAAATAGTCAACATCCTGAACATAACGACATCTATTGGCCACTCAAGGAACCATACGACCTGCACGCAAGCGATCAAAGATCTCACGATTAGTTTTGCGTAACATGACGACATGCCGAACACAATGACATCTATTGGCTGAATAAGGAAACACGCTCTCGATACAACAGGTCGAAAATTTCAAGCGTCTGCCTGACGGTCTCAATGGTCGAATGCACTGCGGTCAGATTACCATAGCCACTACGTTGGACGGCGCAAGTTCCGATCCCGCCAGAAACAGCCAGTATCAACTTATATTTGTTACATTTTGGATCCTCACATAATTTTAGATCTCTCAAGACGCAAGTGTTTAGAATTTACATATCATCACGCCTTAAGTTCCCGAAGGGATCGACAGAGGTGTATACGTACAGAATAGATGGGTGAAAATAATTAAATTAAGTACCTATATAAGCAAAATATATATAATAATAAATAAAATAATCAAATTTATTAAATTGCATATAAGAATAACAATGGATAGTGCAAATAGAAATGTCACACTCCGGAGACATAGATCAATGAACATGTTATACGATAACTCTATCGATTCAACATTATCTGAAGACATGTTGGGAAGAAGTTTAGATCTGTCATCCAACGTGCAAAACTATTGCACAGAAGAAATGAAAAAAGAGCTACAACAGCTAAAAACGAGTTTAGAAAGCACGCAAAATGAGCTGGATAATACTATCCTCGAAAATTGTGACCTAAAAAAGCAAATAAATAGCCTGACTCGAGAAATGGCCATTCTAAAACATTTATGCTCTAGTCCAGTTTCATCTCTAAGGAAAAACATGTTTTCCAGTTCTACAAAAAGTGCGAGACGACGACTCGCTGATAGTTTTTCTAACAGTCCTACGACTTCTACACTAATAAAAAGCGATGACTCCCTGACGAAGATACATAAAAAAGAAACACAACCAAACCCAATGTCAAGGGAAGAAATAGAACACACCATTCAGCCACTAATACATACAATAACATTACCTCCAGGTTCCATAGTAAATTGCTCAAAAAACGCAAAAAAACCATCAACATCCGCCTTACAAAATAAAACGGAAAGTACAGTTACAATGGAAAACCTGGAACCTAAACAACGAATGCAGCTAAACACGTCTGACTGTAATATTTGCATTTTAAGTACCAACAACAAAAATAAAGTAAGGGATATTGCAGAAACTACACTCCGCAAGCATTCGGAAAACATATTTCATTATTTAATGCCACACTGTAAAACCGAAAACTTGTTATGTGACTTAGAAACAAAATTGAAAACATTCACATACAATGATTTTTGTGTTATATTAATAGGAGAGCAAGATTTTAGCACAACAAACGATTATTTCCAGTTGGTATTTAGTATAAGGACGACCCTGCAAAAAACAAAACACACCAATGTAATCATCTGTACTCCGACATTTAGATACAGCTACTATAAAAAAATGTACAATTGGAGGGTAGATCATTTTAACAACCTGCTTTATCTCGACATACTGACACATGAACATGCATACTTTTTGGACTCGAATAAGAACCTATCATATGACTACACAATGTTCAAGAAACGCACTGGATTAATAAACAACTATGGCATGCATACCATTTTTAAGGACATTGACGATTTTATACAGAGACTAAAGAAATACGATCTATTGAATACCAACACTATTGACGAGCCACTCCAAATAAACGACGTATCGAATAACCAGTTATTTCTATGACAATTATTTACATATACTACATCAGAATATTGCAGGGCTCTTGAATAAATCGGATGCTCTTACTGTATGCTTAGAAGAACTTACATTGAATAAAGTCAATATTGACGTCATATGCATCTCTGAACATTTCATTATGTCAGGCTATGAAGACTATCTCACCATCCCTAACTACGAGCTAGCTGCCTGTTTTAGTAGAGAAGACATAAAACGAGGTGGAACATGCATTTTGGTAAAGAAAGGACTTCAGTGGGTAGATCTACCCGATATAAACAAATTAGCAGTAAGGAACTCATTTGAATGTTGTGCTATCAAATTAGCGCAAACAGGCACCATTATTATCTGTATTTATAGAATTCCAAAATCTAATAATTTAACTACATTTTTTGAGCGTTTGGAAACATTGTTACAGTCGCTAACAAAGAAACGTAAGCAAAACATTATAATATGTGGTGATTTCAATATTGACACATTAAAAAGTAGCAATATATCACTAGACCTAAAATGTCTGTTGCTTAATTATAATTTAAAGTTGGAACTCAATCAGCCAACTAGGCTGAAAAGTAACACATGTATTGATAACTTTGCACATAATCTTGGCAACAAATGTAAAGCTGACGTAGTTGAATTTGCTTTGTCAGATCACACCGGTCAAATACTGAAGTGTCCTGTAAAAAGAACCTACCGTTTAAATTACTGGTATATCAAACGACGAGACTTTAGTACAGAAAATATGAAAAAGTTTAGAGAATGTCTGGAAAACACTTCTTTTTCGGATATCTATGAATGCGATGACCCGGATAGTGCTTACAAACTATTTCTGGAGACTTTTTCACTATTTTATGGTTTATGCTTTCCGCTTAAAAGAATAAAAATAAGGTTACACAATAGGCCTCAATGGGTGTCGCGTGGAATTAGAGTGTGTAGTAAAAAGAAAAGAGCACTCTTGTGGCGTTACCGTTTGAACAGAAATGAAGCAAATAAAAAAGAGCTTAATAAATATACCACCACGTACAAGCGAATAATTAAATTAACACAACGTGCTCAGAATATGTATAAAATACAATCATCATTAAACAAATCGAAAGTTACATGGCAAATCATAAACCGGTCAAAAACTAATTTACCTAAGAATACAATCGCAAGCATTAAAATGGGGAGTTCAAATATAACACATCCACGTGACATAGCCAATGTTTTTAACGATTTTTTCATTGACAAAATTAAACCTGTCTGTAATAGGGGTATATAAACAACTTCAAATATACCTAAACCTAGTCACTCCATGTTTATGGCACCAAGTAATGAAGATGACATAAAAAACATAATAAAATCCCTAAAAAACACAAGTAGTGTAGGACATGATGGTATATCCACAGAAGCCATTAAATATGTATCGGACAGCATTAGTGCCCATTTAAGTCACATTATTAATTTATGTATAATACGAGGCATATATCCGGCAGATCTTAAGACTGCCGTAGTAAAACCTCTGTACAAAAAAAGTGACAGAGAAAACACAGAGTCTTACAGACCTATTGCACTTGTGCCAATTTTCTCAAAGATATTTGAAAAATACATATATGAACAAATTCATAAATATTTAGTAAAACATAAGACATTGACTGAAGAACAAAAAGGTTTTAGAAAAGATAAAACCATTAACATGGCCATTTATGACTTCTTGAACAAAGTAATTGCAAATGTTGACCATAGAATACCGGTTTGTTCAATATATTGTGATATGACTCAAGCCTTTGACTACGTAGATCACAATATCTTGCTTGATAAATTAGAAGCTTACGGAATAAGAGGAAATGTCCTACAGCTAATCGAATCGTATCTAAAAAACCGAAAGCAATATGTAGAAATTTCACAGATAGATCCAAAAACTAAATACGAAAGGGTCTATAGGTCACGTGACAGATCAATCTCATATGGTGTACCACAGGGGAGCGTTCTTGGCCCCCCTCTATTTATACTATACATAAATGACTTGCCCAAAGTGACGAAACATCATATGTCTCTTTTTGCTGATGACAGTACAGTTACCATTGACTGCACAAACAAACAAAATTATAATAATGAAGTAACTAATACTATTAATTCAATAATAAAATGGCTCAACAATAATAATCTCAAAATAAATATTGACAAAACTAAACTAATGGCCTTTAGTCAACGCAAAAATGTAACTATGAATATTCACTATGATAATAATAAAATAAATCAAGTAAGTACCTCCAAATTCTTAGGCTTAACCATAGACCAACGATTGGATTGGAAAGCACATACATTAGAATTGGCAAAGCGACTCAGCAAATCGACGTATGCCTTATATAAGCTCACTGCAGTCATAGGAACGGACGCTATTGTTACAGCGTACCATGGGATGGTGGGTTCAATATTAAGATACGGTGTTATGTTTTGGGGGAACTCAGCCAATAAGGAACTAATTTTTAAATCCCAAAAAAAGTGCATTAGAGTAATGTTCGGTTTGAAATGCACAGACACTTGTAAACCATTTTTTGTTCAGCATAATATATTGACACTGCCCTCTCTGTACATTTTTGAGGTTGCGGTATTTGTGAAAACCAACCCAAAATTGTTTCCCAAGCTATCTGACTTAAATGACCGGAGTCGACGACACGTCAATATGTTATGTGCAAGACCGTCTAAGACAGCTCTGATGCATAAAAGTGTTTTCTGCATGGCACCAATTATATATGATCACATACCAGAATCAATCAAAATCTTAAATGTTAATTTATTTAAAAGTCATTTAAAAAACTTTCTCATAAATAAATCGTATTATAATATCTCGGATTTCCTATCAGAAAAACTCTCCTAAGTATCGATGTTGCTGTAATTTTAAATGACTTCATTTTGTTTTCAGTTTTAATATTCCTGACATTCTTTTTTGCAATAATATTTAAAATTAAAATTTAATTGGTTATTATTATTTGCTATACTTATTTTTACTTTTACATGCTTGTATTGTATCCATTGACATACTTAATATTTGTAACCCGTGACATTTTTATGTACCTACTATTATGACATTTTCTATTTTATTGTGATTTTAAATTATTTGACATTAATGTGTAAAATGGATTTATAATAATATTCTATGTTATTTCAAATTATATTAATTGACTTAAAATTTGCATGCTCATGTGACGGCAGAACATGGAGAACTAAATTTTATGACAACATCTGTGTACCAATCTACCCATGTTTGCAAAGGAATAAATGATTATGATTATGATTATGATTATAAAATTATTGACTATGATATACAGATTGTAAACCTATAAATAAAATTATTTAAAACTAATCTAAATGCTAAAAAAAAATATACGTAACTTATTTTACCTACTTGTAGTTGTTGAAATTTTTCTACCTTCTTTATCATTTTTATCTGTTGGCAATTGAGCAAAAGGGACAAATTACTCAAGTCGGGCTCTCTCTCTCGGCTCGTTTTGCCTCGGCTAAGATATCCTATCAAAAGTAAACCTAAAGTACAATACCTAAGGTTAATTTTTGTATGATACGATTTTTGGAGAGCTCAGTCCTGTTTATATATTATATTACGTCCATGGTTTTCAATCAGTCTGCTGTGACAGCCCGCCATAACGTGACAGTGACAGTTGCATAAACAATATAAACTCACCATAAACCATCGTTGACTTACCAAGTTAACATAATTACATTTCAATTTTCAAGCAATAGGTACCTTCGTAACAAAAAGTCCCAAAGACAATATGAATAAGTAGCAAAAGGAGGATTTCAAAGTTGACTCTATTTTATGCTTCAAGAAGGCAATTATAAGCATAGACATATAATATTATTAACGGAATTAACATGAAATTAGTATGTTAATATAGTTGACGATTAACAGCCATGGTTTAGATAATTTAATTTCCATGGTTGATATAATTAGTCTAATATTGGTATTCAAGTCTTGGTTAATAACATGACAAATCTCATTAACAGTTGCAGCGTGTAGGTACCACAATTATTATCATTTATTAGTGAGTCTTTACTGGGAAGTGTGAGTGAAATAAACAATTTATTTACGTACACAATTCAAGTTTCAATAATGACTTATGTTTTTATTTATTATTGGGTCTGAATCATTGTTCTGCTTAATAAGGCAAGATTAAGTCCATGAGACGGGTGCATGAGTCAGTGTAGACTGTCCTTAGCTGTGGCCATAAGGTTAATTTGTTTTATAAGACATTGGTGCCGATTCTCTTGTCACAAATGCCTCTAAACTAGACTAAAAATCACTAAAATTTAGTTTATTCCTGTCAAACAACGATTTCCCATTCTGAAATTGATTAAAGTGACACAACTTAACTAAATTTTAGTTTGACAGCACTAAGATTGTACTGAGATTATAATTTAGTGAAAATAGCAATTTTGCTATTCTGAATTTGACGTTTTTTCACCTAAAATTTTGATTGTCAAACTAAATTAGATTATTTTTAATCGCGATTAAAAAGGTGTGGAATAAGATTAGTTGTCATGACCTAAAATTCACACCAACACCTTGACTTCAAGTGCAAAAACAGTACTGTATTTTTTTTTTCTTTTCCACATATCTCGAAAACGGTGTGTCCTATCGCAAAAATAATGAAAATTTTGCCCCCCTTTATAAAACCCTTAAACCCGTAACCCTCAACACGTAGGTACCAAAAAAAAAATCCACAAAAACACGTTGAAGCTGCCCCCTCCCTGCCCCCCTCCAGTTCTAAAAAATATCTGACACGGTAACGGCGGCGATGTCGGATTGTCTGTAAACAAAATATGACAAGCCTTCTCACTTTTCATAGTGATTTCGCAAGTTCCAATTAAAGCCACCGGGTCAAATATACTACGAGCACTATACCACGCGGAGTCACGATTGTCAAACTCAATTTTAGTTGTGTCAAATTTTTTTCTAAATTTAGAGGTTTTTTTTTGCAGAATAGCTCTAAGATTCTCATAGAAAAAAGTAAGGAATTTTAGTGATAGTTTAGTTAGTTTAGTTCGGTGTACAACAGAATCGGCACCATTATCTTGTTTCATTTAAGAATACAAACTCCTTTGAGTGTTTTTCGCTACCTACTTCATACAAATGGTTTTGGATTTGGCCTTCCATGCAAACTCGCTGGCGTATTAACGTAGGTTACCTAAGCTATATTAATTGGCTTTACAACATTGCTAAAATACTAAAAATAACTAGGTATAGCTACTTATCTTTAAAACTTATAATTTTTACAGACCAATTCGTACTGTTGAAGTTAACATGATATGAATACATTGTTATAAAATACGAATATTTTCCCATACAAAATTAATAAAGCAATATTATAGTAGGTATAAGGTACAAGGCAAATATAAACTTGGGCATTATATTGATAAACATAATCTATAGACAGATAAAACCGTTTCATTAATAACATTGAGCTCCATCGTAACCACAGATATGAATATAGATATATATCTGTGATCGTAACCGTGTAACTAAAGTTCATTGACCTTTTCAAAAGAGGTGGCCCTGTAGTGTAAATTACTAAAGATAACACAGAAATAAAACTAAGAATTATGTTTATTTGACGCAAATCGACATTGACCATAACAATCTGGATCGTAGTCTTCTTAAATAAAAATGTATAGAACATGATAGAAAAACATGTTTATCAAATAGATAATAATATACCTATCTAACCTTTTCAACTGCAAGAAACAAGAATATCCGATATAAAAAGAAATAAGTTGCTGAACACCGAATAGCAGTAAAACAACGTTTATTTAAATGTCAAAATGTTATTCTGTTCTATTTAGATTTAAATTATTTAAATCCTATCCTACGTGAATTTAAAAAGACACATTTATATCAAGATGGACATACAAAACGTTCTTTAGAATGTATAAAGGAATAAAAAAGAAATTAGGTACTTACGTCTATTCACGTCTAATATTATTATATGAGAGCCTTGCTTATGGGGTTTGACTAGAATATTAATGCTAATATAGGACATGCCAACGATAATTTCCATGCCTACATACAAATCCGCTGCATACCGTCAAGTCTGGAAATAATTTATAGGTAGGTAGTTGGTAGTACCTATATTGTCTCTCCTTTTCGTTGGATAATAAATCTCCCACCAAACAAATGAATTGCGCCTAATTATGTAAAAATCAAAATACTCTAAAACGGCTTGACTGATTTGAATAATTATTTTTTTGTTTTGTTTGCTCTAATAGGGGGGTTTAAAAGAAAAGAAAAAAAAAATAGGAAAAAAGATATTGAAATTTTAACAGGACAACGTCTGACGGGTCAGCTAGTATTCAATACCTAATTTATTCTCTACTATAGCGACTCGCCCAGACTCGCCTCATTTTTGTTTTTCGACTTGACAAAAAATCTAGAGTTCTTTATTGTAAGTTTAATATTAATGGATTATTCTAGACACATAAAACTTCCGGAATAAATTCTTGTGATATTGAACATAGAAAATTCGTTGCTTAGTTTAGATGAACAACGCGGTCACCAAGACAGACTTGAAAAACTACTATTTGCTCCGTGAGGTATAATAATAAATTAAACTGTTCGTGCCCGGCGTTGCCCGGGTGAATTTCATGTCTCTATCTCCAGTGGTTTCGGATGTGTGTTGTCTATTTTCATACAAAAATACCATACTTTCGGACTTTTCCGGTGAAATAAAAAAAAAATATCTGTTACACAAACCTTGCTCTGACAAATTACAACAACAGCAAAAAAATAATTAACCAAATAGGTGCAATCGTTCTGAATCGATGCGCTTACAAACATTGGGTAGGTAGGTATAGAAGATAAAAGTGTAGATGAAGAAATAGGTAGGTATAGCTCTTCTATACCGCGATCTATTTCGAGTGTAGGTAGGTATATTATCAAAGCGTTGTTTCGTTCAATTTGGCACATCACTGTGAGCTTTGTTTTCGACAATTTACATGTATTTATACAAGCGAGTGGATCTCCGAATAAAATTTACGTCATAGTGCGAAAATCTGGTTTATACTGAGCAACAAACTTGTGTGTTTTGGCGGGAATCTATTGAGACTCCCACAGACAGACACGACACGACTCCGGTAGAACAATTTCCATGAAGTTCTCATAGAAATAATTGTCCCAACAGAGTCTCGTCACGTCTGTCTGCGGAGCCTTTAAGCGGGTGTTATAATCTTTTAATGTTAGTTGGCATCAGAATTCGTTTATTATTTACGTACTGGTTGGTCTTTTGCACTGTTTGATGTGTAAGCTTTTAACAAGTACCTACCTAATTAAAGTTAGTCTAGTCATAACATTCATTGTCATTAACATTACATTATCTTAATTAGTTACTCTCTGTAGATGCCTATTAATAGTTGGTAATTAACATATGTAATAACATTAGTAATTGGCGGGAAATACTAAGAAAGAACACTGGGCGCCTTCGGAAAATCCGCGGGGTGCGGTCAGCAACAAAAGTCGGTTAACACTGCTACTTTTTGACATCATCTAAATTAAGATAACATGATACGGTAACCTGCTTTTTAGCATTTCATTTATTAGATAAGAGTTAATTTTCTTTAAAATTTATATCTGTTCCGATTTTAATGAAGTATTTTTCTCAATAATTAAGATTTAGAAAACACAAGTGTTAATACACTTATGTTTTCTAAATCTTCGACTTGTGTTTTCGAATCTTCTTTCGATTTTCGACTTTCGACTTTTGTTGCTGACTGTACTAAGAATCTGTTTCATTTTGACAGTTCACAACATTCATTGCGTTATTTACGTTGCTGAGCAGTCAAATTTTTATAACATATGAAGCAATGGATTTGCAATATGCTAATGTGTTTGTTAGTGTGTTAGCGTGTTACGCAATTAGGGTGCTGGCCTTTTTTATTTTTAAACAATGTGAGACAAAAAGTCTTTTCCTCTGTTCACAAAACGTATAAAAAATACGGTTTACTCTGGTGATTCGCCAAATTTTTGCAATGGACTAGATAATTATGTTATTAGCGCTTTGTCACATAATTTATTTCAATGACCTGAAATCTTATATAAAAAAACTTTGTTTTAGATTTCAGTAGTTACGCGTATGTTACTATCGCGGATATTTGCGGTGAACCACTTTTAAACCTTATTACCTTAACAGTAAGGTCGAAAAGTTGTTCACCGCAAATGTCCGAGACGGTATCTTTTATAAAGTAGAAAATCGAAACTTCGACAGGTAGGTAGGTAATTAATTTTCCAACATAAATATTGTTACACCACTCCCTAGCTATTCGATTTAGGTTAACGTTGCCGAAGTGAACTGTCGGAAGGTAATTCTTATATCGTCAGTTAGCCAACATTTCCAACAAACAGCAAAGCAGCTAGGTAAAGTGAGAGAAAATAATTGTAAAGCAAATATTCACAACTGTCAAATTAACGTAGGGTGTCAATAATTATTTATAACACAGAGTACCATACCTATCATCTATTTAACCCCCATGTATTTTCTACGATTTTTTTCTAGTTTTCGATTTACAATTTGTTTTTCGATATTTTTCCTGATTCAACGAGATGATGGCTTTAAAAAATTATATCTTTAAAAAATTATATCGGTCGTTGAAAGTGGTGTATCTGAAATGTTGTGATTTTCATATTTTATAATTTATTATTATCTTTGCACATTTTTGTCAATCCTGATATTTACTATTCCTCTACATTTAAGCAGAGCTCAGTAAAAACATAAATTTGATTTCTACTACTATCCTTACCCACTACCATTGATATGAAATGAGGGATCCAAAATGACTCGAAAACTACAAAAAAGCGTAGAACATACATACTCTGCTATCAGCTCGCACTGGCTTGACACCTTAAAAGAGACACCCTGATATTAACAGCTGTTGAAATTAGAAATAAGAAAGAAAAGAAAGAAAAATAAATTAACTCTTATCTACTAAATGAAATGCTAAAAAGCAGGTTATCGTATCATTTTGTGTTAATTTAGATGATGTCAAAAAGTAGCCGTGTTGACCGACTTCTGTTGCTGACCGTACCTAATCGGATATAGGAACATAGGTACTTACAGTATACGACAACGTTCAAAAGTCCATCGTTATTCGTTTATCTTCGGAAAAACTGAAAATAGCGAATGAAATGTGACTATCTACCAATAGAAATTGATTTATATTCCCACCTAAATCATTATAGATTGACGCACTACACAACAAAGTTCGGTTTTTATTTCAAAAACAGAAACAATAAAGTATGTAGAACCTACTCTCAGTTTATGCACAGAATAAATAATAGTATTTACACGTAGTATTAGGCAAAGTGTGATCTATGAATCTATCTGTGCGTGTGATTACTATACCTACTTATGTACTTATACTAGAAAGGTTTAGGTAATTAGGTATTTAAATAAAGGTAAACAATCTTGATGTATCTTTTATCTTTTTTATTTTAAAACCTCAGTTTAAAAATAAAATGCAACTAAAAACCAACGTAAATACAACAATAATGACTAAGGTGAGGTGTTCAACAGTGAACCATGATAAAGTTGGACAGTCACAGCTCAACAGTCTCTTAACATAATGAAGATTTTTTTTACTAAAGGATGTCTCACATATCTGACTTTAATTTTGCATATTAATTTTAGACCCAAACGTAACAGGATGGGATATATTAAAGTTTTTTTTAAAGATGGGAAATGGCTCACTGAGTCCACCGAGTGGGACACTCTGAACCGGGTCTAGGTCAACAGTGAACCAATATGTACACAGTGAACCACCCTATTTATTTTATAGTAAATTATGACTATTTATCCAAAAACGATTTGCTTGGCATTTGGCTTTTTCTGTCGGTATAGCTAAAAAAACGCCTTCCTACATAGACAGATTAAAAATCTTCAACATTACACCTTAGAAGAGCGTAGATTAAAAATCTTCAACATTACACCTTAGAAGAGCGTAGACGTTTAAACGACGCAATGTTTGCCTGTAAAATCTTGACAGGAAATATTGACTCACCGCCGCTGCTCGCACTTATAAACTTTCGTGCTCCTTCAAGAATTCCTCGTAAGCCCATAACTCCACTTCGTCCTCCACAGAGAAGAACGGTGTTGGGATCTAACTCTCCATGTGCTAGGTTCTGTAGGGTTTTGAATGGTTGTAGCGACCTAATCGATTTCCACTTTGATTCTTTAGCTAAGCAGAAATCTAAAATTTTGAGTTGTTTATCTGTTTTATTGTAAAGTATTAATATTAGTATATCAGTTCAGTACATATATTTATTTTTGTTTGTACTTATAAAACTAAGTCTTTATTTATACCTACATAACATTTTTCTTTTGTTTTAAGTTGGCTCTAAACTGTACGCTATGCTATGAAATATGCTATGTAAGCTAAGCTAAGCTTACAATTAACATAAATTAATTTAGTTCATGTGGTGTTTACCTTTAAGTAATTGTTACACTGTTTAAAGTTTAAGACATGTAATTTTTTTGCTCAAGATGTTAGTGTAAACAATTGTTGGTAAACCAAAATAAAATAAATAAATAAATTTATGCTACAAAACTAAAGGTAAAGCAATAAAACGTCATGTATAATGTTACCAAGTAATCGACTTTATTTAACCTAAATGTTTTTAACAGTGTGTTTAAAACATTTATTGTTTTAAAGAATTTAACAAATATCTTGGCTCTCAGATATCAATTGCTCAGTAAGCTTAATACTATCAGTCTTAATAATTACAATTGTTGTTCTTACGAAAGAAAAATTTGTACAAAAATTACAAAAAACGTTCAAAAGAATAAGCATCTAAAAATCAAAAAGGGAAGATCAAAAGAGATAGATTAACTGGACATTTGAAAGTGCTGCCGTCTATCTTGTGGTTCGGTAGTGTATTTTATATCATTTTTTGTAACCATTGCAATATCTGGCTCTAAAGGCTCACAAAATGTGTGATAAAATTTGCTTTTTAATTTTAAATACGAAACGGAGTATTCATATTCAGCTCCAGGAGAATCACTGATGTGTGATGATGTGTACCACTGGTTCACTGTTGGCCATCTCACCCTACTAAATCAATTGAACCATTAGTTTAAGCAGTAGTTTATTTGTTTAATAGGTGTTTGTGTAAAAAGTCACATCAAGATTGTTTACTTCAATTACCTAAACCTTTCTAGTATAGGTACTATTACTTATTGTGGGTGTACTATAGGTACCTACACCTCTGCCTAACCTTTCTGGGCTTACAGTCGTGATGCTATGTATTAGGTACTATCAGATACTAACAAAAATACAGCATGTATGAAGTTGTTTTACCAAGGAATGTACAGAATCTGTTCCGGTGTTTATTATCTTATCTTAGAGTACAAAGGAAACAAAAAGCAGATGGTGTTCCTCTCTGCAGAATATACCTGCTAACTGAAAATATTTCGATTATTATTATTATTCTCTATTTCTAACATGAATGTGACGTCAGTTAGCGGTGCAGCGAACGGTAGTTGAATGATTGTACTATACCGGGCTTTCAAACATGCGCCTACGCAAGTTATGCATGTATCCTAGAGTGCGTTTCATCAAATAGTTCCTATGCCGTAATGTTGGCTCCACTGTTTTAGGACGAACACGATACGCTACTGTTGGAATGGATGGACCTGATAGGTCCATGTGTTAAAGTTTAACAGTGGACCTACATTACGGCCTAGGAACTATTTGATGAAACGCACTCTACGCAGTATGTAGGTAGGTATAGTATATTAGCACTTTGCCAGCGCCTACGCCCGCCTGTGAATTCCATATCCCGTGGGAATTTCGAATAATCCGTATTTATTCCTTTTGTCCTACATCATTTATTCTTTTATTTATTTTATTTTATTTATTCTTGAGAAAGGCTCTAGTGAAATATCGAGGTAAATAATGTACAATTAGCGCTTACAGTTGCCATTTACAAGCTTCCACAATTTAAAAACTATCTACCTAAAAAGTGAAAACCAAAAAAAATTATACCATTTTTTTTCTGCTACCCACAAAAATAAAAAGAGAAGTCCTGACTGACTGACTGACTCATCAACGCCCAGCCCAAACCCTTGAACCTAGAAAGCTGTAATTTTGCACAGAGGTTCCCTTTATAATGTAGACTAGACTAGAAAAATAAATTATATAAGCACTTTCGTTTAGAGGACATTTGACTTATCATTCCAATAATTAATCATTTACCACTAAATTTTATTTTCTTTTTTTAAACTAATTTAATTTATAATGATTGTAAACTATTATTTTGTATTTCTACACTTAATTCAGATATAATATTGAAATTGGTTTTATTGTATTGTATGGATGCAATTTTTATATATTTTTTATTAGTACCTTTGTAAATCATAATAATATGTATATTTTCTTTTTTTTATGTATTCAGAGCATGTGTAGGTACTCGATAATGTGTAAGCTGTGGTTACCTGTAATTGAGTACGCATTACAGGATAACGTATTTATTACGCATGTTTGTTACTGTAGAAGTTAATTGTAATGTATCTCGTTGGTAATCCTTAAATAAATAAATACATAAAATAGACAAGGAATAAGGAAGGCTTTCCCGGTAGCACCAGTATCCCGTGGGATATTTTCCGACATCCACGCGGGCGAAGCCGCGCGGGAAGTGCTAGTAAAAAAATTAAATAGAACAAAACAAGTCTTATTCCCTGCCCCTCGGGGCAGACAACAATTTGGTACACGCACCACGAACGCCTTGAAGTTGACGTTTATAATAAATATAGGTACCCATCTATACCTAGGCATCCTACCTAATAGGTACCTATATCTTTCTGGCAATTTTTCATGCTTTTGTTACTAAAACGTTTTTAATATCCTATGGGACGTGGTAAGTTCATGACACACGCCATCGACGTTCATATACCTATTCCCTTAATAATTTACCTGTTCAACGTAAATTGTGATAGCTTTTACCATAGAAGTATGTACTTATAACATTGTCTAATTTTATAGTTCCCTCATAAATTATACATAAGTACGAGTAATTGGCTGCCAACGCTGCTAGTACATCGTGCTATACATATGTAAGTAGTACTATCATATAACTCAATAGTTAATGTTCATGAATTTGATACCTACCTAATTACAGCAACAACGAAATATCTAATTAGGGCATTATTTTAATTTGAGATTAATTTGATAATTTTTATGATAAATTGATCTATTAGATTGATTTGCAAATTATTTACCTATCAAGATGATAGGTAAATAATTTGCAAATCAATCTAATCTCATTTATTAAGTAATCTAAGTTAGAATAGATAATTTTGGGCATATTTGTTTACATAAGTTAGGTAGCTACCTTCTTTTATGACCTAAAATATTAGGTAAGGTAAAATTAGGTACCGTTAGTAAATAAGGATGTAAATTGACGTGATGACGTGTAAAAGTGATTCTGATATCCTATTTATGGAATAAATAATTTAATTTAATTTCAATTTCATTTCATTGTACATACGTTATAAATAACCACAAAGTTACCTATAGGTAATAAAAATAGTGAGGTCCACAATACGAACAATGTACCAACAGAAAGTGTATACCGTTTAGGTACCATTCAAACCGAAAGCATTTAAAACGATATTCCATTTTTAAATGACGTTAGGTATAACGTTATCAGTTCCCACTAACATTTTAAAACGAAATCGGAATCTTAAACCAGTTACTTGAAGATCCCAAAGCCAGTACCTACTTAGGTTGATGTCATTTTAAAATAACTGAGGCAACCTCAAACTCAAAGCATTTATTTCAAATATACCAATTACAGGCACTTTTGAATTGTCAAAGGGTCGGTCTTGGGTCGGTCAGTCAGAAAAATGAAGCTAGTTGCCCATTCCAAAGCGTAGATCCTGGAGAAGAACGGGCAAGAAACTCCAACTGGCAATGCCGCCAGTCTCTTGGGTACTCTACCAGTCGACAGCGATGCGGAGGAATTTTTCGACGCCATATTTTAGTTTTTTATTAGTTTTAGTTTAAGATATTATATTTTTAAGTTATTTTAGCTTATTTTTAAGTATATTGAAAGAAACTCCACGGACAACCTTTTAAATCAAATATTTTACATAAAAAGCAAAGCAAAAGACATTTTGACTACATTCTTCTGGATGCAGTCACAATATCACTATCTTTTGCTTCAAATAAAAGAAGAACCTTGGCATTGTAATATTATCACTAAATAGAGGAAGTCTTGCCAAGTTTTTATATTGCATTTCCTTTTTATAATACCTATGTACTTACATTGTCTATCGTGCCAGTAGGTTTCCATACAAAGTCTGTCGAATGCTATTAACATTCCAATGGTAAATACAGGGTTACCTACTTGTAATTCGACGTAGGAGCTGATAGGCGAGCCAGAATGCAACAAATTGAACCCCCCCCATTGTATGGCCGAAATTCAGTAGTTTTCAAGATATTTGAATTTTAAGGATTTTTCGATATTTACCCAAAATTTGACATTTAATTCCAAATAAATAAAAAACTACATATTTGAATGGGTAGGTTACCATTCAACATGATGATGTAGCTGGCACTTTAATTAAGCTTTGAACATAATTAAAAGTACTTAAGTAATTTAACAAAATAATTAAAATAATGAGCGATTTAAGAATAATATCTTACCAATATTTTCATTTCACGCTTCAAAAATGTTGTCTCGTCAAAAAATAAATACTATGACGTTAATCGTACAAATAACAATAAAACTTGCCTATTCTGTAGCTTTCCAAAAAGGTATAAAAGTCAATATTAAGATACGTAATTCGTGGCATGGCATGTATTTGAATCGGGGCGCGGGGACAGAAATCATCTGTGTTTTTATTTCAGGATCCTCGCTAAAACAACCGATTTTACTGGAGAAATTCTTCGTTATGGTAACCCTGTATTTTACGTCAGAGTCTTTGTTTAGCCTACTTTTTAGATATGACGTCAAAAGACCTATTTTGTGGCGTCAACCTCTGGGTGGACGTCAGATGGTTTTGACGTCCACCCTAACATGATTACTATGGTCAAATACTCGATATTCTACTATAAGGTACCAATAATAGGAGTCCTATTTATCCTGCCATCTCCTTCTGGGCCAATAGCAGCCTGCCGCGAAGTAAGCAATTTGCTGCTATCATTTGGAACCCATTTTCGCGCTTAATTTTTTACAATAAATTCACAATCAATCAGAATTCTAAACAAATCATTGGACGCAACAGTGTCTTACAATGTCAATCAATGACCAAAACTTACAACACAATGCTAATTACAGTTGACTATTCACATTGTTTGTTGACACGATAGTAATGACGATTGTACATACGTGTAATAGCAAAGTAAATATACAACTGTCACGTGGGATCTTCTTCATAAAACAAAGATCTTTACTAGAATGATAAAATGCATGTGTTCAGGGTGACCGCCGATCTAAGGCAGATGCGTTATCAAGGAGTATTATACTAGGTATATCTTACAAAAGTTACGTTGTTTGCGTATTTTCTGGTGATTAAAAATACATTGACTTTAAAATATATTAAAAGCATATAATAATAGACAGGCTGTACCTAGTGTTGTATATACACTGGACAGCAAATAAACCGGGCCACCCGCTACCTTGGAACTCTGATTCGATTTTCTCAAAAAGTATATAACTTACAACTATCAAAGTTATACCTACAAAAAGTGCGTTCCATGATTATTCAAATTAAAGAAAACTCATTGGGATTAATCAATTTTTTGAGTGTTTATTAAGGATTTTACAAAAAAAGAGTCGTTTTCCAGTCATGTTAATCGTTAGTAATCATAAACTGAAAAAAAAAATTAAAGCCAGAAACAAAAAAAAAATTAAAAAGAAAGTTTTGGTTAGTATTCAGTATTCCCTCCCCTTGCTCGGATAACTGCCAGCATCCTCGTATTCATCGACCTCACGAGCCTGACGATGAAATCTTGAGGAATTACATTCCACTCCTCTTCAATTGCGATTCGCAGCTCTGGAAGCCCTGTTGGAGCAGGTACCCGGGCTCGAACCCGACGTATCAGCTCATCCCATAAGTGTTCTATCGGATTCAAGTCCGGGCTTCGAGCTGGCCAGTCCATTGAACGAATGCCAACATCGCGTAGATACTGGGTCACCACTTGAGCAACATGAGGCCGTGCATTATCATGCATCAACTGCATATCTTGCCCGATATATCCTGCGTACGGAACCACATGGTCTGCGAGTATTTCGGTAATGTAGCGATGAGAAGTCAATCCACGTGTACGGCCCGTAGGTTCGATGAAAACTAACGCTGTATGTGCAGTTAACGAGATACCGCCCCAGACCATTACAGATCCTCCTCCATAAGCAACAGTTTCCTCGATGCAACACTGAGAATAACGTTCTCCAGGACGACGATACACTCTCTGACGTCGATCACTTCCATGTAGACTCACCCTGGTCTCATCAGTGAAGAGTACATTACCCCACTGCTCTAACGTCCAATCTCTATGCTCTCGAGCAAATTCAAGTCGTGCTCGACGGTGGGCTACCGTTAATGCTGGGCCTGTTGCAGCTCTTTTTGGAGTCAGGTTCCGATCTGCAAGTCTCCTTCTGACGGTATCTGAACTTATGACCACTTGGCGTACGTCACGCAGACTTTGTTGGACTTGAACTGCGTTGAGGCGGCGATTTCGGAGAACAGTAAGTTGGATATATCGATCATCTGCCGCTGATGTAGCCCTAGGTCTGCCCGTACCTGGACGGCGATCGAATGCTCCAGTCTCTAAGTATCGTCTGTAAACTCGTTGCACCGAAGATCTGCTGATTCGAAGTCTCCGAGCGACCTCACGTTGCGCAACGCCTGCTTGAAGTAGTGCTACAGCTTGAGCTGCTTCCTGAGGTGTCGTATCCATTATTGACCAAAAAAAGTAGCAAAAATACACGCGTCTGAGCAAACGATGGACAAAAACTAAAGAAATGATAAGAAATATCCGACTACCCTCACTGTAGAAAAAATGAACGCTAATCGTGAACTCTAGTCAAAACAGAGCAAATCGTTAGCATTGTGTTTGTTGCTTGATTACAATGTGAGTTGACGGTACTTTAGAAGAAATTTATAGTCATTTTAATAATCATGGAACGCACTTTCTGTAGGTATAAATTGATAGTTGTTAATTTTATACTTTTTGAGAAAATCGAATCAGAGTTCCAAGGTAGCGGGTGGCCCGGTTTATTTGTTGTCCAGTGTATATAGGACTCCACACAGTCCACACTGTGTAAACCCTCTCCTGACAATGTTGTCGAACCATCTGAGAGCTTTCCATCTGGACACGTGTTGTCGTGACTGACTTGGAAATCTCTAAATAGGCTTCAAACCCAGGTCGGCTGGAGCAAAGACAATCTCCACTGCAGATGGGGTTCAAGGACAGATCTCAAGTGCGTATGCCATAGATAAGAAATGGCTTTTATGTGGCATCTCCCCTCAGAAAATGGCCCACCTTCCATTCTGCACCGCAGTTGATAATCTTATGACAGTGTCAGTGAGGCGGAGTTCGTTTGGGCTAAACATATTTGAACATTTTACCATCGATACGCTAAGAGGAAAATCCACGCCCTAGGTAAAGTTCAACAACCCACAGTGCTACCTACTTGTGTAGGACGTAGTTTTTTTTCATGACATGAGATTGCCAAAACTGTGTGTACCTACCTACCTACATTATAGGCAGGTACTATGGGTTACACTGTACCTAAGTGTAAACTAATTTTTTCGACAAAATACCTGCGTACTTGAATATTATAAGCTAGTTTAAATTCAAACATAATGTTATTAAAATTCAATCAATTTGCCTAGCCTTTTCCCAACTATGTTGGGGTCGGCTTCCAGTCTAACCGGATGCAGCTGAATACCAGTATTTTATATGGAGCGACTGCCTATCTGACCTCCACAACTCAGTTACTGAGTAATACGATACCCCTTGGAAAGACTGGTTGTCAGACTTTCGGGCTTTTGACGACCCGTAACGACTGTCAAATATCCACGAATAACAGCCGGGACCAACGGCTTAACGTGCTTTCCGAGGCACGGAGGAATCTTGGTATGTAAAGATGGTCACCCATCCACTGACCAACCCCGGCAAGCGTAGCTTAACCTGACGGATCGACCCATGCGGCTGTTATTACTTAGCCAAGAGCTCTGTTAATACTTACCCATTGTTGAATTAATGGAATTGAATAAGTACAGACCTATGCTATATCCAATACAGTCTAGCTCTATTTTTAGAACGATGACTCCAAGAAAACAATTAATTAAGTAGTTAGGTACTTACAACATTTAATTAACCTTTTTCAAATCGTTTCATAAACTGAAGCGTCCTCTCGTTATCTGGGAATGCGCGTTCAATTACACCATCTTGCTTAATTCGACCTTCACATTGTTGGTAGGTATATCAAAGAAAAACTCAAGGAGGTACTAAGTTCAACCGATAACTATTTGAGTAGTAGGTACTAATCTAATTTGATACCTATAATTTCGTGAGTGGATTCTAGATAGCGATTGTTTTCAAATATTTAGGTTGACGGTTGCCTTACGTCGTTAGCTATCGATTCATGTCGATTCCAACTAGGGCCTAATTTACTTTGAATTGTTTTCATTAAAAGTAAAATGTCAAAGGTCAAACATTATCAAGCCAAAATCGTAAAATAACGGTCAATTTCATTGTCATGTGGAACATAGGAAAATACCCCATTTGATATGACCTTTGTAACGCGACCATCGGCTATGTTCATAGATATAGACAAGTGTGTTAACTATACAGTGGCCACGGGTTGTTTATTATTGCTGCCAATAAATTAATTTGTTTTGATTCTAGTGAATCTGCGCATAGATGTATCCCACTCATTTGAATAGAGTTTAAACAATGACATTATATTAATTAAAACATACGTAGAGCTAAAACAAACTCAGAACTTGAATATAGCAGATTAGCAGCAACTGATTATAATATTTTTGAGAAATCGTGGAATCATAGTGATAAATGAGCACTATAAATAGGCATTACTAACTTACAATATATACGTACATATCGCTCAGTAAATATTACACTACAGTAACATGTTATGTCAATGTCTAGCGACAGCGTCACGAGTTATCGAACCAGTTTTCAATTCCACGTAAAATCTTAGCAAACATTATTATCGAATGAGTTTACTCATTACTACTGGTAACAAACAATCTTTCCCGATAGTTAGATATACTATGTCAATAGGCAAGTAAACTTATACCTAATAGTGACATGTGGACTAAACACAATGATTTTCCTCTTTTCAGGTCTCCAGAGCCGAAACCAGAAAACATGGTGATCACTTTCTCGCCTCTCACAAAGGAGTCAAAACTCAGAAGACACATCAGGTCGATGTCAGACGTCCAGAGCAGCACACCCTACAGAATTCCGTTCAGATCGAGGAAAGGCAGCACCCACACGTTGATGTACGACTCAGACACGAGAGCAAGGAGAATCAGGAGTCACAACAGGCGCGTGGAGCTCGACTCTTCTGACTCGAGCGACTACTTCGAGTCACCAAAGAAGATCAGGAGTCTGGGACAGAACATCATAAAACACACAGACTCCATGAGAATACTGTAATACAGTCATTAGAGATCTGATTTTAAATTATAAATGAGGCTGTACAATCTAGTTTTCGACTAGATCGGAATCACGTCGGGTTTCCGTCGGTTAAAAGAAAAATCAGATTTCAATTTTAATTGGGACGTCCTCGATTTCAGGAGAAACTTTGGATTTTAATGATTTGTTCATTTTATATTAATAGATTACCTATGTTTGTATGTTATATACTAAGCATTGCTAAACATGGCACTAACATGCGTAGTCGAAAGGTTAAAACGACTTTAGCAAAATAGTTTTGCTACAATAGTGCATAATTATTAAACTTTGTACGTCGAATAATCTGACGATCCCAAAGATGTTTATCCCAACGTGATTCAGCGAAGTAACAGACTATAGTGATTTCCTTTATGAGACTGTGATGAAGTAGGTTAACGGTTATGATAACTATTTAGTTGTAATTATTAGTTTTAAGTTTATTTTCATTGTCAATTTGTATCAGTGAATATGGGGCGTACCGAAACGACGAACATAAGCACTGATGTAAAATATGTCGAGAGATTGTGGTGAAATATTTTTCTATGGAAAATGTAGACTTTTAATGAAATCGTGAAGAGTCGCAAGGGTTGCAGAAACGGTGGTCAAAGTTCTTGTTACCAACATTTAAGTAATTAATGAATTACTTAACAAAGAAAAATAAAATACAATACTTACATCATGAGTACTTTTCGCCTGAATGAAACTTATTGCATGTGTAACGATTGAAATCACGATAAAATATCACAAAGGAAATCGTGTATTTTTCAGAATAAACTACGAGTACGTTTCTCTTACCTTGCGGAGAAACTCGACGGTACCTAGGTACTCGAGCCAAAGCTATGTTTGTGGCCATATCTAAAGAATAACGCTGAGACACCTAGTTTGTAGAAACACTAGATAGGATTATCTTGTTTTTCTGGACACTTTACCACACAATCTTATTTCCTTATTAGTATGTAACAAAAAATTACAATGATGATGACATGTTGCTAAATGTGTGTTTCTCGAACAGCTAAATTAGAATGAAAAGGGTTTAGTGTTATTTGCAAAGAAAACACTGTAACGTTTATTTTTAATCGTTTATTTGAGTTGGTTCTGACATCACGACAGTGGAAAATTGTGACAAAAGCGAAGTGTAGGTAAATATGTACTACCTACTTACACACTGAGCTCCTGAGTAAATGTTTAATCAATATCTCACACAAATAATTAATTAAAAAGTCAAGAGAGGATTTTCTTTTTATTTTGTCCAAATATCTTTAAGTTTTGAAGTAAGTGTAAAATAATGTCTGGTGCAGCAAATGTTCTTTTGTTTTTTGTTAAAATAATAAAGTATAGTGTGGAAGTTGACAATACAAAATGTAGATTTAAGTTTGTTTGTATGTAGATTTGGGCTTATTGCGCTGTCTGGACCAAAAGTTATCGATAAAAACGGGATTTTGTAAGCAATATGTAATTAAATCTGTTTTTTTAATCTCGAAGACTAAAAATTGACAAGGCAAATGTCAAACTGACTTACCTATATTACTTACATTAAAATTTAAGTCAGTTTGACATTGGCATTTGTCAATTTCGTCTCCGAGATTAGAAAACTAGAAAACAGACTAAGTAGATGATGTCAAAGAGACGTGACATAGGTAGGCCTTCAATTTTACGAATGTGATAAGTAGCAATTAAAATATCTATAATATTGTTATTTATTACATAATTATAGAACCGTGATGAATGTCATTAAACAAAGGAATTCTATAACTATTTTGTTTGATTTTTTCGCCATTTTTTTAGAGGGGTTTTGAATACTCCTACCTACTTAGAGAAAAATCTGCCTGTAAAGTGAGATGGCAAAGGGGATAAGTCCAATCCTTAATTAGATTTCGGGGTGGTCACAGGGAGGGTTGGTGAACACGTTGGACCTAATTTGTTACCACAAACAATGGTCGACTGACGTCATAAAGTAGACAAAAAATACTAATAATTTATGGAATAGTGCTATAAATAAACCTACATATTAATTAGTAGTAGGTAAACAAATATCGACGAGGTTACCTTTATGGGGATTGGTAGGTACCTACCTACCTACCTACTTTTTTAGTTGAGCAATCGTCCCCATGGTAGTGATAATGCTCAAGCTCAATGACGCAATTATTCGATAACACGTTAAGGCTATAACCATAACCTGAAGCTGATGAGGCCAACTAGGTAAGTTCTCTGAGATAAAATAGGTATGTTCTAAGTAATGGCGCAGAATGGCGCATTAATTTCTTTGTGTGGTAGGTACATAATGACCTAAAATTGACAAAGAGTGAGTATAAACATTTTTTATTCTACGGTACCTACCTACAGCACAGGCCCATCTTTATAAATAAAATTGCCGAATGTAGGTTTGTAAGCGCATCATACTTGAGAACGGTTCGACCGATTCGGCTGTTTTTTTTTTATGTGTTAGTAGGTACTTAATTGTTAGGACAAGGTTTGTATGAAATCAATTTTCCGGAAAACCCACCGGAAACATCCCGGCGACCCCGGCCGGGCACAACCAGCTAGTATTTAAATAAATAGGTACCTAGAGGATCTAGGTACCCAGTGGCCCACTGGGTACCTAGATCCTATAGGTACCGGGCTGTAAGTGCCCACCACTACCTACCCGCTACACCCACCCACTAGTAGTGTACCCACTTACAGCCCGTTCTTTATTATCCTGCAAACTTCTGAAATACAATACCTACAAGTATGCCTATTGAACCATTGCATTAATTAATCATATGGGTAGGACAGGACTGGGCTGGACTCAGTGGCGTAACTACAGGGTGGCAAGTCGGCAAAATGCCACGGGCCCCCAGCCGGAAGGGGCCCCGGTCAGAGGAGAATCCTAACTCCCAATATTTAATATTACACATTTAGTAAAAATCCGATGAATTTGCCACGGGCCTCGAACGGTATAGTTACGCCACTGGCTGGACTATCGGTATAGCCAGGTAGGTAGAGTCAGCAACAAAAGTCGATTATCACTTGAGTTTTCTAAATCTTAATTATTCAGACACACTTCAGGAACAGATGTAAATTTTAAAGAAAATTAACTCATATTTAATAAATGAAATGCTATTGTGTTAATTTAGTTAGATGATGTCAAAAAGTAACAGTGTTTACAGACTTCTGTTGCTGACCATACCTATTATACCTCAATCTGCCTAGCCTTTTCCCAACTATGTTGGGGTCGGCTTCCAGTCTAACCGGATGCAGCTGAATACCAGTATTTTACATGGAGCGACTGCCTATCTGACCTCCACAACCCAGTAACTGGGTAATACGATACCCCTTGGTAAGACTGGTTGTCAGACTTTCGGGCTTCTGACGACCCGTAACGACTGTCAAAGATCCACGAATAACAGCCGGGACCAACGGCTTAACGTGCTTTCCGAGGCACGGAGGAATCTCGATATGTAAAGATGGTCACCCATCCACTGACCAACCCCGGCAAGCGTAGCTTAACCTGACGGATCGACCCGTGCGGCTGTTATTACTTAGCCACGAGCTCCTCCTATTATATACCTATTATACCTATGACCTAAAATTAAGTTCAGCTTCGTGCAATACAATAAACCGAAAAATAATGGCTGCCATAAATTCATGATTAACTAAATATTAACATATTAACAAAGTAAAAAAAAGAAAACTATTCAGTACTGCTAACGCCATCTATTGCATACGTTCGGAAGCCTTGCTTATAATACGCGAGACGTATAAGTAACGGTCTAGCCAGAAGAACTTGTGTGTCATTGAGGTAACTAGGAAAAGCTTCATTGTTGAGTGTACGTAGTAGTAGTGACATCTATATTAAAAACAAATAATAAGAGCACCTTGCTTCGATTCAACAGTCAACTCATTATTAAATTGTGCTGAGACTGAGAGTAAACTATGCCACTCATTATAATATAATCATCTGTTAGCTAGTGGTAAGGTCAATGCTCGATAGATGTCATTCACAAACATTTTGGTGAACTGCATTGCACTTCACTATCATCATTGACATTTGTTTGACATTTTGTTTGTTTACATTACATTACGACTTTTCATTGATAACTCGGTCGTTTTACCGCAAGCAAAGTGTCTCAATAATTCGAAAACTATTAGTACATAAATTTAATTTTTGGAGTGATAAATCCATTCAAAATGAAGACATTGTTTATTTTACTGTTCGTTTTCAAATTAATTTCTGCAACACCAACACCCATCGTATTGTGGCATGGAATGGGTGAGTTTATGAAATAGGTATTTACTAGTAGGTACGGTGAATTAATATGACTAAAATATTTATACCGCTAATACTATTGAAGTAAGTAATAAATTGTCCTTTCAAATTATTTAAATGATGCTTGGATTTTTGATTTGATCACTTATTTAACATTAAATACTTAATTAAGATTTTAGACTGAATTGCATGATAGTATAGTTACCTTAAGTATCTATGTAGGTACCTAGGTATTTATATCATAATTAAATACTTACATACTCATACTTTTTTAAAATTGTAAGTAAGTAGGTACACATTTGACACCATTATTATTATCTTACTAGATAGGTAGTAACCTAGTTACCATAAATAAAATAACCCATAGAATCTCCTACTGGGCTCTCTGGGTCATCTGGGTGAGCCAAACTTCCAAACAGGTCACTTAGAATCCTGTATAAATTCAATGAGGTTAATTAATGCATTGTGTTTAAAAACAGGAAAACAGGATAATTGTAATCCAAGCATGTATTATTAATTATGTCAGGTTGAGATATGTACTTAACTATTTTTAATGTAAGTAAGTAAGTATGATAAATAAGCTATAAGCTAATATAATAATCAAATGTAGATTTTTTTAAATTCTTAGGCAGCCCTAAGAATTAAAAAAATATTACATTTTATTATTTTACTTCTAAGATTTTAATATTTCGTGCAGTGAATTGCCTTTCTAGTCCATATTCTCACCTATTTTGGTCAGAGTATGGCATAAAATGATGATTTTTTTACAAACAATCCTGAATGAAAACATGAAAAATTTTTTTTTTGTTTATGTGCAGGTGACACTTGCTGCATAAGTTTCAGTTTAGGAGGATTCAAGTTGTTTCTAGAAAAGAACATCCCTGGTGTGTATGTGGACTCTTTGCAAATAGGTAACTCCACTATAGAGGACCTGGAGAATGGGTACTTCTTGAACCCTAACAAACAGGTGGAGGGAGTGTGCAAGTACTTGGCTGAGGAACCTGAGTTGCAGGAAGGGTTCAATGCCATCGGATTCTCTCAAGGAAGCCAGTTTATGTAAGGAATTAATTATATCCTATACAATTTATACCTATCTGACATTCTGAATAGGTACCTACCTACTGATTTTTTTAATAATAATCATTCAGTACTTATCCATAAAATATTAATAAGTTTTATATTATATAAAAAATCTCTTTGGGTCAGTTTCCACCAAACAGAAAAATACTGGTACTGAATAATTTATTTATTTATTCAAAATTACTAACTAACACCTTAGCAGCTATAACGCCAATGCAGTGCTGCTACCAAAAATTCAATTCAAAACCATCAATAGAAGTACAATTAAATTAAATTAAAAATACAATCAAAATACAATTAAATATAAAAACTTTTTACAAAAAAAAACAACCGACTTCCAAAAAAAACACTACAAAGTGAAAAATAACTTTAATTTCGGAAGTCGGTGGTATTTGGTTTTATATTTACTTTCGTTTTTTTTTTTGCAACCGACTTCCGAAATTAAAGTTATTTTTCACTTTGTAGTGTTTTTTTGGAAGTCGGTTGTTTTTGTTTTTTGTAAAAAGTTTTTATTTTTCACTTTTTAGTGGTGCCTACCCCACACTAATCTGAATACCACTGCAAAATAAATTAGAGCATCATCCACATATACTCGTACTAAATGGGAAAAATATGTAATAAATATTAAAGCTAACTCAAAAGCCACTCATCAGAACTTGAAGATATTTTTATGCGACCATGTCAGGAGTATCATTTCAAATGAAAACTTTGCAAAAAGGCAAATACGTCGCGCTAAGTCGTGTCAGAAGTTTGATAGGCGTAGTTTTAGTTGACGGAGCAACGAGGCTAAAAATCTGCTTTCTGACAATCAAGGCCACACATAACATACAACTATAATAGCGCTATTTGAAGCGGCATACAGTTACCATTAAATCATATAAAGCCAGAGCGCACCTCATGACAATTCCAATAAGCCCAAACACGGCTAGGATACATTGTTTTGTTACTGAGTTCCGATGCCTACCTTCCGGCTTCATCATCAGAACCATTTATTTAAAGCTAAGCGACTATGACGATAGTCGCTTAACTATTTTAATCGAGCTATCTTATCGCCACCCGTGAAATAATTATCATCGTTGAGGAGTTCCCGTGGCCATCTGTGGTCTTCTTCATCAGTTTCACTTCACCAGATGATACTTTCTGAATGCAAACGCTTGATTTGTTGGTGAAAATACCAAAATCGCTATATGTATACCTATAATATTTGAGGAGTTCCCTCAATTCCTCATGGATCCCATCATCAGAACTGGATTTTGATAAAAATGGGACCAATCTCGGAACCACTGTACAAACGCACCCGGCGATTTTATATACTAGCTATTTTTTTTTGGGTACAATAGACCTTTTTTAGTGTATTATTGAAAACAACAAAGTGCGCAAAATAATAGACGCCGAAAAAAAAAAAAATTACAGTACGAGTACCATTGACCTTGAAATCAAGGTCAATGACCCTGAGGCTTTCATCGTCTAATATACGAGACATTCACCGCCTCACCTAACCCAAATGATTCACCAAAAATAGAGGGGATATGGCGCTCGGCGGCCGCTGCCGCGGCACCGCTCGCTTCGCTCGCTCGCCGTCGCGCGTTAAGGGTCACTGTTCTAACCTAACCTAACCTAACCCAAATGATTCACCAGCAATAGAGGTAATGGTCACTATTCTAACCTAACCCAAATGATTCACCAATGTGAAGTTTCGGACGCGCGGGTGTGATAGTACAGTGGAGCCCCAATCTCGAAGTATATCCTTTCAAATAAAAAAATAATTTTCCAAATCGGTTCATAAATGACGGAGTACTGAGGTAACAAACATAAAAAAAAATACAACCGAATTGATAACCTCCTCCTTGTTTTGAAGTCGGTTAAAAAAACGATTAGAAATACAATTAAAATCATTTTTCAACATTTTCAATGTACTTCAGTGCTACTTCTGCGAACTTCATCAGCTGCAGTGAAATATATCTACCTCATTTGAAATATCATTTAAGTAGGTAACTATCAAGCGTGATGTCCCTCAAATTTTATATTTAGCTCCCCCACACATTACACAGTCCGCCGCGGACTGTGTAATGTGTGTGGGGGCCGCCTTTAAAGTCATTAACTCATAGATAGTTACGTAAATTATTCAGTGTTTAAGCATCCGGGAGGATTTTTCTGATTAGTGGAAACTGACCCTTAGGAGAGAAAAAAATATTGGTTCAGGGTCTTTCATAATTACTATATAGCATTAGCTATACATTTCCAGTACTAGCCGACTTCTCATGGTACGGAAATCCTATACAACGCGAGATCAGCTTATACTGGAAATGTATAGCTTGATATGTAGCCGTGTGTAGTACCTACCTAATACCATACATTTGAACTACTCCAGTCCACTACTCATAATCATTGTTTTTTTTTTAATATTGTGTAGGTACTTGTGACATGTGTGTCAAAATACATATTTTCTTTGTTTTCTATTCTTTTTCCTACTTTTGATAGAGTTGTAATATTAAAGGCGAGCCGTAGTCCAGCGTTGCGGCCATATACTGCCTCCGATCAAGAACCTGATATCTATTGGAGGCCAGCACCAGGGAGTCTATGGTCTTCCCCACTGCGGGGCCCTGCAGCACCCTACCTGTGACTATATCAGGAAGCTCCTCAACTACGCTGCTTATGACGAGTAAGTCAATCACCTCATAAAAGTATCTTTACATTTAAGCCTAAGGGTGCGTCGCACTGCATTGTAAAAATTCTCCTACGTCACTTTCGCACATTTAACACATTCGCACATTTTTTTTTCTTTATTTTGGATGTATCCGATACCGATACCGATGCCGATATATCGGCGATACTTCGGGTTTGCCGATATATCGGCTTCGGCGTTATTTAAAATTTTGCGCTTCAAAAGTACTTACCTAATGTAAACGCGCGTGCTTTTTCGTCTATTTAGTTGCAAAAAAATGTCGTCTTATACCTACTGAAAAAAGTGGCGCGGAAATACTTTAGTTTCCAAATGTTTTCTGTAGCATCTAAGACTAAGTATTTTCAAAACGCAAAACTTGAGAATACTTACTTTGTTTTTTAAACAAAAATCTTATTATTATTCATTTTAATTACTAACATTATGTAATTAAAACACTGTATTAACCTTAATTTATTAATCTACACAAAATAAAAAGAGAAGTCCTGACTGACTGACTGATTCGTCAACGCCCAGCCCAAACCCTTTAACCTAGAAAGCTGAAATTTTACACAGAGGTTCCCTTTATAATTTAAACAGGGAAAGACTTCCCGGTAGTACGTTCCCGTGGGATATTTTCCGATATCCACGCGGGCAAAGCCGCGGGAAAAAGTGTATCTAACTACAGTATGATTTTTAATTCAACGGAATTCTGACATTTCTGAAGTGTTGCCAGTAATAAAGCGGTCCTATTAAAAACGGAACGCATTTAAGCGAAATTAAAAAAAACCTTTCTTGAATTTAAGGTTTCAATTAGAAAAACTAAAACTTAAAAATTGAGTGATAATTTTAAAATGGTAATCAGATTTTTTTTTATCACATTATTGAATTTACAATAATTAGTAAGGTAATTATTTTTCTTTCACAGGAATCCCTGTCCACTAATCCATAGGTTACAAACCTTTTTTAGGAATATCTTTTTGTTTGAAAAATCTTCGCTTCTTGTAACTACAGACAGACAACGATGGTGATATTAGTGATAATGTTACCGCAATAATTATTTAAATTTAAAAAATATGTTCTTTCACTCTTTTTTTCCATTTAGCCATATAAAATTAATATTTTAGTTAGTGTGTATTGAATGCACAGAACAAACAATATTTACATTGTCATATATTTTACTTGATCTTATTCTCTTTCATATTTTTTGTTACTTTTTATCCAAAAAATTCTAGTCATTTATATAACTATAAAAAGGACAAGACAGAAAAGGTTTAGGATATCTGAAGTGTCAAAAAATTACAGCTGTCAGAATTCCGTAGAATTAAAAATCAGACTGTAATAATCTTATTCTGTCTTTAATTTCTTACTTAAATTAATTTTAAAAAATTAACCCATTTTGTGTTTTATTTATTTTACCTTCATTTAAATTCAATAAGCATAAGTATAGGTATCGGTATTGCCGATACTTTGATAAGAGTATCGGTATCGTATCGGCGAGAAGGCGTATCGAGGCATCCCTTTTGTATTTTTTTGTGTTGAAACGCGATGCACTGTCACCTTTTGCGGTTCTTATGTGCGGTTATTATTATTATTATTTATTTTATTTTATTATTAAATTTTACAAAAAAAAAAAACTTATATTATGAACTCCCCGCAAAACCGTTAAATACCGTTAGATTTAAGATATTATGTACAGTCAGCAACAAAAATCGATTAACACTTGAGTTTTCTAAATCTTAATTACTGAGAAGAATACTTCCTTACAATCGGAACAGATGTAAATTTTAAAGAAAATTAACTCCTAGCTAACAAATGAAATGATAAAAAGCAGGTTATCGTATCATTTTGTGTTAATTCAGATGATGTCAAAATGTAGCAGTGTTAAGTGACTTCTGTTGCTGAACGTACTTATTCTGTGCTTTAAATGTAAGCAGAAGAGTCTGGGACCAATAAACCACTGAGCTATAACTCTAGAAGGTCCGTGATGAACTCATGACATATAAAGGTCCGAGACAATGACGACGACGTACATTTATACATTCACACAATAAATACAGGGTTGCAGGTGTATTAATCGTTTTGTATGCATTGTGCTTCGCGTCGGTAGGTACTCATCCAACAGCAATATAAGGAGCGGAATATGTGAAGGTCGCTTTTAATGCTCAAGTATCCTTGTGACTTGCTTAATCGGTACGCGGACGGTAAACGAGACACAATAGAAGTTTTATTGTTATGACGGCTATACACGTCATGCGGACGCGAACTAGTTAATATTGTTTTTGCACTTGCGATTGAAGAGAGAACACAAATATTGCACATTGTAACTTTTGTGTACCTACTTAACGAAAATGATGATTTTTAACGTTAGGAATTTAGATTGGAAGTTTCAACTTTACGAGGTAAAATTATAATTATAGAACCAGCTTTTGCCCGTGGCTTCGCCCGCGTGGATGTCGGAAAATATCCCACGGTACCTAAGTTCCCGTGGGATATTTTAAATTCCGCCCTACCGACTACCGGGAAATCCATCTTATTCCTTGTCTAAATTATAAAGGGAACCTGTATGCATTTCAGCTTTCTAGGTTCAATGGTTTGACCTGTATGCATTTCAGCTTTCTAGGTTCAATGGTTTGGGCTGGGCGTTGATGAGTCAGTCAGGACTTCTCTTTTTATTTTATTTACATAGATATAGATTGATAGATTAGATACTTAACACAAAAAAAAATATTATTTTATCCACGGCATAAAATACCTACTTATTGTGATTTGTAATTTAATCGTATCGTACTTAGTTGTTCTTTTGTGTTGTAATCACTTAGGTATGCCCGAGATATGTATATGAGGCTAGTTTTTAAAAGGTAGTATAGCAAGCTAAAACGTCTGTACTTATACTAGCCTGGCTGTACTGGCTTGGCACATGCCAGTGCAGTTTACACGATGCTAGTAAATTTTAAGACAATAGCTTTGCGGTGACTTAGTCTGTAGAGCTAAATGATCCGGTAGCTCCCATTTGTTCTATGGAGTATGACGTCATCGGGCAAATTATGACAATTTTTTCCTATAGAACATTATTAATTAAATTATAATATTTCTCAAAATTGTTTTAGGGAACCAGGAAAACAAGACTCAAATGATCCGATTGGATATTCCCTTCGCCGTCCTCACGACGCTAATACACAAACTAGGATAGTAAAGTCGGTGGAGGAGGACGCTACTATTATCTCAAAAGTAGAACCCCATCCTATTAAAACTATCAATAGCTTACTATCTTTCTCACTTACTTACTAGCTTAAAATGATGATAGTTCTGTATAAAAATCAAAAAATAAAGTCATTTATTCAAATTAGGCTGAGAATCAGCACTTTTTGATCGTCGAAATTACATAAGACAGTCCCCACAAAACGCCCGCCCTTCACCACTTCCTAGTGCTTTAGCTGGGAAGAAGTAGCGCAACAAACTCCCCAGCAGCACAGCTGTCTGTTCAGTTAGAAGAACTTGATTCTATACAAGATTGATATAGTATACATGCGATGAGTGACTATAGCTTCAAAAACTAGACCCGTGTAAGCCGGGAATATAATATATCTGGCTTGAGAAGCTACCCTGGTGTATCTCGGCTTCTCTTCTCAAGCTCTTTCCTTGTCTGTGCATTAAAAATAGCTCAAAGCATATATTCCGTACGCGCCATCCTGAAGAAAATCTTCTAGTCACAAAAAGTATTAATTTCCATGAAAAATACATGAATCATGAAAGATAGTACACAACGAAAGTGTTTCATTGTGTCCATTGTGCAACTGTTTCAATATTGACTACCTAAGGTTTAAAAACCTCAAAGAAAAATCCACTAAATTGTAACATTTTAATTAACATATGATCTATTCCACGTTAATCTACGAAATATGTTTAATGCTAGGTAATCAAGAAAAATATGAAAATCTACGAAATATGTTTAATGCTAGGTAATCAAGAAAAATATGAAATTGTCTACCATTATTTATCTATAAAGATTGCTGAAAATCCTTACATTTTTGTCGAAAAAATTAAAAATGCTCCGCAAACAGTATTCTCCTACGCAGCGCCGCTGCAAACTGGGGTAGGGCGGGGGGGGGGGGGTGGGGGGGGGGGGCTGTAATGCACGATCTGGCAATGCAGCATTTTAGAAATATCACTGTGTTTTACTGTGTACCACTGTTTCATTGTTGGACATCTGACCCTACGCAAATTACCAATAAACAGTCCCTACTCACACTAACTACCTCAGCAGTATTACGGAAATCTAGATTACCACCATTTGTAATACATACTTTTAACTTCGTTCCGCTTTCTTCATAAGATAATATCGCTTACAAACAGCATTTCTGCGTTTCCTTTCACCAAGATTCGATGTTAGCCATTTTCTTTATGTTACTGTGTCGTAGGTACCTAATATTAGGAATTCCTTTTTGTAAGAATATTTTGGACGAAATAGACTAAAATAGAAATAAACTTAATATTTTGATTTTGTTTTACACGATAATTATCTGGTGGTAGACCCTTATAGAAGATATTTTTAGTTAATGTTTTGCCTTCCCATATTTAACAAGGCTCATTTGCAATAATCGCCACCTTTGGTAGCTAGCGTAGACCAGTATATTGGCCCATTGATCAATATCATCTAACTCTGCTTCTCACTCATCGCATTTAAGACACCAGCGTTTCGTTCTGCTTTGAAGAAACTAAGGGCTTATGCACACGATGCGTTACGTCGCCTCACCGCAAAGATATTGCCGAATTGGCGGTCACACGGGCTGTGCGGCGCCGTAACTTTGTTACGCCACAGTGGCGCCGCACCCCCTAAAGATTTCTTTCCCTTTCTTCTGACGCACAAACAACTGAGCGGTGCTGCTCCGGTGTGGAAACGCGTAAACCCCTCCCCGCCTCGTCTCGCGGGTTGCAAATCCCGTGACCGTGTGGTATAGCTACCATGCGGCCACCGCCGCAACGCATCATGTGCATAGGCCGTAACTCTTAACTCATATTACAGCTGGGTCCAACACGCCCTCGTACAAGCGACGTACTGGCACGATCCTTTGGACGAGGAGTCCTACATACACAAGACGATCTTCCTCCCCGACATCAACAACGAGGTGGAAGTCAACAAGACGTATATACAGAACCTGCAGAAGTTGGAACACTTGGTACTGGTCAAGTTTGACAATGACACCATAGTACAGCCGAGAGAGACTGAGTGGTTTGGGTTCTATGAGCCTGGACAGTCGAAAAAGATGCTTGCGATGCAGGAAACCAGACTCTATAAGGAGGTTAGTAGTTTTATTTTTGTTGCTCTAATACTAGAATTTCTCCTGTATCGTTGGTGCCATTTCTACAACTGTTTGCTAAACTCGCATTGGCAGTATACAGGGTCAAATTAAATTAGCTAGCGGAACTTGCAGATGCGATGGGTGGTGATTTTTACTTGAAGTGTGAATTGATAAAATCTGTTTTATCGTGTTGAGATATCGGTACCCATCATCTGCGGAGTTTAGTCTGACCCTGTATACTTATTCAATCCGTGCAGTTTGTATTTAGCTATCAGACACATTGTATAAAGAATAAAATTATTGAGACTTTTGAATACGAAATAATCATACGGATAGTACCATCCAGAAGAAAACACCCTCTGGATGGTCCCAAGATTAAGCGAAACCGCAATTGGCTGAATTTAAAATTACATATGTAGTACAATGATGAGTATTACCACAGATAATATAATACTATTACTATATCTTGTGTTATTCAGCTTATTTGTATTTTCTTATCATTCCGACTTTGTAGTCCGGTCAATTTAGACATTCGAGGTTACATAAAGTCCCAACAAGCTGAATTTCTGTGAAATTGTTCAAAACATAATTCTAAACAATGTCTAGAAGTTCCCCATCACTCCCCCGTAAGGAAAAATTTTTATTCAAGGTCAAAGGTAAAAAAAATGAGTTTTTCGCGATTTTCAGCAAAACGGTAAGTTTTATCATAAAAGTACCTCAGACAAAAATTGTAGATCATAAAATTATCAATAAAAATGTATTAATACTTTTTTTCTTACGAGCCACCGTTTCTGAGATATAACGATTCAAAAAGTTATAAAAGTTGTTATCGTCATAATATGCACACGTTTCCACGCCACCTATGAGGTAGTGTACTTAGCGCGTTTTTTTAACGTGGTTTCCCCAGTGGCCTACTCCACCGGTCAGTTGTGATCCTGTTTAATGTAAAACTATTGCATAATAACGGAAATTTTCAAAGATTGGGAAAGATAAAAGCGATGTAAATTAAAAAAAAGTGTTGAAATTTATTCGTCTTATTCGTAAGTTTCAAATTCTTGTTCTTCTTCTTGTTCTTCTTCTCCTGCTTCTTCTTCATCTTCATTTTGGATGCAAGTAAATTGCGTCAATAGCGATGTATCGCATGATACTTCGTCGGAGTCAAACGAATCCTCCATTGTTTGTGATTCAATATTAAAGCACGACCGGCCTTTACAATTTGTGCATGACAAAGAACAAGACAGTCCGACTTTTTTGCAACCACATTTAGCACTGCATCCCTTTTTGCAGTTGCAAAAAATAGTGTTCAGCAGTTTTCCGGCGCAGGTGGAAGTAAAGTTTGAACTGGCTCTAATATAAATTGTTGACCAACTTCCAACCCCAGTCTGTAGGGTCTAGCTGATAACCAAGCCACACTTGAACTTGGTAATATACTCGAAAAAGATGTTGGTGAGCAGCAACTGAGGTTGGAGGAAGACAAGCTAATTGAACTTGTTTTTTATTTTTAGTATTTTTAACGAAACATGCATATCGAGGCTTATCTAAACAGCAGTGCAAGTACGGACTTCGCATCGATAAGACATCGAGATCGCTAAGGTTCGCATTTTTATCGATCTTGTTATCGAATTTGAAAGTACGTAACACGCGACGATAAGATTTATCGTGGGCCGATTCGAGTCGATAAGGATCGTTTGTCAAATGGCAATACTGAGGACGTCCACAGACAAACCATTTAAGGTGGGGTTTCTGTGGCACGACTAATGTCCGAAATATTTAGAAAATCCTTTTTTTTCATACATTTTTGGCATTGTAAACAATATTTATGGGTATAATTCAGAGAAGCTATCAGTATTTACCAAAATTTCCGTTTGTTTTCGTAAAAATATAGAAAATATGCTATCTTCTTAAATTAAAGTCGTGTTTAGTTGTTTACCTTTGCCAAAAAAAAGTTTGTTGTTGACATTTCTTGAAGTTTGAGAAAAAAACTTATCTGTCTGTCACCCATAGACTATACACTAATCTGTCACCGTCTGAGCTATCCGTAAACACGGTAAACTTTAAACTCTAGATCTCGAATGAAGTAGATAGGAAACTATAGTAAAAAAAACCAGTACTTATGTACTTACCACGATATGGACAGGGAGTCCAGTGTATCGTATCCTCCGCACATCTACCTCTATCCCTTCTGTTAAAATTACTGCCACTTCCCGAGTCACCTGAAAGAGACGAACAAAATCTTCTTCTGGAAGTTCCAGAGGATTGTTCGTGTCTCTGAGACGCCGCCTCCGAATACGCATCACATTATGATGCTGCTGCCGTTCTTCCTCATCACCCAGCAATAAAGCCATGAGTCCTAAATCCATTTTATGTAATGATCGATAAGCTTATCGGCCTTCTACAAGGTGTCGATAAATTACCGAGCTTGACAGCTTAAATTGGCGATCTCAACTGTCAAAATGTCGTTTCGTACTTGCATTTTCGATAAATTCGTTAAAATTTTAGAGTTTATCTACCGATCGGTAAAGTAGAAGTTACGTACTTGCGACATCGATTCGATTCGATAAAAACTCATTTTATCGAGTTTATCTGTCAAATTTATCGAATCGAGTCCTACGTACTTGCACTGCCCGTAGTTTTTTTAGGAGCTCCGTACATAGAAAGAAGAAAGCGGATGCCGTTGGTAATAACTTCTTGTTGAGTTGAATTACTCTTTTTAAAAACTTCAGCTTCTTTTTTTTTTTTTTTTTTTTTAATATAACAACTCTAGATGTATATACGTGGCGTACTCATGTATATTATGACGATAACAACTTTTATAACTTTATGAATCGTTATATCTCAGAAACAGTGGCTCGTAAGAAAAAAAGTATTGATACATTTTTTATAGATAATTTTATGATCTACAATTTTTGTCTGAGGTACTTTTATGATAAAACTTACCGTTTTGCTGAAAATCGCGAAAAACTCATTTTTTTGACCTTTGACCTTGAATATTTTTTTTTCCTTACAGGGGAATGATGGGGAACTTCTAGACATTGTTTATAATTATATTTTGAACAATTTCACTGAAATTCAGCTTGTTGGGACTTTATGTAACTTCACTCTCATTTTTTGGTCTAAATTGACCGGACTATTGTGGGATTTTTATGTGTGTTATTTGGCTAAGTAATAGTAGCCGCACGGGTCGATCGATCAGGTTAAGCTACTCTTGCCGCGGTTGGTCCGTGGATGGATGACCATTTTTACATAACAAAGACCCCTTCATACTTCGGAAATCTGCCATTCATGGATCTTTGATAGTTGTTACGGGTCGTCAGAATCCCGAATGTCAGTAACTGGGTTGTGGAGGTTAGATAGGCAGTCGCTCCATATAAAATCCTGGTATTCAGCTGCATCCGGTTAGACTGGAAGCCGACTGCAACATAGTTGGGAAAAGGCTAGGCTGATTTTATTTTATGGATTCTTGTGTCCATTATTTTGCAAATGCGTTTTGCTTTAGATTAACATTTGTTTCATTAATCCATTACAGGACCGCCTGGGCCTCAAGAAGATGGAAAAAGAAGGCAAATTGGTCCTAATATCAACCGAAGGCGATCACCTGCGTTTCTCAGACAAATGGTTCATCGAGACTATCATCAAGCCTTATCTTCTTAATTAGACTAGACTTAAGATAAAAGGTTAATGTAGTAAGCTATTATGAGATTAAATCTCATTACCACGTGATAGGGTTAATGTACATGATTGTATTCGATAATCATGTATTCATCTACATCGTTACAGATAAAACCGGCGCCAGACATAGCTTCGAATATGTACCTTTTTATTTTGTTTTCGCATGGAAACCTTCAAAATGGGCCCGGGCTTTGGGCAAAAGACCGGTCAGTGTGGGATTTTTACGTCACTAAAACCAGCCAAAATGAATGTGTACCTAGGCCTACCTACAAATGCACGATGTGGCAGGGTTCTTTGAACGTGTGCTTAGTTTGAAGAGATATTTTGCACTTTTGTCAAAAAATCAGAGATTGGGTTATTAAAGGCACAGAAAAAGAAGGCGCTATTCAGCAAAAAAAAAAAATCAGCAACATGTAATCGACAGATGACAGAGTAATTGACAGATGACAGATTATTTAAGATGGCCGCGCAATGGATGATGCGTTCTTAAAATTTAATAGAGACCATGAAACATTTACCGGTTTTGCATGGCAATGTACACCTTAGGGCCCTCGCCCACGGCGACTTTTTGTAGCGATGCTGTCGCGCGTTTACGAAATGCGCGACTGCATCGCTATCATGCATCGTGTCGGATGACATCGGGGAGAGAACAGAGGGAGGGTGGCGCGTGAGTGGAGAACCGAGCTTTCGTTGCCTACGCTTCGGCTGCTTACGTAAAAGCAGCACCAAAGACAACGTGACTAATGTTGCCTCAACGGAGTCCAGCAACTGTAGCGATCGCAGGTATTTTTGTGCCGTTACTGAATCGCGTTTGCATTGCGACAGAAACGCGCCAGTATCGCGTTTCCATCGCGACTGAATCGGCCCGTGGGCGAGGGCACACAGCTAGCGACCGCTTCGCGACTGTATCGATGCGGACGCGCGACAGCATCGCTACAAAAAGTCGCCGTGAGTGAGGGCCCTTAAAGTCAAGTTTGAGCTGCAATGGGATCCTTTTAGTCGTTTGTGGATTATCTTTACAATGGGCTCTTTTTATACTGTTCTGAATAAACCAAATGAAAGGTTCTTTTATAATGAATCGAATAAGTATCTTTAGTTACATTTTATGAAATATGTCGATGAGCCCTTTCTTTAGCTGTAGGTACCCTTATTTGAAGCCAGTAAAATAAAAGTGCCAGAAGATGTCTGGCACTTTTATTTTACCTGCCTACCCTACTCCTGTGTTGACAAGCCAATTGAATCTGTATTGTTTTCTAAAACAAAGTTAAGTGATTACATTATGTATTCTAATTTGAATCTCGAACTAATAGTACTCATAATATTATTGTTTTATATTTTTTTATATTACCACGAATTCATTAATGTAAAACATAGATAGAATTATTTTTATGATACTCGTTGAATATGTTTGTTGACTAGGTGGCCTTTATAAGTAGCCCTAAGAGTCTCGATGCAATAATATTGTGATAATAACATTGGTTTAGTTAAATAAACATTTCTAAAAGTAAATACTTAGGTTGTTTGTTTTCCTCATAAAAGGCATGGTAACGTTATAAGTGGACATTTATTTATTACTAGCTGCTGCCCGCGACTTCGTCCGCGTGAAATTTCTTATCCCCCCGACCCACTCCGTCGCATCGCATTGCCTGCCCGCGCTATTATTTCGTTTTCACTTATAGTTACTTCTACCTTTTTTTCTTTTAGCTCGTCACGTAAAGGTCCTAAGATTTGGGCTATAACATGCAAAAAAAAATTCTAAGTCTGTAAGTTCTAGAGATTAGCATTTTCGTTCACCGTATCCCCTTCCCGCTAACCTCTCCCTGCCCCTCTCACCCACTCTCACACCTCCTTCACTACTTCCACTTCCCCCTCTCTCCCTCACCAGTTCACCACCCCGTCCACTCCCACTCCCCCTCTTCCCCTCACCAGCTCCGCCCCTATCCCGCTCCCCTTTCCCTCCTCACCAGCCCCTCCCTCTCCTCCTCTTGCAAGTTAATCAAGCCCCGCAGTGAAATCCTCCCCTGAATAATTTACTATCTCTTTTCACCTTCTTATGGGTAGATTTTCGAAAAACCCACGTTATTCTTAATTTTTGCTCTCAAGTATAAAAATACTGACTTAATCGCGGCGCGACGTCGAAAGGAACGCGTATGGCATTTTTATACTCGTGATAACTTCGAAATTAAATGTCCGATTTGAATTAATTAAAAAGTATTTTATTGCTACAATACCCTTGATGATAAAACTATTTATTTGAATACGAATTACTACGATACAATTGTAACTAACTTTTGTTTGTAACGGCAATCTGATTAAATTTTAGAACACAAAAGCTGCTATTGTGACTTAACTATGATAGTTAGATATTTTGCCTCGCGGACTTTTTTGAAGGTAATAATGAGTACTTTAATCATGTAGTACATACTTTTATGTATCATCAATAGCGACACCAAATAATAAATTTTATAGGCAAAATTTTGCTACTTTGGGTTACATTATTGCAATTTTCTTGAGGATCTCTAAATTTTTTGAAAATAAATTATAGCCTATGTTACTTCCTGATAATTTAGCTTTCTATTGGTGAAAAAATGGTTAAAATCGGTACAGTAGTTTCGGAGCCTATTCGGTACAAACAAACAAACAAAAGAATCTTTTCCCTTTATAATATTGGTATAGATAATCAACCACCAATGGAAAGCGATTTTTATAACAATACTCAATCAATAATCAATATCATTACTTTACACAACACAGTTACCATATGGGCGTGTTATTAGTAAGGATAGGTACCACTTAGATTTGTTAGTACCATTTGTTATCAATAGATGTCGCTACGTGTATGAACTTTAGCCTGCTATACACCGTAATGAAAAGTTCACCTTGAACACTTTAAATTCATATATCTTTTGATAGATTGAACCGATTGCGATGAAACAAAAACTAACTAAAACTCTGAGTTACACACAATATTTGAGTATAAAATTTAACCATATTGGTTTTGTACTTTTTACGTGATACTGTAACAATATAACCTCTCACAGACAAACAGATAAACAGACAAACAGACAAAAATGACAAAAATGGTGGAATGGCATCTGTTGGTGATTCTTTAACACCCCAACTATTTTTTTTCTTAATATTTGCAATGTACAGAAACGTCTCGTCTACAGATTTATTATATGTATAGATATAGATATAGATATAGATAGATTGTAAGTTGGTAGTTCCTGCAATGCGTAAATAGATATATTATCATTTATGTACCTGAAGCAAATGTACGTGGAAGTCATCATCTGCCTAGCCTTTTCCCAACTATGTTAGGGTCGGCTTCCAGCCTAACCGGATGCGACTGCATGCCTATCTGACCTCCACAACCCAGTTATTGGGTAACACGATACCCCTTGGTAAGACTGGTTGTCAGGACAGGATGTCCTATGTGGACATACCGACAGCTACGACTTGTGCTCTTTATAAGGTCTTGCTCGTAGTGTACCTATAGGTATATCAGTAGGTATAAACAACAGGAAAGACGCATGACAAGTGATAACTTGCATTCAGACGCCTTAGCGGCGAGGTGTCAATCTTGTTTGTAAGAGAGAAGGGAAGACCGTTTTAACTTACATAATCGGCCTATAATGTTCCCACTGCTGAGACACAGGCCTCCTCTCAGTGAGAGGGAGTGGGCCGTAATCCACCACGCGGGCCCAGTGCGGGTTGGTAGATGTCGCATGTCTTCGAATTCTTTTCTTGGTTCTAGGACATGCCGGTTTCCTAACGATGTTTTCCTTCACTGTTTTGAGAGGAGTGGTGAGTTGAAATAATTTACACAAAGTAAAGCGCCTGTCTGGGTTCTAACCCACGACCTACAACTCGTAAATCGCGGCCGTTACCACTTGGCCACCATCTGCTCTCACATAGCTTACATTGTCATGTAGCAGAACCAAAAACCAGCGGGGTTTGAATATGGAGCTATGTGGGAAACTGCTCCACCTCTTATCCTGCCCTCTGTGTCTCAAAACATGTAGCCAAAGTGACTCTGCGCTGGTAGAGCGAACCTCCAAAGGGAAGTCGGTAAGAATCGTGTTGTAGGTATGGTGCTTTCGCCACTGATGCTGTCACAGATTAAAATAAAACAACAACATAACCAGCCACTCATCATAATCTATTTTGACTCCAAACATAATAGGTAGAGATGAACCATTCTAAAAATGAACGCCCCTCCACAAAACGTGAAAACGTGAAACGTTCAATGTGAGAAGAATTAATACTTATTGCAACACTACTTGTGTGCGTGCGGTGACTTTACTGTCAACATGGACTCGTCGCTGTACTTAAAGGTCAACTAATCGTGCGATCAGTCCAGGTAACAACACCGTACAGCGGGGAGCACGCGCTTTGTATGGAACGACACTGTAGCTCTGTCGCGGGTTCGTATCATTTGTAGTTGGTCGATAAATTCGACTGTTTGACGTTTGGACCAGTCGGGTTTTTATAAGTATACATTGGTATTTATTTAGTTTAGTTGTTGACCGTACTCGCCGGTGACTGAGCAACCAATGACAAAGACGGAGACCAATTTATGTGTATTGCGTCTATAGGTATAGGGTGACTGGTAATTAGTGACCGATATCTAAACACATGATTGTGCTCATGATAACAAACTACTTTTACTATGGGACCAAACCTGAAATCGCGAAAACAAAATCAGCTGCCCCATACATTCATGTTCGCATAACTCATCAAAATGTAGGGAGCAGCTGATTTTTTTCGCGATTTCAGGTTTGGTCCCATAGTAAAAGTTGTTTGTTATCATGAGCCCAATCATGTGTTTAGGTATCGGTCACTAATTACCAGTCACCCTATATAATTGTCTATCATTATTCATAATTACCGAAAGTCGAGGTAAAAGTAAGAAATTAATCACATTTCCCAGTGATTTTATCTGTTCTTGATTCTTGTTTGATTTAAGCAAAACCAAAGAAGAAACGATTTTGCATGTACTTAAGTTTCTTTTAGTTACATATTTGTAAATCCTGTGGTATTATAAATAAATACCTACTGGACAAATAACTTCGAGTCTTATTTTATTTTATTACTTTTACCGACGAGAGTAGTGAATTATTAATACCAACTGCTAAAAGTGATGAATTTCAGTTTTTTATTTACCAAATCATGAGGTAATTATTAATAATGATGGATAAATTAATAAATTTCAATTAATCACACTTACCGTAATACACTTCTTTGCATGTGAGAGTAATTAACAGCTGTGGAGGGGCGTTCAGTTTTAGAATGGTTTTCTACGTAGGTAACTATTTATATCTAATAATTATTATTTTTTAATGTACATTAATGTCATTCTATAAGGCTCTCTAGATCTTGCTGCCTACCCTTGACTGTCGTTCGGTCGACGTCGGGCTGTGATCGTGCATCTACGTAAACGCGTACGCATCGGTTAAATTCAGAACTTTTCTTAATAAACGGGGCGTTCGCACCGCGTACCTTATGTAGGGGGAACTTTACTATACATTCTAGCATGCAGCGTTCTGCGATCTTGTAACTGTGGAAGAAATATCTACGTCAGTTAGTTAAATTAACGACGATATGTAGAATGTTATTTTGATAGTTTGGTACTTCAGGGGTTCGCTTAGATAATGGAAATGCTCTATGCTGCTAAACATAAAGCCGGGACAATGACCTCCCTACTTTCTTTAATATAAAAGCATTTCTCTCTATTAAACGCTAATATGGACCAGTTCTTCTAGAAGGGTCCACTCAAATTTGTGTGGTTCTTTCCTAAAAAGACCATTTCATATACGGATCTAGGTACATGGTCCTCACATAATCTAACCAAGATTACCTATGTCTGAACTAGGAGACTTTGATCCCTGAGTTTGTTTTGCCATTTCTTCTCAGGGGTAGTCAGATAGGAAATGTCGACTCCATCTAGCAGCTAGATGGAGTCGACATTTCCTATCTGATTTTTAAAACTATCTATTTACTTATCTGACTTTTTTTGTGACGTGTAAGTGATTTCGTTTTCCTATAAGTATCCTTTAATTTCTTATTGAACGAGTTCAGCTCATCCCACCATGTCCGTCAAATATTGAGGCGGTTTTATCGGTAATAATCGGTATAATAAACTGGAGGTACCTAGGCGTACTCATGACATTACATGAATAGGTACATGCACAGAGTATGGGTAAGTAGCTCCACTCCACAATGCCATAGTAAATAGCTACACGTTATGTCGTTCAATGTGTAGCAAAGTACTACCTATTACCTATGTACCTCGTACCTATTATAGAGCAAGGTTACAGACAGACCTGTCCTATAATACCTGCACTTGTCTTTATATTAGTTTTTTTTGTAGGTACCTACTTAGTTATTTATAGGTCAGCCACAAACCGGAAAATCTAAAGCTTCGCCCACACTCCACGAAATACAGTCAGCGACAAAAATATCGGTACAAAACGGAAAATTATCTTAACAACTAAGGGTGAATTCCACTAAAGTTTTATAAGTACCCAATAAAAGCCTTATTCTTCGAATAAATTTTGAATTTTTGACAGTTTCTCCATACAAAAACTATCAGTAGTCAATTTTATTGCACGGATAAAAGCAGTTTTTTTTTTTAATCAAAATATTGGTTAAGTAGGTACTTACATTATTCATGTCCAAATTATACATGTGAGAACGATGCAGAACATTAAAAGTGTCTGTTTTAAAAAGAAAAAAAAAACAATTAAAAAATCTAATTAAAATAAGCCGTCAGCTAAGAGATAACCAGTCCCTGCTGACGGCGCCCATTCAAGATCCTGACGCATGGATTACCACAATTCAGCTCAACCATTTTGAAGGGAGCTAAACTATCCAACACACGCTTACAATCACCGGGACATTACTGCGAGCATGATATACTCAGCCGCCAAAACCCATTCCAGTCAATGAAAGACGTACCGTAAAAATTTTAATATCTTGTTCCAGTTTGACCAGATATTTTGACGCCGACTGTACCTACCTGTGTGCGCTAATTACTTTGGTCCTTGTCCAAACCAGTTTTCATCAAGACCTTTAGTAGTATTTTGTTTGCCAAAGCGATACTTACTCGAAGGGATTGATGCAGTCCATTCGAATGACGTTGTATCCCTGATCATGTGCTAGCTCTTTGCTTTTCTCGGCCAGGAATACTGCTAAGCCTTGCCTTCGGAAATCTGGGAGAACTGTTATCATTTTGATCTGGAATTTAGGAGCTTTCTTTATGCCTTAGTATTTATGAGATTGAGGTAACATAATCAGCATATAACGTTCCCACTGCTGGGACACTGGGCCTTCTCTCTTTGAGAGGTAGTGGGCCATAGTCCAGTAGTCCACCACGCGGGACCAGTGGAGGTTGGAGTCGGGTCAAATTATTATTACGAGTAGGTACTTAAGGAAATTGACTACCATCTTTTTTTTATACTGTCCTCAAATTCAAATAACAACTGATGCATTCTTTGACAGTTTTCTTCAGGAATTTCTCGTGAAAGCCCTTTAAAAAAAACCATTTAAGTACACAAACAATGAATTTCTCGTGAAAGCCCTTTCAAAAAAAACTATTTATGTACAGACAACAATGTAACCCCCTTTTTTTAAAAAAAACTGCACCCGTTTGCACCTCCCTGTATCTGCACCTGGTAGGAAGAACACGTGTGGTGGAAAGAGTCTAAGTTCTGACAGATCTCCGATACGCTCTAGGGCGGAGGACATTCATAAGGTAAGTAGATTGTTTCATGTAGATCTGATTGCTTTTAATAAACCGGCACCCTAATTGCGTAACACATTATCAATCGGAGTTGGCTTGGAGTTGGTTTCATTTTGACAGTTCAACAACATTCATTGCGTTATTTACGCTGTCGAGCAGACAAATTTTTCGAATTTAATGAAGCAATGGATTAGCAATTTGTTTCAAAATGATTCAAACTCCGATAAATAATGTGTTACGCAATTAGGGTGCGGCACCAGCTATTAAAAAGTTGTTACCTCATAAACTTTCTGTTGTTTGAAAGCGTCCCACAGATTTGGCGTCTCCTGCAACTTTGCCGTGAAATATAGAAAATCTTTGGTATTAGGATCCTGTAAATCGAAAGTACCTATTACTTAAAGTTCTTCTAAAAATGAAGTAAGTACCTAGTAATCATCACATTTGGCCCTACAACTTGTCATGGTGGAAACGACTTTGAAAAGCAGTTCAAAATAATATAGACCAGCTTTTGCCCGCAACTTCAGCCCCGTGGATGTCGGAAAATATCCCACGGGAGCGAAATCCTTCCTTATTCCTTGCCTACATTATAAAGCGAACCACTGTGCAAAATTTCAGCTTTCTACGTTCAAGGGTTTGGGCTGGGCGTTTGATGAGTCAGTCAGGACTTCTCCTTTAATTCATTTAGATTAGTTGTTTTTACCTGTCTGTAGAAGGCATAGTTCCTTAAATTTCTAGGGTCAACGGGGCTACTGGCGAAGTTAACACACAGACCAGCTATCGAGCCGTCTTCCGCTCTAGCAAACAGCGAGTTACCTGTCAATAATAATCAAATGGAGGATCTTGTTGCACTGGTACTACACTTGGCCAAGAACTGTTGATAATTTCTATTTCTTACCAGTGAGATTTAGGACTCCTGTTTCACAGCGCTCGGATAAGGATCCTAATTTGTGTGATCTACCAGTGTTAAACAGAACTTACTCAAAATACGGAACAGGACCAAATTTTTATAAAACAAAAAATTTAAGCGGTCCACATATTTAGAATCACCACGTATGATGATGTGTTTGTTATCCACTTTATCAGTTAGAACTTAATTGGAATGAAAGGTTCGGTAAAATTACAAGCTCCTCAGACCTTTCAACTTCGCCTTGAAGATTGGCAATGCATTGGATAAAATTGTGTAACTAAGCCTTTTGTTGGTCTTCGGCCAGAAATTGTCAGAGACCTATGATTATATTGAAGTACCATTGCGTACATTTGCGGTGAACCACTTTTCGAGCTTATTACTATGGTGATAAGGTTCACGTACAAGTGGTTCACCACAAATGTCCGCGATTGTAGGTCAACGGTAAAGGTACCTTGTTTTAGCAAACCAACGAGGTATTCGTCAAGTGCGCAGTCTTTAGTGATATCCATGTTTCGTGACTGAACCAAGACGTGCTCGCTCAAGTAATATTGCTTGATCACGTCCAGGGCAATGTCGTGGTGTTCACTCGTCACTTGGGACAACGAAAAGTGCTCTGGCTGAAATTGTAATTATGGTAGGTACTTTTATCCAAACTATAGAACAATACCAGTTACTATTGGTAAGTTGAAACTATAGGTATACCATTGCTCTTAGATATAGCCTGAAACAGTGAAACCTTTTGAACGTCAGGGTTACAGAAGCAGCCTTCTTGAAAGGCCATGAGACACTAATTTCACTACCAGTGTCTCTTCTGCTGCTAGATTATGTCCAACGCAATCGACGAGACGCTTTATGGTCATAGCACACAAATATCAACTCGGAAAGAGATCGTCACCGTATCGCCTTTCGCCTCCACCGTGTCCCGAGGCGAGGCGATTGGGTACGTTACGATTCCGATTGTGCGTTGCAGTAGAGAGTTTCATACAAAGAATACCGAGCTGATACGGTGACGATCCCTTTCCGAGTTGATACGTGTGCTGACGTTAAAGCGTCTCGTTGCCTCATTCAGCCGATATCGTTGGACATAATCTAGCGTCTTTCAATTGACCTTTAATGATCCTAACATGGAATGTACTTATTTCAATACCTTTTCTTGCTGAAGCAAATCCATTATACCGAATACACTGTGACAACTTTTAATTTGTGGTTTAAATTCATTTTTTATACTTTTCGTAAGAGCAGGAGCCCCTAATTTGGTTAGCGCTAGACGAAACATTACGAGAATTTTTTTCACAGATTCGTACAAACTTTGGCTCCAAATGTTGCGCAAAGAGGCTGCTCCGATGACAGTCAATATACTTCACCGTATGACAGACTGTGTTACATTACAAAATGGCCAGTAGTAAAAAAACACGTTCTGAGTCTCAGCGGAAATACTCACACCGTACTATTTACACTAGGGACTAAATTAAATGACTAACTAACTATAGAAATAGGTAAATACAAAAACAAAGGAAGCTTAGGCGTCGTCGAAGTACAATACCTACTCGTCCGTATTGCTGTCATCCGGAAACGTGCCCAGAAGACTGGCAGCATTGTCACGTTGAATGGCATTGGCAACGCTAATTCTTTGTCCAAATAACGAGCCAGCCCTCTGCTCACGTGAAGTGTCGACAAATCGGCGAGAAATTTGCTTAGAAAGGAGACGCGCACTTGGGCCCACGCCCACGAGCGTTTCGACCCCAAACAGCTCAAAAGTTTAGTTACACATACGGATTTTGAATCGATATATCGAGGTAAACCGGTACCTATAGGGACATTGTTGTATAATGTGTACAAATCGCGAAAGTTTAAAAAGTCTATTTTTGATTATTTCTATATAGACAGGATCTCAAGGGACAGGATTCTCCTGGACCTAGATATCCCTAGGGATATAACTATATCACGCCTACAAGTCTACAACCATCTTACTGCGACAGATACACAGCCCTCTTTGTGACATTAATTTGTGCCCATACAATGATTGATTAGATCCACCGCCACACACGAAAACCCTTCCCCACATTATTATAACAGCAGCTTTCAAATAGGTATCGTATCAAACAAAAGAGCATCACAATGGAAAACTAAAAAACTTTTTTTGGCTTAAATATACAATGGAGTGTAGGCAAATGTGAAATAGATATATTTTGGATGTGGGGCTGTTATCTGTCCGAGGGTAGTTTGGTTTTTAATGAGCATAACGTTTGAAGTTGGGATGTTTGGTGCTCAAAAATCAAAATCAAAATCTAAATATTTTCTTTCACATAAACTTACATGGGCACTTATGAAACGTCAGAAGCTAGGTAATCGAAACGTTTAAAGACAGGAGACAGGATCTCCTGGGCCACTTTACAAAAAGTCCATCTTTGGCCAAAAATACACGAGAACATAGCAACCGTGCCTTTGGACTATTAGGTAGTCAGTTTGTGTACGCAGTGGCAAAATAGTCTGGTTGGTAACTTTTCAGTATCGGCAAGTGAAAAGTCATGCTAAAAAGCCCTAATATTCATTGGAAAATAATGTTGCACGCATTTTTTCTGGCGAAATTTATTATTGCGCATACAAGACAGGACCGCAGGCTAGGCATAAAGAAACAGTTTCTTTTAAAACTACCTTTAAGTTAAAGGTTTCAGTTTAATTACCTACATCCCAGAAATGTTTAATTAATTTTAATGTTTCGTGTTCATAAAATTTAATTACTGTAAGCCGATAAATAGTAACGAATTGTGTGATAAACTCAGGTTTAGGAACCTCGTTTCAAAGATCCGGTAATGTAGTGACCACCTTGATAAGAATGAAAATCTTTTTTATTAAACTTGCTATAATACTATGTAAGTACTTGTAGCTTTATTCAAATAATATTTTTTATTAGCCTCTGTACGAAATGTTTAATATTCCATTTTTTCTAGGTACAGTAGAAATGCTAGTACTGCTATGTAAATGCATAGACTTAATAGATCTCGCGGACATTGACGCGTATCAGCCCCAATTCAAATCTAAAGCTGAATCGACCAAGTTCGAAGAATATCGATCGGAAAACCTACCTCCAAAGCCTATTCGCAAGTATTGGTTGTTGAATGAGCACCCTCACTTCACGAGGGGTCCAATAGCACGGGTCTATGATGATGAGAAGGACATAAATTTGAAGCAGAAAATTGCGAATCTTGTGGATCATACTATGCGCGACACTCAGAAAAAGATGAAAACAACTGAAGGAATAAAAGCGGATCATAGGGAGAAGTCTCCTTACAAGGTTGGCTTTATTCTGTGCATGATAAAGAAGTCCAAAAACGTTATGGATGAGCTGTTCAACGTGGCGGTGAAGCATAAAGAGCAATGGAAGTCTCTACAGCATTTGAAAGTCTTCGAGCTGATCATGCACACTAATGTTGATACTACGAATCTGTTGAGACAACTCGTGGATGTACATTTGAAGCATATGAACTCTACGCGGGATGAGAAGAGGGTAATTTTACTTTAAATTTAAGATTGTTTGTACGTTGGCATTTTAGGTCAATATTAAATGATTAACCATAAAAAATATCTATTGGTGCCGATTCTGTTGTACACCGAACTAAACTAACTAAACTATCACTAAAATTCCTTACTTTTTTCTATGAGAATCTTAGAGCTATTCTGCAAAAAAAAACCTCTAAATTTAGAAAAAAATTTGACACAACTAAAATTGAGTTTGACAATCGCGACTCCGCGTGGTATAGTGCTCGTAATATATTTGACCCGGTGGCTTTAATTGGAACTTGTGAAATCACTATGAAAAGTGAGAAGGCTTGTCATATTTTGTTTACAGACAATCCGACATCGCCGCCGTTACCGTGTCAGATATTTATTAGAACTGGAGGGGGGCAGGGAGGGGGCAGCTTCAACGTGTTTTTGTGGATTTTTTTTTTTTGGTACCTACGTGTTGAGGGTTACGGGTTTAAGGGTTTTATAAAAGGGGGCCAAATTTTCATTATTTTTGCGATAGGACACACCGTTTTCGAGATATGTGGAAAAGAAAAAAAAAATACAGTACTGTTTTTGCACTTGAAGTCAAGGTGTTGGTGTGAATTTTAGGTCATGACAACTAATCTTATTCCACACCTTTTTAATCGCGATTAAAAATAGTCTAATTTAGTTTGACAGTCAAAATTTTAGGTGAAAAAACGTCAAATTCAGAATAGCAAAATTGCTATTTTCACTAAATTATAATCTCAGTACAATCTTAGTGCTGTCAAACTAAAATTTAGTTAAGTTGTGTCACTTTAATCAATTTCAGAATGGGAAATCGTTGTTTGACAGGAATAAACTAAATTTTAGTGATTTTTAGTCTAGTTTAGAGGCATTTGTGACAAGAGAATCGGCACCATTGTCTCTTTAATTTGTTATAAGTAAGTGGCTACCTGATACAGTCCAAATTGTAGATCCGAAGTAGCAGAAAGCTGGCAGATAATGGAAACAATGCAATCTTTACCTAATTAGAAAACATATGGTGACAGAGAATGATTTATACGGATATCAGTCATGAAAATTACATCTGCCCATTAAAATATATTAACTAAAACTTATTAAGTAACGACGATATTAGACAAGACATCGATGACACAAACACCTAATTTCTCATTCTTCAGATTTAGATTCCGCATAAAACGGGTTAGGGGCTTAGGGGTCATTCGGCCCACTATGGAACTGGGCCCGCGGACCAGTTAACCCTTTAAAAATTTGATAGTGGTAAACTGGGCCCACATCTGTTTTGCTTTCAATCAAGCGAAGGGTGGCTTAAAATGGCTTATATATTATTAAGTATACAATATATATACAGGTACAAGCATTTACGTATATATATATAATATATTCTTTTTTAGATTTCTGGTTTGGTCATATAGGTAGTAAAAGTTGTTCATAATGATGAGTACAATAACCCCATATGAGGTTGTGCGTTAATTCCGGCACATGTTGTAGATACATATAAATATATCGGAATATTTAAGAAAAAGAAGTCTAATTAAGTAGTCAAATCAACATTTTAATAATCAACGTAAATTATTTCCTAGAAAATACATATTAAAAAACAAATAAATTTTACCCTTATCAAATCTTTATCCTTATCAAAATCGAGTTCTTAACACACATTGGTGGTTGGATCTAGAATCGTTTGGCAGGAGGAGGGGGGTGAATGGGGTGAAAGTTGGTAGGGGTTGGGTCCCTGATTATAACGCTACCACTCTCATTACAAGGTAATGCATATTTTTCGAGAAATTAATAAAAATTGTTTCTAACCTCAAATCAGATAAACAGTGAAACGAAATGTCAAAATGGGCGATTGACAACCAAATTTGTATCAGTATATTGTCTGCGGTGTAAAATGTCGTGTAAAATACGTGAAACGAAACGCAAAAAAAAAGTCAGTGTCATTTAACCTAGAAATTCTGCTCAGAAGGAAGGCTAACAAAGGTTAGGCCCGCTGGAACAGAGGTTGGTCGCCGGAGGCGACCAGCAAACCGAAGCTGCGGAGGTGAGCATGGGTGCCTGTCCTTTGTTACGTAAGGGTCAAGGGGCTGCACTTCCCGCAGCGCCGGAGACGTTGCAGAAGCAACTTAAGTGTTTAGAGGTTAGGTTACAATAATTAGTTTTTATTTCTCAAGAATGGTGCTTACCTTTACGTGGGAGTGGTGGGGGAGGGGTTAGGGTACCAACCACCCCCACCCCATCAACCCCTACTCCTGCCAAACGATACTAAAAGTAACTTTAAAGTGTTTTGAGGTTAGGTTACAATAATTAGTTTTTCTCAAGAACGGTGCATTACCTTTTCATGGGAGTGGTGGGGGGGGGCTCAGGGTACCACCCTCCGCCCCCCCCACCCGCCCACTCCCCTCCTCCTGCCAAACGATTCTAGATTTTCACCCTTATTTCTCTATCCAGTAATTCTCGCAGAACGCGCTCAATTTTTTTTGGGATCGTTTACATTCTTTGGTTTTTTTCGATATGTACCCGTTTTTTTTTAAATACCAAAATAATGCTGTGAATCTTTCTGCAGTGACCTTAGAAGGACAACAATGTTTGGTTTGGGTGTTACCATTTTATTGAGCCTTGCATTCCAGGCTTCAACTGAATTATTAGTTTTGTGTTTTATTTGATAGAAACACCATTTCTTTGAAAAATATGCTTTGTTTCGCAACCACGTTCGTTTAAAATAAAAAAAAACGACGGGTTGCACTCCGGGAGTGCCGGCAGAAGTAAAAACACAAACCCAATACTTTGCCATCACACTCACTGACATTATCTGATATACATTAAAACCGAGTACATCCCGAGGACAGCTGAACACATCCGAAGCGGGTATTTTTGAATCGTCTTATAAACAAAACACGCCCGTCTTATCTTACGAATTTTCGATCAGGTCACGTGTCCTGACTAGCGTTGCAAAACTGCGCAAGTATTCGCAAGTATTCGGAATAATTGCGAAATATTCAAAGGAATACTTCGATTTGAAGGAATAGGTACTACTAGTAAGAATGTAGTAGGTAACCTACTTTTTATTACCTATTAAGAATGAAATTATTGCCAGTAGGTGCCTAGTTACGAATATATGCGTACTTGCGTAGGTCGCTTGATGAGACTCGACTCGCCGAATATATTACGCCGTGCCGTTAAATGAATTAACGCCATCTAGGGGGAAATGGTAGAACTGTAAATTAACACCTGCTCTCGTTAGTCGCTCGGCGACGCCAGCGCTCGCCTGGCATTGGCTTGATAGTAAAGTGGCACACCACCGAGCTTCGCAGCCATTCATTCATGAGTCAACGAAGTATTAGCGCTCCTGTACACGTTTTTATGGCGAATCCAGTGCCGGACAAGTGGGGGTTCAAGGACAAAAATGCAGTGCGCCGACTATTCTATTGTTATTGCAAGAATCCGCAAGATGGTGCCACAGAAGCGTAGCATTAACTAGCGTGATTAGTCGTGTTAATGCGACGCTTTCTGCTGCTGCAGTGACCAAGGTTTGCTGATTAGCTTATGAATGGTGGAAGATTGATTCGTGGGTATTAATGAATGTACTATCACCAATGCGGGACATAATATATGTAATTTGCAATGAGAACTGCGCCCCCATCTAGTGGTCAATAGTCGCATTTAAAAGATAATCCAATAAGTACCCGAAGTTGGTCGGCGCGCGGTGCCAGCGGCGTTCACTTGCACACTTGCACACGTGATTTAGGAAGCTCGAGCCCGTTCATTCATAAAATCAACGAGTATTATTCGATGCCTACGTACTAGCGCGAATATTTCCGCGTAAGTAGTTATCTACTAGCGGGAATAATTCCCTGTAAGTAGTTATCTACCAGTGACTCGGTAATTATTGTTTTATTTTTGTATGGTTGAGTTTAAAATGTCTATTTTGTGCGGATATTAGTGCCGATTCTCTTGTACATGGAGGGGCGCTAGGAGGGGGCAGCTTCAACGTGTTCTTTACGGTTTTTTTTTTGGTACCTACATGTAGAGGTTTAGGGGTTTATGAGTTTTATAAAGGGGGGCCAAATTTTAATTATTTTTGCGATAGGACACACCGTTTTCGAGATATAAGCAAAAGAAAAAAAAAATGTACTGTATTTTATATCTCGAAAATGGTGTGTTTTTGCACTTGAAGTCAAACCTTGACTTCTTTCTTGATACTTACTTTAAACTATTTTATAAACTCAGTAATCTACCTATTTACTTACCTCTCTACCACTTTCACACCTAAACCACATACAAAAACTTATTACGTAAGTACTTATATAAGTAGATGTAAAGAAATATTCGGAAGTATTGCGAAGTTTTCAAATCGAATATTACTCGGAGTCATGAATGAACGCAACATACTCGTACGACAACAACACACACGACACACACACGACGTAATGTTAGTTTGACTATTGACCGCTAGATGGCGTTAATTAACGCCATCTAGCGGTCAATAGTCAAACTTTAATAGATAAACTTACGTGACCGCACATGTACTTAGCTCGGGGAATACTTGCGAATACTACTCAAAACTTGCGAATACTTCCGAATACTTCCGAAGGGAATACTTCGGAATATTACTCTCCGGCAACGCTAGTCCTGACGCGCGTTTAACATTTTTGCCCATTACAAAAAAAGTGTACAACGCCGCTAAAGAAGTTTAAACTTCAAAAAACATTTCTATGTTCTATAGTTTTGTAATAAATAAATACGTAATTATTATAGGTTTACATTTTTAGTAATTAGTTCTGAATTAATTCTATAGTTTCAAACACAAAGTAATCAAAAATAGTATATTGCAACAACAGGAAGTTGACGGATGCATAGAAATACTAGTTATCGGTACCTACACATCCGGTACATTAATATTCTATAATATACGTGTAAAATTGTGAATCAAACGAGCTTACCTGTTAAGCGAAGTCTTGATTCTAATTTTATGAACGGCGATCTGAAATATAATTGATTAAACAGAGTAGTAATTCTATTACACCCGTGTGAACATCGCGTTTTTTAGAGAATAAAATAATGTAATATTTTATTAAATAGAATTGTTCCAGTTCGTTGTTGGCAACACCATGACTGTCACTTATTTTAGAGATCCTTGAGATAAGGAACAAGCTCTGTTTTCTGTACAGAGTGGTTCCATGTACTTACATTCACTATGTTTTCCTGAAAGGATAAGTGAATATTTAAGTAGACTAATTATTGCAGCTTTGGGGCTGTTAGGTGGCGGGTGGGTAATTATATTTCAGATCGCCGTTCATAAAATTAGAATCAAGACTTCGCTTAACAGGTAAGCTCGTTTGATTCACAATTTTACTTCACGGCGATCTGAAATATAATTGATTAAACAGAGTAGATGTTTAGAGTTGTCTGCAATAATTCAGTTAGTTAATAAGTTATCTGGTTAAAAGTATTCTAGTTTTTTTATGTAGATAGGTACTTTTATTTTTCTTCATTAGCATTGCTTATTAAACTAATAAACTAACTAACTTAAGAAACTAATGTTAACCAGCAGATAGGCATTATCAACAGCAAGTCTTATTAATCCACATTGTTTTCTCAATTGATGCCAGCTATAGGTTGAGCTGTTTTGTGTGTTGTACTGTTGAGTTGAAGAATTAATTTCTCTCTCACTTACTACAGCTTACAGATGAAAACTTTAAATCAGTCTCAGTAGGTATTTCTTTTATTAGTCCAAAGAGTTGACATTAGAGCTAAATCGGCAGCCAACTTCTTTGTAGGTTTTTCTGGTTTGTTCTGTTTCTGTAATCTGATCAGGAAGATATTAATTGTTATATTGAATTGTAAGTTTAGAATGTTTCCATGATTGAGAATAGCAATTGTATATTGTCTCCGTAAATGTAAACAGTCACTGTCTTATTTGAGATGCAGTGTGAACTGCAGTGCGTGAGTTGACAATAAGCGTATACTGTATGACTAAGTTGAATTGCGTATTATAATTATGTATTTAGTCACTCAGACAGCAGGTTTCTTCCAATGGAAAGACTACTGCTGTCAAGGTAAGAGACAATCTCCGCCACACTTGGAAGATTGCAGAGAGTCAAGAGGTACCTACAGAATTTTCACGTAAATTGCGGATAAATCAAAGAAAGTGGCGACGTCAGTTCCGACTTTGGTCATGCGCCACAAGAACTTAGTGGCGTCCTGTAATTCAAATCCTTGTATTCACAATATTTTTACAGCTCTATCTGTTTTACGAGTTAGATACTTATTTTGGAAACTAGGGTGTCAAGTGCAGAAGAAGTTTTTAACTTTATCAATTTTAAGTCTTGTAAGCAGAAGAAGCTTTTAACTTGATCAATTTTAAGTTTTGTAAGCAGAAGAAGCTATTAACTTTATCAATTTTAAGTTTTTTAAGCACCATTTTATGAGTTGTTCCCTGGATAAAAGAAAAATTTGGACTAACTAATTTAGTTAATTTCCTAGTTGACTAATAATGCATAATAAGATTGTCAGGTCAAGAACTAAACAAGAAAAAGGTAGATTAATTATTCTTTAGAAAAAAAAGCAGCAAAGCATGTAAGCATGCTTCTTTAGTATAAAAGTATGAATCTCTTTTCCCTGACCTCACATGTCCACAGTTAGATTACCTATAGGATGAGTTTTAGTAAGTGAGGGGGTTGTATAATTGTTTTTTTTTTTTTTTTTTTTTTATTAGTTCATATTGCCTACATTGATTGTATGGACGTATCTACCTACCATCCACCAATACTTTGTGCCCCCCCCTTTTCCTTGATAGTTTCACTTTAGTGATGGCTTGTAATTATCATTGACGTATACTGCTAAGTACCTATTTAGACTAGTAGTTGGAGTGATTGAATGTTTAATTAGGTATTTTAATTTTATATCCTTTGAATAAGATCGCCATCTCTGTCCAGTCCTTCAGGAAGTACAGGTCTGATATTATGTAATGTCACTAAAGTCACTAATAATTTAACTTGTGAGCTAATAAGTAAGTATGGGTATTTCAAGGCACCTGCTTCAAGTAGGTACCTACACAGAGCTTAACAATCTAGCTTAACAATTCACATTATGTTTGTCAGGTTCCATGGTTCCATTGTTTCCATGGTTAATTTTGAAGTCCAAACATTTAAATATACTTACCTACTCAAAGTGGTATTTATAGGTAAGGTTATAGGTAAGTAATAGGTAAGTATTATGTTTTATGGCAGTCTTGATACTTTGACAAGTAAATACCTAGTCATGGTAGGCTTGTTTCGGTAGGTGTCATTCACTACTGGTAATGTAGTAAATACATAATCTCTATAAGGTACCTACAGTGGAAGAATGTAAGTTCTAGTACTTAAGGAAGTTATTAGAGCATGTACATAATTATGTTTAACCCATTATTAGGTGTCTGGTATTGGGAACTGATAGGGGTACCTATGGGGTTAAATCCTATACCTATATTTTGATATATTGAACAGTAATTGAGTAGTATACAAGTTATCAGTCAATCTGCCAAACCTTTTCCCAACTATGTTCGGGTCAGTATCAGTATAAAAGAATTGTTTTTACTGGGAATTTTATTTGTCATTTTCGTTCAATAAAATATGGCGGAATTCTCACTGCCATAGAAGGGGTTAATTAACAGTTTTAGGTTCAAACTGAAACTGAATTTGCTATTTTGTTTGGGTTTGAAAATCTATGTTTCCATAAATTCTTTGTAGGTCAGTTGTTTGTAATTCATCTCAGTATTTACTGACTGTAATGGTATTGAGAAGTTGACCTTGAATTTTGATAGTTATCAAATAGTTTATTGTAACTTTGTACCCGCAGCCATGCCGTAGCAGCATGTAACTGTTTTGTCAGCATTCAGTTGGTGCATTTCAGTATCAGTCTTGTTGAATTGTTATTTTGGAGTATAGATATAGGCCGGGTTGTTGTTGAGGTCCACCACAAATATTCATTTTTGTTTTCAATATTGATTGATTCCTGTTATTGACTCGGTTGTGTGATGTTTTAATTTGTTATTTACTGTAGCAAATCACCTCCTTCTGTGTTTGTTTTACATTTTTTCAATAGGACTGGTAAGTTTTCTCTATTATCATATGAGTGATTGTCTTGTGGTATTAATATTATTTGATTGATTGTTATTGTTTGTGGCTATAAAATTGTATACTCAGGTTTGTCATTGTACCAGAATCTGTTTGTTTACCAAATATAATAAATTAGAAATCATGACCATTAGGGATGGCATTACTTTTGAACTTTTTTTGGTATTGAACATTGGCAGGTGTTTTGTTGCATCAGCCAAATCAGTCAACAGGTTGTGTTTGTCTTGACGTTCTTCATTAGCATGGGTCAGTCATTGCTTTCCCTATGGTAGGGGTAACCAGTCCAATTTGGCTCTGGAATATCTCAATCCCTTGTTCCCTCAGTTTAGAGGAATCTGGGAGTAAGGCCTATAGATAGCCTTGAGTAAATAGGGAAGCATAGAATATTACTTTGTATTTGTTTGGTCCATTTAAGTTTTATCTCAAATCAAGTTTAAGAGTTACCATAGTTATCTGAGGCATTTGTCATCAGCCAATGTATCACAGAATCATGTTAACAAAGTATTTAAATGTATGTGTGTAAAAATTACACAATTTTGCTTTCAATCAGATGACATAGGAAACAAAGTAAAAATAAAAATACATGATACCATAGAAAGAAATAACGCCAATGCCTATGTTGTACTCGGATGTGATCGACCAGCTTAATGATATCGAACCTAATCTCGTCACAAATCTCCCAAAGTATGAAAATATAAAAAAAACTTTATACAAGCACATGAATCGTGCATTAGGTGTAAAAAAAAATAAGATATTTAAAAGTCAAAGATGTTTCGATTCCAACCATATTTCAAAATTTTATTTTAGCAGATTATTCGTATAAGAATTGTAGAATACTTCTGTTTGCCAGCACAGACGCTAGAAGTATTTTAAAAGACGCCAAACACTTATTCTGTGACGGTACATTTAAATGTGCAACACCACCATTTACACAATTGTACACAATACACGTGGACGCAGGAAGTTCGGAAGAAACTAATAGTATCGTGCCTGTAGTGTACTTCCTGCTCCCGGATAAAAAAGAAACACGTATGACATTATGTTTCGGCTCATTACGACAGATTTTGAAGCTAGTGCTATGCAAGCTATTGCAGCAGTTTTTCCAAAAGCAAAAACGCAAGGGTGTTTATTTCATTTTGCTAGAGCTTTATGGAGAAATGCTCAGAAAACTTACACATCTAGCCCCTCAAGTCTTAAAAAATCGCCTCATCTGAGGGCTCACGTAAAACGGTGTATAGCACTTTCTCATCTACCTCAAGACTATGTGAATGATGAATGGCTCTATAACTTAGGGGAGAGTGAGAGGGACCCCACAATTGATTCCTTTAATGTTTATTTTGAACGAACATGGTTGCGAAACAAAGCATATTTTTCAAAGAAATGGTGTTTCTATCAAAGATAGAAACACCCTATCAAATAAAACACAAAACGAATAATTCAGTTGAAGCCTGGAATGCAAGGCTCAATAAAATGGTAACACCCAAACCAAACATTGTTGTCCTTCTAAGGTCACTGCAGAAACATACACAGCATTATTTTGGTATTTAAAAAAAAACGGTTACATATCAAAAAAACCAAAGAATGTAAACGATCCCAAAAAAAAATTGAGCGCGTTCTGCGAGAATTACTGGATAGAGAAATAAGTTTAGGACATTGCATTGAAAAATTGACTAACTAAAATTATTATTTTTTTAAGGCAGCCCCCAATTATCAATGTGTGTTAAGAACTCGATTTTGATAAGGATAAAGATTTGATAAGGGTAAAATTTATTTGTTTTTTTTAAGAAATATATTACGTTGATTATTAAAATGTTGATTTGACTACTTAAATAGACTTGTTTTTCTTAAATATTCCGATATATTTATATGTATCTACAACATGTGCCGGAATTAACGCACAACCTCATATGGGGTTATTGTACTCATCATTATGAACAACTTTTACTACCTATATGACCAAACCAGAAATCCAAAAAAAAAATATTATATATATATATATATGTAAATGCTTGTACCTGTATATATATTGTATACTTAATAATATATAAGCCATTTTAAGCTACCCTTCGCTTGATTGAAAGCAAAATAGATGTGGGCCCAGTTTACCACTATCAAATTTTAAAAGGGGTAACTGGTCCGCGGGCCCAGTTCCATAGTGAGCCGAATGACCCCTAACCCTATAAAACATGGTCTTCAAACACGTTAATTCCCATTTACTCCAGTGTACGTTATTTTCAAGCCGCGTTCGAAGCAAGAAATGCGCTGCACTATATTCACTAGACAATACAGATGTGTATTTCGAAACACACATTGTGTTCCATCTTCTTAAATAATGAGAAGGCGCATCCCATCTTTTCCGCGCGGTAATTATTTCTCAGGTGGCATGGCGCCGCCGCTGCTACGCCACAGCCACGCCACACCTGCGCCTTGATGAGGTCGGTGGTGCTAGTGCATTAGTTGATGACGTCACGGCTCGACGCAGACGACACGCCACGGGTTAAATATGTTGATGTTGGGGTGGTGTTCTTCTAGGTGGTCTTTAGGTTCCAGGTAATTGTTTTTCTGGCTTCGTATCGAATAATAATCATCATTCATCATTTTCATTGATGAGATACTACTACTACTAGACTAAGAGGTCACAGGATTTTTCATAACGATCATGGATACGGTTAGATTTACTTCGATGGGATGTAGAGTAGTCCCCTAATGTGAATGACGTCGGTCTGCCTGCTCTGAGTGGTTGCAACTTTGAGTTATAGCGCTTACAAGAGGCGTCATTGTTGCGAAAAAAAACGATCAGAGAAATGGTCAGTTTTGGTAAACATTCAAAGTATGGCGTCTCTGCAGCTGAAACAAGTTGGTCTGCCAGCTCTCAGTGGTTGCATTTCAGAGCTATTAAACGCGCAACATTGTTGCGAAAAAAAAAATGATAAGAGAAATAGTCAGTTTTAGTACCCATTCGAAGTATGGTGTCTGCACAGGTGAAATGAGTTGGTCTGCCGGTTCTCAGTGGTTGTATTTCAGAGCAATCGTTGTGTATGCAAGACGCTTATTTGTGGAGAGAGCCTAAAAATACATCGAAATACGGGACAATAGGCGAATTTTTCAAGTGCACGCCGGCCGGTATCGTACCCCCACCCTACACCTGCGCCGAGAAGCACCCGCTGCGCGACCGTACCCCCTGTAAAGGAATAGGGAAAAGCTAGAGGTGTCAATAAGTCAAATGGTCAGTTTTAGTACCTATTCGAAGTATGGTGTCTCCACAGGTGAAAAGAGTTGGTCTGCCGGCTCTTAGTGGTTGTATTTCAGAGCTTTGTTATACGCAACGCGCTTAGATATAGAAAAATCAACTTAACGGTAATCAATAAAATAAAGAATGAAATCGAACAAATCCAATTTTTAATAATTCAACTTACTATATTGGGTTAATCACAGATTAACAATTTTGTAGAATATAGCTAATGAAACAACTAAAAAAATAGGTATAGAATGTTAGAAGTAAGTAAATTTTTAACTCTAAGTCTTAGCCATATTCTATAAAATGATGAATCTGTGATTTACCCAAAGTAATAAGTTGAATTATTAAAAATTGGATTTGTTCGATTTCATTCTTTATTTACTTGATTACCGTTAAGTTGAATTTTTCTATAACTAAGCGCCTTGCGTATAACAATGCTCTGAAATACAACGACTAAGAGCCGGCAGACCAACTCGTTTCACCTGTGGAGACACCATACTTTAAATAGGAACTAAAACTGAACATTTCTCTTATTGACATCTCTTGACACCTCTAGCTTTTTCCCTATTCCTTTACATGGGGGACGGTCGCACAGCGGGTGGTGCTCGGCGCAGGTTTAGGGTGGGGTACGACACCGGCCGGCGTGCACTTGAAAAATTCGCCTATTGTCCGGTTTTCGATGTATTTTTTAGGATTTCTCCACAAATAAGCGTCTTGTATAAACAACGGCTGCTCTGAAATACAACCACTGAGAACCGGCAGACCAACTGGTTTCACCTGTGGAGACACCATACTTCGAATAGGTAATAAAAGTGACCATTTCTCTTATCGTTTTATTTTCGCAACAATGTTGCGCGCATCATAGCTCTGAAATGCAACCACTGAGAGCCGCCAGACCAACTTATTTCATCTGCGGAGACGCCATACTTTGAATGTGTACTAAAACTGACCATTTCTCTGATCGTTTTTTTTTTCGCAACAATGAAGCCTCTTGTAAGCGCAAAAAATAACTCGTAATAAAAAAATAAAAAAAACTCGAAGTTGCAACCACTCTGAGCAGGCAGACCGACGTCGTTCAGATTAGGGGACTACTCTACAACCCATCGAAGTAAATCTAACCGTATCCATGATCGTTATGAAAAATCCTGTCACCTCTCGGTCTATACTAGTACTAGCTATAGTTTTAAGTAAGAATTTTCTGCCGCACCTGGGATTTTGTCGAGATTTCGTATTTTGCAGCGTTCTTTTTTACGTAGCTAGGTATCATTTAAAACTGTTCAACATCTACTGCATGAAAACAAGATATAGATATGTCGCAGTGAGATGGTTACATACAGCCGTGATATCGTTATATCCCATGGGAGATGTTTATGGTGACTGGTAATTATTGGCCAATACTTAAACACATGATTGTGTCTACTCTTGCAAGAGCAAGAGCAAGAGTAGACACCTCTCTAATTTTTTATATTTCTTACTAGGTAGCTGACCCGTCAAAATTTCAATTTAGATTTTTCGGCTGTTCCTTTAGATTTTTCCTAATTTTATTTTTTCCACCCCATCAGTATTGAGGCGAAAAAAATACAAAAAAAAAAATAATTATTATAATTACATCGGTCGAGCCATTTTCGAGTTTTCGCGAGATTAATGCACGGCAATTGATTTTTATAAACAACATTAGTTTTTGTTTACCCTAAACCCGAAAAGAGGTCATTGAAAAAATCAGCTGTTCCATTTACATTTTGTCGATTTAAGTGAACACAAATGTATGAAACAGCTGATTTTTTTTTCGCGATTTCCAGTATGGTCCTATAGAAAAAATTACTCAAAATGATGAGTACAATGACCCCTTTTCGGGTTTAGTGTAAACGAAAACTAAATGTTGTATAACTATAGCAGTGCACCGCGGTTTTACCCGCGTAAGTCTGGAACTCGTAAGAATATCGGGATAAAAAGTAGCCTATTATGTGTAAGCTACCTACCAAATTTCATCCAAATCTGTCCAGCCGTTTGAGCGTGAAGAAGTAGGTAACAAACATTGAAACACACACACACAAACTCACAAACTTTCGCCTTTATAATATTAATTGTGATAGTGTGTTATATCGATGTGATCTGTCGCGGGTGACGATTTAAATCGCGAGCGTAACGAAGGACTCGGGGTTTACTCCCGAGCGTAGCGAGGGTGTTAAAAACTTAAATCACGAGCGAGGCGAGGGATTTAAGACGAGTCCTGAGTGTAGCGAGGGATTAAAGTTCACCCAAGACTAAGACAGCTTTATCACCGAGGAAAATACTCTACTTTTCGTACAATTTGCGAAAAAATTACCACAATAATAATATGAGATAAGCATTTAGAACATTAACTTATTTATAAAAATAAATTAAAATAAACTTAACGTTTATGTATTTGAAGAAAACAAAAACGCGGCAAATTCCTAGACTAATATTTTTTTGTCGGAAAAGCAAAGGCATCAAGCTCATACGGCCTCGTCGGTTTTCGTAATTTTATTTAATAATCATAATAACTGCATAATAAATGCGTATTCCTTTTTCAAAAAGATGTATAATGCTTTATATACAAACTCAATGGTGTAAACACAGATGTAGTTCAGTATAAATTTCGGTAAGTATTCCAAATTTAAATCACACTCTCCCCCTAGAGTATGAATGAAATTCAGTACAATTTTCTTTCCCTGGTTTTAACAGATTAAAAATGACTATTGTTATGTTCGCTTTTTGTGGCATAGAATGTCACTTTTTTGAGCAAGTGATTCGAAAAAGCATTTTATAAGCTTATGAAAGTAGCAGCTGTTGCAATATACAACATCAATATTGATCAATAATTAAATTGAATTGAATATGACTGGTAAAAATAAATAACATTTAAAATATTTACTATCCCTTGTCCTATTCACATTGTCTTGTCGATTGCACGGTACTGCATAGTGCGCGCCCATCCACGACTGCCCGCCCAAAACGGCCGATACTACGACCAACTACTCTTGATCTTGGAAACAATATTGCTGTTTACTATTATTTTATAAATAATTTATTATAAATTAATCAATAATAATTAAAATAAATTAATATACAAACTATAATTTTGAGAAGACTATATATGTCTGTGGTGACGCTTGGGAGGCCTTTGTCCAGATTGGACGTATTACGGCTGAAAGATGATGATGAAAGTTATAATAACGGAATTTGAAATGTCTTGCTGAATTGAATTGCCTTTCTTCAATTAATAAAAGTGGATTATCCAATTTTGTTTGAAATGCCATGAAATTGTTTATTCTGTGTCTGAGAAATATATCGGGATCACGTTTACTTGTACACTATATAATTTAAAAAATGCTAGATGGTTTTAATGTTTAGTAATTTAAGCTACACATGTGAGAAACAGGAATGATTAATTATGTGGTTAATTAAATTTCAAATTAAAATCAACATACTCCATGATTGATTTGGTAAGAAATTATTAGTCATCGATGCATATAAAATATGAGGTTCGTTAGTTATTTATCACGTGCTACGAAACTGGCAACGTTTTCCTATTAATGTTTTATGTTTAGTGTTCAAAACATTTAATTATATAAACTGATAAATGTAGGTAATCGTGGTCGTTAAACATTTAACTTCATAGTTTACTGTAATGAAGTAGTTTTCACTAGAATGGTAACATGATCATATTCATTTCTGCAATATTATGTGAGTATTTTTAATTAAATCAACAGAATGAGACTCAGCAGGTAATGGATTATAATAAGGTGATGGATTAAACGTGTTGAAATCATCAGACTCAGAGTAAGTGAGAGCTCAGATAAATAAAACCGGCCAAGTGCGTATCGGACCACGCACAATGAAGGGTTCTGTAGTTGGGATGAAATTGTAGTCGAAAAACATGTTCTCCCATACATTCCAACTACAAATGTAAGTTTGTATGCACAATATTGAGAGATTTACTATGTTATTTTAAGACCATATACTTCTTATAGGTTTTTCTGTAATGTATAAGTAGGTAAGTATAAAACTATTTTCAGATTTTTTTTCAAAATTTTAAGCTCAGTTCTTTCGGAGATAAAGGGGTATTGGTTAATTTTCATCTATTTTCTTAAATAACCTTAAAACTACTTATTTTAAAATTATAAAAAAACTTACTTAATTATAAATTTATGTGAGTGAGACCCTCACAGTAAGCCCTTTCATTTGATATGTCACACGGTACAGTGTGGAAAACTTTTTTAAATTTTCTCATTTGTCTCCCAAAAGAGACCCTATATTATTTAAAATTCATTTATTTACGTAACACGTCCGTGTTTGGGTCACAAATTGATATATACACCAAATTTCAAATTAATCGGTCCATTCGATTCAGACAAATTGGATGTGACAGACGGACAGACACACACACGAGTGATCGTACACGGGTTCCTTTTTTCATTCGGACATACGGAACCCTAAAAATGTAAGCTGCGTACCTAACTTTTTTACTGATTTTAGATATGGTTCAACTAATCATACAACACTGTAACTGTCTCAATTTAATAGACTTACCACAAAGCCGTGATGCTTACCATGCTAAATGGAAATTAGCATCAAGAGCACCCGAAATGTATGAGTCATATCCAAGGAAAAGAGGAATGAAACCGTATCTTCGCAGATACATGCTGGGGAATGACAGGCCAGGCGACAAGATTCCTTCAAAACCGTCGAGACGCGTCTATGAAGACGAGAAAGATGCTAATTTAAAGAATAAAATAAAAACCCTCATGCAGCAGACACTAAATGATACTGACGAGAAACTTAAAGAGATTGCTGACATAAAAGAACAATATCGTGACGAGCCTCCTTTCAAAGCTGGTTTTATTCTAAGCATGGTGAAAAAGTCGAGAGAAGTTATAAACGAATTATTTAACGTGGCAATTAAGCACAGAGATGAATGGCAAGCTCTAGAACAACTCAAGATCTTCGAAATGATCGTGAACACTAATGTAGATACTAACCATTTCCTGAAGCAACTGCTAGACATACAAGCTGGCCGCGAAACTGAAGTACAGATCCATCAAAGCCCTCCGAAGCTTACTGATGTCACTAATATTACTCAGGAGAATGTAACTCGGGCTACTAATATTAGTAATAATGAAACTAACGTTACTAATGATACTCATAATCGTTATTTGAAATTTTGATTAATTTAATTAAGACTATACCTACTCACAGTATTAAAAGAAAAGCTGTTGTGTTATTTACAAATAGGTATAGCTTGTCCACTCCGAAATGACGCGCTCCACTACTAAAGCCTTGTATCCACTAGGCAACAATTGACGCCCAACACGTGACGCTCAACATGTTCGGCAACATTGCACAACAGCGTGCGATGTTGCCCGCTGGCGCGCAATATGTCGCGCGGCTTGTTGTTTGTCTCCGTGCAACAAGCAGTTGCGCAGCAACTGATTTGAAGTGGAGACGTGACGCGCAGAAATTTTGTCCCTATGGTGTAACAAACGAGTGCTCAAATTAATTGAACTGTTCCAAAACTATGAATGTTTATGGTATAAGGTAGGCTGAGAATACAAAAATAAATTTAAAGACAGCTTGTTTTTTTTCTTTTTAATACATTTTCCGATAAAATTATAGCCACCGCCGCTGAAATCAACACTAGTTCCTCTGGCGGCATGTTGTCGATGACTGATTGATGTGTAGACAGACAACGTTGCTAAACAAAAGTTCCGCGCTAAGTTTCAACATGTTGTACAACATGTCGTCATGCGCCAAATGTTGCATAGTAGATACGAGTCTTTAAAGTTCAGAGTGGACAAGCTTTACCTGAGTTTTATTAAATAAAACAGGTACATATTATAGGTATTTCACAGTCTTCCAGAATATTTCGAAACTCATAATTTGTTATGCATTTATAAAGATTATCTCACTCAACTGAGCATCTTATTCAAAATACAGGATTAGGTAGATAATAAACTGAAGTACCTATGTAACTTATCGCAAATATCAGTAAATGTATCAAAACCGCTTCGTCCGTGTCGTCGGCGACTTGGTCAGTTTCTTTCATCTGGGCAGAATTCGTGGCTAATTGTGGCATTAAACAATAGAACCTCTTAGCAATACAAGTAACGCGCCTCGCATTGTTCCCCGCACACAAATGCTGGCTGAATGTCCGTAAGTTTGTGCCTGCATGCACGGACAATAAAAAATCGAGATATTGTTTTCCCTCAAAAACACAAAACATGACGAAACTGTTTTTGAACAGCATCATTTGGACGAAATGTTTTGTTCGTGGCCGCTGTGTGTCTAAAGTTTTGTAGGGAGATTATTTGTGTCTAAACAGGGCTTCAGCAGGTTTATATGAATACCTAAGTACCTACTTAATTAACATTTTGAGGGTTTATCATAAAACTAGCACAAAAGTATAATAATATGATATATAGAGCTTTTGGTATTGCTGACATAAGGCATTGGTTGGAAAACCATCATTGATATACCTATGAAAATATGAGTAGGTAGTCCACGTCAACGTTATGTTAATTAAGCAATTATATGAGAAAACTAACAAAAATAATAAGATAATAATGAAGATATAATGCTGCATTCGTTTGCGTATTACTTAAGGCTGCAGTCTTGCAAAATTCACTCGCGGCGAATTATTTGCGCAACTTTGTATTTTTTTTTAAACAAAAGTAATGAAATAACATGAAATATTATTATAGTACGTGAATAACCATAATATAAGTAATAGATGGTAGTTTTTTTTAAGTTCATCTGGGTGGATTATGTTAGGTAAATCAAGCGTTAAATACAGCTCTTTCACGCCAACAACGATTCGAGTTATGTTTGTGCACTTGCATTGGGCAATACAAATTTTATTTAGAAAATCTGTTCAGCGCATAATTGTTTCCATATTCTTGTCTTCAAAATGCGCTGATTACTTTTTTTTAATTATCTTTCATTTTCTTAATTCAGATGTCACAATGTCATCGAAATTCTCTGTTTTTATCGCTTAATAAACGGTTTGTTTCATAATAACAATGCATCGTATGCATGTAAAAGTTGGTTAATTTAATGCCAAGAGTTCAATAAAGCAAGTAGTAAAAAAAAAATGCACCTAAATCACCTTACTCTAACAATAAGGCCTGAAACTGCGTTAAGCGGGCGCCCGCGACGGTTAAACGTCGCGTGTCTACGCGCGTGGATACGCGGGTTGGCTCTGCTTGTCGTCGTTTTGCTACGTAGTAATATATTAAGTTCTCCATCGACACGACTGTATAATGTATATGCATACCGTTAAAATTGAACTAGCGACACTGCGTAAATAAAACGCTGCGACGGCCTGCCTCCCCGCAACGTACACCCGAGCGGGGCTCCGCGACGGTGCACTTTTGTATGGCACCGCGCGGGCGTCCGCTCAACGCAGTTTCAGGCCTAATAATAATCTCAAAAGACCTCCAAAACAGAGTTTATGAACAAGAATTGCGAGGGAAATTTCTTAGTGGGTCGGAGCGTTTTGGAGGTCTTTTGAGATTATTATTATTGTTAGACTAAGGTGATTTAGATGCTATTTTTTTTAGTATTTGCTTTATTGAACTCTTGGCATTAAACCAACCAAATCTTACATGCATACGATGCTTTGTTATTATGAAACAAACCGTTTATTAAGAGATAAAAACAGAGAATTTCGATGACATTGTGACAACTGAATTAAGAAAATGAAAGATAATTAAAAAAAAGTAACCAGCGCATTTTGAAGACAAGAATATGGAAACAATTATGCGCTGAACAGATTTTCTAAATAAAATTTGTAATGCCCAATGCAAGTGCACAAACATAACTCGAATCGTTGTTGGCGCGAAAGAGCTGTATTTAACGCTAGATTTACCTAACATAATCCACCCAGATGAACTTAAAAAAAACTACCAGCTATTACTTATATTATGGTTATTCACGTACTATAATAATATTTCATGTTATTTCATTACTTTTGTTTAAAAAAAAACACAAAGTTGCGCAAATAATTCGGCGCGAGTGAATTTTGCAAGACTGCAGCCTTAAGTGTAGGATCATATCAAATTCATTTAGGTATGATAAGAAATTAAATTACTGTTCATCATTATTCATTTAATTTGCATTTTAAAATTAAACATAGACTGTTTTGCGGTTGTATTCAATGAACATAGGCAGTTTTGAAAAAGTTTCATATAAAAACTCCTATCTATCTTCTCTTAAGAATTTACAATTTTAATTTATTCGTACCAAAATGGTGGATTTTGCACGAGTCACTAAAGTCACTACGCAACATAGCGTTGTATGCAAGTTATCAGTAAGTAACTTATTAGATTTTTTAAAGTGGACTGTGGATCAACATAGCGACTTTTGCAAGAGTATTGAGTTTTCTAAGTATTCCATTTATTCCTAACTTAACGAGTTTTGACAGATTATGTTAAACGCAGACGTTAGTATTTTAAATCATCAACCGATTGCTGTTATTGGAAAAAAAACTTTTTTTTTAACATGACGTGTGGTTTGCAAGTGGACTACTTATATGAAAGTTAGGTAGGTCTACCAACCAAAGGAAAATTCACCTCTTGTTTTTTTTTCCTGGAAATGAAGTAAGTAGGTACCTACCTAAGTAGGTAGGTACCTACTTACTTCATTTCCAGTAATTTAATTTTCAGGAAAAAAAATCTGTTGTATAATACAACAGATTGTGTAATACAACAGATTTTTAAAAAGTGGTTTTGTGGTGCTTTAATGCATTCAAAAATAAAATATTACAATTAACAAAGCGCAGATTTTAATTAATTAAGTTCATTCAATGCTAAAACATCACTTACTTTTCAATGATTCTCAGACAAAACTCAAAGCGTATTATTTTATAGACAAATCGAAACAGAACGGGATTATGTGCTTACATAATATACTCAATGTTTATTGAAATGGTCTTTATCTGTTTAGAAATAGGGTAGATATTTCTTTGTATAATTAATTAAGTTAGGGCGTAACGGCTTTGAGTGCAAATATAATAGGGGATGGAAGGGGGCGGGGCCGTGTCTCGGCGCAAATATAATCAAGGATTGGTAGAACTTTGGAGACTCCATTTCTCTTATTAATTTTATTAATATTAATACGTTTCGATTATCGCTTGTAAAGTCTTCCTTGTTAGTCGGTAAGTTTTGAGTTTTTCAAGAATTTTAACTCCTGCAATGGAAACAACAATATTTTTTTATTCTATGTTTAATTAGGGACTTTTATAATCGCAATGCGTATGACAGTCCCATCGTACCCTAAATACACACTGCTACAGCTTACATTTGGGTCATAAACCTGAACAGACTCTTCGCATCATCACCATTTGGCTGAGACAGAATTTTATGGAATGTAACTCGTAATCTTCTTTTATGATTGAGAATGACGATTTCTTCAGTCGTCCAACAAATACAGGCGAATCAGTAGAAAGTGTATGACGTCGAATTATCAGTTATATTAAAATAAAGATGGCCATTGTCTGCGGAGAGACGCTGCATATACAGGGTGTAAGGGACATCCCTCCGCAAACTAACAGGGTGCATTCAGCTCCTCATTTTGAATCATATTCCACCGGAAATTTTCTCCGGAAAATTTTCATTTTTTATTAGTTTTTTTCAGTAACATTTTCTTTATTTCAATGTAAAGTTACATTATGTGTTCGCAGCACTCCATTTATGTAAAAAAAACAGCAAAAAAAAAACAGCAATGGATGGTGAAATACTCTAACGAACGACTCGTGAAATCAGCTGTTCACTTTCTGTCTAGCTACAGAGTTCATCGTACTCACCGCATACCTATTACCTACCCCTCCCAACCAGTAACAGACCACTCCGATTTGTGCACAAAAACACAAACAAATCAGGTGTATTGGATTTCCATAACGTTCCTGAAATAATTTCATGTACCGGTCATCTTAGTATGATGTACTGAATTCACCCCATGAGTCTGCGGAGGGCTGTCCCTTACACCCTGTATACACTTGAGATCCGAGTCGTCCATAGACCCCATCTGTGGAGCCATTCTCTTTTCTACGGCCGACTTGGATTCGAGGTATATTTAGGGATTTCCAAGCCACGTGTGCAGGTGGAAGGCTCTCAGATGGCTCGATAAAACTGTCAGCTCCCACCAGAGATTACATCTTGCTATAGAGGCGTTGCCATTAGCTCACCCACCAGGGTGTTTTCACCCACCCGTGAAAACTTTTACGGCTTTTAAGCCTCTGAGGCACTGAGACGTAGTTTTGCATTGGGTGGCGTGGGCCATCCTGTAGCTTTGCCCTCTCAATGCGGCTGGTTATGGTCCTGCGAATGTTTGGAGGCGCAATGCCAGTCAGTGGATACAGTATTCGTACTGGGGTCGGTTTGAGACAGCCAATAATGATCGACGTCTCATTTAGAGCTGTGTCCACTGGGTTGTTGAGGGCGGAACGGTTCCATACTGGGACCCAATTCCGGGCTCGAGCTAGATATCACAACCATGGATATCAATCTCTGTTTCAAATCTCCGCATCAATGTCCGGTTCAAATCTCGATACTATCAAAAAACCGTATTCTGGTAGACCATGGAGAAAGATTTACAACGGAGAAAATAATCTCGTCTAAAAGACGTTCCATTTTTATCGATTCACTTTGATTATAATCGATTATGCTACGTTTTTCTTTTTTTAGTATTAATAACGTATGTTTAATTTATTAAATCCAAGCAAACACATTATAAAAGATAATTTTAGTATATTGTGTTTCTTTATCTGTGTTTTTTTTATACCCACTTTATTACCCACTTAGGTACTGAAAATAGTAATTGCAAAGTAGCGTGATCCGAAACGCATTTCGCATGATTTGTGTAGTATAATATAGTGCTCTGTGATTTGTGTCCTTTTTCTGACGTAGGTAGGTTTTAATTTTCAAACTAAATAAAACTATTTTTAATCGCGTTAAAGGTGTGGAGTAAAATTAGTTGTCATGAACTAAAATTCACACCAACATAACTAACACCTTGACTTCAAGTGCAAAAACAGTACTGTATTTTTTTTTCTTTTGCTTATATCTCGAAAACGGTGTGTCCTATCGCAAAAATAATGAAAATTTGGCCCCCCTTTATGAAACCCATAAACCCCGAAGCCTCAACATGTAGGTACCAAAAAAAAAACGAATATAAACCTACGAATGTAAATTTTGACAGATGTTCCAACGGAGATTTCATATCTCCATACCTTAGGACCAGCCGTGATATCTCGCTGGTTTGCGATCGAAAAATTTATGAATGGAGATCGTTAGAATAGCATTTTTTCGTTTTCGACGGAGATAAGCAGTTTCTCGACTGATATTTCGACCATGGAGATAATTTCCATGCCACCGGAATTGGCCTCCTGGACAGGCATGTTCAACAGTGGAAAAGCAAAGCGCCATTCCAGTTGTTCGCAGGACTTGGGGAGACACCCCCCATCTGGTGGTAATTTAAGTAGCTATAATAATTTTACATCACTTAGGTCAATAACAGAGGGCCTAAAATGGCCACATTAAGCAATTCCTCTAAAAGCGATTCATTTCCTAAATTCCCAGCAATTTATTATGATTGTGATTTGATATTAAACTTCAATAAAGCAATTCATAATTTGTGGACCATTTTACGAATCTTCATACAAAACTGTCAAACAGGTGAATTGCGTGCTATGAATTTATTGTACGCTGATAAATTATGAATTGTCTGTTTGTGACCGTTTTACGATTCAAAAATACCTATACATATATCCTATTATGATTCTGCCAAAGTGGCCGTGTTAGCCTCCCTGTTCAAATTACAGCAAATTACAATTATAATCAAAGCGGCTCTACATCTGTGCGGCGCTCTCTATAACAATACCGTAAATGCTCCTGGATTCCTGGCAGAACAATATACATGAAGTACCTATTCATAGAAATTGTTATACTAGAGTCGCGTCTCTCTATCGCGTCGTGCCTGTCTGTGGGAGCCTTAATCATTTTCTGAATAATAACATAATTTTTATAGTGAGAATGTCGTCTCTACATCGTTGTTGTGCACTAATCAACGCGGCTCTACGTCTGTGCGGCGCTCTATCACAATGCTGCTATTACATTTGCTCAATAATTGCCGCCCCGCATCCCTTAGGTAGGTACTTACCTATCTACAGAACAATCCCACAATAATTAATTTAGGTATGTAAAGCGTTTAGAATTTGAGAGATGATGGAGATTAATATGAGAAACAAAGTAATGAATGACATGTTAAATTATTATAGGTGGAATTGATATTAATATTACCTAGATTTACCATGTACTGTAGCAAAGTGCTACACAGTCTATGTATGCGCGTCTGTGTGTAGAAAAAAGTATATAAGCTGCATTAAGTAGGTAAGTAGATATTTTTATCTATTCCAAATTGATAACCATGTCAAGTGTTAGGAAATAAACACTATTGGATACAGTAAGTACCATAAAGAATTTGTTCCAGATAAAATTAAAATCAAACTCAAAACATTTTATTTCACCTAAACCTACATGGGCACTTTGAAACTTCAGAAGCTAGGTGCACGGTTCTAATTGGTCGTTTCCTATGGAGAAGAGCCGCCAAGAAACTCCACGGTTACGTTTTTAAAAATAATTGGCTTTTAACAATATTTTCAAATTAAAGTGTTAATAAGCTAATAAGTAGGGATGGGAGTATAATATAACAAATATAAATAAATATAAATATAAATATAATATCCTTGTACATTTTCACACAACGCCATCTAGTCCCAAGCTAAGCAACCGAATGCTTGTGTTATGGTAACGAGATGGCTGATAAACTACTTATATACATTTTTTTTTTTTTTTTTTTTTTTTACAAATACATATTAAATACATATTATGTACACTGTTTAGTAAGTGTTTCCAAATTCGTGACTTTATTATATTACGCAAAACTACATATTCAAATCACATGTTACTTATTCGCTATGAATAGCGGTTCCAAATTAATTTAATCACATATCAGTTTGCCAATGAAGTCCTTAATTTAATATTTTAATTTAGTGTGGACCCTTTTGATCACATTAATGAGTATTAAACAATTAAAAGGTACTGTCACCTGCTAGATTAGTGGATTTGCGGTCGCGCCGGACGTCAATTCATTACCGGATTGTGAAAGCTATCCGATTTTCTCGGAACACCGGTTTTCACAGAATCAATAGGATTTAATGGTCCCCTGTTTTATTTAAAGTGATGTTAGCGTTGTAAGAAGTCCAAATTTTTAAAGGGTCGTGTTTTTTCGGGATCATATCACACTAATATTATAAAGGCTATGAGGGTATGTGTGTGTATGTTTGTTACTTCTTCACGTTCAAACGGCTGGACCGATTTGGATGAAATTTGGTATTTAGATAGCTTATACCCTGGATTAACACATAGGCTACTTTTTATCCCGGTCTACGCGGGTGCAGCTAGTTAGGTATATTATCTAGTTTCTACACAAAAATATAATACATAATACGAAACGATACGAGTTTAGTCTGTCTGTACCTATGAATCTACAATCGTATACTTAATTTAAATGATTACTAAGAATTCAAAAAATCTACAACATTTCAAAATCCTGATGGTGGCTTTATCGTGTGTTACTTTTATGTTATTTATTAACAAAAAAGAATGAATCCGTATAATAGTGATCTCATTTACGTCCTCAAGTATCTTTATAGTCGGGTAATAAGCGTAGACGATTTCTATTTAGTAATAAGTAGTAAGGTTCCTGAAAGAAAATACTTATTCTTGAAAACAACATAAGTAGGTACTTAATACAAATAAAACGTATACTTCCCAAACGAATTTATCTGAATTTGATGTCAAGTCCAATGAATTTATAAATAAAATAAGATAAGTGGAATGTGGAGATAGCTTTGTGAAAGTGTTTGCTCAAACGTCTGTAAATTAGCGAAGAGTGGATCGCGTAAAAGTAATTACTTCAGGCGATGTCTGACAAATTAGTTTAGCTACTGTGACCAAAGTGAGGAAGAGGACTTGTTTTCATGTTTTATTAAACTTTTTTTAAGTTGTTATCTTTACAGTTTAGGATGCTTGTGTTTACATAATTTAAGAAAAGTTTCAAAGTTCTCAGAACTTCTAAATTGTTACCTTCATTCAATTAACTCTCGGATTCTCGGGTCGCGTTGAGAACGCTTCTTTGATGGATTCTGATATCGCACACCTAGATCTAAACTGAGACAACTCAAAATGGTAATTTTTCAGGAGACGATAAAAACGTAGGTAGGTATATCTGCATTTTTTGTTAGGGAAGTTATACAATTTAATTTGATTCTAGATAATAAATAGCTTGTAAAATGTCACTGTATACAAACTGGGGCTAAAATTCAATTATTTTTATCGATAATCACTGTTTTTCAAACATAACTCAAAATTAACGATTTTGAGTTGTCTCAGTTTAGATCTAGGTGTGCGATATGTCATCTGATTATATAAAAATGAATCCCTATTACCCTTGGTCATCGCATCACGCGTGAACGGATGGCACAATTTTGCTAATTCTTTTTTTGTTGTGTTTATTATTGTCAGGAGAAGGTTCTTATGAATGAAAAAATTAAGAAAATTTCGCAGAAAATTGGAAAATTTCAGAAAACTTAACGACTATTTTAACTTCGCGCGTTTACATTAAAATATGCATAGTCAAGACAGGACAACGTCTGTCGGGTCAGCTATTAGATAATAAGTATGTCTTCAGAGTCCATTACATTTTAAGAACCATATTTTGACACATTTTCTGCCAACTTTTGCAAATAGACATGGTAACCACCACCATCATCATGGTGACCCAGGAAATTCAAGGCTTGACGGTCACTATCGGCGTCTGAAACAAGTTTATCCCAAAACCAGGCAAAATGTTAGGGCACACTACCTTATACCTATCTTTGACGGTAACCGCTACGGCGAGCTTTAATTAAAGGACTGGCCGTTTTTCCACACGGTCCGGGATCCGGCACGGACACGGACACGTTCCGGTGCAGAAAGCAAACAGGCAGTGTTGCCACTGACGAATTTCACGGAGTTGAAATGTCACGAATTTAAGGACTAAACTAAACATGGATGTGCCTGGCAATCCAATTTATTTATGGTACGCTGTTGGTTTGGAGAAAAATCTTTTTCTAGCTAATTTGTTTCGGCATAAAAAACGCACGTGGTGACGTAGATAAGCAAACCGTCTACCATTGGTCTACCATGAATGGTTAGAAAAGAAATTGTCCTAGATTTGCAGATCGCAGTTTGTGGTTTGTGAGACTGAGCAGAGCCACTCACAACATTAGTTTCCTTACATTTTACACTTTTCCAGCCACAAACTACAACTTACTATACTTACTGGAAAAAATATCTAAAGTTCTCAATTTTGAGGACAAACTATAGTATAGTACCTAAGGTACCTTATAGAAGAGATAGAAATCTTAAATCACAAACAAACACAAAAAAATAAAACACCTCGTTTTTAACCTGTGAACCCTACGTCCACTGCGAACTCGTAGGGGTATAATTATCCAGATCAAATGGAGTCCAGCCGGATTCGGTTAGTCTGAGGTGTGCCACAGAAACGTCAGCTTTTTTTAGACCTTTTTGCTTCGGACCGTCAAATGAATGTGAAGCCGATATTTCACGGAGATTTATTTTAGCTAAGTGAATGATGGAGAGGTTTGCTGGTGTGATGAGGTTTTAAAAGAATATTATTTGAATTGAGAAGAGAAAAATAAAAAAAAACTGTGGATAAATTAATGAGCGTATAATTATAAAATGGTCATTCGTTCAATAGGGTTTAGCATTGTCAGTAGGTCCTGTATAGCTACATCAATCAACAGCTTACACAAACAAAATAATGCCAACAAAAACGTGTAAACCAGTAATATATCAATACCACAACGTGAAGCGAAGTGCATAAACCGAACCCACTGAAACAAGTAATTAATGAACGAAACAAAAAACAGAACCCTTTTGTGTGTTATCTTCCCAGCGAATATTCCTCGTTATTGTGCGCTCTTTAACAAACTGCATTCGAAATTAAAATTTTTCATTCTGCGCCCTCCCTTGAGTCCTCAGCCTCCTTACAGGAGCGAGATCACTTTTGATTATATTCCTTCCCACCGCAACGTAATTGGGATATTTTGTTGGAACAACAATGGCTTGCACATTCATTCGTTTTAGGTATTATAATTTTTTTTCCATTCTTCTCAACTCTCGTCTACGTAGACGTACCTTTCATTTGGGTAATATCTTTTATTATTCTCGGTAGCTATGACTCACACAATTATGTGGACTTTGTTATTGTGTTTTCGGTTATCTCTTGATTGTGTCTGACCTGTGATCTTGTGAGGTCAGAAAAACAGCTGATACCAATTACCTAGAAGTAATGATAAGTGAATGTGGCTCTGGGAATTTTGTTTATCAAAGTAGGTACCTAAGGACAGCTGTACCAAAAAAAAAGTAATAACTGTACCTAGCGGGAAATGCAGGGTTAAAAATGGCAACAAAACAAAGCGCATTTTTCGCTTCTTCACCTTTTTGCTTCTAAATAGTACTTTTCAATCTTTTAGAGGAATTAGGCGTGTTGTGGCGGTGTTGGCAGGTGGTACAATGTGGCAGGCAGGTGCAGGGTGTCGGCTGAGCGGCAGTGCGTGACGTCATCAACTAATGCACTACACGTACATATTGTCGCAGGTGAGGCCGCAAGATACCGACACAGCGACTGGAGTTGTGACTAGAAGTGACTATTTTCATACAATAGGGATGTTTCCTGGGTAAAAAAAGCTATTCTATTTAGTCCGTCAGTCAGATAATAATAAAATATTAGACACTTATTTTTTTTTTTAAATGCCTTAGATAAAAGGCATTAAAGTTGGGAGTGGGGCTCGCTACATCATCACTATAACAAACTATCTCTAGCAATTGGTGACGTCATGCCACATTTTACCTCAATGTATCGCCGTATTTTTTTGAATAAGTACGTACAAAAATAAAAAATACGTGTCAAATATTTTTTTAATAATCTACATGACGGACAAAAAAAAATTAAGGCAACATCCCTATTCGGGCGTTTTCTACTAGATAACGAAGAAAAAAATAATTTAAAATTTAGGTACGTATTTTAGGTAAGTAAGTAGATACTTACCTAGTATTTATCCACGCAAGTGCCTACAGAATGGTTCAGTCGCCTACAACTTAAACAGTTTAACAATATAAAAAAATATAATACGTAATCACGATATTTAAGAAAATAGTACCTACATATCAAAATAAAAAGAGTTTAATTATATAAAATTCGTTCGCGAGTTCGTAGCTCGTAGACGTAAAGCATCTACGAGAAGACGTAAGTGGTTAGCTACATCTACACCTTTCTTATAGGTACGAGAGTTTAGGGTCGAGTTATAACCACTATTATTGTCAGTTTCCGACAAGAAATGAATATTAGTATAGACTGATTCAAACAAGGGCGGCACGGAATTTAGCTGCGAGTGCAGTTAAAGTAATACGATTCAAACTTAAAAGTGCTAAATCTTTATAATGAATATCAACTTAATCGAGCAGTAAATGGAGCCAGAATTATTGTCATCTTGACTGCACGCTCTGGACTTGCAGCTAACTTCCGAGCCGACGTTAAGTTTGAATCGAACGAGTAGCATCAGTTCTTCATTTCCTGCGTCTGGTCTCTCTCCGGTAGTGTCGGATTGCCGTCCCATCGAACTATGTGAGTGAGGGACACAGATCATATAAATACACTGTGTTTATAATGTGATCTGTGGTGAGGGAAGAGAGAATATCTCCCGCCTCGACACTAGTCTTCGCTGATATTAAGGAGACGGTTGTATCCCTCTTTGTTTTGTTGTATACAAATAACATTTAACTGCTATAATGTCAATTGTTTACCCAGTAGGTGATAATAAGAAAATGCTGTATTTACCTATAATTGTTTGTTACATTTGGTTATATATATAATATTGTCATAATTCTGTTTTTCACTATTTCAAGATTATTTTAATTTAATTGAAAATTGGCGCTTAGTACTTACTAAGTAAGCTCATCTTCCGAATTTATTGTTTTGTGCATGTGGTGTTTACCTATAAGTAATTGTTGCGCTGTCATTTTAATTTTAAGAATGAATTATGTCGCTGTATCCAGTGTGAACAATTGTTGGTGGACCTATAATAAATAAATAAATAAATATATTTTCTGTTGCATCCTGTAATTTATTTAGTGTATTATACGAACGTTGGTAAATCTAAATAAATAAATAAATAAATATTGGCTGCTATGGCCTAAATTCAGCCAGGAGGACTATTTCCTCATTTGAAAGAAGCGTCTCTTACATACTACTTTTGAAAGAAGCGTCTCTTACATACTACTTTTGAAAGAAGCGTCTCTTACATACTACTTTTGAAAGAAGCGTCTCTTACATACTACTTTTGAAAGAAGCGTCTCTTACATACTACTTTTGAAAGAAGCGTCTCTTACATACTACTTTTGAAAGAAGCGTCTCTTACATACTACTTTTGAAAGAAGCGTCTCTTACATACTACTTTTGAAAGAAGCGTCTCTTACATACTACTTTTGAAAGAAGCGTCTCTTACATACTACTTTTGAAAGAAGCGTCTCTTACATACTACTTTTGAAAGAAGCGTCTCTTACATACTACTTTTGAAAGAAGCGTCTCTTACATACTACTTTTGAAAGAAGCGTCTCTTACATACTACTTTTGAAAGAAGCGTCTCTTACATACTACTTTTGAAAGAAGCGTCTCTTACATACTACTTTTGAAAGAAGCGTCTCTTACATACTACTTTTGAAAGAAGCGTCTCTTACATACTACTTTTCCAATGCTGCTCCATTTCCAACAACTCTAACTCTTGGTGCCGAGGTGCAAGACTGATTACTTCTCCGTGTTCGCAGCACGCACCTTACTAATTAACGGAGTCACACTGATGACAATGAATAGGAGGGGGGATATGATACGTGAGGAAACCTGGTTGAAGAGGGGGAGAAATTATGCTATTTAGCAGGTGTAATGTTAGACACTAATACGAGTTTAGATTATTTAAAAATATAAATAAAAATAGCCATTATTTCCTCTGACCATACATATTAACTAATAACAACAAAAAACACAAAAAAAAAAAACAAAAAAAATAGTAAATAATACATTAACTAATAAATCAATATGCCTAGCCAACCCAACTATGTTATGATCGGCTTCCAGTCTAACCGGATTCAGCTGAACACCAGTATTTTACATGGAGCGACTGGCTATCTGACCTCCACAACACAGTAACTGGGTAATACGATATCCCTTGGTTAGACTGGTTGTCAGACTTTCGGGCTTCTGACGACCCGTAACGACCGTCAAAGATCCACGAATGACAGCCGAGGCACGGAGGAGTCTCGGTATATAAAGATGGTCACCCATTCACGGACTAACTGTGGCAAGCGTTGCTTAACCTGCTTGATCGACCCGTTCGGCTGTTATTACTTAGCCACGCGAGCTCCTCATACATTAACTCATAACTAACTAATAATAACATACAAATATCATTTTGTCTTTTGGTTGCTAACAAAGGGTTAATAACCATAAGACAAAACGTTTCTATAAATTATCAGCTACCAGGTCAGGCTGTTTTGCGTTAAAGGCCTTCTCTAATTCCCTCCAGTCGCTTACTTTTTTTAAAACTAATTTATGTTTCAAAATGTTAAGTTAATATCTAACTTGATCACTAATGAGATGGTATAAGGTATAATATCTGCGAAATCACTTATTTTGCTGCTAGTTAGTTAGACTACATGCCAAACCAATTAGTAAACTGATCAATTAAATTATTGTTCCCTCAGTTTATCTTCAAAAATAGATAGGTATAAAAAGAGATTTAATGAAAAAGAATGTAATCAACAAATAAAATATGGATACCTTTTGTGTACGTTTGTTTATGAAGGTATGCGTATTTTAACTGTTTTGCCAGGACTGGAGTTTTCATTGGATTCCCCGCCTACCGAAGCTTCTATAAAATTATATGGAAACAAACAATTTGTACGCCAGACACGATGTCTCAAAGTTTATAAAAGTTGTAAGTATTATTTTTATGGGCCTATATACAGGCTGATTTTTTAATGACCAGCCAAATTTTCACAGGCTGTTCTACCCATGAATATGAACAACTTTCACTATGGGACCAACTTTGAAATCGCAAAAAAAATATCAGCTGTTTCATACATTTTGATCGAGTAGGTATTGAACTTTTGTAGGAAACCGCTGGTTTTTTTTTCGTGATTTCAAAGTTGGTCCCATAGTGAAAGTTGTTCATATTCATGGGTAGAACAACCTGTGAAAATTTGGCTTGTCATTAAAAAATCAGCCTGTATAACAGTAAAGATGAGATGTTCATCTATTATTATAAATAAAAAGAGAAGTCCTGACTGACTGACTGACTGACTCATCAACGCCCAGCCCAAACCCTTGGACCTAGAAAGCTGAAATTTTGCACAGAGGTTCCCTTTATAATTTAGACAAGGACTTATGCCTTGTCTAAATTATAAAGGGAACCTCTGTGCAAAATTTCAGCTTTCTAGGTAGGAATTCCCGGTAATAGTGGGATATTATCCGACATCCACGCGGGCGTAGCCGCTGGCAAAAGCTAGTGACTAATAAAATAAACAGTAAAGTGGTTTTCATCATCCTTATTATCATCCATTTTCCCGAACAAAATAAAATAAAATCCTGCAGCCTTATCCCAATTTATTTGCGATAGGTGCAGTTAGCCGTCATGATGACCAAGGTTAAATGATAACAGCCGGACGGACCGATCGATCAGGTTAAGCTAAGCTTCCCGCGGTTGGTCCGTGGATGGGTGATCATCTTTATAATTATACCAAGATCTCTTCGTGCTTCGGATAGCACGTTAAGTCGTTTTGACAGTCGTTACGCCCGGGTCGTCAAAAGTCCGAAAGTTTGGCAACCAGTCTTACCAAGGGGTATCGTATTACCCAGTAACTGGGTTGTGGAGGTCAGATAGGCAGTTGCTCCATGTAAAATACTGGTATTCAGCTGCATCCTGTTAGACTGGAAGCCGACCCCATCATCGTTGGGAAAAGGCTAGGCACTGATGATCATGACCAAAAGTAGGTACCTATGCCTTGCGATGCATCAACCTATCAACATGCAATGCCAAATGTTGAAAAGAAAAAAGTTCAACTGCAAAACAAACATAATTATCAAACCTATTTGCTAGGCTACCTACACGGGCAAATGTTGAGCACCCCTGTCGGCCCGGATGCGCACTCTGTAAAAATTACAAAATGAAAATTGCGGCCCAGCGCTGCTGAATACATTAATATCGAATATTGAATACATTATATAAAAATATTGAATGAATACACCGCTAAAACGAGATCCGAATGAAAATCAGCAAAATCCCGGGAGATTTTATTTGAAACGCGATGTTTGAATTTTACATTAATGCTTATTAATAAATCCATTCTTTGCTTTCATAAAATTGGGTGTTTATAGCGAGGTTTGCTATCAGTCGGATTCAGTTCATTGGTCATCATTTTTTACATAGGTACCTACTTATGTGAGTAGGTAGTTGTATATAAGTCGACCGTTTTTTTGACAGTTTTTTTTAAATTTTCCCAGGTATGAGACCTAGCTAGATCGACTTTTCACTTTCACTGGGTTTCAAGTATAAAATCCATTCAATGGGTTATTCATATTGATGAGTAAAAAGGTTATCCCTTTTACTGGGTGTAAAGGTACCTTCATAAACGGCTTACCCCTTCGAAAGACTTACCGGGCACGGTCTTGCACGGTCTGTGATTCTAAAGTTACAGGTATCCTGAAACATATTTTAACCGTTTCAGATACTTAACTCTTTAAACGTCGATTGACACCCAGGTGTGCAGATAACAATAAAAAAACTATTGTGTCTGCTAATTGGCCTGTGATGGGTTAATTTACATTCACTTCTTTAGAATTATAAATTAAGAAGATACCGCTTTCCAAAAACCCTATACGTAATTTTACATCATTCATTATCCAAATCTCTGCTAAATTACTAGCCACAACTATCACATTGAAAGTCATATTTGACAGAATAATCACACGTTATCGCAGCTTCCATCCACTGATTTCATTGTATCTGCATCTGTGCACGATCAGTAATCAACTTTGTCGGCGAGTGTACGTAGCACGAGTAGGTACAGTCGGCGATAGCGGCCAACAATGCGCGGAGCAATCAATTTGTGTATTCAATCATCTCTCTCTCTCTCTCCACTTGATTGAAATATGAAAACCTTAATTGAGAATGCCTTTATCGAAATATGGCGCTGTTTGTTGGTTTATTTTAAATATTTTTGGGAAATATTTTAATGTGTTGTTTTATGTTTTTGATCAAGGTAATTTTGTGATTAAATGGGCACAAATTATTTTCTTTTATTGTGTACCAGCTGTTCGTGCCCGTCGTCGCCATCGTTCGGGTGAATTTCATGTCTCTATCTCCAGTGGCATAATGTATTGTCTGTTTTCATACAAAAATACCATCCAAATTTCCGACTCTTCCGGTGAATTTTCCAAAAAAAAAATCTGTCCTCCAAACCTTGTCATGTCAGCCAAATAGGTGCAACCGTTCTGATACCTATTTTTATTTGGTCTGAGGGGCCAACTTTTCAATCGACAGAAAACTTTTATTTATGGATAAATATGGCGGTTTGACAGCTTTTGTGTAGAAAATATGTGAAACTGTCTTATTTATTCTTCAGATAAAATTTATTTGAGCATTAAAAAATCAGCCCTTGCAGTTTTTTATTCTTCAAATTGTCTTCACTTTCAAAATTTAAAAGCCACCTATTTAGGTTTGACCTTTGATTTCATAGTTCTGACTCCTACGCTAAAGACAATGCATTCATCTTAAAATACTTAATTACTTCTCGCAATCAATTCACGCTGATTAACTTATTACAGTCAAACACATTGTACTAAGTACAAAGCCCAGTAATCTCAATTAACAACTCAATCAATCAGATTACGCTCAACAACTCATAAAAAGCGATGGTACTGAAATTAAATCAGAAAATGTGATTAAAAATAACACACCGCCCCTATAATAGCCCGATTACATACCCGCGGGTTCCGTAGCACTATAGTGAGAAAGAGTGCAATCACATTAACGGGTGAACCCTAAAATTTTAATCTGCGCCACAATGCCGGCAATCGCTGATTGCAGCCAGAGCACATATGCATAGTCTTTGGGGATCGCTTAGCGTACACTGCGGGAGCGAGTTATGTGCTCACTGCTACCTTTTTGCGTGGGGATAAAATGGAGTTTCGATGTTGATAGTTATTTGAATTTTTGAGATTTAATTTTCAGTTTCTTTTTTTGCATTTTACAGACGGATATGCTGGTTTGAATGTTTGGCAACCCGCGGCGTATTAGATACAAATACATACTTAGTAATTTCGCACATAGTGAAGATGTCGTTTAGGTACCTAATGGATTACCTTTATTTTATTTTTAACAAAAACGATTAAGCATATTCTTACATACAGCAATAAATAATTCAGCAGATTTAGGGCTAATTTTATAATCGTCAGATAACTTTTATTGAGGGAATAAATATGGCATGGCGGTTTGACAGGTTTTGTATAGAAAATATGTCAAACTGTCATATTTATTCTTCGGATAAAAGTTATCTGAGTAGGTATTGAAAAATTAGCCCTTACAAAATAAAGCAGTCAAATAAAATCCTATAATTTTATTAGTCACTTCCAAAACTGTTTCCCCTTGTCTGTCCCCAAGTGTACCCAAGCGACCGGCAAGGGAACGAATTGTTTTCATATTAATAATAGCATGTCGAGAGGTGTACCAACAATGGGCCAACCCTTGGCTAAGCATGTTGTTTATGACCATTTAATCACTCACCAACTTTTACGCAAGTGTCATTGGTAGTGGTAGATTTACGTAACATTTATTTAAATTCGAATTATTGAGTGTGTGTGATATCTAGAGATCGGATAATCGGATGCATATTAACCTAAAGTTAATATTTCGCTAACAAAGTATGGAAGCGGCTTCTTAGCATTTTTTTTCTTACTATAAATCCCGGGATTCCAGAAAATATGGGAATGCACAACAAATCGGATACATGGTATGGAAACGAATTCATAAATAACGTGGTTTTATTTATTTGGAAATACCGGGAAATCGGGATCACATAAATATTCCGTTTGTTACACGTGATCCCCGCGAGAAATACAAAGCTGCCGAATTCAAATGGTTGTCCCTGGAAGGTACCGTCACTATATCGGTGGGGTTGTTTTCATGGGTTTCGAGAATGTTAAAGCCGATAGTGACGTGAAAATGTAAATCCAAGATGGCGGCTGCGAATATTTTCAAATTTTTGTCATGGGTGTCGTTTTCATGCTTTTCGAGGGTGTTAAAGGCGATAGTGATGTTAAAATGTAAATCCAAGATGGCGGCTGCAAAATTTTCCAATTTTTCGTCATGGGTGTCGTTTTCATGCTTTTCGAGGGTGTTAAAGCCGATAGTGATGTTAAAATGTAAATCCAAGATGGCGGCTGCAAAATTTTCCAATTTTTCGTCATGGGTGTCGTTTTCATGCTTTTCGAGGGTGTTAAAGCCGATAGTGATGTTAAAATGTAAATCCAAGATGGCGGCTGCCAAAATTTTAATTTTTTTTATCATGGGTGACGTTTTCATGGTTTTCGAGGGTTGTAAAACCGATAGTGGCGTTAAAATGTAAATCCAAGATCGCGGCTGCTAAATTTTCTAACTTTTCGTCATGGGTGTCGTTTTCATAGTTTTTGAGAGTTTTAAAGCCGATAGTGGCGTTAAAATGTAAATCCAAGATGGCGGCTGTGAACATTTTCTAACTTTTCGTCATGGGTGTCGTTTTATTGGTTTTCGAGGGTGTTAAAGCCGACAGTGACACTAAAATGTAAATCCAAGATGGCGGATGCGAACATTTTTTAATTTTTCATCATGGGTGTCGTTTTCATGGTTTTTGAGAGTTTTAAAGCCGATAATGGCGTTAAAATGTAAATCCAAGATGGCGGCGGTGAAAATTTTCTAACTTTTCGTCATGGGTGTCGTTTTATTGGTTTTCGAGGGTGTTAAAGCCAATAGTGACACTAAAATGTAAATCCAAGATGGCGGATGCGAACATTTTTTAACTTTTCGTCATGGGTATCGTTTTCATGGTTTCGGGGGTATTAAAGCTGATTGTGACATTAAAATGTAAATCCAAGATGGCGGCTGCAAACATTTCGGTCGGTTGTACAACACTCGAAAACCATGAAAACGACACCCATGACGAAAAATTTAAAAATGTTCGCAGCCGCCATCTTGGATTTACATTTTAATGTTACTATCGGCTTTAAAACCCTCAAAGACAATGAAAACGACACCCATGACGAAAAATTAGAAAATTTTCGAAGCCGCCATCTTGGATTTACATTTTAATGTCACTATCATCTTTAGTACCCCCCCAAATCATGAAAACGACACCCATGATGAAAAATAAAAAAATATTTGCATCCGCCATCTTGGATTTACAATTTAGTATCACTATCGGCTTTAACACCCTCGAAAACCAATAAAACGACACCCATGACGAAAATTAGAAAATGTTCGCAGCCGCCATCTTGGATTTACATTTTAATGTCACTATCAACTTTAACACCCCCGAAAACCAATAAAACGACACCCATGACGAAAAATTAAAAAATATTCGCATCCGCCATCTTGGATTTACATTTTAGTGTCACTATCAGCTTTAACACCCTCGAAAACCAATAAAACCACACCCATGACGAAAAATTAGAGAATTTTCGCAGCCGCCATCTTGGATTTACATTTTAATGTCAATATCAGCTGTAACAGCCTCGAGAACCATGAATAGTACCCATGACGAAAAATTTGAAAATATTTGAAGCCGCCATCTTGGATTTACATTTTCAGCAGCTTTCACTATGGGACCAACTCTGAAATCACAAAAATAATTACGATGTTTGAAACAAAAGTTCAATACCTACTCGACCAAAATGTATGAAACAGCTGACTTATGTTACGTGATTTAGGGGTGATCCCATAGTGAAAGTTGCTCATGAGCAGAACACCCTATGAAAACTTAGTGATAAAAAGTTACCCTTTCAAAAAATACTTAATTTATCAATTCCGGAATCGCGACATTTTGACGACCGACACAAAAGTGCATTCCTTAATAGCCAAAACCTAAACGTAAGTAAATATACATTCGATTCTATAATCAGAACTATAAAGAACATCGGCCACATTTCTATAGAAGCTGGACATGAGTTTTATTTTCAGTGTACATAAGCAAATTATAGTGAGATTTGATTGTTTTATGTAGTAAACACCATCCCTTTCGAAAATAATATCTAAATAGCCAAGATATTTCAATAATGCAAAAAATGATTTTGAGGTTATCGGTGTCCGGAAATCAAAAGCACAGAATAATCGTCACAAGCGGTACCTAGTTATCAGTCTGTAAAACAATGCCAAGGTCAAACAATAGAAGGAAATCCAAAACAGTACAGTACGTATCACAATATTTACACTAACAACAACAACACAGCAATGCGAGATCGCCGGGTGCAAAGACTACACACTACAGTATATTAGTGTCAAATTGACACCCGTTGTAATTGACAGTATTGACACTGTCAATCCATGGCGCGCGTCAATGACATATTATGACGTTCCGTTGTACACAATTGAACAAAATGCTGATACTTACTATGAACCCACATAATTATTTTTATGACAAGAATCCAATACATAATAAAAACAGCACTAGTTGGTTTGATACACAAGTATATAGAATTGAATTACATCTAATAACTATTCAGAAAAACGTGAATAATTATAATCTTTGAGTACTAAATCATTTCTTAAGCAAAATGAATCGTCAAAGGTGCGTTCTGAACATGTTATTGTAAATAATTTGCAAATTATGCTATTAAAAAAAAATGTGTTTGTGCTTGTTTTTCTGGCGACTTAAATATCTATTTCTTATGTTTTTTAACACCTTAAAAATACTAGATTTTTTCATATTTATGGCATATCTGTACACCACCGCCTCGTAGTCAGGTACGATTTGGCCGTCCTTCTTTGTGAATCCCGGGATTTATTTAATACAAAAGTACAATCCATATTAGCCAACACCTGAACGCAAGTACCTAACTAAAACATTCGATTCCAAAATCTGAACTTAAAAATTTTCGTTCCGGAATCCCGGGATTTTTTTTTTTAAGTGCAATCCATAATAACTAACATCTGAACATAACTGTAAATTATACACTCGATTCTATAATCAGAAGTCAAAATTGGCCGATACCGGAATTCTGGGATTTTTTAATCCAAAAGCCCACTCCATACTTAGCCAACACCTCAACTTTAGGTTAATATGCATCCGATTATCCGATCTCTTGATATCATTCTTTGATTAAAATTGTTTTTGGTGCTAAAACTTTGGTTACTAAAAAGTGTTATACAAGATATAAGTATGTATAAAGCTAGGTTCCCACGGTGCGTGATATCTATGTAAAAAAAGTCTTGTATTCTTTGTCGACTGTACCTACCTACCATTTTCATTTATTTATTTGCAAAAATGTACAACTTTTACTTATTAAGGTGTTAATATTTTTTTAAGTTCTATACATTCTACCACAACATTACAATACAGTCATACAATACAGTCACTCATAACAAAGTACAATTAATTTTAAGATTTGTGATATAAAATAGTCCAATAAGAATTACTTACATAATATTATTATATTTAATTAGGTAATCGTTAGTCAAACTTAAGTACATGTCATCTTGGATTTTTACAATAATCTATATATTCGCCAATGTCATAAAATCAATTGTCCAATAATCAAATTGTCAATATTTTCATGAACATGGGGATGGGAAGTTCCTTAAATAAGTTCTTAGGCAACTTATTATACACCAGGTATGGCATTAACATACACATCCTCCTAAATAACTGCAATCTACATTGAGGTACATTTAATTCGTATTTATATTCTCATTACCAATTTACCGCCCTTACGGGATAGGTACATCTGATTGATCACCAATATAAACTAGCTTAACGAATACTGATTGCTCCCCTCGAGGCGACTGACCCCCTACACCACCGTGTTATACTTTTCTAGCAGAAGCCTTTTTGTGGCTCACTTATTTCTTTATTTAACATTGAAAGTACGATGTACACCAATAAAGTTCTTACTAAAATTAATCAGCCCACAGTAATCAGCGACTCGTCAACTCAAAGCCGTACAAACAACTCGCAAACTGATTTACGAGTGCGCGAGTACGTTGTACAGGTGCGGCTGACGAGGTAGTTTTGTTTCACCCCCTTCCACCCCCCCTCTCACCCCCACTAGCTGCACTACAGAACAGTTTCGTCGCGTCTGAAAATTAATTCCTCTACATAATCAGGACTTCCGAGCGCCGCTCGCGCCGCCCGCGCTCGGCGTAGCTTCACTCGGGAAATATTAAGTATTGAAAATAATATTGACGCTGACTGTACCTACACTTGTGGCTGGGAAGTAATTTAGGTTGTATGCGATGTGGAAAAGTAATTTAGAGTTTGGCTTTTACTTTTCTTAATTCTTTATTGGATTCCATAATGTAGGTGTGTACCACAGTTGGTAGGCTTACGTCCAAGCGTGGTTTAGCTCGGTGTGTAAGTGAAATGGCGTAGAAGACTCACGCGCACCGGAATTACCTATGTTGTAAAAGTGCAAATAAAATCGTATAAAATTAGAAATTAACGATTTAATAATAAATAATCCATCACTGGATCCAGGCATTTAAAATTTTATGGTATATTTTTAACTATAAGTAATTGTAATTGTTAATCAAGGGATAAACTACTCTCAAAGAAAAATTTTGACAAATAAAAAAATCTTCGAATATACCTCTTAGGTATGTTCGAAGATTTTTTTATTTGTCAAAATTATTTACGGTTTATGAGATACACTGCTTTAAAAAACCACCTTTTTCACCGTTTTCAAGAAATTTCTGCCTTAATGACACAATTATGGACCCTGTCGGGCACAGCATAGTCTGAGAGAGGAGGAAGAACTTTTTGATTTGATCGAAGTTGTCGATGTAGGTAAGTATGGCATACTTAGGTAACTGTTTTGGAAAACTCACCATGTTGAGGCACATTGTATGCTAAAACAACCTGCAGGTTGAATTTTTCGATTCAATTTTAATTTTTAGAACAAGGCTTTTTATCATAACCAACAGTTATATAACTTAACCAACAGTTTCGTAAAAATATAAACAATGGAAGGTAACTAGTTTATTTCGGTTGTCACATCCTTTTGTATCACATAGGTGTTCATCAAAAAACTCGTCGATACCTGATCAGAATATTGATTTCAAGTTGGTAGTGTTAGGCACACGGTGAGGCACTAAAAATGTTTCAAAGAAACGGGGGTCAATCTGTAGTCATCACATCTTTTATTTTTATCGTAGTCGAATTAGGGTACCGGTTTCTTGATCCGCAGTTAACAATGGCTAAACATACTAAATAATGGTTGAATTTTGGCTATGTTTGCCAAAATGCCATTAAATTACTTACTATTTTTTAACATGAATGAGTTAACATGCACATATTCATGTTAACTCATTCTGTCATTCATGTTTAGCCTTCACCACAGACTAATACAGATGGGACACTCCGCAGTATCATTTAAATAAAAAGCGACTCTTGCTACGACAAACAATAACACAATAAAGTGCAATTGAGTTCGTAGAACGCTAATTACCGACAGTTATATTCACCTACACATTGCCTCTCTTTCTATCGCGTAACTCTTATACCTTCGGCGCGCGGCATTTCTACTGAATTAGCCCCGTGGCCGGGGCCCACCGCGTACTTGTAGCTTCATACCTAAACTGCGGAGTGTCCCATCTGTATTAATCTGTGCCTTCATATTTAGCCAAAATTCAACCATCAGTTACCATTGGTTGAGTTAAAATCGGATCAAGAAACCGGGCCATAGCCACACAATTATACAGTGTTTTACATTACATTCATAGATAATCACACTCATATCACCCATCCAAACTTTTTTGCCCATATCCATCTTTCTTTTTCAACGAGAATCGAACCACCAACATCCGTCAGGTGTTACCCAAGAAGTTGTAGCGACTCATGTTTCACTAAAGACAAAAAGGCTGAACGTCATAATTAAAAAAATCTCGTGCCTGCAAAGAAAGGGGGTACTGGCGTGAAAGCAAGACGGATGGGGTGCCACAGAAGGGCTCGCAAAGACAATGCCGCGCTTTGGACGCGAAGCTTAATCATAAATATATCAACTGAGACACGGTTAGGCTTGAACACACCTTAGGGAGTTATTATTATTTACTGGTGTTATATATTTTTGTAGTATATACTGGTAGGCAGGTGTTAAGAATTAAGATTGTGTATAGTATAGCGTTAAGTACCTACTGATTAATTACTTTTTTTTACAGAAACTTTTCGATTATTTCAGGTTAGGTTATATCAATCTGCCTAGCCTTTTCCCAACTAGGTTGGGGTCGGCTTCCAGTCTAACCGGTTGCAGCTGAATACCAGTGTTTTACATGGAGCGACTGCCTGTCTGACCTCCACAACCCAGTAACTGGGTAATACGATACCCCTTGGTAAGACTGGTTGTCAGACTTTCGGGCTTCTGACGACTCGTAACGACTGTCAAAGATCCACGAATGACAGCCGGGACCAACGGCTTAACGAGCTTGCTTTCCGAGGCACGGAGGAGTCTCGGTATGTAAAGATGGTCACCCATCCACTGACCAACCCCGGCAAGCGTAGCTTAACCTGATGGATCGACCCGTACGGCTGTAATTAATACAAAATTACATTTCAGGTTAGGTTAATTAATACAAAATTACAAAGTTAACACAGAAGTGCATTTAATACTGCACTAGCATTTCCAATACAAAGCTGGCTAAGCTTGTGGCTAAGTAATAACTACCTCACGGGTCGATCGATAAGGATAAGCTACGCTTGTCGCAGTTGGCCCGTGGATGGGTGATCAAATCAAGTCAAAAGTCATTTATTCAAATTAGGCTGAGAATCAGCACTTTTTGAACGTCGAAATATAAGACAGTCCCCACAAAACGGCCGCCCTTCACCACTTCCTAGTGCTTTAAATAGCTGGGAAGAAGAAGTAGCGCAAAAAACTCCCCAGCAGCACAGCTGTCTGTTCAGATAAAAGAACTTGACTCTATACAAATTTGTCCTTATTTCTGGTGTTAATATTGTGAACATCACTGTTTTTACTGTATAAATGTATATTGGCGAATAAGATGATGAATAAGATGTTGACGAAGATGTACTGTGATACCGTGATACCAATATCTTGAAAAAAAACTCTCAGATAAACTCTAGCACCTAGCTGGTAAATTGCTCGTTTTTGAAGAACAAAAATATTTTGAATGTCAGCCGCTTTGCCCCACAGCAGAATACCGTAGGACATAATGCTATGGAAATAACTAAAATAGACTAACCGAGCTGTATCAACATCAGTGTATTGTCTTACTTTCCTGACGGCGGCGTAGGCGGCTGAACTGAGCCTTACCGGTAGGCTTGATATATCGTCGCTAATCTAACTAAGTGACATAACTGATTCTAAGAAAATTTTACAGGGCAAGGTATTTTTCTTTTTTTTTTTTTGTGTAAACTGTAGATATATCGGTCTTGATTTTTGCATTACTTATACATTAGGTCCCAGAATTGAAGGCACAACCGCATACGGGGTCATTGTAGGTCCTACTCATCATTATGAACAACTACTAAGGTATCAAACGTGAAATCGTGAAAAAAAATCAGTTGTTCCGTACATCTATCTACATCAAACTAGTTAAAAAATCAGTTGTTCCGTACATCTATCTACATCAAACTACACTCCTTTGCAAAAAAAACGGGCAGTTTGGATTTTTCTACATTATTGGTAATCATTTAGTTCTAATGAGGTTTTAATAGGCAAACTATGTTCCTGGCACATAATAAAGAGTCTGGGTATGAAAAAAAGTTAATTTCAAATTCAGAACTGTTGTTTATAGAAATAATAATCCCTTTTCAGTTTATGACTTTTTACTTACTACTCGCGGGTTTGCGGTTAAAAGGTTATCAGGCAACTAAAACTAACTTCTCGTTATTTTTATTAGATTAATTTATGTTTGTCGCATAATCCTGCCTCATTGTGACTTAAAACAGATATCTTTGTGTCGATTATAATGGCAGAAAAAGCAATAAGAGCTAGTAAAATTATAGCGCTGCTGGAAGTGGGGTGTAGCCAATGTTATGGCTCACAGCCGTTAAACGTGAGTGGTTCTACCGTCCAAAGAACCTGGACTCGATACCAAGAGACAGGTTCCGTTCACAGAAGGCAAGGTTGTGGGAGAAAACGTTGCACACAACCTCGAGACGACCACTTTTTAGTGACTCAGGCGTTGAGTAATCGCAAATGCAGTTACATAGACCACAAAAGAAACCTTGAAGAGGTACGAGGAGCACAAGTTAGCCTATGGACAGTGAGGAGGAGGCTTTTACCGTTTGATATACGCAGTCGACGACCAGCGCGGGCCCCCAATTTACTCCGTGAGTATCGGATTGCTCGACCGAGGTTCACTAGAAATTGTCTATCTTGGACACTAGGTAACTGGAGTAGCGTACTCTTCTCCGATGAGGCTCGAATTTGCCTGAATGGTGAGGACCGACGTCGGCTAGTGTTACGAAGACCAGGGGAACGCTATGCCGACGTGTGTTTTGAAGAAATCACCCCTTATGGTGGAAGGTCCGTCATGTTTTGGGCGGGCGTAACTTCCAGCTATCGTACCGAGATAGTGTTAATTGAAAATGGCTCACTAAATGCGCAAAGGTACATAACAGGAATAATTTGTCAACATGCACAGCCCGCACTGACTGTAATTGGTGAAGATGCCATTTCATGGACGATAATGCTCGGGACCACCGTTCTGGCGACGTAGATGCTTATATGCAAGAGGTCGGTATTCGTCGTCTGTATTGGCTAGCGCGGAGCCCTGACCTTAACCCCATTGAGCACGTCTGGGACCTCCTAAAAAGGCGAGTACGACCTGTCCAACGACCTTCCACAAAACATCAGGGAGCTTAAACGTGTGATTTCGGCTGAGTGGGAACACATTCCCCAGGACACCATCAAAAGCCTGGTGGAAAGCATGCCAAGACGATTACATGCCGTAATCGCTGCAAGGAGAGGTCATACTCGTTATTAATTTTTATTTTTTTAATGTCTTTTTTTATTAAAATACCATAAAAAATACTCGTAGTCTTAATTTAATTATACCCTAAAAATTTCCATTTTAACACGACTCTCTGTTTACATTGACTAAAACACCGATTCCAGGATTTAAGGGTTAAAAACTATATTCTCAATGATAATAAGAAATTTCTAGTCATTTATGCTAACGACATACTAAAAATATTAATATTATCCATAGAAAAGCCAATGACTGTAAGGTGCCCGTTTTTTTTGCAAAGGAGTTTAGTTAAAAAATCAGTTGTTCCGTACATCTATCTACATCAAACTAGTTAAAAAATCAGTTGTTCCGTACATCTATCTACATCAAACTAGTTAAAAATCAGTTGTTCCGTACATCTATCTACATCAAACTAGTTAAAAATCAGTTGTTCCGTACATCTATCTACATCAAACTAGTTAAAAAATCAGTTGTTCCGTACATCTATCTACATCAAACTAGTTAAAAAATCAGTTGTTCCGTACATCTATCTACATCAAACTAGTTAAAAAATCAGTTGTTCCGTACATCTATCTACATCAAACTAGTTAAAAAATCAGTTGTTCCGTACATCTATCTACATCAAACTAGTTAAAAAATCAGTTGTTCCGTACATCTATCTACATCAAATTAGTTAAAAAATCAGTTGTTCCGTACATCTATCTACATCAAACTAGTTAAAAAATCAGTTGTTCCGTACATCTATCTACATCAAACTAGTTAAAAAATCAGTTGTTCCGTACATCTATCTACATCAAACTAGTTAAAAAATCAGTTGTTCCGTACATCTATCTACATCAAACTAGTTAAAAAATCAGTTGTTCCGTACATCTATCTACATCAAACTAGTTAAAAAATCAGTTGTTCCGTACATCTATCTACATCAAACTAGTTAAAAAATCAGTTGTTCCGTACATCTATCTACATCAAACTAGTTAAAAATCAGTTGTTCCGTACATCTATCTACATCAAACTAGTTAAAAAATCAGTTGTTCCGTACATCTATCTACATCAAACTAGTTAAAAAATCAGTTGTTCCGTACATCTATCTACATCAAACTAGTTAAAAATCAGTTGTTCCGTACATCTATCTACATCAAACTAGTTAAAAATCAGTTGTTCCGTACATCTATCTACATCAAACTAGTTAAAAAATCAGTTGTTCCGTACATCTATCTACATCAAACTAGTTAAAAATCAGTTGTTCCGTACATCTATCTACATCAAACTAGTTAAAAATCAGTTGTTCCGTACATCTATCTACATCAAACTAGTTAAAAAATCAGTTGTTCCGTACATCTATCTACATCAAACTAGTTAAAAATCAGTTGTTCCGTACATCTATCTACATCAAACTAGTTAAAAATCAGTTGTTCCGTACATCTATCCACATCAAACTAGTTAAAAAATCAGTTGTTCCGTACATCTATCTACATCAAACTAGTTAAAAATCAGTTGTTCCGTACATCTATCTACATCAAACTAGTTAAAAATCAGTTGTTCCGTACATCTATCTACATCAAACTAGTTAAAAAATCAGTTGTTCCGTACATCTATCTACATCAAACTAGTTAAAAATCAGTTGTTCCGTACATCTATCTACATCAAACTAGTTAAAAATCAGTTGTTCCGTACATCTATCTACATCAAACTAGTTAAAAATCAGTTGTTCCGTACATCTATCTATATCAAACTAGTTAAAAAATCAGTTGTTCCGTACATCTATCTACATCAAACTTGTTAAAAAAAATCAGTTGTTCCGTACATCTATCTACATCAAACTTGTTAAAATGTAGGGGCAGCTGATTTTTTGACGATTTCCGGGTTATACAATGCACTTATTTTTTACGATTTTACGATTTTACGATTATACAACAAGAAATAAAATGACTATAGTATATTATGCAATTAGTGAAAAAAGGACGGATTTAAAGCGAGGGCCATAGATGTTTCACGAGCTAGTGAAGGATTCTAACGACTGAATCACGACCGTAGGGAGTGATTCACGATGATTGAATCACGAGCGTAGTGAGTGATTCAAGTGTTAGAATCCTGAGCGACGCGAGTGATTCATGGCCCTCGATATAAATCCGTTTTATTCAAGAGTTGCATACTATACTTTATACCATGACTACGAGAAAAAGAAAGATTGAAGTGAAAATAGACATATAATGAAGAAAAAGGAAAGTTAAATTGGCTTTGATGTAAACCAGCCGTGATTTTTTGGGTAGCAAGTTTTCCACCATATCGGCCGCCCTCTCTTTCATAAACTCAGGTGTTAACACATCTTCATCACTAGAATGCATTTTTAATCGATTAGAACAACACTAAACAAACACAAAATTAAAGATTAAAGTCACACTAAACTTTGTGTTCGTTCAACTTACAGTAATCAAAATAGCGCCAATTTACTAAGGACAGCAAAGAACACAAAACAGTTGTTATTATAATGCTAAACTCCTTGTCGAAAATGTCGACCAATCAAATTGAATTTAGAACACATCAATATAGAGGTCGAATACACAGATTACACTTACACTAGATACGGCAAGCCATCCGACCAAGCGTGCCCTGCATGTTCGACTGTTCGTACTAAAAAAAGTATGTTAGCTCATTGACGCTTAGCGATTGAAACAATTCTGTTTACTTTGAGCACATCACTAAATGGCTGGGGTGAAGTTATCGTAGGTATAAAAAAGATGACACGTTCGGTTTTCATACTATCTAATAACATGCCGTATCTAGCCTAGGTATTCTAAATCTGTGGTCGAATACATTGGTGTGTTCCATTTTCAAACATCAAAACAGTGAGTAAAAGTGTTTTTTATTCACTGTTTTCAGTGAATAAAATAAGCTTTTTAGAGGGGGAATGGTATAAAAGTAGATTATGACGACTAAGGGCTGATTTTTCCACTAAGTCACTTGCAGTAAGTTTAAAAATACCTAGGTATACTAAACAAGTTTACAGTGCTGACGTAGCTTCTCCACTTTGCATCGTGGCGAGCAGCCAACAGCCTGAGCCTGCTGACATTTGAAGGTAGGTAGGTACTTAGGTAGTTCACTAGCAAGTTTAGTTACTTATAACATTTTACAACTATAATATAGTTAGGTACTACTAACTATCATAGACCTTCAATAAAGTTTCATGTGAGCGTAAAGTTTTAAGTGAGCTCCTACACTTGGAACTTTAAGCTCACTTGAAACTTTGAGCTCACTTGAAACTTTGAGCTCACTAGAAACTTAAAAAGTAAAAGTAAAAGTAAAAAGAATCGATCAAATGCAATTTTTGATTTATACACATTGATGCGCAAATTGATCGATGGCATCTATCGCCATCGATCGATGACAGAATGGATCAGTCGACGTCGATCTTTACTTGTTACCATACTAATCGATCGATTGTTGATCGATGCCATCGATCGATGACAGAATGGATCAGTCGACGTCGATCTTTACTTGTTACCATATACTAATCGATCGATTGTTGATCGATGCCATCGATCGATGATAGAATGGATAAGTCGACGTCAATTGTCAGTTGTTACCACACTACGATCGATCGATTGGTGTGGTAGCACCCTTAATGTTTTCAAGCATAATTTTCCAGCACAAATAATATTTATCCGCCTGCCTGTACCCAGCCCAAAGGCGACGAAGGAGGCATGTGAGTGTATGAAAGTTAAAAGGGGTGTTAAGACAAAACGGATGAACTCGGACAAAGACAGGAAGCGCTCTCCTCTCTTTTGATATCGCTTGTAAGCAATGGGATACCTAACATATTTTGATTAATGAGTGTTTTTGTGACATACTCGTACATACCCTGTGTTCTGGGCTCGCACCCTTTCTGGCTATTGTCTTTGAAGAACGATGTTTGTTTTAGATTTTTTGATGTTTAGTTAGATGTAGAGGTAGATAGGTATCATCGACAAAAACTAGGCTTTTCCAATTTTGAAATAATTTTGCTTGCAAGCTGCAATTGTATGACAAAGTAAAACAAAGGACCATAGGGGCAGTGTTTTTTCAATGAATCAGTGTTTATAAACACCAATTTTAAGGTGTACCTGAAGGCGTCCGTTCTGTTGATAGTACATGCAGTAGGTATATGAATACAAGTCTAATTACATGCAAAGTTACGCCGTAAAGATTATATCAAAATTCTAGTATTACAGCGATATAGATATGTTTTAGTTTTTTGTTCTAGAATACATTACAAGGAGATATTTTATTGATTATTGCAAACTCTTTGTAAAAAAATGATAATATTATCCGAAGACAGTCAACCAAAACCAACATATTTGGGAGCTGTACAGTTTGAATATGAAATACCCACCTTACACCTACTACCCATTTAGCACTGGGTCGCGGACGGCAAAGGACACAATAGAAATTTTATTGTTACAACGTCTATAGACGTCAAGCGCCCGCGAAAGTGTTAAATCACATACGTAGGTAATCTACAGTCTTTATGGTTAGTTGAATCTTAAAGATTGATTCGACCCGAGGAGAAGAAAACGACAATTCTTAAGTAAGTATGTACATCGAAGTCCGAACGCTTCACAAGTTCACAGACGTTCAGAAGTAGACTTTGATATATAATACATAATGACATCACTACAAACAAACTAAATCAAAATCTGCCTAGCCTTTTCCCAACTATGTTGGGGTCGGCTTCCAGTCTAACCGGATGCAGCTGAGTACCAGTATTTTACATGGAACGACTGCCTATCTGACCTCCACAACCCAGTAACAGGGTAATACGATACCCCTTGGTAAGACTGGTTGTCAGACTTTTGGGCTTCTGACGACCCGTAACGACAGTCAAAGATCTACGAATGACATCCGGGTCCAACGGCTTAACGTGCTTTCCGAGGCACGGAGGAATCTCGGTATGTAAGCGGCAAGCGTAGCTTAACCTGATGGATCGACCCGTGCGGCTGTTATTTCTTAGCCACGAGCTCCTCAAACAAACTAAATATCTAACACAATAGAAACCAACCATCACATATCAGACATCGGACAAACAATCGATCCGACACACACATACAAACATACAGCCACTCACACATGCACAGCACACCGGTAATGCAGCCACCGCAGCCGTCATCTAATTACCTATCTAGTTAATCAAGGCTGGCTTGAAAGCGTATTAATTAGACCAGTGTGCACGTTGCGCGGACGACTGTATTGTCCCGCCGCTGCCTACAAATAAGTAAACGCTGTTAACGTTGCTGGTAGGGCTGGCAAGTAAGGTCTTATTCAGATTTAGGATCGCTTTATGACTTTGGAACCATGCCGTGCATGCTGTAGATAGTAGGAGAAACTGGAGGAACATAATTGAGGAGAAAGTTTTGAAACCATGATGGGGTCACGACTCCCAACATTCGCGAATCCGTGCAAGGAGGAGGACTTTGGAAGCAACATTGTGGTCAACTTTCTGTTGATCAAATTACCTAGGTAATACATAGTTTTAGAAGTAAACCAAAACCGAATACATGTTCTGCGATTTCGGCGGTATCTCCAGCGCTGGAGCCATAGCGCTTGATGGCGCGCTTCTCCCAGTCTGCTCCGACTTTCGGTATCTCGGTTCACTCGTCCAAAGCGATGGCGAAGTAGATAGCGATGGCGGACGGTTAAGCATAGAATTAACACTGGATGTATGAAATGGCGGCAGGTTACGGGAACAATCTGCGACTCCCGCATTCCTCTTAAACTTAAGGGGAAGATATATAAAACAATGGTTAGACCTGCTGTCTTGTATGGATCAGAATGTTGGGCCACAAAAGGGATGAATGAAAAGCAACTGCATGCAGCTGAGATGAGAATGCTAAGAGGAATGTGTGGTGTTACACGAATGGATAGAATAAGAAATGAATACATAAGAGGATGTTTGAAAGTGGCACCGGTGACTGAAAAGTTGTGCGGAAACCGGTTGTCATGGTATGGGCATGTGATGCGGAGGAATGAGGAAAATGTGGTGAGGAAAGTTTTGAGTATGAATGTCGATGGCTATAAGAGTAGGGGAAGACCAAAGAAACGATGGATGGACTGTGTGAAAGATGATATGGCTACAAAAGGGTGTGACTACCGAGATGACGACTAATAGAGAAGTATGGAAAAAAAGGACATGTTACGCCGACCCCAAATAAATTGGGATAAGGACAGGAGAATGATGATGACATTAGTTTTAGAAGAAATAGAACAAAGCTCGCTTCAAACTGAAACTAAAAGGATTGTATACGTTACCTAACTACCGTTTGCTCACTGATCAAACGAAATACTGAGAATATTAATTTGACCAGATTAGGACTCCATCTAAAATCCTGAGTTTTGAGAATTTAAAGACAGTAAGGTTATATTTAGTAACTTTCGGAAAACCAAAAAGTTAGTTGATGTTCATAAGCCCCACTCTAGAATTAGAAGTCACCCGTTGACTTCGTTCAGATTTGCTGCTGAAGAATAAGTACCTACATCAATATTTTTGGCTGTACGGATAATGTGCCTTTCGAGTACTCTACAATTAGAAGTCATCCGTTGACTTCGTTCAGATCTGCTGCTGAAGAATAAGTAAGTACATACATATTTTTGTCTGTACGGATTGAATTTCATGGCATTTTAGTCATGCAATGTTATAGATCGTGTAGGTACCTATAGCTACGTCTCTCTCTCTCTCTCTCTCTCACTGGAACCATTATGGATCCATGATCTTTTTTCACGTCATAGGCGGCCGTCATACGGCCCCTGAACTGTCTTAACGTTTTGACTTTACAATAATTTTATTCTAGTCTAGTTTGATTGTTCGGATTTCAACCTCTATGCGTTAACGATCTTAGACCACTTAAACTTTTCATTACTTTTACCATCTAATTGAGCAGAAGCTTCCTTAAAGTCACCACTGAGCAGCCCTACGTCACGACAGAAGGGAGTCGTTCCCACCGGTTTGCGCCTCGTTTATAAATGCTATTTTAACGCGGAAAAAAAGATTAATTAACTAATTGAGCCCACGGACCGCCCCGTGCTCTTTTTTAAACTTTTTTCATACGACTAATTAAGATGATTGCTTGATATGACAGCGGGATGTAGAATGTTTTAGAGACCATTTTCAAATTCAGGGAAGAATCATTTTAACAGTTTGATATTTCATATTCAGTGAAAAGAAAGGTTAATGTCTTAGTTATTCTATTAATTAACATACTTTATGACTTAAATTGCATTAAAGTTATAAGTTTAAATTATTCTAAATAGTCCAGAATTCATAACAAATTATTATTGACTCATGTCTACGTCTTTATGGGTAAACTGTATATTAATCTGAAAGGTTATTAGAGCAATATTAAGTACTAGCTTTTGCCTGCGGCTTCGCCCGTCTGGGTGTCAGAAATTATCCAACGGGAACGTACCTACTACCTATACCGGGACAAAAAGTATCCTATAAATAAATAAATAAAAATTAAAAAATATCCTGTAAAAAGTATCCTATTTCCTTATACTATTTACTTACTTAGCGGCTTTAGATGAAGTTTGGCACACGGGTAAACCTCGGGTCATGGTTTACCCGTGTGCCAAGCTTCATCTAAATCCGTTCAGTCGTTTTAGCGTGAAAGCGTAACAAACAAACTCACTTTCGCATTTCAAATATTAGTTAGCATTACAAAAATAAAATCAAATGCAGTATTTTGCTCTAATTACAGAGTTTGAACAAATACATAGGTAGGTAGGTATTTAACAAAGTTTTCCATAGCACAAGAAACGTTTCATAACAAGGTTTTCAGTTGTTCCGCTATAAACTTAGCTGACACAAATCACAGAAGCCCTCTGTGTATCAAAAACGAACATAATTAAAAAAAAATTATAAACACGTATCTTTCAGGCATTGTGAATTACTGAGTACGAAATACCCACAACATGGTAAGGGAGACAATATGGCTCGAATGTTTAATTAGCGCATTGCAGGCTCTACGGGGATGAGAGGGGGGGTTAAATAAGGGTGTGAGGTGAGGGTATGGGGGGTGAGGGCGCAGGAGGTGTTATTCATTAAAATGTTTGCGGAAACTCGTTTAGCGCCGTTGCGGCGGGCGGCCGCGCCACCCGCCCGCCCTGTGTGCAGGGCTGGCTAATGCAATGATTAGATTCAAGACTAAAGAAAAGACTGACTGACTGATTGGATAAGACTGTTTAAACAGTCTTATCTTATCTTATCTTATACTATCTAAGTTTATATTAGACATCACTAACATCCTATGGACCTGGACTTACAATAAGTAATAGGTGTAAAATATCTTTAACGAAGCCGAGAGTCATTGTTCCTGTTATTATATTATTATTTTTTTTCTGGACCATACCGAACCTTTACGACGACACGGTTGGCGCAGTGGTTGAGCGATTGACTGCTGCGCAGCATGTCGCGGGTTCGATTCCCGCACGGAACAAATATTTGTACGACCTACAAGTATTTGTTCCGAGTCTGGGTGTTTTTCTATCTATAATATGTATGTATTTACAAAAAAAAAAAAATGTAGGTATATAAGTAGTTTATCAGCCATCTCGTTACCATAACACAAGCATTAGGTTGCTTAGCTTGGGACTAGATGGCGTTGTGTGAAATGTCCAAGGATTTTTTTTTTTTTTTTTTTTTTACGGAGATATTGAAGTTCAAATTTTTTGGCGAAAACATGTTTTAAATGTTATTAACTTAACTTATAAAATACCCCCACGATCCCCGCGTTGCTTGCACCCATAATGTTAGAATTGCCTCAAACCTCATGATCGCTAGATATCTCTAGATTTGAGGTCAATTCTAACTTAAGGAGTTGTATTTATTTATTTAATATTATTTATTATTTTTTTAGTATTGCTGATTCTAATGATTATAATTCTGTAAACCCATATTAGTTATGGCCATAACTAATATCGGCGAATCATATTTTAATCAACATACAACCTCTGACAAATTGCAAAAAACGTAAGAAAATTTGAATTTTGCGGGCTACCTTAGCGCATCCCCCTTAACTAGCCAGCAACCTGTATGACCGAAATACTTTCTTTAGGAAACTGCATTCGTGGTTACTCTCATAATTATTGCACCCCAATTAAAAACTAAATAATTACCTACATACCAATGCTAAATCTTTGGCAAAAGCCTAACAAGTTGAAGAAGAAGTAGTGAAGGGTGTTAGGGTGGTAGAGTGTGTGTTGTAGTTGAAGTTTTCAGTCCAACTGGATGCAGCTGAATACCAGTATTTTACTTGGAGCGGCTACCTATCTGACCTCCACAACCCATTGACTGGGTACCACGATACCCCTTGATCACTGGTTATCAGGCTTTCGAGCTTCTGACGACCCGTAACGACTGTCAAAGATCCACGATACGATCATAGTTGTTAATAGTATAGTTTAGAATACTTATCTAATTAAATTATAATGTGTCGTTAATGAGTTTGGCACAGCCCTGTCGGCAGCGGGTGCGACGGGCGGGAACGTTCATTTACTCCTCGTAATCGCTGTTTCCGTTATCTACAACCCACTTAGCAGACTTAATTTAGCTACACAAACAACTTAGTACGTATTTTGTATGTTGGAGGATAAAAGACAACATCTGTACCTACTTTACTTACGTCTGCAAATATTATGTTGTTTTTAGAAAGTAAGTCTACTCATAAAGTAATACTAAGGGCGGAGTTCACCAACTTTTAAATCAACTCTTTAGATATTTAATCAGTTCTTTCCTTAGGAAATGACATAAACCAACTGTTTAAATACCTAACCGGTGGATGGTTTGAATGTTGGTGAGCACAGGCCTAAGAGTTAATAAAGATGGTGTACGAACCCAAAAAAAAAATTGACGGTGGCCGTCACAATTTATACACACAGAGTAGAAATTCACTGTATATTTTAGTATAATCGTCCAAGTTGAATTTCCCCAACATTGGCCTCATTCAGGAGTTGTTTTACGCACAAAATAAGAAACCTACTCACAGCCACCGACTTCAGAAACTGTAATCACACTGTGCCACTGTGTTTCTGTGAGTATTACCATAAAATTAAAATCGCATAAGTAACAAAATGTATGGTTTGAACTTAAAACCATAAGATTCGATTTTACGTGAATCCTATTACTACTTACTACTGCCAGATACTCGTACGTCTACAGGCGCCGTAGCCACGTAGCCATCACGTAGACCCGTAGCCACGTACACTCGTAGCCATGTAGGCTCGTATAGCTAAATTAAATACTTTAACGCAGCGCAGCGTCATTTGCTCTTGCAACCGTAGTTTTTGGTGGTAACTGGCCAGTAAAAATAGTACATTTTGATACAGGTGGAGAATGATTGTTTTTGCATTCGAGGCAGAATTAACACCCGAGCCATAGGCGAGGTTGTTATTGATCCGAGAACTGCAATAACAAATGTCCACGTGCATCAAACGACGTTTTTTAATAAACTTTTGAAGAAATAAAATAAAATAATGAAAAATATTTTTGTCATTAATTATTAGGAAACTATATGATTTAAATTTTCTTGTTTTTCCGCGCTTTGCTTTTGCCAGGTTGAAGGAGAAGCAAAGGTTAAACCTCAGGGTTAAACAGCCTAAGATGAAAAATAGAAAATTCAAATATTTTTGAGTTTAGAACACAAATAAATGTTAATTTGTTCATGAACTTTTTTTTATTGTAATAATCATGATTTTTGATGACATTCTATTTATAAACATTATTTAAATATTCATAAAATATTAACGCCGTAAAGATGCACATTATCTCTTTGCCGAGTTTAAAAAAAACAGTCACCTCCGAATAGAGAGGACCGTGCCAAAATGAAACTGGCGCGAGACTGTTGTGAATAGAGGCATTAAACCAATTTGGACTAAGTATAGGTATAAGTTATCTGTGGTACTCGACAATCCAAGAAACCAATTTTTGTGAATATACTTAGAGCTGTTATAAGCGCGTTGAGCGATTTTTGATAGGGAGAAATCTTACGGATTCGCGTCACCGCGACATGCTGAATGCTGCACTGCCAGTTTTTTACCCAGTCTATGTATGTATGTAAGTATGTACGTAAGTATGTAAGTGTATAATATAAGTATGTATTTACGTGTGTTCCACCGTAGCGCCTAAATTACTGAACGGATATTGATGAATGAGGTATCGATAGATTTGTAATAATGGTCCGGGTGACATTGGCTACATAAATTCTTTCTAAATTTAATATGGTGGACTTTACACGTAAATTTCAGATCTCGAAAAAAAATAAATTGAGCCAAACATGTCATGATTATTCATGACATGTTTGGTATCAAAAGAAAGGTCTTGACGAGCACATCACAAATATGTATATACCTATGTCATTATTGTTTAAGTAAATAAATATTTTGAACGTTTTAGATCAATTTTATTTTTCCGTAGTAGGGTTACAGTTTTTTAAACTTTATTCTTGTTCACTGACTGGTCTCTTGAGCTAGCCAGACGTTTTTTTTCGTGGCTACTACTTTAACTTTTCTAAACATATCCAAAACCCCTAACACGATTTCCAATAACCGACCCTTATAAAGTACAGTCAGCGTCAAAAATATCGGGACGAACAGACTGTTCGAAATGATCTCTACAACTAAGAAAATTAAACTTTATCTGAATTGGATAAAGTTCTTGTCAGAATGACAGTTGTCGTGTAATGTCTTCGTTTCTGAAACGTTCCTTGTGTCATTGAGTTAATATTTCATTTTCAAAGTTCTATAGATCATTTTGAACAGTATGTTCGTCCCGATAATAGTGACGCTGACTGATATAACAGATTTTTTTTTTTAGAACGCCAATCACACAAGTGAGCAGCCGGTCGATTCTGTAAAAATCTCACCGTGAGAACTTAGGTGAAGTGAGTTTGTTTTTGCTAGGAATTGACACTATTGACAGCTCACTCCACGCTCACTTCACCTAAGTTTTCACGGTGAGATGTTTACAGAATAGCACTAAAGAAGTGAGAGTGAATAGCCAGTTATTGTTGGAATTTTACAGAATCGACGTACAGATCATATTTATGACGACCATGTAGCTTAATTTCAGTGACGTTCTCTTCCATGTTCTACTATTTGATCTGCTCTTCAGTTTAGCAGCCGCTCTTAGCAATCCCGAAACTTAATAATCAGGCATTACTGACTAATTAGTTACAATATAAAAATTAAAGACGTTCAATATGTTTAATATTTTGTATTTTAAACGCAATTTAAGTTACGATTTTTTCCTACTTTCTTCATAAATACTTCAAAATTATAAAACATAAGTAGGTAGATATATTTATCTACCTACTTATGTTTTATAATTCTTGTACCTGGTCATAGTAAAATTCTTCTTAGTAATCTCTTAAAAATATCTTAAATACTTAGCTTATTTTATAATTAATATTAGAAGACATCTACCTACACTACAAGTAGGTACTTAATTTTTTTGTTATACCTTTATTTTTGTTCGTCTGAACTTAACTTTAACGCAAAATAAAATAAATTAAGTTACTAATACTTATTTAATTTTATTTGTGTCATATTTATGTATCTAAAAGAGAAATTGGAAGTAAAGCTTTTGTAATATTTTGCAGCGTTTGCCGCTTAGCTGATGACAAGTTCTGTGTGTAAAATTAATCCTTGAAATTGCCCAAAGAGTTGTTTCATAACTTCAGCTGTAGTGCCTAAACAATTTAGCTCTCTACTCTACATATTGATAAGTAGACATAATTGATAAGTAGTATCAATATGTAGACATAATATCATATATTTTATCATCATCGTTACCTACATTTCATATTTTTTTAAAGCATAGTTTTTTTTTTCTTGAATAAACTTTCTCCCGCAATGTTAATCAGCCAACTAATCAGTAAGCTTAAAAAGCCGTCGTTCACCGTATTAAATATTTCATTAACAGCTCCACACCAAAATTGATAGCACTTATACACCATTTATATTTGCAGATATGCTATAACTTAATCTACACCTATTAAATACAACCCCCATTGCGCCCTCTCATTGGCTGGGATTTTCAACCCCTGCGTCAATCCACCAATCAGGTGCGATCTTTCGGTACTGAGGGGGTGGAGTCAGGGTGGTTTTCATGACGAGATTTTCGCGAAATCAAACAGTACTGTTCGGATCATCTCGGATGAGACTTCTTTGAGTAACGCAGAGTTCAGTGTGGTTGACGCAGACGAGAAGTTTTAGTAACTTTATGTTAGTGTGAATTATTAAATTAAAATTAATAATATTATGCTAAAATACACTGTTTTTAAATATAAAGCCATTAGAAGTAGGAACTTAATTAATTTTCGTTAAATTATTGACCAATAAAAAAAAAAAAAAAACTGCCGCTGAACAGTGTTGAAAAAAATACAGCGCTTGCTTCGGAAGAACATACCAGTAGTGTTAGCTCCTACATCATCGAAAAGAATAAATAATGTTCATAAACCATCTTAAATTGTTTCAATCTAATCACCAGCTCGGCTTACCAATTATTATCAAAAAATAATTTTGACAAAGAAAAATCTCAAAGGTCAAAAGAAACGTCCAATTTTGAGCTGAGAGGTCGCGATGGCGGGTCCTTACCTATCTCCTTTACCTGGGGATCTTCTCACGGAGTACATGTTCGGGCGTCGTCGGCAGCGGCGGAACCGTACGACCTTCACCCCACAGCAGCTCAGCGAGCTGGAGTCGCTGTTTCAGAAGACACATTACCCTGACGTGTTCCTTAGAGAGGAGGTGGCCCTGAGGATCAGTCTGTCGGAGGCTAGAGTGCAAGTAGGTTTTATTTCGTTTTGTATTTTATTTTTGTTGATTCGTTTATAAATATTCAGCCTGCATCATCTAACGGCTGGGTGTGGACCTCATTTTTAGCATGTCATCCCCTCTGCCCCGCTGTGCTGGTTGTTTCCAGGTGTGAGTTGCGGCTTATTTGGTGGTGGTATAGTAATGTAGGATCGTTTCAAATGGACTGTTTTCATCAAAGAACCTTGGCGCTTTATGTATCGTCCTGTCAAAGTGTTAAAATAGTTTCATACAATAATGTTACAATGGTTGTTGAAAAGAATAAAATAGTATTATATATATTTTGTTTTTTACGAGATACTTAATTCAAAGAACAAGTGGAGAACGTTTGTTTGTGAGCCGAGAACTGCAATAATAAATGTCCACGAGTATCAAACGACGTTCTTCAATACACTTTTGAAGAAATAAATTAAAAAACACATATAATAACGGAAAATAATTTTGTCATGAATTAAGGTTGATGCGCCAGGGTAGCCCGCGAAATTCAAAATTTCTTAGGTTTTTTGCAATTTGTAGGTCAGTGTGAGCTTGTATGTTGATTAAAATATGATTCGCGGCCGTAGCTAATATGGCTTTACAGAATTATAATCATTAGAATCAGCAATACAACTCCATAAGTTAGCATTTATCTCAAATCTAGCGATTTCATGAAATCATGAGGTTTGAGGTAAATGCTAACTTATGAAGTTGTATTGCTGATTCTAATGATTATAATTCTATAAAGCCATATTAGCTACGGCCGCGAATCATATTTTGATCAACATACAAGCTCACATTGACCTACAAATTGCAAAAAACGTAAGAAATTTTGAATTTCGCGGGCTAGCCTGGCGCTTTCGCCTTAATAGGGAACTATGATTTAAATTTTCTTTTTTTTTCCGCGCTTTGCTTTCGCCAGTTTGAAAGAGAAGCAAAGGTATAAAGCCGATAAACAGCCTAATATGAAAACTAGAAAATTCAAATATTTTTGAGTTTAGAACACAAATAAATGTTAATTTCTTCATAAACGTTTTTTTTTATTGTAATAATCATGGTTTTTGATAATATTCTATATAGAAACATTATTTAAATATTCAAAAAATATTAACGCCTTATAGACGCATATCTCTTTGCCGAGATTAAAAAAAAACATTCACCTCCGAATAGAGAATTGTGAATAGAGGCATTGAACCAATTTGGACTAAGTATAGGTATAAGTTATCTGTGGCATTCCCGCACACGTGCGTGGAAAATGAAAAATCGCACGCGTGCGACATACATTGCATTGTGAACCTAATCGTAGTGCGATATGAACCAGTTTTCGAGGAAGTGTATTGAAAAAATATTTGTAAGTAGAAGTCCTTTCAATTTACCTGTTATTGGGATGAGGCAGGCTGATTGATGTAACATTATAGGTATACATTATACTTACCGTTTTAAGAAATAATAAACATTGATAAGTTTATTATATCATTCATTAAAGAAATCGATATAAGTACCTTCTGAATTAGCGACACTATCAAACTCAATTATTCAAGTGTTGCTAAAAATTAACAAAAAAAAAGGAAATTTACAAAAGACACTTGCTTTAAACCACTATAACATAATTCGATATTTTTCGGAATTGCATTATAGGGCCGTGCCAAGTGCCAACGCGTGTTTTTGCACCAAGGAAAAGTAACCTTCAACCAGATTGTTCATATTAATGTGACAAACTTAAAAATAAACATATAGTTATGTAATCAAAATCAAATTAACATATAAAGGGTGATTGGGTTGATTAAATGTCATTTGCTAGCACAAAATTGTTTTATTTTTAGATTTTAAAATTAATTTTTAATTTTTCGTACCTTAACACAATTTTAAGACTGTAATTACCTAAGTAATTTTCTAGAACCAACCGTAAGTAGGTAGGTACAGAAATGTCACAACCACAAACAAAAAAATTGAGACGACGTTTTTCGGGTAATAAAAAAATACCATATTTTATCTCAATTACCTACCGTGACACCTAAGACAGGTTTTATGCGTGAAAACTAGTGTGGGGCCCGCTAGGTAAGGCGGGCTGATACCAGTCGGGGGTGCGGCGACTGTACAAGTATCTCCCCGGCCCCGACTCATGGTACTAGAAGGAACAGTGGGGGTTTAGTCGGTAGAAGTCCGACATAACCCTCCGTTGTTTCCAGACGGAGGGTATCCGTGAGGATTTCCCCACTAAAAAAAAAAAAAAAAAGGATATGCCCGATCCCTATCCCTATGAAAATTGTGTCGGTCCTTCTACAAAACACCCTGTACTGAGCACAATGACGCAAGAAGCTTAGTTTGGCTATGGTCGCTATGGAGATGGCCAGAGGCCATCATCGAAAACGGTGAAGGAAAACATCGTGAGGAAACCGGCATGTCCTACAACCAAAAATTCGAAGACATGTGACATCTACCAACCCGCACAGGGCCCGCGTGGTGAATTACGGCCCACTCCCTCTCTCTCCCCAGAGGGGTAGGTACAGGCTAATTATGTTATGCATCATCATTCTCTTGCCCTTATCCAGTCAGAAGCCAAACTTCTTAACTAATATTATTAATGCGAAAGTGAGTTTGTTTGTTACACTTTCACGCTAAAACGGCTGAACGGATTTGGATGAAACTTGACAGATGGGTAGACCATGATCTGGAAAAGGACATAAGCTACTTTTTATTGACATACCACGCGAGTGAAGCCGCGGATGGAAGCTAGTTAAAAATAAATTAAACAATCACAAAAATCGTTCAGTAAAATTTTAAAGGGAACGAAAAAGAAATAAAATAATACATTCAAATATTTTTCTCCAACTACAGACGCAGTGACCGATTACAACCCTTACATTAGGGGATGAAAAAGTTTTTAAATCAAAATTGATAAAAATTCGAACCGGCTGGGGTTCGCGTTTTATTGTTCAAACTTCAATAAAGAAAACTTTGAACGCGTTTAAGTGCATTCTGTTTTATTTTTCTAATTTATCTAATGATTTTACACAATACAAAAGGTAGGTACCCTATATCTTATTAATAATGTAAATAGGTAAAATGTTTTATTTTTATTTATTTTTAGGAAATTATTACGATGGAAACTTCCAAAATTTGATGAAAATAAGTACTTAGAAGTACTGACGGCAATGCTTTGACTGTGTTTGTTTTAGTGTTTTCTCCTAGATGTACATAGTTAGATACAGACAATACCAGCCTGGTATTGTCTGTATCTAACTTAGAATAAAGCATTTTTGTTCGTTGTCTGTTTGTCTGGATGTAATTATGTTCCGGATTTGGCTGAAATTTGGCACACAGATAGTTTATAACCTGGATTGACACGTAGGGTACTTTTAACCCCACGGTAGTCCTTCCCGTGGGATATTGTCCAACATCCATGCAGATGAAGCCGCGGGCAAAAGATAGTAAGAAATAGCTAGATTTCTTTTTCTTGAATAATGCTCAGTTCATTGCGTTGCGTTGCGGCGCGACATAGTACGCAGTAGGTAATTTTGTTGTGATTTTTCGCACATCACATTTAGTTTTGTATTTTATTTATTTACACAAAACAATAGTGGGACCATATTTATTTGCACATTGAACGCCCAATCCAACCAATCTGCTCCGACTTTCGGTACCTCGGGTCAATTTTCCAAGGGGATGGCAAAGTATAAGACCGAGACGTAACGCACAGGATCAACTCAGGATGGATGAAATGGCGACAGGTTACAGGAACAACTTGCGACCCACGGATGCCCCTCAAGTTAAAGGGAAAAATTTACAAGTCCGTGATAAGGCCTGTCGTACGTATGGATCGGATTGCTGGGCAGTGAAGAAAAAGGATGAAAAAAGATTGCATGCAGCGGAGATGAGCATGTTGAGACGGATGTGTGGAGTGAAAATGAGTACCTAGGTATATAAGAAGCTTGAAAGTTGCGCTAGTGACAGAAAAGTTGAACGGAATCGTTTGGCTTAGTATGGGCATGTGATGAGGAGGGAAGAAACGCATGTGCCTAAAAGAGTGATGAATATCACTCTATATGTGTGTGAGTGATGTATATGTTGATGGGTGGAGAGGGAGAGAAAGGCCAAAGAAAATAATTATGTATGGATTGTGTGAGGAACGATATGAAGGATAAGGGAGTGAATGATAGCGTGACGGTTGACAGGGAGACTGGAAAGAGAAAACGTGTTGTGCCGACCCCAGTAACATGGGTTAAGGGCAGGAAGATGATGATTTATATGCATAATTATTGTAAATATCAAACAGCAAAAACTTACCTACGTCAAAAACTGTTGATGCCAATGTGTTTTATAGAAAACTAGGGGTATCTGCACGGCTGGGCTTACAATTTGATTTTGATTTTTTGCATTGAGGAAACTTAGTATCTTTCCTCCTGGAAAATGAAGAAAACTATACTCGCGAAGGAATTATTTGTCTAACATTTAAATCTACACCTGGCAGAATAAATATATACTTACCTAGATGCCAGAGAAGAAGATTAATGTAGTGCACGTGCAAACACAATCATAGTTCCGATAATGTCGCGGCGACAAGTCGTGGAAGTCGGTCCGGGGGGTTTGGGCTTAATGTCAAATTTCCATATTTTCATATCATCTGAAACTCAAAATGTCTTAGGCCCCAAAATGCCTGAAATCCAAAATGCCTGAATGTTTATTATGTCTGATAAAGAAAATGACAATCGATGTACAGTCGTATACAATGTATAGTATACCTACCTACTTAATTTAATAATGGTGTGCGGTTGTCGGATAGGTAGTTGAAGTAAAAAATATTGCAAAGTAAAACAAAACTATACTTTATTTCTTTGACCAAAAATAATACCTATTTAAATTATCTATAACGTTTTCATAATAAAATAACATTTTCCCAAAAAGAAATTGGACTAATATTTGCCTACCTTGCCTCTCGCAGTTGTTTTGAGGGTTCCGTACCAAAATGGTAAAAAGGAACCCTTAGAGCGGTTTCGCACTACGTCCGATCCGAATCCGAGAAATGTCGGTCCGAAGTAGCCACAGTAATATTTGTATGAAGGGTTGCGTACCATCCGAACTCTGTCCGTCCGAATTTAGAACATTCCCATTTCGGATTGAACTCGGATCTTGAATTCGGATTCGGATCGGACGTAGTGCGAAATTGCTCTTATGGTGTGATTTAGTCTGGCTATGTGTCACAGCTGGATATCTCAAGAACTACTAATGCTATAATGCTATACTTGAAATTTGGAACAGTTTCAGATGACGTTTGCCCAATTATTTTGCAAATAAGAAAGAAATAAAAATTTACATAATGTATATGTTTTTTTTTGCAACAGGGACTGAAAGGGGGTCTTAAAAAATCGAAGTGGGGTGTCATATAAAAGAGCGCTGTTTGCAAATTCTCAAACATTTTTGTTTCTTTTTTTTAGGCAGCATAGTTTTTGAGTTTTGATGAAAAATGTAAAAAAAAATACCGTTCCCCCTTATCTCCAAAGTTTACATAGAGAAAAATCTGAAATTATTCTATGTGATAGAAGTTTATGTATAGATTACAGGAAAAATAAAACGATGTCTTTAAATAGCACAGTTTTTCAGAAATCAACAACAAAAATTACACATAAATGATGGTATGGAACCCTCGGTGCGCGAGTCCGACTCTCTCTTGATCGTTTTTTTTTTTTTATTTTCAAGTGGCAAGAATGTTATATGGACATTAGTCGTACAAAGATAACAAGAAGTACTTTACCTATTAGGAAACTACATGACACTGAACAGGATCACGCAATAAAATTTTGTCATCGCATGTATCAAACACCAAAGGTATTCAGTGATTCAGTCATTAGTAAAAAGAGCCGATACGAATTTCAGGCATTTTGGGGCATTAGACATTTTGAGTTTCAGATGATATGAAAAGATGGAAATTTGACATTAAGTCCAAACCCCCCGGAACGATACAATATATGGAACGCGACACTTCCGTGACTTGTCGCCGCGACATTGTCGGAACTATGCATGTACTTAGCCTAATAGTTCTTCTTCTTTTCGGGTCAGTGGTACTTTTTAAATTAGTTGAAAACCAACGTCAGGCACTAGGTGTCTGACTGAACTGGACTTATTTTGTTTTTCAGAATTAAGTTTTTATTCTGATTGTTCTGTTTTCGTAGTACACACGGCTACACATCAAGCTATACATTTCCAGTTTACACTGACCTCTCATTGTAAGGAATGCAATGCGAGATCAGCTTATACTGGAAATGTATAGCTTGATCTGTAGCCGTGCGTACGTATCTTCCAGTGTATTGTGCCAAAAAAGAAAGCATCTTGTTTCTTAATTTCATGCGCATCTACAACAAAAGTTTAACCACCTACAATTTTCAGGTGTGGTTCCAAAACCGTCGTGCAAAGTGGCGCAAGCAGGCGCGGCTGCAACTCCTGCAGGATGCTTGGCGGATGAGGTGCCTCGGACTGGGCTCCCCACCGCTGCCGATGTCAGGTGAGAAGTCATCATTATTCTCTTGCCCTTATCCTAATTTATTTGGGGTAGGCGCAATATGTATTTTGCTTCTATACTTCTCTATTTAGTCGTCCATCACCCCCCTAATCTTTCATACAGTCCACCCATTATCGTGTCTTTGTTCTTCCCCTACACTTATAGCCAAACCAAATATACTCAAAACTTTCCTCACATTTTCTTCATTTCCTTATTTCTCCGCATCGCATGTCCATTCAACCGATTTCCACACAAATATGTTCAGTCAACGGTGCCATTTCAAACTTCCTCTTATATACCTACTCATTTATTATTCTATCCATTCGCGTAACACCACACATCCCTCTTAGCGTTCTTATGTCAGCTGAATGTAATTGCCTTTCATTCATTCCATAATTTTGTGGCCCAAAATTCTGATCCAAGTTCTATAAATCTTCCTCTTAAGTTGAGGTGCCTCGAACTTGGCTCTCCGTCGCTGCCGATGTCAGGTGAGAATACAGAACAAATGTAGGGAACAGCAGATTTTTTTTTTTCGCGATTTCAGGTTTGTTCCCATACCTAGTAAGAGAGAAAGTTAAGAGGTTGTGCGTTATTTAAGTTACAATGTAGAAAGTCAATGATCGCATCTTCGTAAAAGCGGTTTACCTTTATTTTATTTTAACAGTTCTAAAACCAACTTACTATGATAGCAAACGCCAAGATTATTGAGTGGAAAAAAATATTTTGGAATTCTGATGGATGACCGTCTCGTTCTCGGTTACCAAACACGCTTGGCTGAATTATTCATGTCACAGTCGCAATTTTTAACACTTTCCCGATAGAGTTTCTTTACACATGAGTAAAGAAACTCTATCCTCGAAAGTGTTTGTGACAGAGCTACAGAACTTTTAGTTTTTAAAAGACAGGGATTATGTTTTTCACGCGTAGGTATCTTTTTAGGAGATAGCTAGGGTAGCCCAACTGCATCGCACTGCCTGAAAAGGGAGTGAAGTTGAGAAGTGTTTGTTTTGATCTTTTTAGCTGTAGTCGGGGTTTTTTTTAATATTTGTAGTTTGAAAGAACATTGGCGCAGCGCGTGCTTATTAAATCTCTTATAATTTCGTTTGTTAGCATTTATTTCATTTTGTTGTTCATCATGATCACTGTGGTATGCGAGATTCTTTCTGAATTTAATTTAATTTATATAGAATTTATTGTATAATTTTCAGGTCATGGTAAACCGGATTCTTCACCAGAAGCGCCAGAGTCACCCAATGACAAAGATTCACCGGAGCCTCCAGGTGTCATGGAGAATCGCGAACTGAAGTCTCCTCGCCAAGATCCTTACCTCCACAACACAAACATGGAACCAATGACTGGCAATCCGAATGTTCACGAACTACCTCCGATGGGGTACAATGATGATGGCAGGATGATGCAGCAGTCGTTCTCTTTCCCACCTTTAATGATGAGCCAACAAATGGAATCAGAAATAGTGCCAACAGACTTGAGAGTGATGTCGAAACCTAACCCTTGTCCTTGCGGTACTTCTGTTCAAGATATGGACGAGCCACAGAACCTTGCGTATCGTCCACAGAGACGTGACAAAGAGACCAGTGACAGTGATACTGACACAGAGATAGATCTGACGTCGCATTCCAAAGATGATGACATCAGAGAATCAGAGAGACTGGCCAGCAGGATCGCAACCAGCATCTTCAGAAGTGACACAGTGCTTCATGATATGATGCCGAATGATCTCAGTTTAGGAACAAAGAATGGTAATGATAGAGTTAGGAATAATGTCTCAATCTAATTGGACAGACTGTCTTCAGAAAATAAAACACTAGGTTACTAACATTATTATTTTTAGGGCCGCTTTTTGAATCTTCTGATAACTTTTATCTGAAGAATAAATATGGCGATTTTCTATATAATGTCATGTAAATATTTATATATTTCATATTTTTTACATAAAAGCAGACTTATTGCAGTTTTACAGCTTTTGTGTAGAAAAAGAAATTAATATTTTTATTCATCAAATAAGTTTTCTGAACATTGAAAAAGCAGCCCTTATTCGTTTTGGTTTCTATAAAATAGAAGAATGTAGATTATGTATCAAATATTTAATTTTGTAAATCTAAGTACGTAGTCGTTTGGATTTTCAATAATTTTTTACCGTTGAATGTTATTGATGATTTTAGTTCTAGAAAACGGAAACGTGATAAGTTTCATATTGTGATTATTATTATTCTAGTCAATGTTACTGTAACTAATAATAAACTATGTTTTTGTAGACAATTATAATGTAAACTAGAATTCGTGTAGGTAATGTAATGAACTACCATCAGACCTACTTCTTGCAGTATTTTGTAAAAACTAATTTACATGTATTAGACAGTTATAGTCAAGAAAAGTACATTAGATCTAAATATTCGTTACCGAACTGTACTTATACGATTATTTTTTAGAAACTTCATGCCTGCTTAAAATCCTATTTTTTAATTTTGAAAAGAAATATGTAACACTTCAGATCTTCAGATAGATGACGGCAACCAATTAGGAAACAAAACAGAAGGTAAAGGAACTGAAAATAATGTTCCGGACATGAAACAGAAAAATAAAGAAGGCCACAAAAACAATATATATACGAATATGTAGGTAATTAAACTCAGCCGTGTGAATCTGTAAGACCTCATTCTAAACTTCGAATCAGCATTGCGATTCTGTAACCATCTCACCGTGAAAACTTAGGTGAAGTGAGCGTGGAGTGAGCTGTCAATAGTGCCAATTCGTAGCAAAAACAAACTCACTTCACCTAAGTTTTCACGGTGACATTTTTCCAGAATCGACCGATCCACTGTGAGTTTCTTGATTAATTAATTAATTCAGTGTCAAATAAAAAATAAGTGAGAAGAAGTCATGCGAAGTGAGAGTGAATAGCGGTGTGAGATGCGAATTGTTGTTTGAATTTTACAGAATCGACGTAGTGATTTTGAATTTGCTAGACTAAAATGACATTTATAGGTAATAGTGGGCTCTTTGGACTACCTACCCAAAAATATTATTTTACCTTCTTTTTTTTTGTGAAACGATGAAAAGGTTAAAACAATTTGTATCTCCATTAAATAATTAGACAAATCTGTATACAGTAGCAATTTTATTGTATATTTAATTTTGTCATAGATCAGTATTATTACATAGATTAGTATAAATCTAAATTATTATATTATAATTATCACAATAAATTCGGTATATTTCAGAATTTCTCGCGTACATTTATTACTTATAACACGGCTAGGGGCAGAAATATTTACATCATGTCAGAACCCTGACTTTATTGGGTCCTGAAAAGGTCATGTTAGAAAAAATATATAAGTACCTAAAAGTTTCGATTACAAATTCAGGTGTATCATAGCAGTCATGGCCCATGGGGTACATATTTATCATTTTTACCATCAAAATTGATAATAAGATAAGTACCATAATTTTTTCTTAAGATCAGTTACGACGTTTCGATAAAAATAAGAAAAACGTCAATAATTCTTTAATCTGTGAAAATGTACAAAATATTATGCAAAAAGCTATTATTATTGGCTCCTTAAACATCTACTTAGTCAAATGCATTGCTATTTCAAATTATGCTAGTTATTGTTTAATATTTACTTACAAACAGATTTGTAAAGAAATGACGAACAGTCACAAATATTTTAAGTAATAGAGCTGATAATTATGTTTTTCAAATATTGTCCAGGCCCGGACCCAAACCACCCTGTAATATAGCTTATATTAGGTAAAGTTTATACATTTCAAAAATTTCATAGCACCAATCATTTAATCACATCAGATAAAATAAGTAGTAGGTAAGTTTTAAATTATATAAATGGCGATGACTAAATATTTAATGCACTTTGGGCATTACAGTGAAACACGTGAACTTTTGTGAATGTCTGATATTATAATCTAAATAAGTTTTTGTTCTTCAAATTATAAATTTTTGTATCGTCCATAATGCCCTTCATACACAATTTATAAATTACATGTACATTTATAATAATTTATAGTTCCATTATAATAGTAATAAATTATGATATAAATACGCTAATCGGAGCCCTCGTTAATTTATGACTGGCAGTTTTAGAGCCTCATTTTGAATATTAGTCCGAAAAATTCTTGTTCGCTCCGAACCCACTAAGGGTTCCATTTTTCTTGACTTTCACACAAATAACTCTGAAAAAATATATCGAGGGCCCCCGTCACCGAGATCGTTTACCACCGACGCGCTGTCAATATGTACCTATACAGGGTGTAAGGGACAGCCCTCCGCAAACTGATAGGGTGAATTCAGTATGTCATGCTAAGATGACCGGTACTTGAATTTTTTTCAGGAACGTTATGGGAATCCAATAGACCTGATTTGTTTGTGTTTTTGTGCACAAATCGGAGCGTCTATTACTGGTTGGGAGGGGAAGGTAATAGGTATGCGGTGAGTTCGATGAACTCTGTAGCTAGACAGAAAGTGAACAGCTGATTTCACGCGTCGTTGGTTAGGGTATTTCAACATCCATTGCTGGTTTTTTTTTTTTGCTGTTTTATTTTGCAGTTTTTTTACATAAATGGAGTGCTGCGAACACACAATGCAATTTTACGTTGAAATAATGAAAATATAACTCAAAAAAATTTTGAAACAATGAAAATTTTCCTGAGAAAATTTCCGGTAGAATATGATTCAAAATGAGGAGCTGAATGCACCCTGTTAGTTTGCGGAGGGCTGTCCCTTACACCCTGTATACAGGGTGTTTCTTTTAAGGTGTCAAGCCAGTGCGAGCTGATAGCAGAGTACCATACCTATCGATTAGCACCCATGTATGTTCTGCGATTTTTTGTAGTTTTCGAGTTATTTTGGATCCCTCATTTCATATCTATGGTAGTGGTTAAGGATAGTGTAGGTATAATTTTTTTATTTTTTTTTTTTATTATCAAAGGTTAGTAGTATACAGGGTGTAAGGGACAGCCCTCCGCAAACTGACAGGGTGAATTCAGTATGTCATACTAAGATGACCGGTACATGAAATAATTTCAGGAACGTTAAGGGAATCCAATAAACCTGATTTGTTTGTGTTTTTGTGCACAAATTGGAGCGTCTATTACTGGTTGGGAGGGGTAGGTAATAGTTATGCGGTGAGTTCGATGAACTCTGTAGCTAGACAGAAAGTGAACAGCTGATTTCTCGCGTCGTTGGTAGAGTATTTCAACATCCATTGCTGGTTTTTTTTTTGCTGTTTTTTTTTTGCAGTTTTTTTTACATAAATGGAGTGCTGCGAACACACAATGCAATTTTACATTGAAATAATGAAAATGTAACTGAAAAAAAAATTTAAAAAATGAAAATTTTCCTGAGAAAATTTCCGGTGGAATATGATTCAAAATGAGGAGCTGAATGCACCCTGTTAGTTTGCGGAGGGCTGTCCCTTACACCCTGTATATCAGGATTGATAAAAATATGCAAAAATAATAAAATATGAAAATCACAAGATTTCAGCTAAAGCACTTTCAACGACCGATTTCAGCAAATAATGCCTTATTTAGTACATTCTTGTTCAAAGTTGACCCAAAAACAAGATATAATTTTTTTATCATCTCGTTGAATCAATTATAACTCGAAAACTATAAAAAATCGTAGAACATACATGGGGGTTAAATCAATAGGTATGGTACTCTGCTATCAGCTCGCACTGGCTTGACACCTTAAAAGAAACATCCTGTATAGTGCAACGTTGGCTAGCTTTGTAAAGCTACGAGTACGTTAGATGTTGATGGTAAGGGCGTGTCATGACAGTTTTATGGGTTTAAAAGCACTTGGAGTCGTGTTGCGAGCACCAAGCAGGCGAGATGGCGTCTGCACTGAGTCCTCGCTTGATGAGGCGGCCACGCTGGCGCTGCATGCGTGGCTCGGCCGCGTACACGCTGGCCGTGGGGTCGGACCATAGGCGCTCAGCCACTGCTGCCGCGCGCGGCCAGATCCGCGTGTCTGGAAGGAGATACGCACACATTAGAGTAGGTACATTTTCAGTATTACAGTCTTCCGCCATGCCTGTATTCCACGAAGGAAGAGACAGATGTCTGAGTAGGGCTAATTTTAGACTCAAAACCCCAGCGAGGGTGGGGGTTGGGGATTATTTGCGAACACCATAGGTATACAACTACTGATGGTAATTGGTTTTCCATCGGATGATGTTTTTTTTACGTTTATATGTATGTGATATAAGCTTATATACCTAATAAGTAAAGGGTTTTCCTTATGCACACATGGGGTGCATTCAACACTTGAGTGGTTAAGACAAGACAAGGTAACAATAAGGGGTGAGCCTATAATTGCTACTAATCTGGCACAAATTCAGATTGGAGCTTTTATTAGTTCCGTGAACACAGCTATGTAAAAATAGACCTGAATTAGTTTTATTGATACATACCTAGACCCTGTTCATCAATATACTCTGTCCACATGGCGACCTCGCCTCCCAAGAAGTTCTCATCTCTCGGCAGCGTGTGTGCGTACATCTTTCTCCAGTTGTTGTACTTGGTATTGCCCCAGAACCCGCGGTCCAGGTACCACACATCCTTTGGGATGGAGACAGTTCTGTAGCCCAGCTTTATGAGCTGGTGTAACAGTGGGCTGCTCACAGGCTCCCATACTTCAATGACGTATCTGGAAAATGAAAAAAGTGTGTATAGATCGTATAGGGTTGTTTTTGTATGTGTGTAGGATATCGCATTATCGGCTATTCGTGCTTACTTATACGCCGCTATTCTAAGTACCACGAACGACTAGAAAAATTTGATTTTTTTACCTACGGGGGGGTACGAAGGATTTATTCAAAAGCATTTCACTTGGTGATGCTGCTATGTGCTGTTCTAATATCCTCGATTTAGTTTGAATTTGGAGACAAATTCAAAGTCATGGGCTCTACAAATTCGTCGAGTTTGTTAGTTTTCGTAACAAATCAAATCAAATCAAAATCATTTATTTGCATAAAATGTGGTGGGTACAAAAGATGTTACATATAAAAAGTGCAAAGTCACATTCCGCCATGCAGTTTTGGCATGCAAATATTTAATGTATGTTAATGTTAGTTACTTATCATACAATAAAATTATAGAAAAATATATAACAGTTGTTAGGTAATAAATTCGAGTATTAGCGTTATGAATCTATGAACGAAAATAACAATATAATGAAGTCAGTAGGTACCAATTTGAATTAAAATTACGCACTACATATTTAAATAGTAAGGTATGATATTAGCGACAAGGTAAATACCAAAGTAACTTAAATATAAGTTACTTTGGTATTTATATTTTTATTTTTTTTATTTACCCACAACAGTATAGAGAAACTCAAAATGTTCGCGGGAAAACTAAGTCTGGTACCTTTCTTTGTTAAGGTGTTGGCTGATCCTTTCCGACTGGGTGAGTTCAGAGGACCACAGCATGACGGGTTGTTTGGGCGTGCCGGCAGCCTCGACTACCTCGTCCCAGGCCTTCAGTGCCTTCTCGTGAAACTCCGCCCACAGACTGATGAAACCTTCCTTGGTGCTGGTGTCGTAGTTCTGCTGTTTCATGTATTCTGTGATCTCCTCCGTTTTGTTCCAACATTCGATGTATACCTGCAACGATTCAGTTGAGGACTTGATGAGGTACGGCTAGAACAAGTTTTCGTCTCCGATTTTTTGGTAGGTACGGTGGGCTCATTTTATTAGAAACTAGCCGTTGCCCGCGGCTTCGTTCGCGTGGAATTTGTAAGGTAACTATTTAAATCTTTGCCATTTTCATGACAGCCGTCACCAAGGCCGTTAAGTGCGGCCAGCGCTCTATACTAGGAAACCGTAGCTTTAGGTGGAGAACCAGGTATGCCTCACCTCGTCCCCTCCCATATGCAGCAGCGCGGGCGCGGGCACAGCGTCCACGATGTCCCGGTAGAGGTCGCCCAGCACGCGGTACACGGCCGGGTTGGCGGGGTTCAGCTGGCCGCACGGCGGCTGCACGCACAAGTTGCGCCACGGCCACTGATTCACGCACACGGCGAGGTTCCCGAGACCATACTCCTGGAAAGGGCATTGAGTTTTTCATAAAATGGAATGCTGGCAGGAGATAACAAAAGATGTGTGTATTTAGAAGGTATACCTACTGCTGTAGAAACCGCTTGGTATTTTTATAATAAACTAGCCTGTGGTTTTACTTTCATAGTGACTACATGAAAAAGTTCCCGAAGCTATAGTTCTACAAATTAAGAATAATACATACAAGATTCATGATACACAAGAGCAGATGTACAAAACAACAAAACACGGATATCTACATAAATCTACACAGTTCATGTAACCCTGTCTTATAGACTAGGTAAGGTAATAAGGGCTGGTATCCGCAACTCCACGACAATGCGCGTATTTTGCGTAGAAAATAGACTAGGTAGTCCTGTATCTTAGGAGACGTTAGACCATACAGGGTGGTTTATCATAGCAGCAGCTAGCAAATTTCAACATTTATATCTGTAATTTTTATGGTGTGCATAATAAAGAGTATTCTATCTATCTATCTATCTAGTGTTTAGGGATTTCAAGCATAACAGTATTTTTATGGTAGTATTTCAAAATACGTGCATGGTTTGGAGTTGCAAACACAGCCTATTGTACAATACAATACGGTAGTATTTCAGCAGTAAACTCACCGGTCCCCATTGCCAACCGTTGCCAGCGTGCGCGGGCGAGTCGATCTCGATAACAACTCGCACTCCTCGCACTTGCGCGTATTCTATAAGCTTCCTCACTTCTTCTGCCGAGTAAATCTCTTTCGCGGAATAAGCACCATATCTAAAGAAAGTTAGATATAGGTAATTAGGTATCAACCTAGGTACTTCATCATCATCATTTGAGCCGAAAGACGTCCACCGCTGGACATAGGCCTCCCCCAAGCACCGCCACTTCGACCGGTTCTGTGCTTCCCGCATCCACAAAAGTTATAAGTCATCTTGACATTAATTGACTTGCCTCTTTGGTTGGTAACCCAACTGTTACTGATGCCTGGTAGGTATACTAGGTACCTAGTTACCTACATGGTAAGTAAGTGAAATCCATCTACCAATCATATTAGTTAGCCAAAGAGGCTCCAAGGCAAATCGGGAGAGGAATTATCCTGAATTTAATTCACAAAAACAGAAAAAAAAGAGAAATGTAACTAACCTGGTAAATTGTGGTACTCTTGTGGACTCCAGCGGAAAACTGTGCGTGTCGGTAACATGCCAGTGGAAGACGTTCATTTTGTTGGCTGCCATTCCATCGATGGTTCTCAAGACGTTTTCCATGGGGATAAAATGTCTACTACTGTCAAGAAGAAGACCTCTATGTTCGTATGTGGGACGGTCGCGGATCTTAGCTCCGGAGACCAGCAGTAGGCTGCAAGTGTGCTGGTCGGAGAAGTCAGGTCTGTCCGACGCTACGAGTTGAGTGAACGTCTCCAAGGCGTGCCGGGCTCCATATATTGTATTTGCATGCACTTGAACTGATATCTGGTCTTCTGAAGAAGAAAAAACTTTTTGTGTTAGACAAAATTAATGATGGTATTGGTAAATCTTTCGGACGACAAATGAAAGGCTCGCATTTTGCAATTGGAAATTTGTAGAAAAGTGGCCCATGTCTATGTGTGTATGTCTAAGTATGTGCATTTTGAAATTTCCTATGCATACATTTTTAATCAGATGTTGTACACATGGTCCTTCGAGCCGGATTAAGGAACTGTGTATTAAAAAAATCAACACTAAACCTCCTGGGTTCGAAGCCTTACAAGTTAACGCCAAAAACGGCCGTTTTTAAAATTTCTAAATGTTCCATAACTCCAGACTTGATTTTTTGTCAATGGTGGCGCTAGTTGGCAGCACTACTCGCACGACCCCTGTACCGTTGCATGCACCGATAGAAATATAAAATCTTATATATACAGGGTGTTCGGCGCATGGACCGACACAATTTTTTGGGGCATTGGGGGTGTCATTTGCTAGGTTTCACCTAAAGACCTCCATGTCCTAAGTGTGACGGTAATTGAGATATGTTTTTTTTGTTCTTTCTTGGAATTACCCAAAATCTCGCCTTTGAATCGATATATTTTTTTTTGTTTATGGTTGTAAAAGAACAAAATAATTTTTATTATAGTCTGCAATGTATTCTTATTCGAAATAAAATAAAAAAATATAATTACCGTAATAAATCTTTTCTTAAAATACTCCATAACTGACCCTCTAACTAGTATTTTGACTACATTTGAATTGTTTTTCATAGCGTGTAGCATACCCTTAGAAAGGGTACAAGCTAAAGAACTTTTTGAAATAAAAATAAGGTCAAAATGGCTATATTTAAAAAAAAAAATGAATTTAAGAGTAGTAATTTTTCATACATTTAAACATTTTTAAGACTTTGGAAGCACATAAGTCATTTTCTACTGATAAATTACATCAAATAATAATTTATTTAGAATAAAAATACATTGCAGACTATTATAAAGTTTATTTTGTTCTATTGCAACCATAAACAAAAAAAATATATCGATTCAAAGGCGAGATTTTGGGTAATTCAAAGAAAGAACAAAAAAAAACATATCTCAATTACCGTCACACTTAGGACATGGAGGTCTTTAGGTGAAACGTAGCAAATGACCCCCCCAATCCCCCAAAAAATTGTGTCGGTCCATGCGCCGAACACCCTGTATATCTATGCATGCAACCATATGCATAATGTTTGGCGATTGTTAGCTGACGTTCGCACGGACGTAAAAATATCGCGGCGGGATTTTATCGCGCACTGGATTTTCAACTCTAGTTGTTGAGCCGAGCATTGAGAATCCAACCTAACAACAACAGTGTGAATCCCAGCGCGTCGAAAAAACACACTGTTCGATTTTCAACTAAGCAAGAGCTAAGCAGAGCGTTGAAAATCCAGTGCGCGAAAAAAAATCGTCGCGATATTTTTACGTCCGTGCTAACGTCGGCTTACATTGCGCGCTACCGTAAACAGAGATTACGTTTTTTCAATGTTACTTAGTTTGATGTACAGAATGCATAGACAACGGAGCTATGTGATGGTCTTTTTACACCCAGTCTACAAAACACAACATAACCAACCTTTAGTCTGGACATCAAGCATGTATTCCTCATCAGTGCTCCACGTCAAAGTGATATCTGCGGTCTTCACATTCAGGTACACCACGACAGGCATCTCCACCATGTCCGTGACCACTCCATCGCATTCTGCCAGCAGGTTGGGCCCCACCAGCTTCGTCATCTCCACCATGAGCGAAAGAGCTTCTGCGGGCACGTGTTGTAGATCGAACCTGCGGATTAGTTTGTGTTGGATTAATGAATGATAAAACACACAAATGGTTAGACAAATAGAGGAACTCGCGGCTGAATACTATACTACGCTGCCGTGGTCGGTTCGTGGATAGGTGACCATTAATTCCTTAACGAGGCTGTCATTCATAGATCTTTGACAGTCGTTAATTCGTTACGGGTAGTCAGAAGCCTGAAAGTCTGACAACCAGTTTTACCAAGGGGTTCACGTGTTACTGGGTTGTGAAGGGAGATATAGGCAGTCGCTCCATGTAAAATACTGGTATTCAGCTGCATCCGGTTAGACATGGAAGATGGACCCTAACATAGTTGGGAAAAGGCAGGCTGCATACAGACTACAGACAACTATGTAGTTTAAATTATTATTACTGTAGGTATTGGTCTGCCACTGTAACAACTGAGTGTGAGGTCCTCCTCGGGTCGAGTAAAGTGGTTTTTAGGGTTCCGTATCTCAAACGGAAAAAACGGAACCATAAAGGATCACTCGTGTGTCTGTCTGTACGTCTGTCACAGCCAATTTGCTCCGAATCTACTGGACCGATTAAGTTGAAATTTGGTACACATATGAACTACTGTGACCCAAACATGAACGGGTAAAGTAAATAAATGAATTTTGAATATGAGGGTCACTTTTGGGGGCGAATAAAAACGGTACGGTAACAGTACCATGTGACATATCAAATAAAAGGGCTTACTATTAGGGTCTCAAATATATATTTTTTATAATTTTAAAATAAATTGTTTTAAAGTTATTTAAGAAAATAGACGAAAATTGACCATTCCCCCTCCCCCCTTATCTCCGAAACTACTGGGCCTAAAATGTTGAAAAAAAAATACAGAAAATAGTTCTCTAACTGTAGATTACAGGAAACCTATAAGAAGTCTGAGGTCTTAAAATAACATGGTAAATCTCTCAATACTGAATGTATGGGAGATTTTTTTTTTCATCTACAATTTTATGTTTGTTCTTGCGATAAATTCATCCCAACTACGGAATCCTTCATTGTGCGTGGTTCGGCACGCACTTGGCCGGTTGTTTCCATTAGGAGATTCTCTGTAGCGCACACCCAGTGCCTCATCAATGATTCGCATAAAGTTATTGACTGTGTTCTACTGTGTCAAACCATTTACTATCCATATCCGTAACAGTAACAATAGAATTAAGTTTTTGTCAATAAAATTCAACTGCTTTATCATTTCCGATGGTTTTCGCAGCATCATAATCTATTTGTCTACGCCGACAAAATAAAGTACACTTACTGTAAATAATTTAACCATTACGAAGCCTTCGATACGAAAAAATGCAGCAGTACGCGTACGCGTAGCATGACGACGTTTTGTCGACGGAAGAATAGACAACATTACACATTGCCATGCTTATACGCGTAGAATGCGTAGAAATATTTCTACAATCTGCCATTTTGTCTATTCTTTCGTCGACAAAACCCGTTTTTATGGCGGTCATGCTAAGCGTGCAGATCATCAATGTGATTCCTTTCCAACCTCAAATGGCAAAGGATGCTGCGAGGATACCAGAAACTGAAAAAAGTTTTTCGTGCGGGTAAGATCTTGGCTGCAGAATTAAGTCATTCAGGCCAAATAATCTTAACGAAACCAAAACCAAATAGACACACAACTTAGTAGGGCAATAGCAGTGAACGAAACCAAAAGGAAGTTACAAAAAATTTGCTTACAAGAGTGCACCCTAACCTTACAAACAAGTGAAACTACATCAATAAAAGATTAAATTACAAAGGTGCTATGATAAACTAAACTTTATGGGCTATTAAAGATTACTCGCGTAATAGTACAGCACAAATGGGCGTGTTGCATGTAGCGAATTTTGCGATCACGACTGTCAAATAAACGAAGCTTAGGTCGTAGGTGGAGGAACCGTTAGTATTCAACTGTTTAAGATAGGTTGTTCACCCCTGACGAGCTCCGACAAATCGCTTCAATGGAGTTAGGGCTGCCACAGACAGACAGTCGACTAATCTTCAACACAATTGCTTGACATAAACATGACGCTTTTTATTGCAAAGAGACCGCAGTTGATGTTGACCGACGACATTGAGTGTAACATATTTTGAGACATGTATGGTACTAGCTTTTGTCGTGGATGACGAAAATTATCCCACGGAAACGTACTACCGGGATAACAAAGTATCCTTTGTCCCAGGTCATGATATATCCGTGTACTTACCATCCGTTCAGTCGCTAAGGCGTGAAAAGGAAACACAGACAGTTAATTTCGCACTCACAACATTTGGTATGGAAAATATGGATCACTAGCATGTCGTCAGAAATGCAAGTGGTCAAACACGCATTTTCGCCAGAAAACGCATGTTGACAGAAACGCATCTTGTCAGATTTGCACCTCGTCAATGATAGGCGGAGAGTGGAGCAGTGGTGGCCCAGTGGTAACGGTAGCGACTTACGAGTTGTAGATCATAGGTTCAAACCCAGGCAGGCGCCTTACTTTGTGTAAATTATTTCATCACCACTGCTCTTAAAACGGTGAAGAAAAACATCGTGAGGAAACCGGCATGTCCTAGAACCAAAAATTCGAAGAATGAAAATGAAGAAAATAAGCCGGATAAGTTGTGCTCCACAAGACTAAACATAATACGTTATAATTATTACAATTAATAGCTTTATATTGTAGTTTTAATAAAATCGTTAAAACGGAAAATAGTGGCTACTGTTTTCCTATGAGGGGGCCACTGCGCGCTCGGTAGCCTCTTAGGTAAGGCAAAATCCAAACACTTTGCCTGAATAGACCCCAAGACCTCATCAAACGAAGAGAAGATACCTCGGTTTCTTTCTCATGTTGTGTGTTTGATAAGCATAACAATAAACTGTTGTACTTATCCATTCAGCTATTTAACAGTTAATGACCGTTTCGCCATTTCTAGCGTAAAATCTAAGCAAAGGCCTGATTGGCAAAAACCGTTACAAGAAAGCCTTATTTACTTACCTACTTAGTACCTACATGCAAAATAAATATTAACACATCTCAATGGTACCCAAGGTGATTGACCTCTGGTCGGTGACCTTACATGAACTTGTTATATAGTACGATACGACATATCGATCGTTATGTAACGTGACGTTTTGCATCCTCGTCAAAAAGGGTGTGGTATAGACCATCAAACCGAACAACTTTTTCCATGGCGCCAACATCGTAATCGAGACCAATAATCAGCCGTCCCATACGTATGGGACGTCAAAAATTTTCAAGGGACAGTTGGAAATTGTTCCGCGATTATGATGTTGGTCCTATGGAGAAAGTCGTTCGGTTTGATGTTCTGTATCACACCCTGAAATTTGACGACGATGCAAAGCGACACGTTGTATAACGTCATTCTATGTTTATTTGTAGATTCCGATATCGTGGCCTCCAGTAAAACGATTCAATGTGATAAAGTTTGATGTCAAAGTCACAAACAATATGACCGGGACGTTATCGTGGGCGATAACATGTGAAGTGTTCTTAAGCAAGTGCAAACATTGCGATATTACTTTGTTTGTAACAATTAATTATTAATTTCAAAGATAGGAAATGATGCAGCGCTCGACATTTTCCTCGAGCAAAAAAAGTATAAGTAATAATAGGTACCACGTGTATCGAAAGTGAAGCACCGTAGACTCACCATACCGATCTATGTGTGCGTGATTTGACAAAGACGCCGTCGCTCGTGTCACGTAATGGCGGCCGGCCGGCATACTATGATGTAAATGAGTGCGTGAGGCGTGTTTGTACAAACAGTCCCGACATACTTACTGTGCTTCAGTTTCGATACAGGTACGTGGCGCGTAGTCCTTCTCTTTTTTCTAGTCCGTGAATAATACTAGTTTTTGTCGTGCGTGCGTGCGTGAAGGTCGGCAGTTATCCCACGGGAACGTACTACCGCGATAAAAATCCTATCCTATGTCCTAATCCAGATCATGGTCTACTATCCATGTGCCAAATTTCATCCAAAGCCGTTTAGCCGTTATAGCGTTTTTACTCTCTTTCGCATTTAGAATATTAGTTCAAGGTCAAATTAAATTATCTGGCAAAACTTCACTAACTGCATGACGAGTATCGATATCGATATGATCAAAGCGTGATAAAACAAAACACAATCAGATAACCCTGACATGTCAATCACCGGATCCCGGATACTAAAGTGAGGTTATAAATATATCATTTACCAACTCAGACAATAATTATAATGCCAAGTAGTGTATTATATTGTTTTTTAGATACCTATATTACTTTGTAACTAACAATTAATTATTAATTTCTTAGATTGAAGATGATACTTACAAGCGATCGTCATTTTCCTGAAATAAGCATCCTCCTTTGTGATGTACTTATATTTGATAATGTCAATCTGCCTAGCCTTTTCCCAACTATGTTGGGGTCGGCTTCCAGTCTAACCGGATGCAGCTGAATACCAGTATTTTACATGGAGCGACTGCGTATCTGACCTCCACAACCCAGTAACTGGGTAATACGATACCCCTGACTGGTTGTCAGACTTTCGGGCTTCTGAAGACCCGTAACGACTGTCAAAAATCCACGAATGACAGCCGGGACCAACGGTTTAACGTGCTTACCGAGGCACGGAGAAATCTCGGTATGTAAAGATGGATAATGTACAGGATCAAATTAAATAAACTAATGAAACTTCACAGACATGATCGGTATCGAGTTATCGACTATCGATACCGATATGATCACGTCATGATAAAACAAAACACTGATAACCCTGACATGTCAATTCTACGACCCCCGGATACTTAAATAAATAACATTAGAGGTTCATCTAAGGGCTATATTTTCAATAGTCAGATAACTCTTATCTGAAAAATAAATATTTCAATTTGACAGCTTTTGTGTAGAAAATATGCCAACTGTCATTATTTCATTCTTCAGATAAGAGTTATCTGACTACTAAAAAAAAATCAGACCTAAGACATAATTTAATACTCTGTCTGTGGAGTATTATACCAATGGTTTTATAAAGTACCTAAAAGTGGTCCTCGGATATTTTTAGAGCGCAGTCTGTCAAACTCTTGGATGGCACCCAGCACATGAAAAGATTTATTCTGGTTAGCCCTTCCTATTTACGATATCGATAGGTACTATCGAAAGCCGTTGCGCCTCACCCTTTTCAAAACTTTTTCGGTTGCACGTTGAAATCGTAGTTTGCAACGCCCTTTTTTAGTTTTACCAATGAATGAAGGATGAGCCTTTTTTTTAAAGTTAATTGTTTTCGTTAAAAATGAAAAAATGGTTCTAATCTTAAAAAAAAACCCCTAAAAGAAAAAAATGGTTCTAATCTTTTTTTTTATTGGTTGACGAAAACAATGCAGGACACTAGCCACTGGCTCGTGCATACGAAAAGCGCCCTTATGGGGGTGACGGACAAAATTCGTTGACTGTACATGGAATACCTAGTGTACGGAAATGAAGGATATCAATTCATAATAAAGTTTTTAGGACGCTTCGGGTTCCACGCTTTGTTTGTTAGGTACTTAACTACTTATTGTTATAGATCGTGCAATTTTTTTTTATTCGTGCAAAAATTCATTATCCATTTTGCAACGCGGAACCATTTCCAACCAAGTTTCAGAGCAGCCAAAATTGCCGTAGTACAGTTTGAAGTAGGTAAGTAATCAAGAAGACAGAAATGTTTAAATAAATTTTCTGCAGTTTGATGGAAAAACCAACCCATTACACTGAAAAACCAACCCATTACACTGAAAAACCAACCCATTACACTGAAAAACCAACCCATTACACTGAAAAAAAAACTAGCCAAGTGCGAGTCAGACCACGCACAATGAAGGCTATTTGAAAAGAATGTTATACTTAAGTACCAAATTATCCCTAAAACAAACTTATCTTAACACTTAACAAATTACAAATTAACAATTTTCGGACTTTTTCCTTTACTTGTGCTGTGAGACCGTGATTCTTGCCAAACATCAACGCGAAGTACCTAACCTTGAGCGGTTTTGATTTACTTACGAGTAACAAAATATGTCGCATAAATAGGCGTATTTTTTTATTATGTTGATTTAGAAGCTTGATTTTTTTTAGATCTCCAAGGGACCATAGACCTACATATTTGATATTAATTTCAACATGATACCTCCACTCCTTCCTGAGAAAAAGGGTCTTGACAGACTGACAGACGGACAACGAAGTGATCCTATAAGGGTTCCGTTTCTTTCCTGTTGAGGTACGGAACCCTAAAAAGGCGTTTTGGTATCTACCAGAATGGATAATGTATTCGCCTGAACAACGTCTGCATTGATCACATGCAGTCTAAAGACGTGCACAATCACATAGCTTAGTATTAACCTTCACAAAACTTGCCTCCTATAATTATATTTGTCATTACATTATTATGTGGCTTCGAACGTGGGAACTTGACATCCTATTGTAATGTAGCATTGACGCTTTATAGATTTTTAGAGGTCTTACCGAAGAATAGAGGATTTCATGGCTGTTGTTGGAATTGGAATACAATTTTAATAGTAAGTAGGACGTAGGTACCTACGTTATTTTGCAAACGTAGGTTTTGACTAATAAAATAATTTTTGGTTTTTAGGGTTCCGTACCTAAGGAGGAGCTCGTGGCTAAGTAATAACAGCCGCACGGGTCGATCCGTCAGGTTAAGCTACGCTTGCCGGGGTTGGTCAGTGGATGGGTGACCATCTTTACATATCGAGATTCCTCCGTGCCTCGGAAAGCACGTTAAGCCGTTGGTCCCGGCTGTTATTCGTGGATCTTTGACGGTCGTTACGGGTCGTCAGAAGCCCGAAAGTCTGACAACCAGTCTTACCAAGGGGTATCGTATTACCCAGTTACTGGGTTGTGGAGGTCAGACAGGCAGTCGCTCCATGTAAAATACTGGTATTCAGCTGCATCCGGTTAGACTGGAAGCCGACCCCAACATAGTTGGGAAAAGGCTAGGCAGATTGACAGGGTTCCGTACCTCAAAAGGAAAAAACGAAACCCATATAGGATCACTCGTGTGTCTGTCTGTCCGTCTGTCCGTCTGTCACAGCCAATTTGCTCCGAATCTAATAAACCGATTAAGTTGAAATTTGGTATACGTATGGATTTTTGTGACCCAAACATGTACGGCTAAAGTAAATAAATGAATTTTGAATATGGGGGTCACTTTTAGGGAGCAAATAAGAAAATTTTAAAAAAAGTTTTGCAAACTGTACCGTGTTATGTATCAAATGAAAGTGCTTACTATGAGGGTTTCAAATATATTTTTTTTATAATTTTAAATTAATCCTTTTAAAGTTATTTAAGAAAATAGACGAAAATTTACCGTTCCCCCCCTTATCTCCAAAACTACTGAGCCTAAAATTTTGAAATAAATACAGAAAATAGGTCTATATCTGTAGATTACAGGAAAACGTAAGAAGTTTGTGGTCATAAAATAACATGGTAAATCTCTCAATAGTGTGAGTACAAACTTACATTTACAGTTGGAATGTATGGATAGAATATGTTTTTCAACTAAGTATAATGTTAAGTTTGTTCATGGGATAATTAATTTAATCCCACCTACGGAACCCTTCATTGTGCGTAGTCCGACACGCACTTGGCCGGTTTTTTATTCCGGTAGCTACTTATACTTAAATGTAATATTTTTATGGATTTTTTAAGTGAAAACTTCCTTAAGAGCGTTGAGCGATTTTTGGGGGAAATCTTATGGGTTCGCATCACCGCTTCACCGCGACACCTCGACACCGCGTTTTCACTTCTCACGCGACCGCCAATTTTTTTAAAAATACATCCATTTTTTTAAAATATATTATACTAAGGCCGCAGGAATCCGCTGGATGTGGGAAGCACAGAACCGCTCGCAGTGGCGATGCTTGGAGGACGCCTATGTCCAACAGTGGACGTCTTGGGGCTGAAATGATGATGATGATGATCATACCTATGATAACAATTGCTGACTTATTGTGGCACACTGTACCAAACTCTGTTGTTAATCCGTTAGGCACTGGGTAGAATAAAAGAACAATGTGGGTGGTGGCTATAAAATCTTGAAACACTTATACCGGAGTTGTAATGAACGGTAAGATCCTTCCAACTAAAGTTGCAATTAACTGATACAAGTATTGAATTTTATTATTATAAGTATGTACATAATAATATATAAACTAACACAGATTTAAAATAATAATATGTACATTGTATAAAAAAAGGAGGGGAAAGTATCATGGGCATCAAAAAATTCGTCCGCATCGCTGTCAATAGGAAAAGTGCCCAAAAGGCTGGCAGCATTGCCACGTTGTATGGCAATGCTGAATCTTTGGCCAAAAAATAGGCCAGCCCTCTGGTCACGTGAAGAGTCGACCAATCGCTTAGCGATGTCTTGGAAAACTAAGTGGGCACTCGGACCCCATGACCCTAGTGTTTCAACCCCAAACGGCTCGAAAATATAACTCCCAAAAATATTTGAATATTTCCGCCGTTTGAGGTTTTCCGCACCTGCAGCAGCCGCACCAGCATAGCCCACTGTGCTAGGAAGGTGGGATGGCGCAAGGGTATCGACACACGTTGCATCCCATACCAAAGGCCGACCTAACTTCCAAGGCATTATGGTCATTCCGTCAGGTCTCTTTCCACCGTCGCGCGCCAAACCGTTGGGTTCTAAAAAATTAAATAATTAATAGCAATTAAGGCGGTGAGAGCCGTAAAAACGTCGTTTTGTTTAGTGTTTTATTCGTAGATAACACGGATTTAAATTTTGAAAAAAATATATTACTTAGTTCAGACTTCCATCTACAAATTTCGGCCGTCCGATACACGATTACTTGCACTTTACTGCATCCAATTAAATCGCAAAGACAAGTCTAAATTATGATCTATATCTTATTTCATTTGATTTATATTAGGCTTTGAACAATAAAACTTATGCCATAATAAAGGTCGTAAAAAATGTAATTTATAACGGCTATCATAATTTGAAATATCAAAATATTTATATCACTAATTCCAATGTCAAGTGTTTTGCGCTCGCTCCGTGTCGTTTAGTCCCAAGCGGAACGTGATGGAGGTCGGACGTTTGCCAATTTTTCGAACCCGCCACCCCCGCTAACTTCTGTCACCGGCTGCAACCGGCACAAATTAACATGTGTTGAAAACAGTTGAATTTGAACGCTATGCCTATGTAAATAAAGACGTCACGCGCGCAAAAGCTTTATTGGTATTTATTTTTATCACGGCCTATGTTTACCAATCGCATCAAGTGTGTAAAACAGTTGAATTTGAACCCTACACTGGAGCTTATAAAGCCGCCTGACGCGCAAATTTTTGGTTCACTATTTTCAAATCTCAAATAGGTAGGTGCCACAGAATAAAGTTAGTACGGGTGGTTTTATAATGAATATCGGATAGGAAATGAGATTTCTTCATAACATCACACCTGAATTCTTTCAAAGGGTTGGGCAGGGATGTTCAGAAAATAAGTAGGCCCTCAAATGTATTTTTCTGTATACCTACATAAATAAGTTTTTTTTTTTAAATTAAGTTTTTTTTCTAATTAGGTATCTTCTTATTTTTTTTTGTATTTCAAGGTCAAAATGAAAATCCAAGATGGCGGCTGCAAAAATTTCCAATTTTTCGTCATGGGTGTCGTTTTCGTGATATTTTAGGTCGCTGAAAACGATAGTGGGGTCAAAATGAAAATCCAAGATGGCGGCTGCGAAAATTTCCAAATTTTTCGTCATGGGTGTTATTTTCGTGATATTTTAGGTCGCTGAAAACGATAGTGGGGTCAAAATGAAAATCCAAGATGGCGGCTGCGAAAATTTCCTAATTTTTCGTCATGGGTGTCATTTTCGTGATATTTTAGGTCGCTGAAAACGATAGTGAGGTCAAAATGAAAATCCAAGATGGCGGCTGCGAAAATTTCCTAATTTTTCGTCATGGGTGTCATTTTCGTGATATTTTAGGTCGCTGAAAACGATAGTGGGCTCAAAATGAAAATCCAAGATGGCGGCTGCGAAAATTTCCTAATTTTCGGTCATGGATGTCATTTTCGTGATATTTGAGGTCGCTGAAAACGATAGTGGGGTCAAAATGAAAATCCAAGATGGCGGCTGCGAAAATTTCCTAATTTTTCGTCATGGGTGTCATTTTCGTGATATTTTAGGTCGCTGAAAACGATAGTGGGGTCAAAATGAAAATCCAAGATGGCGGCTGCGAAAATTTCCTAATTTTTCGTCATGGGTGTCATTTTCGTGATATTTGAGGTCGCTGAAAACGATAGTGGGGTCAAAATGAAAATCCAAGATGGCGGCTGCAAAAATTTCCCAATTTTTCGTCATGGGTGTCGTTTTCGTGATATTTTAGGTCGCTGAAAACGATAGTGGGGTCAAAATGAAAATCCAAGATGGCGGCTGCAAAAATTTCCCAATTTTTCGTCATGGGTGTCGTTTTCGTGATATTTTAGGTCGCTGAAAACGATAGTGGGGTCAAAATGAAAATCCAAGATGGCGGCTGCGAAAATTTCCTAATTTTCGGTCATGGATGTCATTTTCGTGATATTTTAGGTCGCTGAAAACGATAGTGAGGTCAAAATGACAATCCAAGATGGCGGCTGCGAATATCCTAATTTTTCGTCATGGGTGTCATTTTCGTGATATTTTAGGTCGCTGAAAACGATAGTGGGGTCAAAATGAAAATCCAAGATGGCGGCTGCGAAAATTATCAAATTTTTCGACACAGGTGTCATTTTCGTGATATTTGAGGTCGCTGAAACCGATAGTGGGGTCAAAATGAAAATCCAAGATGGCGGCTGCGAAAATTTCCTAATTTTTCGTCATGGGTGTCATTTTCGTGATATTTTAGGTCGCTGAAAACGATAGCGGGGTCAAAATGAAAATCCAAGATGGCGGCTGTGAAAATTTCCAAATTTTTCGTCATGGGTGTCATTTTCGTAATATTTTAGGTCGCAGAAAACGATTGTGGGGTCAAAATGAAAATCCAAGATGGCGGCTGCGAAAATTTCCTAATTTTTCGTCATGGGTGTCATTTTCGTGATATTTTAGGTCGCTGAAAACGATAGTGGGGTCAAAATGAAAATCCAAGATGGCGGCTGCGAAAATTCCCTAACTGTTCGTCATGGGTGTCATTTTCGTGATATTTTAGGTCGCTGAAAACGATAGCGGGGTCAAAATGAAAATCCAAGATAGCGGCTACGAAAATTTCCTAACTTTTCATCATGGGTGTCATTTTCGTGATATTTTAGATCGCTGAAAACGATAGTCATTCATTTTGACCCCACTATCGTTTGCAGCGACCTCAAATATCACGAAAATGACACCCATGTCGAAAAATTTGAAAATTTTCGCAGCCGCCATCTTGGATTTTCATTTTGACCCCACTATCGTTTTCAGCGACCTCAAATATCACGAAAATGACACCCATGACGAAAAATTACGAAATTTTCGCAGCCGCCATCTTGGATTTTCATTTTGACCCCACTATCGCTTTCAGTGACCTAAAATATCACGAAAATGACACCCATGACGAAAAATTAGGAAATTTTCGCAGCCGCCATCTTGGATTCTCATTTTGACCCCACTATCGTTTTCAGCGACCTCAAATATCACGAAAATGATACCCATGACCGAAAATTAGGAAATTTTCGCAGCCGCCATCTTGGATTTTCATATTGGCCCCACTATCGTTTTCAGCGACCTCAAATATCACGAAAATGACACCCATGTTGAAAAATTTAAAAATTTTCGCAGCCGCCATCTTGGATTTTCATTTTGACCCCACTATCGTTTTCAGCGACCTCAAATATCACGAAAATGACACCCATGACGAAAAATTAGAAAATTTTCGCAGCCGCCATCTTGGATTTTCATTTTGACCCCATTATCGTTTTCAGCGACCTCAAATATCACGAAATTGACGCCCATGTCGAGAAATTCGAAAATTTTTGCAGTTGCCATCTTGGATTTTCATTTTGACCGTAATCACATCCTCTCAAGAAAAAAAAACTAGAGCGTAAGAAGTTATGCCCCTCCGTTTTTTTTTTTGTGTTGACATAACGAATAAAATAAAAAAAGAACTTTCCAAATCGGCTTCTAAATGACGGAGTACTGCAGTAACAAACATAAAAAAAAAAAAATACAACTGAATTGATATTCTCCTCCGTTTTTGAAGTCGTTTAAAAATAACACATCATTGTTACGTTTAAAAATTAGCTGGACATCACTCACAATGCAGTCATTGGTGTCGTGGGGAATACTAGTTTCTGTCATTCCCCACGACACCACCAGTGGTGTCGTGGGGAATGAACGGTCATTTCGTGGTATTTAAGTTCGCTGAAAACGATAAAGGTCTCAAGCTAATTTCGACCTTATTGACATTTTACAAACCCTTTGTTTTTTTGGTCCAGAATACTCGGTAAATGATCTGGAAGCTGAATTTAACAAAAAAACATGAATGTCAATAAGGTCTAAATTCGCTTGACACCTCAGAAAGTGTCTAGATTATTATGCACATCATTTTTAGGGTGTCAAGCTAATTTCGACCTCATTGATATTTTACAAACCCTTTGTTTTTTTGGCCCAAGATACTTGGTAAATGATCTGGAAGCTGAATTTAACAAAAAAACATGAATGTCAATAAGGTCTAAATTCGCTTGACACCTCAGAAAGTGTCTAGATTATTATGCACATCATTTCTAGGGTGTCAAGCTAATTTCGACCTTATAGACATTTTACAAACCATTTGTTTTTTTGGTCCAAGATACTTGGTAAATGGTCTGGAAGCTAAATTTAACAAAAAAACATGAATGTCAATAAGGTCTAAATTGTTATGTAACACATCATTGTTATGTAGCTGGACATCACTAACAGCACAATACAGTCGGTGGTGTCGCATGGCGTGGGGAATAGTAGTTTCTGTCATTCCCCACGACAGCGACACCACTGAAAACGATACCACTGGTGTGGTATCGTGGGGAATGACAGAAACTACTATTCCCCACGCCATGCGACATCTTCGTAATGGAAAATGGTGCGCGGCGCGTAGTTTTGAATCGTACGGGTAAAGGTCTTCGTGTCAGTCAGATTTTAAATCCACCTTATTCACGAAAATAAATATGTATAAGTAGTTATTTTTATTTATTTTAACTGTTCAAGTTTACAATGCATACCTAATCTGTCTAAAACTTTAAAAAATACTTACTAGAAAAATAAAACAAAATAAACTTGTATACTAATCAGTTCAAGTTTATCTACTGCATTGCTCTATTCTGTGACGCAACATAGTACCTACTCGAGTTCATGAACTCATGAGCGGTGCGCTTGGCGCGCGTTTCCCGCGCATCGTAATTTATTACGTATCGCTACTCCTTGCGGGGGCTGCGGTAAGCATTTAATACCTACGGCGCTTGCTTTCACCCCGCCTTAACTACCTACTTTACACAAATGAGACAATATGGGTATCAGGCAACCGGCAGTATGAGTATAGCACGTGCGCGCCTGGCTCGAGTGAATTACGTGTAAAGAACTGAGTGCAAAAAAATATTGAGTTTTATTTTAGTTTTTTGAATATCAACATTTAATTTGCGCTGAGTAGTTTCTCATAACATACTACTTTACGATGCTTTAAACGTGACAAAACATAGTGTTTAGACACAATTTTGTTTTCGAGCCAGGTGCCATGTTTACGCGCACGAGTTTATAGGATGCATTGGGGACCAATCAAATTCTGGCAAGAAGGTGAGTATATATCTAACTAGCTATCTATACAAGGTCCCATTAAAATAGATGGATAAATTTTCACAGGGTGTTTAGACCCATGAATATGAACAACTTTTTCTATGGGCAAAACCTGAAATTGTGAAAAAAAAAAATCAGCTGCTCCCTACATTTTGACGAGATTGGTGTAGATAAATGTACTGAACAGCTGATTTTTTTTTCGCAATTTCAGAGTTAGTCCCATAGTGAAAGTTGTTCATATTCATGGGTAGAACACCCTATGAAAATTTGTCCATCTATTTTAATGAGACCTAAAGGCTAGGCTAGGCTAGGCTTTAAGTACAGGCGTCAGTACTATTCTGTGGTACAGGAACCTAGGTAAAACATATTTGGCTGCTGCTACCCATACACCTGATAGACTAACTTATTTCGATTACGACACTATGAGAGAAGGCCCAGCTATTCTTAGCCGCAGACTACACTCGATGCTCTAATAACTGTCGCATGGTAATATGTCATAGTGTTGTGACGCTCGACCGAGTGACGCAACAAGAGTGTCACCGGGGCGCGAGAGTGCCCGGAATAGATCGCGAGATAGACGCACGCGAGACACCTGCGGATTGTCACGAGAGTGGTGTCAACGACAGCTACGTGTTACACACTCACGCGCAAGTATCGTCGTAGATTACCTGAACCGATTGGCTCAGAAACAGAAATTACTTGCCTGAGGAAATTGTAATATTTCTTTGACTTTGTTTAAATTAAAAAAAACCGGCCAAGTGCGTGTCGGACCACGCACAATTTAGGGTTCCGTAGTTGAAAATAATTTACTTATCCCAAAAACAAACTTAACATTAGATTCCAAAAATTTTTTTTTTATGTCAAAAAATTACAAATTCACAATTTTCGGACTTTTTCCTTTACTTGTGCTGGGAGACCTTGCTTCTTGCCAAATTTAATTATTCTAGGTCAACGGGAAGTAACCTATAGGTTTTGATTTACTTGCGACAGTTGCGAGAATCAAAATGTGTCGCAAAATGGGCGTATTTTTTTATTGCGTTGACTTAGACGCCTGATTTTTTTCGCCTGACAATAGACTTACGTATTTGATATTAATTTCGACTTGATACCTCCACGCGTTCCTGAGAAAAAGGGTCTTGACAGACTAACAGACAGACAGACGGACAAACAAGTGATCCTATAAGGGTTCCGTTTTTTCCTTTTGAGGTACGGAACCCTAAAAATGAAAAAAAATAACGTCTATCATTCCAAATATACAATTTTTTAATGTTAAAAAGGTTTAAGAGTTTGTATTAAACTTAATGACCATTTCATCCGAGAGAGAACATGAATTTGCGACCAGCATCTAAAGTCATAAAAATTTGACCTGATAAGTACCTATTTGTTTTTTTTAGCTCTTTAAAAAGAAAAGCGACAAACATTTGAAATAATCCCAGTAAATACCCTGCCCATTAGAACACAATAATAACTCGATATAATTCGTAAGACAACGAACATTATTCTTAAAAAAAAGACATGATTTATTCAGGAAGTCATGAAAGAGAAAGAATTGTCAATCTCATTATTATGTGACGCTTTTCCTTCACAATTCGCGTGATGTTTGCGAACAGCCGTATAGTTGTTTTTCTTCATTAGAATGGAAATAAATGGACTACGAATTTTTCTTTTTCTACGAGTTTTTTTTTGGTTCAACGGATAGCCAAGAATATCCACACTTGCCACCATTTTCCTTCCAGTTATCGCTAAACGTTCTACCAGGTCTATACTTGTCTTTATTATTGCAACAGAATCTTAGAAACATCTGTTTTTGCCCGCTTACTGATCAAATCAATAAAATCGTTGTGGTTACCCGTGGAATCTATACTGAAATACCTACTTACCTTTACCTTATATTGTTGTAAAAAGAAACATGTTAATTAATTAATAAAATTTTAAATCACTCGTATAATGTTGTACTTATTCATTTACTTAGGTAGGTACGGTAAAATGAGGTTACTTTGATAACAACTTTCATCTTAATGAAAAAATCTATAAAATATATTTAAAAAAACCGGCCAAGTGCATGTCGGACCACGCACAGTGAAGGGTTTCGTAGTTGAAAAGAATTTATCTCAAAAACAAACATAACATTGTAATCCCAAAAAAAATTTTTTTTACGTTATAAAATTACAAATTAACAATTTTCGAACTTTTCCCTTTACTTGTGACATGAGACCTTGCTTCTTGACAAATTTCATTATTCTAGGTCAACGGGAAGTACCCGTAGGTTTTGATTTACTTGCGAGTATCAAAATATGTCGCATAAACGGCCGTATTTTTTTATTGCGTTGACTTGGAAGGTTGATTTTTTTAGGACTCCAAGGGACCTTAGATCTACGTATTCTAGTGGGAGTCGGGCCTCTGGCTTCAGGCACTTCCGTCACCCAACATAGGCACTATGATGGGTGACACCACCTTCCGGCTCGCTATTTGTCTACGTCTGGGCGCTCCTTGTGGGGCTCCGCATCGCTGCCAGTGCGGTGAAGCTGTCGACTGCCTCGGACACCATGGCCTATCTTGCAGTAAGAGCGCAGGCCGGATAGCACGGCACGCTAGCATTAATGACATCATCCGTCGTGCTCTTGTCACCGCCGGGGTGCCAGCTGTTTTAGAACCCAACGGTTTGGCACGCGACGATGGAAAGAGACCTGACGGAATGACCATAATGCCTTGGAAGTTAGGTCGGCCTTTGGTATGGGACGCAACGTGTGTCGATACCCTTGCGCCATCCCACCTTCCTAGCACAGTGGGCTGTGCTGGTGCGGCTGCTGCAGGTGCGGAAAACCTCAAACGGCGAAAATATTCAAATATTTTTGGGAGTTATATTTTTGAGCCGTTTGGGGTTGAAACACTAGGGTCATGGGGTCCGAGTGCCCACTTAGTTTTCCAAGACATCGCTAAGCGATTGGTCGACTCTTCACGTGACCAGAGGGCTGGCCTATTTTTTGGCCAAAGAATCAGCATTGCCATACAACGTGGCAATGCTGCCAGCCTTTTGGGCACTTTTCCTATTGACAGCGATGCGGACGAATTTTTTGATGCCCATGATACTTTCCCCTCCTTTTTTTATACAATGTACATATTATTATTTTAATCTGTGTTAGTTTATATATTATGTACATAAAGAATTTTAATTTTGAAAAAAAAAATCAAATTCTACGTATTTGATATTAATTTCAAATTGATACCTTCACGCGTTCCTGATAAAAAGGATCTTGACAGACAGACAGACAGACAGACAGACAGGCAGACAGACAGACAGGCATATAGACAGACAGACAGACGGACAACGAAGTGATCCTATAAGGGTTCCGTTTTTTCCTTTTGAGGTACGGAACCCTAAAACAACAAAATCTTATTCACACACCGAATAAAATTAGTTTTCATAAATTGAAAGTTGTTATCAATGTAACCCCATTATTCGGTACATAGGACTCGCTTCGCCGTAGATATGTATATGCACATATACCTACCCATCCGTAAAATATAGAAATCCAACAAAGACAACAGTGCACAACAATTACTACATAAACCATAGTAACTGTACGTAATACCGCTATAAAATGACGCGTTTGTGACTGTTTGACACAGTCGTGTACCTACGTATATCCCAAAAGTTAGTATGTCGTAAAATATGATGCCAGCGAAGCATGGCTAACAGCTATAATCCATGGCTAATAGAATATCAAAAGTTTATAGTATGGCTATTTATTATTTAAATGTGTTCTTAAATGTTTAGCATTAGCACAGCTGCTTTAGCAGTAGTAAAACATTTATTAAACTTTAGGTACTCTGCAGATGGGCAATCGCGCAAGCGTGGGTAGTAGTGTATAGTGTGATAAATAATATGCATGCTTTAGTTTCATACCGGGTGTAAAAGACACTTGCCGAAGCCGAAAGCCACATATTCTACCAATTGTTTGGATAGTTTTTTTCCACTAGACCATAGACTAGTGTATAGTGTATAGACTAGTGTATAGTGTGATAAATAATATGCATGCTTTAGTTTCATACCGGGTGTAAAAAGGCACTTGCCGAAGCCGAAAGCCACATATTCTACCAATTGTTTGGATAGTTTTTTTCCACTAGACCATAGACTAGTGTATAGTGTATAGACTAGTGTATAGTGTGATAAATAATATGCATGCTTTAGTTTCATACCGGGTGTAAAAAGGCACTTGCCGAAGCCGAAAGCCACATATTCTACCAATTGTTTGGATAGTTTTTTTCCACTAGACCATAGACTAGTGTATAGTGTATACAGGGTGTCCCGTAAATAATGGATCAAACGTAACGGGTAGGTAGCTTACCTAATTTCCAACAACTAATTTGAATATTTAAAAAAAAACCGTTACTGTAACCAGGATATTAATTTTTTTTCGAATTTTACGATTTTGTCTTCCAGAATTAAGCTTTTTTAATGCTGTCGCTGCAAATGATGACATTTTTAGGTATGATTTTTATTTAACATTTCTGAATAGCTTACTAATGTTATAAGATACCATTTTTTTGAATACCGTTTTATTTGCCTTAGAAAAAAAATCTTGAGTTGAAAAGTTTTTTCTTTACGATGTTAGGACCAAAATTGAAAAAATTCTCCTGTAAAAAAAATGTATGACACCGAAGACCACCATTATTTTAAAAACTTGTACATTTAATAAGGTTTGCAAATTGGTATAAAACTTACGTCTAGTCCTTATCGTTACAAAGATATTGCTATGAATGTGATGAAGACAGAAAATAAATTAAATTGGTACTATTCCATTTTTTCCTTTTCGTAATGGCTTATGCTTGAATGCTTGTAATCGAAGCAGGTAGTTAAGCGGATAGCATAATTCCGACCCGATGACGTCATCTGTCCGGAATTTGGGACCGCTACCTGTGGCGGAGTTGCACCTCAGTCAGTGTGAAAGGGATAGATAGCGCCGCTTTTTGGTAAATCGGTTAAATCGGTATGAAGTTGCGCAGGTTCTTTTGTTCTTTCCTGCGCCCTTCACTCGTACAGGCTTCATTGTTGCTTGATTTTATTAGTTTAGTTGTAACTAGTCTCTCTTCGAGTTGCTACGTCAGACAACTTTCGCTCCCGGTCAGTGGCTCGGTGTTTTCTTCTGTAAAATTTGACTTGTGCTGTGTTTTTGGACTTTGCTTTGCCTATCGATTTGGAACTCTTTGCGTATTGGACAAACGACTTGGCGATCCTACGGACTCCGAAAACATTCGTTTGTGTGTGCTTGTACGTGTGTGCAGTAGCGCTGAAACCTTATTCAGCCCAATGCCTCGCTATGAGTACACGCCACGGCAGTACGCCGAAATGCATTTTATCTACGGAGAAGCAAGAGGTAATGCCAGGGCGGCTGCAAGATTGTACCGTGAAAGATACCCGAACCTGGTTCGTTATCCCGATTATCGCGTCTTTATTAGAGTGCATAACGCGCTTCTTGAGGGAAGAATTCTTGGCACCGGAGTTGGTGGTACCCGTGAAGGACGACCGCGACAAGTTAATGACGAAGTCATTCTTCGAGAAATCGAGGAAGATCCGTCAGTCTCCGTTCGCGTCATAGCGCGACGCGTAGGAATTTCTAGATCGACGGTGCATCGAGTGCTACAACGGTGCCGATTGCACCCATATCACGTGCAACGTGTTCAATCGCTGACGTCGCGTGATTACCAGCCAAGAATAGAATTTTGCCAAAGGATGCTTAGAATGATTCGGGCGGACCCGCAGTTTTTTAACAAGATTTTATGGAGTGACGAGTCTTCATGCCGCCGAGATGGATATTTAAATTTGCACAGTTGGCAGCTGATAAACCCACATTTGATGCGAGAGGACAGGAGCCAACATCAATTTAAAATAAATTTATGGGCGGGAATAATCAATGGGCCAATAATAGGGCCCTTTGAACTACCAGCTACTCTAAACGCCGAATATATTATCTCCATTTTTTAAGGAATGAGTTGCCAAGGTTATTAGAAAACGTTCCAGAAGACGTACGGCAAGCAATGTGGTTGCAAAATGATGGGTGCCCCGCTCACTATGCGACGGCAGTAAGGGCGCACCTTGATGAAAGTTATCCGGACAGATGGATCGGCCGATTAGGACCAATTTTGTGGCCTCCGCGATCTCCGGATTTAAATCCCCTAGATTTTTTTTACTGGGGATGTTTAAAAGACAGGGTCTACAAGAATCCAATAACGTCGGAAGAAGAATTACGACAGCGCATCCAATCTGCTGCATCAGAAATAAACCAAAGCCGTTTTGTCCGTCGGATAAGAGCTTCCTTTATTAGGAGATGCAGACTTTGCATTCTTGTAGAGGGAAGGCAATTCGAACATTTATTGTAAAAACCAAATAAAACGATTTATTTGAACTAACTGTTTTTTTTAGTACGGCCTCCTAATTCTTTTCATACGCCTCAATAATTCAATGAACATTGCCTCTGAAATACTACAGTTACACATTTTAAAGAAAAAGTTTAAATGTACACACTTTTTTATTTTTTTTATTAACGTTGATTTGGAGCACCTCTCAGATTCATAGCAATTATCTTTGTAACGACAAGGACTAGAATGTACAACTTCATACCAATTTACCAAAAATACAAAAGCGGCGCTATCTATCCCCTTCACGCTGACTGAGGTGCAACTCCGCCACAGGTAGCGGTCCCAAATTCCGGACAGATGACGTCATCGGGTCGGAATATGCTAGCCGCTTAACTACCTGCTTCGATTACAAGCATTCAAGCATAAGCCATTACGAAAATGAAAAAATGGAATAGTACCAATTTAATTTATTTTCTGTCTTCATCACATTCATAGCAATATCTTTGTAACGATAAAGACTAGACGTAAGTTTTATACCAATTTGCAAACCTTATTAAATGTACAAGTTTTTAAAATAATGGTGGTTTTCGGTGTCATACATTTTTTTTACAGGAGAATTTTTTCAATTTTGGTCCTAACATCGTAAAGAAAAAACTTTTCAACTCAAGATTTTTTTTCTAAGGCAAATAAAATGGTATTCAAAAAAATGGTATCTTATAACATTAGTAAGCTATTCAGAAATGTTAAATAAAAATCATACCTAAAAATGTCATCATTTGCAGCGACAGCATTAAAAAAGCTTAATTCTGGAAGACAAAATCGTAAAATTCGAAAAAAAATTAATATCCTGGTTACTGTAACGGTTTTTTTTTTAATATTCAAATTAGTTGTTGGAAATTAGGTAAGCTACCTACCCGTTACGTTTGATCCATTATTTACGGGACACCCTGTAGACTAGTGTATAGTGTGATAAATAATATGCATGCTTTAGTTTCATACCGGGTGTAAAAAGGCACTTGCCGAAGCCGAAAGCCACATATTCTACCAATTGTTTGGATAGTTTTTTTCCACTAGACCATAGACTTCGTGTTACGTCGCGGATTGTTTGAAGAAGTTACCGCGGCCCTGGCATAGGCAACTGAAGGAACACGGGTGGGTTTTAGTCAGTAAAAGTCTGACACGCCCTTCCGCTCCACCCAGAGCGGGAGAAGTTATTCGATGATTTCCCACCCTCAAAAAAAAAAAAAAAAAAAAAAGGGTTCGTGTTACATTGCGCGTAATAAAAAAATTGCTTGTTTTTATACCTAAAAATAAAAGTCGTTACCCAGCAATAATTTTTGCGCAAAGCAAAAGATTAGTTAGATGTACTTACACGTCCAGTATACATAGGTAGTTGACGGCTTTGTGATGTGTCTTTTTAGACCCCGATGCACTATACCACAGTAACTTTATTATTTTACTGTGACTATACAGTGTTCCTAAATTACCATAGACCTACAATTTTCTATTTTTTAGAGTTCTGACCTTAAAAGAAAAATTGAACCTTTATAACTCACTTTCCTGTCCATTTGTCACACAGGTTTATCTCGAGATATATGGCAATGCAGGAATTTGAATTATGGTGAAATACAAGAAAATATATTTTTTAGATTGTTTCTTACTAAAAATATGTCACGGCTTCCCCAACCAGAGATTTAGTTGTCCCTTACCTAAAAATAATTAAGGCTCCCGCAGACAGACGTGACGCTACAGTACGAAGCGACACCAGTAGAACAATTTCTATGAAAACTTCATGGAAATTGTTCTACAAAACTCGCCTTGCGCCTATCTGCGGGAACCTTTATTTGAAGAGCTTGGTAGTCCCCTTAGCAAAATAAACGTGACATCACCGTGTTATAATAGAAAATCTTAGCCAATTAATTACTAAACAGAAAACGGACGTAAAGGAAACTACTTCTCAAGTCTGACGATTTGGAACCTGACAAATACAAATAATAGTTATAATAGTAATAATAGTAATAGTAATCTTTATTTAATTCTCTCTTCACAAAGGTTCACTTAGTTTATTTTATAAATAGATACTAGAATAATAACAATGTGACTAATGTGTGAATAATGTGACTTCTATGTACAGTGTACAGTCGAGTTCATTATTATATTGGCCCTTTCAGATATCAAAAATATACAGGGTGTAAGGGACAGCCCTCCGCAAACTGATAGGGTGAATTCAGTATGTCATACTAAGATGACCGGTACATGAAATTTTTTCAGGAACGTTAAGGGAATCCAATAAACCTGATTTGTTTGTGTTTTTGTGCACAAATCGGAGCGTCTATTACTGGTTGGGAGGGGTAGGTATAGGTAATAGGTATGGGTGAGTTCGATGAACTCTGTATCTAGACAGAAAGTGAACAGCTGATTTCACGCGTCGTTGGTTAGAGTATTTCAACATCCATTGCTGGTTTTTTTTTTTGCTGTTTTTTTTTTTGCAGTTTTTTTTACATAAATGGAGTGCTGCGAACACACAATGCAATTTTACATTGAAATAATGAAAATGTAACTGAAAAAAATTTTGAAAAAATGAAAGTTTTCCTGAGAAAATTTCCGGTGGAATATGATTCAGAATGAGGAGCTGAATGCACCCTGTTAGTTTGCGGAGGGCTGTCCCTTACACCCTGTATAATTATTATGAAAGTCAAAAACGTTCATTATTGTGACAACAATATGGTCAAGATTTAGATTGACTGCTTTTGCTTTTCGACTTTTCCTTTTCCTGTATACATGTTACTGAGAAAAAGCAGTCACACGCTGGGTCATCAACTCATCACTCATCAGATCACGATGTTATCATTAACATCGTGATGAGTGATGAACTGATGAGTTAAGAATAAATACATAATATCATTAAAAAAATACATAAGTAGTAGTAGTATTATGTATTCATTTTTATTTAATACTGTTACATGCCATTAAAATATTTATAAAAAAATGTTTATCAACATTACCAGGCATTTTCCACTGGTAATAGTTGTTTATTAAATATTATAACATTCTTTATCGCTCATGTATTCGTACTTATTTGCTCTTATCTCGGCAGGACATTGTTGAAACTCGATAATGGTCAATTTGGTGAGTATAATATACATATATAAGGGCATAAGTGAATTTATAATATATATAAGGGCTAATGTTTAGGTTCCGTACCTCAAAAAGAAAAAACTGAACCCATAAAGGATTACTTCGTTGTCTGTCTGTCTTTGATTTTTTTAGAATTTTAAGGAACCATATACTTACATATTTTGTATTAATTTCAACTTGATACTACGCGTTCCTGAGAAAAAGGTCTTGACAGACTGACAGACTTGAATATATTTTTTTATGTGATAGAATTTCAAATTAACAATTTTCGGACTTTTTCCTTTACTAGTGCTATAAAGACCTCATGATACTAGGACAACGGGAATACCCTATAGGTTTTGATTTACTTGCGAGTATCAAAATATGAAAAAATATGAGAAATCGTGAGGCGAGCAACAACTACACCTGCGATTGGACACAGTTCATAGTGACCACGACCGCTCTGTCAAGAGCGAAGCGAAGAAGAAGGAAGGATCAAAATATGTCGCATAATTAATGGCCGTATTTTTTTATTGCGTTGAGAATTTGAGATAGAAGTGTGATTTTTTTTATAGAACTCTAAGAGACCATAGACTTACCTAAGTATTTGATATCAATTTAAACTTGATACCTAAACGCGTTCCTTAGAAAAAGAGTCTTGACTGACTGACCGACAGACAGACTGTCTCTGTCTGTCTGTCTGTCAGTCGGTCAAGATGAAATGTTACATGCATATTAAGTATGTAAATTGGATGACAATGCAATATTATTACTTATGACATGGAGCTGATGTGATTATGAAGTTGGAAGGTGGCGAATGGTGTTGGGAACTCATTGAACTCATAAAATGACGCTGACGCAACACGCAACCCTACCGAGTTAGGGATCGTTTGATTCGTCTTGACAAGGACTCTGTTCTAGACGACATGCAGACTAATATTTTTTTTTTGTTTTTTTTTTTTTTTTTGATAATACACTTGTTTTTGCTACACCTACAAAGTCAGGTAACTAACTTATTTGTTTAGCAAACTGACTAAATTGTCGGCATATACCTATTCAATTTAACCCCTCACGTGTCTGAGTTTAGGCTATTTTTAGACCCAAAACCCCAGCGGTGTTTGGGGGTTAGATGCGAACCCTATAGGTTCACAACTACTGATGAGGATTTATGTTTTCCATCGGATGATGTTTTTTTACGTTTATATATTTGTGATTAAAGCTTATATACCCACTATGTAAAGTTTTGTCCTTATGCACACATGGAGTGCATTTGACACGGGGGGAGGGGGAGCGGGGGTTAGTTGCGAACTCCATAGGTGCACAACTACTGATGATGATGTTTTCTTACGTTATATGCGACATAAGCACTATTTAAAGGGTTTTCCTTATGCACACATGGGGTGTATTCGACACTTGAGGCGTTAATAATAATTAAAAATAAAATAATAATTTATTAATATTTTTTTATTCTGAAATAAACGTTTTATTATTATTAAATTTAAATCTCTTTGGCAATTGTATGTAATGGATGGTAATGGTTGTAACTGTGTAACACTAACACGGCAAATTGACGTTGGTACTGTGTCAAATTGCTAGACTGTACTTACATGATTTGCTATCTTCAATCAATATTGGCATAACGGTAATCTTTAACCTTAATTAACGATGACCATAGACGAATCAATGACACGTTCCGTGTAAGGACTGAGTTCAACACTCGGTTACTAATTAAACACAGTAATATAATATCCACCGCCTATTGTGTAGACTTGTTTATTGATTTATAAATCAAACAACAATCGATTGCGTCGGACTGTTAGCGAAACCTAAGCGATTAACTTTTTACCTTACAACAAGGCCTCACTTTATTCGGAGAAAGAACGGGGATTGTTTATGCATGCTGCAGGCTCGAGGCGTGCTGTCACTCTAGGTCAAGATTTCCACATAAATGTTGCCAGCAATGTCAAAAATCAACAATAAACAAGAAAACGAATTAAGTTTAAAAAACATTTTGGCGCCAAAAATCCGACATTTTGATTTTTTATTATTTTAAGTGATTTTAATATATTCACTGACACTCGCGCAATGAAGTCAAATCTAACGACATTTATAATTTATTAAAATCGGTTGAGCCTTTCAGTAGTTACAAGTGGACATAGGAACGGACATAAATAAGTACATACAGATCAAACACATAACGTAACAGTCGGGTAAAAAGAGACGTTTTAGTGAAGACCTTACATGACATTTTTCATTTCCTAAACATACAAAAATAGGCGATTCTTGCACGATTTGAAAATGTTAACCGGTCAAGATTATTACAACATCTTTCAGAATTCGCTCTTGTGTTCTTGAAAACTAGACTTTTCGAAATAATTAACAAAGACAAAAACTTGGAAGCTTATTAAACAGCGGCATAGTTTATTTTTTTTAAATTATCGTTGCTGATATTAGCGATATTATCTATTACTAGCTTTTGCTTACGGCTTCGCCCGCGTGGATATCGAAAAACTTCCCATTGGATCACGGGAACGTACTTCCGGGAAATCCTTCCTTATACAAAACCTCCGCACAAAATTTCGGCTTTCTAGGTCCAAGGGTTTTTGCTGGGCGTTGATGAGTCAGTCAACCAGTCAGTCAGTCAGGACTTCTCTTTTTATTTATATAGATGATATGAGCAACGAACTTCCTTTCCTATTAGGGTGTTTGTGGTATCTTATTCTTCTTTCACGCAGTAACGAATCGACGGATCGCCGTAATTTTTTTGCATATATGTAGATAGTTTATGAGGCGAAGATTAACATAGGCTTTTTATCCTGAAAGAATGCACAATACCTGTAGGACAAGATGCAAAAGAACCACGAGTAAAAGCTTAACATACCTGAGATAGTTAGGATGTATCTTAACAGTCTGCATGCCGATGGCTGCGGTGATGGGTCGTGGCCAGAGGCCTCCGAACCTGCCGCAGACAGTTCTGCAGACATCGAGGCTGCCAAACACCTGGCCGCTGGAGTTGCTGACGCTGGCTGGTTGCGGGTGCGTCGTACGCTCGCAACCTTCGTCGGGCACGCATCTGTACCGCCATGCTGGTCTGTAGAAGGTAATTTTTTAATGACATTGGAGGGAAAACAGGCTATCTCACCCAACTGATAGCAAATGGTCCTAAGATATCTGCGATACCTGAGGGAGGTATCAGAACTGGGCATATAAAATCATCGGCTTGTTGTTGTTTGCGGTTTTTTTTATCATATACCTACCTAATTTCGGTTTTGTACCTAATTTAAATTCATTTATTTCAGGTCATTGACCCATATTAAATACAGAAACACAAATTTCCCATTTTTTATGTGTCACTACAAAAACAATACACAATTTGAAATTAAATAAGTAACAATTAGTTGATTGATTAACAATTAAATGTCGTAATATTTTTACGAAATGGTTCAACAATCTATTAACAGCGGTATAAAAATTATGTCACCTAATAACACAGTGTTTATTATTGTCCTCACTCAAATCAATATTGAAGCATGGAACACTCATGAATATGTAGTGGCACCAAAGCATGCTAATTTTGATTTTGATTAGCATAGCGCTACCTAGTACCTACAGAATTTTATTAACATTTGTAGGTATACGAAAAGAGTAGGTATACTTATGATCATTTTTTACCAATGATGTTAATAGCATGCTGTAATGAGCATACTTATCTACTAACAAACAAACAAGCATGCTTTTTCAAGTGTATTTCAAGCCTTATTTATTATACCCCATTGTAAAAATTATAAGCATCTGAGTAAAAATTCTTACACTCTAATGGTTACACCTTCATTTGATTAGCTTTACGGAACGTTTGACGTCTATAAATCATACCAACAATTATTAAAAGATACAAGGTTTTAACTAATTGCATCTTTTTATAATTGTTGGACGAATTATTAAAAAAAATCGACTACATAATTAAAATGCAAGTTAAATAAATAAGCAACGTAATTAATTTACTATTATTCGCAAGAATGAAAATAGTCTAATTACTTTAAGAATCAAAGGTTATTTCAAAGATGAAAACTTGATACAAATACAGGCTTTCTGAAGGCCAATAATCTCGTACATAAAAAAGATCAAATTCGAGTCGCAATCTCATGCCAGCGACAGTCAAATGTCAAAAATTTAGGTAAACGCTATACAATTTTTGACAGATTAAGACGGATGAGATTGCGAACGTTGTTAAAAATACGAGAATTGCTCCTCTGTTCACAGTAAAGTTACATGGCTCTGTGGTCCACAGTTATTGTACCCCTGATCTTACATCACTGTCAAAGTGACAGTGATCTTTATTTTCATTACACTAAGGTTGCTGTTGGATTGCTGCCACTGACAAATCTGTCAAAATCAAAGTGATCTCTAGTCCCTTTACAATAAGTTAGATGTTGGATTGCTGCTGCGCAGAGGTAAAATAACCCTGAACGGACTGTAATTTAAAAACGTTCCAAATCTAGTTCGTCTCGGCGACATATTATGACAAAAACATGTCAAAAATGTAGGTAAATTAGAGGTATTTTTGTCATAATGAGACTGCGAAACATACAGAAATTGTCCATAACATTGTAATTGGCAGTACTTAGGAACTTACTCATAAGTATGGGCCACTACATCTTCCACAACGCTCTCTGAACACCCCACAAGTTGAGCCGTCGCGATGGCCATCAGGACCCACGAACACAGCCCCGCCATAGTTACCTGTCACACAAACAATAAAACATTTACCAAAGGAAGGTAACACTTTCTATTGTTACCTTTCAATAAGACCCTTCAAGGAGGAATTAACGCTGTATTCATTCTTTTCCTAGAAGGTACGCAGACGGTGATAAGAGTCGGTAGTGAAAAAAATATGCTGTCAATGTTTAACTCGATTTTTTTCCTTGATTTGTGTAGTTTGTGTGAAGTTATCTGTGTTCTATCCTATTATGTATGACTAATATGGTGTAGGTATGCCTACTAATAATATGTTTAAATCAGGATTGTTTAAAACTAGCTGATTTTACTTTTATTTTATTTATTTATTTAAGATTTTACCATTTATGTAGGTGCGCATAACCGCAATAGTGCGACGTGGTTTTTTTATGAGTGATAGGCCTTGTCACGAGTAATATTTCTGTGCTAGTGACAAGTCACAGTTTTGAGTTTTTAGCGAGAAAAAATAAAAACAAAAATCTAAAAGAAAAATATTACTCGGTATACCGAAGTGATTTTCCTAAAATAAAAACAGGAAAATATGCGGCCAAAGATGCTTTAGCAGACCTGATTTATTTTTATTTATTTTTTTTAAATATCTTGGACAGTTACGTTTTCAGAATTTATTTTAATTTTTTTCATGAAATTATTACTTAAACTTCATCATTTTTTTTTTAACATTTGAAATTGACACGTGGGTGTTTTACTCGTGCATTTTAAATGCATCCCTTGATCGATAAATACCATAAACAGCAGAGGGATTTTTTTTGATCGATTGGAACACTGTGACACAGTATAATAATATATAGGGAAGTACCTTTGTATAAAGCCGTTATACAGCCTAATATGAATAATAGAAAATTCAAATATTTTTGAGTTTAGAACACAAATAAATGTTAATTATGCTTCGTGATCTCGTCCTCATTGTACACATGTAGTTTGTACTTCTCATACCCGCTAATCACATTATTTAAAGATGAAAACCTTCATCATAAAAAAAAAATATTAAAAAATAAAAATATTTTATCTGTGGTCCGCCCGTTGGCGCGTGCTGTCCTGGCATCTGTCAATCATTGTACTTTTTTGTGCCGCGCGCTGATCACGTTTTTCGTTAAAAAGTTAAGAAAAATTTTAACGAAATGGAAAAATATCGAAGAATCCGAGACAAGGAAATGGAGGAGCTGAACGAGCGTCTGCGAGATCTGGAAAATCGAGTGGAAAAGCGAAAACGGAGTCGTCTTGAAACTCGAGTAAGTTTCTTGATAAACCTAACAATTTGTCTTTATTTTAAATCATTTTCCTAAAATTTATTTACCTTGGGTGCCGCAATATGCATATCAGTCTCTAAAGGTTTCACGAGAGGTTAACCATGAGAATTAACTGTGCCATATACTTACGAAAGAACGACATCACACGAGCCGATGGCCTATACTTTCAGTGTTAAAAACACGTCCCTCCTGGATGCTTAACAGTCTCGTAAGAGTTTTTACGAAAAGTTAACTATGAGAACATTAAACTGTTCCGTATACTTAATAAAGAACGACATCACATGAGCTTTCACGAGAGGTTAGCCGATGGTATATACGTTCAGTGTTAAAAACACGCTTCTGTTGGATCCCTAGCAGTCTCTTAAAAGTTTTCACGAGAGGTTAACCATGAGAAAAATATCTGTGCCGTATACTTACAAAAGAACGATACTATACGAGCTTTCACGAGAGGTTATTCGATGGTCTATACGTTCAGTGTTAAAAACACGTCTCTGCTATTAGACCCCTAGGAGTCTCTAAGAGTTTTCACGAGAGGTTAACCATGAGAATATGCTGTATACTTGCAGAAGAACGACACCACAAGAGCTTTCACGAGAGGTTAGCCAGTGGTACGATACGTTCAGTGTTAAAAACATGTCCCTGCTGTGTCCCTAGAGCTATCACGAGAGGTTAGCCGTGGATTTAGATTTATGCAGTCTGGAACTGAACTTCAATTGTTCTTTGTAGATGAGTATGAAGCTCGCTTCCGTGGAAGACATTACAGTCGAACACGTTCAAGGAGCTATGTGTCACTTGACCGAATCCGTCGCAGCCGGACTCAATGCCGCCAATTTTAACTCTTTTATTTACCAGATAACTTCCAGTTGTTTTTCAAAAATTCCAAAATACTTACAATTCTAGATGTTGTATACAATCTCACTTAATTATGCTATGTTAGTACTTAAATTCTACTACAATACAACTAGAAGGAGGCTGTGATTGTAATGGTATCTATAACACAACCATGTAATGTCATGTCATTGTAATGTCTTACCTTCAAGTATTGAGAATCTACTCAGAGAGGAGGGGGGCGGTACAGTTAGCTACCTTATCTATGGAACAGCACGGCAGTCTGGCCACATGGTGGTCCGGTGAGCAATTATAGATAGCAATTAAGAAGCAAAACATTTAAAAGAAGTATGAAACACCTGTAATCTAAGTGGCAGAAGCAGTAAATGAAAGAGGAATCAACTGCAGCGGATTATAATGGCTGTTGCCATTACATCCACTGGCAAAGTCCTTAACAGTTTAATAGTCCCACAAGGGAGTGCATCAAATAGAAACGTTAACTGACTCAGCTAGACAACTGTGACATTTATCATGATAGTTCATCACACGGAGATCCTTAATGCTAGGAAATGAAAGAATGGATGGAACAAACAGATATTGATTATCTGATTACCTGGTCGGGCTATAAGCTTCAAGATAAATTCAATGACATCAAACGGTACTGAAACAGAACTGAAACTAGCTCAGATACACAATGGTAGATTGCAGTATTTTTCTGAAGTATGGAATAGTATTACTACTAATCCAACCATACATGAGTGAATCAAGGACTATAAACTACCTTTCACTGAGTTTCCTTTTGAAACTTCTGAATAAAAACTTCATTCAGAAATAAAGCAATCGTATATCCATACAAATTTTCCTAATAAATTAGATAATTTTATGTATTTTATCTATGGGCCTAGTTGCCTGATGATAAAATAGTTATTATTATTTTATTATTATTAATAATAAATAATAATAATATTTAATTTTTAAGAGATTATTATCTCTTACAGTTAGGTGCCATAGAAACATTTTCTCCTGTCAATAATGAATTTTTATAATTTTCCCAAAAATTAAACGGCACTTGGAGATTAAAAATACAATAAGTATGTTCCCACATACCATTTTAAACTGGTAGATTTAAGGACAGTATAGTCTTTGCCGACAAAAATGGTTATAATAAATGCATACTATTTATTACCCATAGGAAAATATCTTAGAGGTATCTCCAGTATATATTTGTATTTACAAATCATGGAGCCAGGTGGCTGTCAACTGAAGTTATTGGTGTCACTTTCTGTCACATATATCTTGACAATATTCTGTGTCTTGCCTATTCAAATATGTAAAATGTTAGAAGGTGTTTACTACTCAAACTGCGTTAAAAAATCTAAGATTTATTATTAATACTGAAAAGAGTGTCCTAGAACCCAGACAGTGCTGCCAGTATCTAGGATTTTTGTTAGATTCAGTCCAGTTTGCCATTTTACTTCCTCAGAAAAAGATTTTATAGTTTATCCCTTATTCCATAAAAATGAGATGCAATTAATAGATTTTGCGTAATTATTAGGTATTCTTGTTGCTGCATGCCCAACTGTAAAATATGGTGGCCTTAAAAACAACAATGAGAATAACAAGGTCAGAACCAGATTCAAATTAAAATTCAAAATCATTTAGGTATTTGCAAGTTCAACAAAACTAGAATCAAATTCAAAATCATCTATTTGCAAAGGTTGTTTCACATTTCAACAAATCACAATAGGATTAAACAATTTGACTTTGTCCTGGAAATATTCTCTGATGCGTTTGAAACTGGCTGGGGACTGGCATGTTATGATATCAAAAGCCATGGGCACTGGACTGCTAATGATAAAGTTCCATATAAATTACCTTGAACAGTGTTCAACCGTCTGTAGGGCTCAAAACATTTGCAAGCAAACTCACATAGGTGCTGTGAGGAATTACTTAGAATAGATATCACAATGTCATAGCTCCGCCTATATCATCATAAGATGTGTGGTACTGGTTTTACTTATCGAAATAGCTTAATTAGCCTTTAATTGTAGCAATGGTGCCAGGAAAGACAAAATATATGGGTTTATGCATCTTACATTAGTCCAAAGAAAACTCTATGGCAAATGTAAAATCTAAACAACCTAGCATAAAAATTGAATGGAAGTGATGTGATATAGCCCACAAGTCATTTGTTGTTAAACTGTGTCAGCCCCGTATTGACCCTGTTTGCAAGCAGCTCCACTACTAAGTGTCAGAATGACATATCATGGCTCCCTGATCCAGGTACTTACATGCTCTGTAGATGCACGGTCTCACACCGATTGCCACCATATTATTATCAGGGACGCTTTCCTGAGAAGAGGAAGTCTGATCCTTTTAATTGATAGCTTCCTTGTTTAACAAAACAATAAAACAATATGAATCTACTGTAAATCAGCGGATTCTCTTTTATAGGAATCAAGATATTGACCCCTCCTAGGCTCAGTCACCATGGTGATATTATTTTTGACCACTAAGTTTCATTGAAGGATTGTCATATGACTGACTCAATACCCTAATGAGTGCGCTGTATAATAATTTCTACTTTTAGGCCCCCAAAATGGCTCATATGGTAGTGTCAAGATTTCTTGGGGGTGGGGGGGTGAGGGGGAACCGGGCTGGGTTTCTTATTTTTAAATTAAGACAAAATAACCCTAAGTATGAAATACTTTGGGACCCCAGTATCGTTGGGTTATCTAATTTATTTCATAACTAAACCCTTAGTTTAGAATTAGTAACAAAAAATTAGTAAGTACCCATTTAGCTCTTGTAACAGCACATAGAATTCAAACCTTGTCACTAACATAACATTGATAACATTCGATAATGAGGATAACATTTAGATAAAGATTCCAGAAATAATTAAAACTTCTTCACCTGGCAGATCTCAACTCAACTTGATATTATAATTTCTTAAAGAGAATGTATCCTAGCCCCTTTTTCCCCTATCTAGATTTGACTAAGAGTATAAGATAAGATTGTAAATAATTAATTTAACTATGAGAAAACCTTTTCATGCCACCTCTTCTGCAACCATTAGTAGATGGATGAAACAAAACTTAAGTAGTAGTGGAATAGATATTTCCAAATTCACATAAACAGACATGCCTCTACTTCAACTTAAAAGACCTCTGAAGGAGGTATCAACATTGTAGTCATAAGAAAAGCTGCTGGTTGGAACACAAAATTATCAACCATTAGTAATCCTTGTGCAATCTTGAGCTTTTGCACAAGCTGTGTGCTCTATACACAGTGATTGTTACATTTTAATGTCAATGTTAAATGTCTGATTATAAGTAGATAATTGATGTGTGCCATATTAGATTATTAATGAGACTAGTTGATTCAGGACTGAATAAGAATTCCAGGAACTAATAACATTTAGAGAATTTTAAATTAAGTTAAGCTAACTGGAAGACTGGTTCATAAATAGAAATACATTTATAATAAATGAGTAAGTAACATACTTAGAATAACCTGTTAAGTTACAATGTTCTATTATTAAACAATATGCTGAACTTATTACCAACACAACTTTGTTCTTTGAACATCTACATGTGTACAATGAGGACGAGATCACGAAGCATAATTATATAGATCGGACTAACTTACCTAGTGACGTCCGATCCTTAATTATGTCAAGTGATCTCGTCCTCATTGTATCCCAGCCCTTCCCAGATAATCAACCTACTTATGTGTAATGGATTGCCTTATCTAAACCCCCTCTAAAAGTTGTGTTGTGCTGTATGCACTATGCCGGGACTATACGATGCCCGTATTGGTCATCGTGAAGTCCCGTTCTTATGCTTTGAAAGAATGATTGACAGATGCCAGGACAGCACGCGCCAACGGGCGGACCACAGATAAAATATTTTTATTTTTTATTATTTTTTTTTATGATGAAGGTTTTCATCTTTAAATAATGTGATTAGCGGGTATGAGAAGTACAAACTACATGTGTACAATGAGGACGAGATCACTTCACATAATTAAGGATCGGACGTCACTAGGTAAGTTAGTCCGATCTATATAATTTGTTCATTAACGTTTTTTTATTTCAATAATCATGGTTTTTGATGATATCTATTTATAAACATTACTTAATATTCAAAAAATATTAACGGTGTTTAAAGACTGATATCTCTTTGCCGAGATTAAAAAAAAACATTCACCTCCGAATAGAGAGTTGTGAATGAGACATTGAGCATGTGAGGCATTGAACCAATTTGGACTAAGTATAAGTAGGCATAAGTTATCGGTGGCAGTTTTTATTCCCGCACACGTGTTGGAAAATGAAAAATCGCACACGTGTGAAATACATTGCATTGTGAACCTAATCGTAGTGCGATATGAACCAGTTTTTGAGGAAGTGTATTGGAAAAATACTATATAATACTATGGTTTTTTCTCTACCTACTAAATAACTACGTACAGACAAAAATAACCAAAACATTAAGTAGGTCTGTATAACATTTTAGCAAAGCTAAACCTACTTAACTAACATCATTTAAATTAAATTTAAATAATAAATTAATTATAATAATAAAAATAATAATAATTTTGATAAATAAATAATAAAAAATATAATGTAATAATAAATAATATAATTTAATTATTAATTAGTTAAATTAGTTAGTGGGACTCTTATATGGGGGAATAAACTGCTTTAATACCACGTGCGTCAAGTACCTATTGTTTTGGTAAAGAAGCGAGCAAGCTCTATTATTTCATAAACCGTAACTAAAATAAAAATATGAAAATATACGTTTACAATATTATACATTGAAGAAAAAAAAAAACATCGATTTTACTTCGTGCCAATGCTCGTTTAGATGTTATCTCCATAATTATGACGGAAGTTCGAATCCAACTGTAATTTAGCGCTCCAATATGACGACAATTCATATGTACAAAATAATGTAGGTAGGTACTTAATGCACATCATACAAATGTACATATCGTACATCATTCCATTAATATTGACGCGGTCGTCTCATTGTGCTTATTAGCGGCACATATCGCGTGCTGGCTAACGGAACACATTCAGACACAAGTATGGATTCTATCGGAACTATATGCCCCAGTGGGGCACTTCCGAACACGCGATCCAATGTTTGTTTGTTCAGTTCAATTACCTTCGCTAATGCTGTTGCACAACAACATAAAAAAAAAACTATATAGTACTGTCTTGCAAATAGCATTGCAAAAAATGAATAGGCACTCATATTAATCTTTATTCAGCTCAACTATTACCATCTTTCTCCTTCAATGTATTATAGGTGAGTGCAGCTTTTATTCTCTCTCTCGGTCTATTCGGTTATTCGGTCTCGTCTTCTATACATATCCATCAGCCATTATATCAGTATTCATCGCCTTTCTAGCTATATCATCTTTCTCATCAACGACCCCATCAACGTCGTTTCTTTGATCTTCTCTTAGTCTTATTCCACATTGATACCCAAAACTTTTCTAACGACACATTTCTTCAATTCCACATCACATATCCATCGATACCAAGACTTCGCACATGAGAGAGCACACATACACACACATAAACTCACGCCTTCATCCCATGGGGCTAGGCAGAAACTACAGAACGCCACCTGCTACGATCCTTACATAAGTACCTACTCCTTTTGCCTCGTTTACGTTCGTACTGTAGACAGGTTCTTCCAAATATCCATTTATCATCAACCTGCAATCGCTAGCCCTTTTTTGCCGTATATGGATATATGTGTATACAGCAAAAAAGGGCTTATAAATGAGGCAAGCATATTATACTGGGGGCTCAGATTATAGAATAAAGGTTAGGGGATTCCATCGCTGATAAAAAAAATGCTTGTGTGATTACTATGTACTGTGGAGCTACCATTCAACCGGGCAATGTCTTTCATTGACTTGAATGTGCCTTGGCGGCTGAAAGTATGTCATGCTCACTCAAATGTCTCGGTGATGGTGGTGCATGTGCTGGTTGAGCTAAATGGTGCTGATCCATGCGTCATGTTCGTGGCTGACTGGTCATCTCTTATCTGCCACGGCTTATTTTAATTATTTTATCTCACATTTAATTATATATTCAACATAATGATTATAGCAAATATTTTTTAACAATATAATTTAAAAGAGTGTCCATAGAGTTTCTTGTCCGTTCTTCTCGATGGGTACCTACTACGCTTTGGAATGGGCAACTAGGTTCAAATTTCTGACTGACCGACTCCTTGACAATTCAAAAATGCCTGTTAATAGTTTGATTGAAACAAATGCTTTGAGTTTGATTAATTTTAACATACGCCACGTTTCTCTATCGTCTTCTTTTCTCATACGCATCGTCATCTAGCCTTTTCCCAACTATGTTGGGATCGTATTTTAGTCTAACTGGATGCAGCTGAATACCAGTATTTTCCATGGGGCGACTTCCACTCACAGCCCAGTTACTGGCTACCACGATACCCTTAGTAAAAACTGGTTGTTAGACTTTCGGGCTTCTAATTACACATACACATAGCTCTATATAGTCTGGCAAAAAAGTCTAGAAACGGAACTAATTTTTAATCTTTGTCAGTGCTGTCTCAGTCTGTGTTTTATCAGGCAACATTAACAACGATTAGATTTATTTAAAACTAGCTTTTGCTCGCGGCTTCGCCTGCGTGGATGTCGGAAGATATCCCAAGGGAACCTGCTACCGGGAATTCCTTCCTTATTCCTTGTCTACATTATAAAGGGAACCTCTGTGCAAAATTTCAGCTTTATAGGTCCAATGGTTTGGGCTGGGCGTTAATGAGCCAGTCAATCAGTCAGTCAGTCAGTCAGGACTTCTCTTTTTATTTATATAGATTAATAGTAATATCCAAAGTTCTGTCAGAAAAATGGTTTTTAAGGTTTAAATTTTATAATGTATGGCTAGTGGCGCCCCCATTTTTTCTACTCTTTTTTGCCAGACTGTACATTATATTACCGACCTATCACCGCCGAGGTCGGTAATTCTCGTTATTACTTCATTGGGCATTCCTTATACGCTATAGGTAAGTATATATTTCAATAATGGTCTCCAGCATACCTTCTATTTGACTCCCATTAATAGGTATACCTCTACTATCATTAATGTTTACTTCACTTAGGACTATTCTTAATTACTGTGGTTACCGTTATTACTTAATTAAGCCATTACTGATAAGTAGGTATACAAATTAAAACAGGTCTAAACTAAGGAATTTACAAGCAGTATGTGACTCATACGTATTTTAAACAAATTTTTTGTGCTATATCATTTTTATTTTGTTCTTAGAAGGTCATATTAAACTAATCAAAATTCTATTTGTTACGTTCACTTTAGCACCAACTCATGGACATGGAACCGTAACATCACTTACCTGGCAACTTGTTTTTAACTGACTTCAGAAAAGGAGGAGTTAAGTTCCACTGAATGTTTTTTTATGTATGTTCATCGATTTTTTCGTCAATTGCGGACCAATTTTGAAGCTTGCGTGGTGGTCCCATATAATTTTTATTAGCATTGCAAAAAAAAACAACTGAATTCCAAAAAAAAAACGCTACAAAGTGAAAAATAACTTTAATTTCGGAAGTCGGTGGCAAAAAACTAAAATAGGTACACATCCAAAGACTTCCGAAATTAAAGTTATTTTTCACTTTGTAGTGTTATTTTTTTGAAAGTCGGTTGTTTTTTTTTTTTTTGAAAGTCGCGGGTAACTGCTAGTGCTAATATATTAGGTATAGGCACAACGAGGTAGGTACTATTGGAATCTTCGATACGATGAAGACGAAGATTGTATTTTTATAACTCTGTCTATTCCATCAAGCATTCAGTCACTTTTTTAAACGTTCACAGTTCTCTCACTGCCCTGAGTCGAAAATAATTAGCATCTACTGTATATGCTATAATGTTTATAGCGCCAGATCAAATGATGTTTAAGAAGCCTATGATCTCGTAAACATCGTCTGTGTACTAATTAAATACATCAGTCGCCATTTACAACTGTTTTAGAAAGAAAGTGGTACCTGTACCTACTATGTATCTTTATTATACAGGGTTTTTGGTAAAACACCAGCAACCTCTTAAGGGGTCATTGTACTCATCATTGTGACCAACTTTTACTATAGGACCAAACCTGAAATCGCGAAAAAAAAATCAGCTGTTCAGTACATTTATATGTATCAAACTCGGTTTTGATTTTTTTTCACGATTTCAGGTATGGTTCATATTAAAAGTTGTTCCTAATAATGAGTACAATGACCCTTTAAGAGGTTGTTGGCGTTTTACCAATAACCCTGTATACCTACTAGTTAACCCGACAGACATTGCCCTGTCCAAATTTCATGTAAGCAAGAGAAAATGAATTTTCTTTACAAATACTTTTTTCGTGACTTTTTTCGATGTTTTATTGCTTAAACCACTCCGCATTTTAGGTATGAAGCTACATATGCGTGTGGTGTGAGGGCCACTTTATTGAAACTCTTTGAAAATATGCTTAGGATTTAGTGAACATTCCCAAACAATTGTGAAAGTTGGAATCAGATTTTGTGAAAGTCAACTTTGCGAGATATGGACTGTAAAGTGGGGCCCTCAGTTCTCACATAGAGGATTGAGGGCCCGCCTGTACCTGACAAACTATGGACACTACAGATAAAGTCTTTATGCCAAAATCTAAGCTTATACCAAACAAAATTTGTGAAAACAAGATATTATCGCAAAACACTGTCCTACTTGGTATATCTCCGTTCAAAATGGGCCCTCAATCCTCACACACGTAAAAGTTTATCACGCAAATACAATGAAACCATTAACTTATAGCTATTGTTTGTAATCCTATAAGATACTAAATAAATTGTGAAAATTTGTGAAAGCAAGAGCAGGTCACCATTTCTTGTTGTTTGAAAGTTATGGCCTTGACAAAATCCGGGCCCTCAATCCTCCATTTATTTTGTTTTCCGTTTGAATACGCTTATCGTATGAAAGATTAGACAAATACAAAATAGTCTCTTTTTGTGAAAAAAATTGTGCAACAAATTGATGTTATTTGTTACTAATAAGAATAACGATTAAACTAAAAATCTTAATAGATACCGAAATCAACTATTTTTGAAGTGTGTAGCAGGGTAGGGTGACAATACTTTCATTTTAATACCTGGATTGGTACAAACGGCACAATCAGATGGCCTGCGAGATCGCCAGATCTCACCCCATTAGATTTTTTTTTGTGGGAATATGTAAAAAATCAAATTTACATGAAATCTTATGCGAATGACAACGAGTTGAGAGTTGAAGTTCAGAATACGATTTATAATATTCACCACAACACTTTATTAAAGGTTACTAGAAATGAATTCGTTAAAAGAATAAATTTGTGTATCCAAGAGAATGGAGCCCATTTCGAGCAACTAATTAGTTAGTTTACCATTTTTTGTAAAAAATTAAATTAATTTAAGATTTCCTGGTTTTCCTTTCATTTAATTTATCATGTTTGTTAGAGAGATTTCATCCTTATAATTGACCCTAACGATCGATGCAATAAAAGTACAGGGTATAATTGTTTCAGATTTTAGCCGGTTCGATTCCCGGTTGTGGGAGAAGAGAAATTTCGAAAATCTTTGAATGCAGTTTGCTTTCTATTCTATTAATAACGTTATTATGTCTAAATAAATGAAGGGATTTTAATAAAACTTTAGAATTAGTTTTGTACAACATAGTTTATTTTGACATGTTTTTTTATATGTAATTACGCGTTATTCAAACCAAAAAATCGTGATTAAATAGCGGTATAAAACGTAAAAATTGCCCCGAGACTTTATTTTTTTACTAATTAATGTTATTAATAATCGATATTCAAGTACATTAAAAGTCAACAAAATTTCAATTTTTTTCAAAAATTTGAATTTTTTTTCTGATGCTTTATGTATTTTTAAAAGTAAAATTTATGAATGTTAATGATAGATTTATGAGTCTGAAATTGACTCTGCGATGATTTTTCTGCAAACTAGTTGTGGGAGATTAATCGCCACAAAGTAAACAAATAAGTTTTTGTAAATGTGTTACATTATGATTCAACACGAAAGATTGGTCTTTCTTTTAAATGTATTCAACAATGTCAGAGTTTTACCTAAGATGGTAAATTAGGCGACTAAATTTAAACTTTAGCGAGCGTGACGTACGCTCCCGCGTTAGTTTGTCCACTGGCGGGCTAGTGCGGGGGCGCGGGCGGGGGTGTATACTCCCGTTGCCGCGCTTAAGTGCACGTTCACACACATTATATAAGGCCGCGTTACGTAGGTAATTAATTATTTTTATTGTTAAAATTATGTAAATACATAATTATGAATGTCGCGAATCAAATTTTGACTAAGATACAACCTTACACTGACCTTAACGTGTTACCACGAGTGCCCAAAAATAGTTTTGTTTTTTTTATTAGGGTTTTAGGATTTTTTTTTATCTAGTAATTTATAAATAGTGAATAAAAAGTTTAATTTTCACATTTGTTGTTTTAATGCTTGTAACATCTCCATTCTAGCCTGTTACTTCTTGTAATACACATGTGGCGGCATCTACATCGCCACATACGAACTACGCATCACAAGGACATGACGTCCCGCAACCTGCATCGGGCAATGAGAGTTTACCGCGCGACTAGCATATAGGTATACAACAACCCCACATTAACCGTGGGGCAGTAGCCCACCAGAGACAACACCCATCTGGTCGGAGGGTCCTCCCTTTTCAATAAAGGATGAGTGAACTTTACACCCTGTTCCTCATGACTCTATACACACAATACGTATGGACGGTAAAGATTTTGATTTTAAAGTGAAAGCTATACCTGCTCTAAGAGATACACTGATCAATTAATAGTTGACACTTTTTTAATTCACACAGCCGAATGACGTCATAAAATGGCGGCTACTATTTCATGGTTTGAGAAAACATTAAAAAAACCTGAAAACTTTGAATTTAATTTTAAAATTTATATTGTTATTGAACTAAAACTAATATTTTCCGACTGCTTTTTGCCTAATCTATCTAAATAATATATTTTAAGATTTTTTCTCATATAGAGTAAAATACCGTATCGTGGTCACCCTATTTCCTAATTCAGGGAACAAAAATAAAACTCGATTTTTATTTACAATAAAGGGTCTTTTAATTGTTTTCTAGTATCGAATTTGTTGCACAATTTTTTTCACAAAAAGAGACTATTTTGTATTTGTCTAATCTTTCATACGATAAGCGTATTCAAACGGAAAACAAAATAAATGGAGGATTGAGGGCCCGGATTTTGTCAAGGTCATAACTTTCAAACAACAAGAAATGGTGACCTGCTCTTGCTTTCACAAATTTTCACAATTTATTTAGTATCTTATAGGATTACAAACAATAGCTATAAGTTAATGGTTTCATTGTATTTGCGTGATAAACTTTTACGTGTGTGAGGATTGAGGGCCCATTTTGAACGAAGATATACCAAGTAGGACAGTGTTTTGCGATAATATCTTGTTTTCACAAATTTTTTTTGGTATAAGCTTAGATTTTGGCATAAAGACTTTATCTGTAGTGTCCATAGTTTGTCAGGTACAGGCGGGCCCTCAATCCTCTATGTGAGAACTGAGGGCCCCACTTTACAGTCCATATCTCGCAAAGTTGACTTTCACAAAATCTGATTCCAACTTTCACAATTGTTTGGGAATGTTCACTAAATCCTAAGCATATTTTCAAAGAGTTTCAATAAAGTGGCCCTCACACCACACGCATATGAAGCTACAAGTACGCGGCGGGCTCGACTTCACGGGCTAATAATTCAGTGTGGGCTGCCCAGCGCTGCCGATGCCGGCCGCCCCGGCGCGGCGGCGGCCGGTACCCATTACCCACTTACGCGCCATGTCGTAAAAGAAGACAACCCTAACAATTCACAAAACTCGGCTTATTATATTTATAGTTATTTTTAACAATTGTATTGACCGTGGTGAGTTTCCTGATCTTATGAAATATAGTAAAATAATACCGTTGTTTAAATCGGGTAGTACATCTGACCCTACTAATTATAGACCTATTTCAGTGCTACCTACTTTTAGTAAAATTTTTGAAAAAGTTATTTTAGATCAACTGCAAAGATTTTTTAATAAACATAAATTATTACATAACAAACAGTTTGGTTTTACAAGGGGTCGTTCGACTACTGATGCCGGTGTTGAACTTTTAGGTCATGTTTATAATGCATGGGAGGATAAATGCGATGTTTTGGGCATTTTTTGTGATTTGTCCAAGGCATTCGACTGCGTTCTTCATGAAACATTAATCAGGAAACTGCATCACTACGGAATCCGGAACGCCTCTCTGGATCTTCTCACTTCTTACTTAAGTGATAGGATTCAAAGAGTTGATGTTAACGGGAAAAGATCACCCGGATCCGTAGTAACAATGGGGGTCCCCCAAGGCTCAATTCTTGGCCCGTTTTTGTTTCTTATTTATATTAATGACTTGCCTTACCTCATAAAGGATAATCATGATATAGTGTTGTTTGCAGATGACACTTCACTTTTATTTAAACTCAAACGTCAGCAGCTGGTTACTGACAATGTAAATAGCGCCCTCGCAAAAGTAGTTAACTGGTTTAATGTTAATAACCTACTTCTTAACGAGAAAAAAACTAAGTGTATTAAGTTCACTATACCTCATGTTAGACAAGTAAAAACTAGTGTTCTCATAAAGGGTGAAGAGTTGATTCCCGAAGATACCACAGTGTTCTTGGGCATAACTTTGGATGCCAAACTTCAATGGGGCCCCAATTCAAGAACTAAGCCTTAATAAATTCAAAAATTGTATAAAGCGGAAACTTTGTCAGAAAGCCTTTTATACTGTCAAAGACTATATTGAGGACAAAAAGGCTTGGGTTTGAGCTGCTCCAATAAATTTACACTATTAATGTTGATTTAAATACCTTTTTACATATTCTATACAATGACATGAATATTTTGTTTGTTATACTATTTTTAATTATTGTGAATGTGAAGACTACGTGGATCATTGTTTTTTATTTATTTTATCCTTTTCTCAGTTTTAGTTATAGTCTGACAGTTTGAGTAATTTACGCGGCCTACCCAAATGTCTTTTCTTTGGTATTGTTCGTTGAATCGTTAAGCTCCTTAAGTTTTGAGTTGAGCTGCACGATTACTGACAAATGCGTGCACTGACTGGACAGGTCCACTCAATCTGTGTGGTTCTTTCATCAAAAGACCATTTCTGACTGCAATCTACATGGTCTTCACATGATCTGACCAAGATTATGTCTGGACTTTAAAAGAGACTGTGACCTCTGAGTTTGTTTCGGCGTTTCTTCTCAGAGTAGTCAGATAGGAAACGTCGAACTCATCTAGTTTAAAAAAAAATATGTTTGACGTGTAAAAGTGTTTGTACAAACCTACTTACAGAAAATAAATCATTTATCATTTATCATTTATTACCAAAACGCTGCCGTCTAAAACCTGGGCCATTGAAGACGCTAATGGTCAAGTGGTCAGCGAACTGGAGCAAATATCAGAGGCTTGGAGGTGTTACTGTCAGTCACTGTTTGAAGATCCGCATTCGCTAGCCTTTGCATCAACAGAACCAGAGAGTGTTAAACTGGAACCAGATATCCTTGAGTCAGAATGAGCTGCCATCAAGCACTTAAATAATGGAAACGCTAGGGGCTCTGATGCTATCCCAATCAAGACTTTTCGAGCATTGCGAGAACGTGGCGTTCATATATTTCACACCATCTGCAATAAAATATGGCTGGCAGGAAAATGGCCGTCGGAATGGGCTCACACAGTTTTCATTCCTCTTCACAAAAAGGGGGCCACCAAAAAGTGCAGCAACTACCGCCTTATTCCTCGGATCAGCCACGCAAACAAAATATTATTACACATTCTCAAAGAGCGTCTGAAAACATACCTATCGCGAGAGATTGCGCAAGAACAAGCGGGGTTTGTGAAGAGAAAGGAAACACGTGAACAGATTCTCATTGTTCGTCAGATAATCGAGAAAGCAAGATAATTCAACAAGCCGACCTACATATGTTTTGTTGATTTCTCAAAAGCATTTGACTCCGTGAAATGGCCAACCTTTTGGAAGAAGCTATTGGAAATGGGCACACCAAAACACCTTGTGCACCTTCTTAGAGAACTCTACAAAGGAGGAACAGCATCAGTACGAACAGACGACCACATTTTGGATAGCTTCCATTCCAGTGCAGGTGTCCGCCAGGGATGTATAGTATCGCCACTCTTATTCAACACCTACACGTAGCTCATTATGCGCATCACCCTCGACGACTGGACTGATGGTGTTGCGATTGGTGGCTACAAAATTGCGAACCTACGCTACCCTGATGACACAACCTTGTTTGCGACGAGTGCTGAACACATGAAGGAACTACTCCTTAAGATGGAGCGCGTGAGTCTTACGTTTGGATTGAGGATTAATCGCAGTAAGACCAAGATGATGATTGTAGACCGTTGCAACATCAACTCGCCAGATATGACACAGATTGCGAACTGCGACGTGGTTCAATCCTACGTATTATATCTTGGTGCTATGATCGCGAATAACGGCAGCTGCGTGGATGAAGTGAAACGGCGTATGGCTATGGCTAGACGGGCAATGGACAAGCTAACAAATTTGGAGGAATCGCAACATAACTAAGGCCACTAAGATCAGGCTGGTCCGTACACTTGTATTCCCCATATTTCTGTACGCAGTTGAGGCGTGGACATTACGAGAACTGGAAAAGAAAAAAGTAGATGCTGTAGTGATGCTGGAGAAGAATGCTTGTGGTATCATGGACCGAATTTCGCACATACTTCTCCATATTACAAGAACTCGGCATCAAACAGCGTCTATCAGCACTAGTACAGTCTCGAATACTTATGTTCTTTGGGCATGCGCCAGGCGGAACAATGACTCCGTAGAGCGTCTTGTGGTGCAGGTCAGAGTGGAAGATAATAGGCCACGCGGGCGGTCACCGATGAGGTGGAGCGACCAAGTAAAATCCGCGATTGGAGGCCCTCTGTCTATGAATGCGCCAGACTGTCTTCTAGCCGAACCAGATGGAGAGAAATCGTGAGGCGAGCAATGACTACACCTGCGATTGGACACAGTTCATCGTGAGTAATCGTGACCACGACCGCTCTGTCAAGAGCGAAGTGAAGAAGAAGAATTAACGATGTGCGACCTGAATTGCACTTTATTGTGTTGTAGCAAGAGTCGCTATTTATTTAAATGATTTTGCGGGGTGAATCTTCTGTATTGTACTGTTATCTATTCTGTGGTTAGGTATACTGCTATTCGGGGCGGAGATAAACCCAACAAATCATAGATCGTAAAAATCGGTCCAGCCGTTCTTGAGTTATAAATGGTGTAACTAACCCGACTCTGTTTTATAATACGTATAGATATATAATAATTAATATTCTCTACTTTTCCGCGTTTTTTCGTGATGCCCCATGTAATGGCCTCATGCATGTGGTTGGACTTTTCAATTCAAAAGTTCTTTCCGAGTTTATCTTGGACATTTAGTAACATTGGTGAAGGAAAACGTAATTATAGTCTGAATGCGCCAACCCGCCTTGAGCAAGCGTGAGGGTGATTAATGCTCGTGCCTTCTCTGTATGAGAAGAGGCTTTTACCCTGCATTGGGACACTCATAGGCTGGTATTATTTATTTTCCGCGTTAAAAAAATACCCTCTTATTCATAAAAAACTTAAACACTCTACAAACCTATTCTAGTTAAAATAGTGTTTTGTCAATTTCTTTCGAATTATGATTTGAGTTTGAAAGAAGAAGACAAAACACTATTTTAACTAAATTAGGTTTGTAAAGCGTTTTAGTTTTTTTATCAAAAAGGGGGTTGGTGTTTAATTATGGTACTGGAAAAATGTTAACGGCAGGTAAGGTATCTGGCATCAGTTGCAGAAATTAGGTACCTACTTTCTTTAGAATAAAATTTATTTGAGGACATAAAATAAAATAAAAAAAAACGAGCGAGCCTTTAGTTGCATTATATGAAGTGTAACATCTGACGTCTGTTTGTGTTGCCATTTAACGGCCAATTCTAGCACCGCGCGCGCTCATTGGTCAAATCAAATAGCGCACGCTTCCCCGGCTTCCTGTTACGTACACACTTCCGTCCCTTTTCACGAAATCACTCCCACAGACTGCAGGAAAGCTAGAGGAAAGATGTTTCAAAAATAAAAGAAATAAAGAATTAAGGAATACCACTGCATAATCATAATCATTAGCATAATCTATGTACATAGGAACCTACCTATACATTATTATAAATTAAAGATCTAAGTTATTATTAATGATATTAAACTTAGATATATAACAAGAATAAAGTTTAAAAAACTGTAACCCGACTACGGAAAAATAAAATTGATCTAAAAAGTTCAAGGTATTTAGGTATTTACTTAAACAATAATGACATAGGTATAATATACATATTTCTAATGTGCTCGTGAAGACCTTTCTTTTGATACCAAACATGTTATGATTATCTCAATTTAATTTTTTTCGAAGTCAGGAATTTACGTGTAATGTCACCCGGACCATTATTACGAATCTATCGATACCTCATTCATCAAATCGGTTCAGTAATTTAGGCGCTACGGTGGAACACACGTAAATACATACATTTATACATACTTGCATACTTACATACTTACATACATACATATAGACTGCTAAAATCATAACCGTTCCTTTTGGCTTTGCCGTAGTCGGGTAAAAAGAAATGTCGATGTTTCGTCAAGTTGAAAAACCGTGCGAAGCAGGGACGGGTCGTTATTTCAATACAAAAAAACCCTGCAGTAATGCTGGGGCTACACCAATGGGAAACGCCGTTGATTAGGTACCGTGATGATGGGCGTAGGCCTTAGGTGTAGCCACAAGTTATCACGATAATTTGACAACGGCATTCACATTGCCGATTGACGTTCGCCAAAATGAATGGGCATTGACTTTGATCACTCAATTTATCGGAACAATTACCGCTTGTTTATGGCGATGATGGGCATTGACGTTGACGTTGGTGTGGTCCCAGCATGACAAATTAAGCGGTACCTAAATTGTGTGATTGTAGAGTTTGTTGCTCCTGCTTATCAGCAGTAAGTAAATATAACCTGCAGTCTCCAGTTTTTCTTTGATTAAAAATACATAGCTAATTGCAATGGTTTTACTTATACTTACGTCCGTGGTCTAATCCAAAACTTACCTGCTACGGGGTAATTGCGTAACACTACCAGTAGGAATCGGTTTCATTTTGACAATTCAACAACATTCATTGCGTTATTTACGTTGTTGAGCAGACAAATTGTTCGAACAAAAGAAGCAATGTACTATTAGCAGTATGCTTCAAAATCATTCAGATTGTGTGTTACGCAATAGGGTGCAGATTAGGACGTTTGGGATTACGTTTGTCTATTTATTGTATTTTTTTATTTAAACAAAAAAAAATATTTATTAATAATAATCACTTCTGCCCCACTGCTCAACTAGATTGCTCAGCTGCATAAAGTTGAGCAGTGGGTAATACCAACGGCTCAACTGGTAATTGCTCAACTATGAATAGTTGATCAGTGGGTAATACCCGCTGATCCACTTCTTCCCCACTGCTCAACAACTAAAACTGCACAACTATATTTGTAGATATTATTAATTATGAGATTTGGAGTTTTTATTTCTAATAAAAACTCCAATTCTCATAATTAATAATACACTTCACCAACTACTAAGAAATGTTTTATTTTAACATCTAGCTAACGAACTTAAACACTTTAATTAAGTAGGTAAGTACCCTTAATATTATTATCTATTTTAATCAATTCGCACTTATGAAAAGTTTTCGCACTCCTGAAAAATTAACAAAATCAAAGTACATCCAGATGTTACTGAATGGAAGTTATTGACCTTGTTATATTTCTCAGATTGTAAGTCCGTGTAATACAACTACCCACCCAGTACTTCAGACCGTATGTTCTCATAAGAGGCTTCTCACAAAAAAGCGTTCTGACCTGTTTTGTTTCTTTTTATATTTCTATGTTTCTGACAGATTAGGTATATTGAAGCACGGCGATGCATCGCATTATGTAGCAATTTGGCAGTTGTAATTATGATAACTTTAAATCTTACAATTTATTTATTTTGTTTATAGTATGAAATTTCTTATGAACTAATGTTTATTCTGGTATAGGTACATTTTACGTAATAATATTAATATGTTAAAGAGAAATTTATAGTCAATTCTAAACGTTTGTAGTAGTTTTATGGTTTTTAATGGGATTTTTTTTATAGATGTTTCATACATATTTAAAAATTCTGAGGCCGCTATGAATTAAAATCACTATTTAAGAGACATCTATATAAATAAAAAGAGAAGTCCTGACTGACTGACTGATTGACTGACTCATCAACGCCCAGCCTCTTAATAGTTCATGATACTTATGTTTTAAAAATAGTGTGGTAGCCTGGATCCTGTTCCAGATGCTGTATAGATAATTATAGACCTCTAGTAGACTAGTATTTATTTATTATATGTATTTATTTTCAATAATTATAAACTGCAAGTTAGAGAGGAGCTCGTGGCTAAATAATAACAGCCGCACGGTTCGATCCGTCAGGTTAAGCTACGCTTGCCGGGGTTGGTCAGTGGATGGGTGACCATCTTTACATACCGAGATTCCTCCGTGCCTCGGAAAGCACGTTAAGCCGTTGGTCCCGGCTGTTATTCGTGGATCTTTGACAGTCGTTACGGGTCAGAAGCCCGAAAGTCTGACAACCAGTCTTACCAAGGGGTATCGTATTACCCAGTAACTGGGTTGTGGAGGTCAGATAGGCAGTCGCTCCATGTAAAATACTGGTATTCAGCTGCATCCGGTTAGACTGGAAGCCGACCCCAACATAGTTGGGAAAAGGCTAGGCAGATTGATAAACTGCAAGTTATTGTTACAGAGAAAAGTAATTGGAGCATATAAATAAACGGAGAGCAATCTTGATTGATCATTTAATATCACTTCATTTAATAACAATTTATAGAGGGGCATATAAAGAGAAAATACAAATGACCAATAAGAAAGATACCTACGAAGACCAACTGAAAAAATAGGAAATGTAGAGCACTTTAGAAGATGTCTACATTCTGCTATTTTTTCAGTTTCCACTAAAGGTACTCTTTCAAATGCTAGTTTTTTTAGCTGCTTCTAATAACCGTCTAAAATAACTAGCATTTTTGCTAAATGGAAATTGCTTCACCGACAACCATGCATGGAAATATCTAATATGCATTTATTTTAATAAAATATCTAATATGTTCTTTAAATGAAATAAAAAAAATCTAGTTGTTATGCTTACCATTAAATACGATGTCGAACACTGTAGGACACGAGATGAGCTTCTAGTTATAAACAAAGCTAAACCACGACTAAATGCCTATGATGTCTAAAGTATGTTTTTATTTCAAAACAATGAGATAAGGTAAATCGTAGAGTTCGAATCTTCGTGTTCTTACACACGAGCGACACGCGTCAACGACGTCAATGACAACATGTCGTCGACGCACCGACGACATGCTGCCGGCAGCTGCCGGCCTAAAGCGACGCTTGAAGTTAAAGCGTGTCGCGTCCGGCATTTTTTCAGTCTGAACTATTTGCAGTCCACTGATGCCCCGGCCACACTAACGTTAACGTCAATGCCTATCATCGCCTTAAACATCGCGGTAGTTAAATTCGGTCAAATTATCGCGGTAAGTGGTGGCTACACCTACGGCCAACGTCCTTCATCGCGATAATCAACGGCATATCCTGTTAATGTGGCCGCGACATGGCAAAATTGCGAACGCGATATTCTACAACTGCAAGCGTCGCTTTAGGTCGGCAGCTGCCGCCGACGACGCCTGCAGTTGTCTTTGCCGTTGATGCGTGTCGCTCGTGTGTAAGAACACATTATAAGACTAAATAAGTGGTCGATATCACCTACAATACTTTACTATTAAGACACCGTGTTAGTCTGAGGCATCGGATTAGATAAATACTTATCAGATAAAACGTTTTCCTTTCAAGAATTACCTAATTTAATTTGTTTCCGGTTTTAAAAACTATATAAAGGAGAACTTAATTTTTTACTGATGTAAAAAAGAAAGTTTATTGAACGCGTATTTTTTTTTAAGACATTTTTTATCTTCGATTATTTTACGAAGCCAATTTCGTGATACCATTTATTATTTAATGCCTAAAATCATGCTAGGTATACACACGTCCAAAAAGTGTGTTTATATTACGTTTATTTAGTTTTCTTTGGGTTTTTGTATTTTTCACGGACAAAGAGTGCTGCATAAAATTGTTTGTATAATCCAGTTCAACCGTTCCTGAAAAACGATGTAAATAATCTTGTGTTGCTGAAAACTGAGCGCTTTACTTTTTACAAGCTTTTTTTTTTTTATCATAAATCTGCTGTCTTGCCTTTTCAAAACTATTGGTTGCAGCTGAATACCAGTATTTTACATGAAGCGACTGCCTATCTGACCTCCACAACCCAGTAACTGGGTAATACATACCCCTTGGTGAGACTGGTTGTCACACTTTCGGGCTTCTGACGACCCGTAACAACTGTCAAAGATCCACGAATGACAGCCGGGACCAACGGCTTAACGTGCTTTCCGAGGCACGGAGGAGTCTCGGTATGTAAAGATGGTCATCCATCCACTGACCAACCGTGGCAAGCGTAGCTTAACCTGATGGATTGACCCGTGCGGCTGTTATTACCTACTTAGCCGCGAGCTTCTCTATATTAAATTGAATACCAGTATTTAATATGGATTGAATAAAACAATTCACGTATTTGTCGTAGTTATTATATTCTCGTATTCGTTTTAATTTGCGAAGAAGTGTATTGACCCATAAACTGTGTAGGCGCATTAGCTTGGTATAAAATAAATATGCAAAGTAACTCACTCGTATGGTAATCAAGAGGACGCTCGCTCCGAACGAAAGTTGCAAATTACTGTATGGTCAGTTATAAATATGATAACCAGCTAAACACTTATGATAACACCACTTCATAACTTAACGCACAACACTAACACTTTCATAATCCGTACATGACTAATTGACACGTAATTAAAAAAATATTTATAGATAATTACTTAGATATTAGCTCTAGATTTTCTCAAAATAGCACCAAAAACACAATATTATTTTTTATTATTTTTATCACAACACAGTGTTCATCGCAAAATTTTAAACGTAACTGAAATTCATTGTAGGCTGTTTGCACGCGACTTTGTTTTTACTTTTTCGCTATAAACACTCGGCAACCAGAGAGAAGTAAACCGGACCGCAACGTTTTTGTCGTTTTATTTATTGTTTACTTTGTATTTTGTTTTGTTTTTGTGCTATATGCACTCGGGATGTGTTCGCGGCGCGAAGGTCGCTTGTGCTTTGACTCCGTGCTCGATTACGGCCGGCTATAAGTTATTTTGTTATAGTTTAATTAATGCCGCCGCCGCTCTGGAGCCATTCGCATTTTGATAAACGCGCGCGTGCGGACGTAAGCCGCGAACCGCTCTGATTGGCGGACTGGCCTGACTGATGAGCGGGCAGTACCTACGCGCGCACTGAGAGCATTTTGGCGGGAGACCCGTTTTCAGCCGACTAATAAAGGCCGCGTAATGATATGTAAACTTTACCTTTCCTTTCCTTTGTTTACTACCTTGAACTTTATTTCATTCACATAGAAACAACTACAAATGTTTTGCTTTTGTGGAGAGATGTGAATCATAGATCTAATATCTATATATGAAATATAATTTCTAAGATAAGGCAAAGTAAATAAATAGGTATTACTTTGGATAAGGGATACCAACCTACCTATGAGTACAATGCGTTTCAACTAAGAATAGGAATTACCTTGCGCCATATATTGTGAAGATTTAGCAAAACAGCACCTCGTTTACACATTTGCAAAGTCAGTGACCTATTTTAATAAGAACAAATAAGTACCAAAAACAACTAAAATGGATAAGGATAACACTACAAAACTTTGCAAGCCTAGATTTCCCAAGATTTCTAGCTTCAGTTGACAGTTAGAGGTCATTGACGTTCCTATTCTTAGTTGAATCGCATTGTACTTCATATTCTGTAAATAATTTAGATAGGTAATCACTTCGAACCAAACAGTATTCATCATTTAATAATTGTAAGTAAAGTATAGGTAGGTACTTAATGTAAGTAGGTTTTTTAGTTTTAATGGTTTAATCGGTATAATATTGTATTGTTTTATTGTAGGATATTACATAACAGTATGTAGGTACCTACTTAAGTGGCAGTACTCTGTATGTGAATTACTTGAGAAAAGGATATCCGCTGTCAGACTCACTGTCACTCAAGGAGGCGAAGAATTATACAAGGAATCAATCAACATGCCTAGCCTTTTCCAAGGAATTATATTATATACTTAAGTACTTATGCCAAATATTCAACAAAGAATCTGAAATATAATTTATATAGATAAGTAGTGGGCTAGTGTACTTAGTATAATAACATTAACATTATTCATACATATCTCAAAGAAACATCCGTCAAATCAAGTGACAATGATCTCTCTTCACCGCTCTTCACGGTACATAAATCGTAACAAACGTGACAGATATTTATGAGAAACAAAGCCATTAAAATAATTGATCTTACAGCAATTAGACGTGGCGGGTGGCGTTCTTGTTCCACGTAGTAGGTAGGTGTAGGTACAGTCAGCAACAAAGGTCGATTAACACTTCTGTTTTCTAAATCTTAATTATTGAGAAAAATACTTCAATAAAAACTTTTTACAAAAAAAAAACAACCGACTCCCAAAAAAACACTACAAAGTGAAAAATAACTTTAATTTCGGAAGTCGGTGTCTTTGGTTTTTTATTTACTTTCGTTTTGTTTTGCCACCGACTTCCGAAATTAAAGTTATTTTTCACTTTGTAGTGTTTTTTTGGGAGTCGGTTGTTTTTTTTTTTGTAAAAAGTTTTTATTTTTCACTTTTTAGTGGTGCCTACCTACCCCACACAAATCTGAATACCACTCTGCAAAATAAATTAGAGCATCATCCACATAGACTAAATGGAAAAAATACGTTAAGTCGTGTCAGAAGTTTGGTAGGCGTAGTTTTAGCTGACGGACATAACGAGGCTACGAAATCTGCCTTCTGACAATCAATCTTCACATAACATACAACTCAAGTAGCGCAATTTGAAGCGGCATATAATTACCATTAAAGCATTTATAGCCAGAGTGCACCTCATGACAATTCCAATAAGCCCAAACACGTCTAGGATACATTGTTTTATTACTGAGTTCCAATGCCTACCTGCTTCTTCATCAGATCGGTTCGATGGTACCATTTTCATCAGAACCATTTATTTAAAGCTTCGTTATAGTCGCTTAACTATTTTAATCTTATCGCTATCCGTGTTCCACTTCACCAGATGATACTTTCTGAATGCAAACGCTTGATTTGTTGATGAAAATACCATAATCGCTATATGTATGCCTATAATATTTGAGGAGTTCCCTCGATTCCTCATGGATCCCATCATCAGAACTGGATTTTGATAAAAATGGGACCAATCTGGAAGTATACCCTTTGAAATGAAAAAAGAATTTTCCGAATCGGTTCATAAATGACGGAGTACTGAGGTAACTAACATACAAAAAAAAAAAAAAAAAAACAACCGAATTGAGAACCTCCTCCTTTTTTGGAAGTCGGTTAAAAATCGGAACAGATGTAAATTTTAAAGAAAATTTACTCTTATCTAATAAATGAAATGCTAAAAAGCAGGTTATCGTATCATTTTGTGTTAATTTAGATCCCACCAAAAACATTTTCATGTAAAATGTTGCCAAGACGAGACCACATATAGCTCGCACTGACAAAAAGCTATCAGATCTCATGTAGAGCCAAGCTTCTAACTGTACACGCCCTTACTCTGCAAGCCCTAACTTCACAAACTCTACACCTTAGTCAAAATATGAGGCTTGGCCGTTTCGTTACTACAAGAACTATTGTACAACAGAAAACTAATGAACAGTGAATACATTTTTCACCTTGCGCCCATGTCATGGTAGCAAAACGGCCAAGCCACATATTTTGACTAAGGTGTAGAGTTTGTGAAGTTAGGGCTTGCAGAGTAAGGGCGTGTAGAGTTAGAAGCTTGGCTCGGCTCTAGGTACATGAGATCTGATAGCTTTTTGTCAGTGCGAGCTATATGTGGTCTCGTCTTGGCAAGATTTTACATGAAAATGTTTTTGGTGGGATTTCATTTCTTTTTGTAAGTTGCTTATGATATGTATAGGTTGATTTGATAGGTAAGAGATTAATAAACACTTATCAAAGTATATACAAGTGTATTAATATTATTCGTAAGTATAAGTACTTACTATTTGCGGAAGTCTCATACAAATTTCCATCCCCTAGTTTAAGGGGTTGGGGGGTAAAAGTTCCAAGTTTTAGATTTTTTTTGTTGTTTGTGTACTAATACTAGCTTACATACCAAATTTCAGCTTTCTAGGACTTCAGGAAGTACTCTAAGAATTTTTATGATCATCAGTGAGTCAGTGACGAAATCGGGGTATTTTAGATATCAATAAAATCTAAAGTATAAGAGCTATGCAATTGAAACTTTATAGGTTTAATAAGTCAACCACTGTCATCATATCCCGAAAATTTTGATTATCTGGTATAATCCAAACCCAAGTTAAGAAGGTTCAAAAATACGACGAAGTGCTTCGAGAAAAGGTAGGTAGTGCCCTTGCGCTCCGCTTGGCTCGTCTTGGCGGGGGCTCTCCCGTGCCCCCAGATGATGTCAAAAAGTAGCAGTGTTAACCGCTTCTGTTGCTGACCGTACACGTTGAAATAAGCCTAGTCGGTCTCTCGACGTGTGTTTACGTGAATGGCAAACCTTTACCGCACTCGCTTTGAACTTTACGGCTTAATAACAAGAACTAGAAACTGGATCAAACAGGTGTAGGTACCTAAGAGTTCAATTTTATTAATAGGTAAGTCGAATACACGAATAGCCCTTCTTCCCGTGACGTCAATACTGTGCTCGCGATGAGCGCAGCCAAACTCGCTCCACTACAGTGCCTCTACCATGAGTTTACACAGCCAAAACTCGCTAGCGTCTCCGTAAATGATTTCTATGAAATATTGTACAGCGCGCCCCTAGCGGTCACGGAAAGAACTAAAAAATTCATATAAATAATTTACGGAGACGCTAGCGACTTTGGGCTGTGTAAACTCATGGTAGAGGCACAGATTACACAAATGGCCGCCGCTATGTCACTTTCCTCCAAAATGGTGTCATGATAATAGTTTAAAAATATTGTTGTATTTTAAAATTAAATTCTCCTATTGTTGAACTAGTTTTGAGAGGGAACTGTCTTGTTCTAAATAAATCATGAAAATGTGGGATGAACATCAATTTTGTTAAAAACGGTGAATATTTTGTGATAATAATAGTATAATAGTGCTAAAATAGTAACTAATGAATGCAAGGAATCAGATGTTTATCGCCAGTTCTTACACAACTCCTACCACCTATGTTGTAGATTGTTTTCAATTAAGTAAATGCAAAAATTACGAACCTGAAACAAACCTGCCTACGGTACCTACACACGGGATAATACTTACCTTACTTACTTTCGATATTTTCTTCCCTCATCAAATCTACGTTTAGTACCAGGAAAAGTTAACTTTCCTTTGGTTAGGATTTAAGCCCCAAGTCCCGTTGAACAGCGTCGACTTGATCTGACCCCATTATCTGGTCCCGTTAGCTCGAGCTATGGTGTAGTGCGAAACACCATTGTTCGACACTACACTCGCAATACATACAAAAGCACGATTTTATTTCCTTTTTGTTTGCAAAAAAGTACTAAATAAATTTACCTACTTTCAAAAAAGTAAAAACCGACTTCAAAAAACTATAAAACGAATAAAATAAATTTCATAAAAAACTTACTTAACAGCTTCTAAAGGCGGTGCCAAGCTAAGGTGCAGAAGACTTGAAGACACGGAAAATATGTAGATCACGTTAGTGAAGAATCATCAAAATTGTTTTATTAGTTTTTGAGAAAATCGCGGACATACAAACATACATAAATATGGGTCGAATATATTGCAATTACCTACGTAATTTGTTAATAAAAAACTATGTTTTTTTATAACGGTGTTCTTTAGTATATTCTGAAGTTCTTCCAGAGTGGCTCCAAGGAAGGAAAAAGACTCAGATTTATAGTTTAGCAATTATCACACTTGCAATGTTCATGTTCAAGCAGCAAAAAGCTGTTCCTTATTTAATTGAAAAATCGCGATAAATTTGTTTGCTGGCGAACTATAATTGTTCATTCATATAGACAATAAGTGCCTGATTTTTTTCATTTCTTAATTTTCATAGGTATACAGGGATTACAGGGTGTCCCTGGAAATAAGGACCAAATCGAATAGGGGCGTGGGCAAGGTCATTTCCAAACTTTTTAAACCTGAGAATGTCGGTGCAATTTTTTACGGTTCAAAAGCTATGACCAATTTTTGTTCTGCCCACGTTCCTATTCGATTTGATCCATACTTCCAGGGACATCCTGTATAGTATGTTTAAATATTTTTTATTGTTAAAGCGTCCGTAGTGGAATATCCACTACGGACGCTTGCGAAAGCCAGAGTACCTATACCTACTCGTTTTCGGGCGTATTTCCAAAATTTCCTTTTCTTTTGGACCTTTTTTTAGATTTCATAAATCTCAATTAGTTTTTTTTTTATTCATAAATAATAAATAAATAAAAATTTCAGTAAATTGTTTTTATCTTTTGCAATTTTTGCGAGCGGAACTTTAATTTTTTCAAAAATCATGATCTACATGCTATTCCGAATCGAATGATACCTTGTTCATATTTTTCGGAGACTGCTGAAAAAAGTTGATCAGAAATGCACTTCTTGACTAGACTACTAGAACTAATATTATTATTATTAAAAGCCTGTGAAGTCCCACTGCACTGTGGCCTTCCTACTCTCTTCACACTTCTAGCTCTGCTTAAAGCTGCTAGCGACCAGTTCTTGTTGAAGGAGTCCAGCGCATCCCGCCATCTATGTCTTGGCCTGGCACGATGTCGCTTGCAGACAATGTGTCATCTTTTATCAAAGAGAGAGGCGCAAGTTTGGCTCATTGGTTGTCTGACATGCGCCAGATTATGTGTCCAGCCCAATTCCATTTTAGCATGGCAACTTTCCAAGGACATCATCTATCTTTGTGATGGAACTGATGGTCGTATTCCTAACCCAGTCTGTCAGTTTGATACTCAGAATACTCCGCTCCATAGCTCTCTGGCAAACCTCGAAGGTGGACCATTGATTTGTCAAAGACCATGTTTGAGAACCATTAAAAGTGAGTATGGGAAGTACGAACACGTTAAAGGGTCTTCTCTTAAGGGACAAAGGAAGAACACCCTTCATTAGATCTTTCATGGCCCAAGAGCTCTTCCAGGCATTTTCAGTGCAAAATCAAAAATCAAAATCAAAAAAAAAAATCAAAAGTCCTTTATTCAAATTAGGCTGAGAATCAGCACTTTTTGAACGTCAAAATTACAGTAAGACAGTCCCCACAAAACGCCCGCCCTTCACCACTTCCTAGTGCTTTAGCTGGGAAGAAGAAGTAGCGGAACAAACTCCCCAGCAGCACAGCTGTCTGTTCAGTTAGAAGAACTAGATTCTATACAATAGTACCTATGCAAAATAATTTACGCAACACAATACATTAAATTATATTTTTGTCAAATAAAATAAACAATTTTAGTACTTAACTCATGTAACCTGTCATTATGTAAGCTGATCCTGGAGAAAGAACATAACATAAACATTGTCTTGAGTTAATCACAGCGACCAACTATTCTTATCGTTTAAGTAATCGTTGATAGAATAGTATGCCTTTGAACAAAGATTGGATTTAACTTTAATTTTAAACGCATTAAAAGGCAAATCTAGCAAAGAAGAAGGTAGCTTGTTATAAAAAGCTATACCAAGACCAACAAATGAGTTATGAACCTTATGAAGCCGATGAAATGGAGCACGTAATTTGTCCTTATTTCTGGTGTTAATATTGTGAATATCACTGTTTTTACTGTACAAATGTATATTTTGCCTAATGTATAAGATGTTGGCGAAGATGAACTGTGATGCCACCGTGAGAATACCAATATCCTTAAAAAATTCTCTCAGAGAAACTCTAGCTCCTAGCTGGTAAATTGCTCGAACAGCTCGTTTTTGAAGAACAAAAATATTTTGAATATCAGCCGCTTTGCCCCATAGCAGAATACCGTAGGACATAACGCTATGGAAATAACTAAAATAGACTAACCGAGCTGTATCAACGTCAGTGTATTGTCTTACTTTCCTGACGGCGTAGGCGGCTGAACTGAGCCTTCCCGCTAGGCTTGATATATGTGGGCCCCACTGAAGTTTAGCATCTACTGTTATACCCAGAAAAACTGCTGATTCTACAGTCTTAAGTCCTCTTCATCTAAGACGATGTTGGGTCCCAGATTTCTAACATTCGGTAAGGCAAACTTTATACATTTAGTTTTCTTGGCATTGAGAACTAAGTTATTTGTCGTAAACCAATCCGTAACCATTGAGAGTGCACTGTTTACATCATCAAAATCATGTCTGTTTCTGTCTACTTTAAAAATAAGAGAGGTGTCATCTGCAAACAGTACAACATCACAGATACCCTTTAAATAGAATGGTAAGTCATTAATATACACTAGGAATAAGAATGGACCCAGTATTGAGCCTTGAGGTACACCTAACTGAACTGGTAGCCCGGAAGATTTCACACCATTAACATCTACACATTGGAACCTATTATGTAAATAAGAATTTATTACTTTGAGAGCTTCGTTTTGGACACCATAATGACGTAATTTACGCAAAAGCGTGTCATGGTGCACGCAATCAAAGGCTTTGGAGAGATCACAAAAAACTCCAATAGCATTTTGCGAGTTCTCCCAAGCGTTAAATATGTGTTTCAGCAGAGCAACACCCGCATCCGTAGTCGAACGACCTTTAGTGAAGCCATATTGTTCATCGTGAAGGAGTCTGTTTAAATTAAAATGTTTTAGCAACTGCTTGAGTATTAACTTTTCAAATATTTTGCTAAATGCAGGTAAGATAGAAATAGGCCTGAAATTTCCAACGTCATTTTTATTACCGGATTTAAATAATGGTATGACTTTGCTACTTTTCATGAGGTCAGGAAAAGTTCCTAAATCAACACATTTATTAAAAGTAACAGCTAGATAGGGGGCTACGATGTATATTATATTACTTAATAGTTTAATGGAGATGCCCCAGTAATCACCAGTGTTTTTAGACTTAAGTGTGTTAAAAACATTAACTAGATCACGAGGTGTTACATGTTCGAAGCTAAATAAGCGACTACATTTGGGCACACTACTATGCAAAAGGTTTTCAGCTTTAGATGGGGACGAATTTAAGGAGCGAGTCGTAGTAATAGGTATGTTGGCGAAAAACTCATTAAATGCCTCAGCTACGTCAGCTGCTTTACTAATTAACTTATTGTCAACCATAATCTGAAGTTGTTTTTCTTGTTTCACCGACTTACCCGTTTCATTGTTAATAATTTTCCAGGTTGTTTTTACTTTATTATTGGATTTCTTAATTGTATCGCTTAAAAATTTAGATTTAGCAAAAACACAAATGTTTTTAAATAATTTTGAATATTTTTTGACATACTCTAGGAAAGAAGTATCAAACCTGTATTTTTTCAAACCGTATAACTCGTATAGTCTCGCTCTACTTTTATAAATACCTGGAGTAGCCCATTGATTAAAGCCAACGGAGGTGCCATTAATGTTAATGGTTTTGGTCTTGAAAGTAGATTGGTATTCTTTTTGCACAAAATCAAAAAGGGCTCCATAGATTTCATTAGGATTTTCGTGTTCTGCTAGAGATGGTGTAATTCTACGAGCTATATTATTTTTAAACTTGTTGCAACGACTAGCTGTATAAGGCCTGCATTCTCTTTTATGCACCTTTTTATGTAATGCAATTGCAATTTCTAACTTGTTTGTTTTGTCTTGCATGAAAAGAGACTATTTGATCAAGATAGAGCTCATCAACGTATCCAACCTCCCCACCGCCACAGTGTGCCTGCGATGCGCGCAGTTCGTCATCAACGTCTTTGACATTTTATCTAAAGTCCGACCTAAGGACTATGAACAGGTTGAATATTTTCAGAAAATCCCAAAGAACAATGCAGGTGGACTCTCAACCGTACATTATAACACTTGTACTACCGAAATACCTAGCTGCCCGGGACCAAAAAACCTAATGGTGCTAAAATATCCGAGCTCACTTCGCTCGCTCTTTCAGCCTACATTCTCTTTTTTCTTGAATTATCTGCGTTAGTCTGCGTAAGTCGACAAAGTTACTCTTATTTTAAATGTATGTAATGTAATGTATAGTAAAAGAACACCTATATCCGGGGCGGGGTATTAAAATTTTTGGGCATGCTTCGCTCACACTTGCATCCTACATTTTCAAACTTTTCAATAAATTTTAACTTTGCAATAAATTTTCGAACCCGCTTCCCTCGCTCTACCATCCTCTGTTCGTCTATTCTAGCTTTTCTGTTGTCGAGAAAGTTTTTTATTTGCCCCTGCGGTAGGTACACACAGCAACGATAACATACAACACATACACAACCCACACATAATTATATCCTCACGTCAGGTGACAGGACATGTGGCGCAAGATGAAACGTGGGCCATGGTCTGCAGGGAGACGCCGCGCGCCGCCGCCGCGCCGCATAGACACTGAAGATCGGAACTATTCGAGAATCCCCACGTGTGTTTGACTGTACCTAATCGAACTGATTAACATTTCTTATAAATAACCGAGAATATTAAACATCTCAAAGTTCTTAGAACTCTGACCTATAGCTAACTTATGGCTGACTTGTAAATTTTATATTCATATAATAATTATCACCAAAAAACTTGTTTGAGTGCAAAACAGGTTCCCTCCCTGGCGCGGCCCGCTGCCGTCTGGCTGTGTAACGGTTTGTCATTTTGCAATTTGGTGGTCCTATCAAAATTAATATAGGTAAGTCCTATATTATTGTACAGGGTGACTCGTAATTTGTATTCCTTCAAGGACGTGGTAGTGTGACCCATTTGCAACAATAAAGCACGAGCACCCCATATACAGCCCAGGCGAAAATTCATGGGATTCGAGAAAACACAATTATTGTGTATTTAAGAATAGGGATGATGCCTGGGTAAAAAAAAGAAATTCTATTTAGTCCGTCAGTCAGATAATAAAAAAATATTAGACACGTATTTTTTGCTTTAGGTATCATATTAATAAAAAAATACTTAGCTATCACGCATTAAAGTTGGGGAGTGGGGGCTCGCTACGTCACTTGTACGTATAAAACCTAGCTACGCGTGATGTCATGCCATATTTTAACTCAATGTATCGCCGTAATTTTTTGATTACGTAAAAAAAGAAAAAATACGTGTCCAATATTTTTTAATAATCTCTATGACGGACAAAAAATATTTTTTAGTCATCATCCCTATTATCGCGATAATTATCGGTACAATTACCGCAATGTTTATGGCGATGATGGGCATTGACGTTGACGTTGGTCACGTTGCAGTTGGTGTGGCCCCGACAAGGAACGTCCGAGCGTTAACCTTTATGTGCAAATATATACCTAGAATAATGTTTGATTTTTTAGCTTGGTTTGAAGATTTACATTGTCTTAATTAAATAGTTTTATAAAATAGGGGTACAAATACTTGGTAGGTACAGTCACTGGTGAATACTAATAACATCCTGCACTTACATACCTTAGTTTGCGCAACCAGACTGCGTAGAATCCAAGTCCTACCTACTTACAATTAATTTACAGTAGAAAAGTGTGTCAGTGATTTCAAATGTATTACTAAACTCCTGATACCGGCTAATGTGCAACAAAGGAGTTTACATTAAGACATTGAGGCAAATGTGCAACCCAGATCCAGATTGTGCGCATACGCGTAAGTAGTACTACTTACTAGCTAGTAACTGGCTAGTACCAGCGGTTACCAACCGTCCGAATTAGTCCGGACATGTCCGGTTTTTTGGACGCCCGGATATTGTTCGGCCTTGTCATTTTATTTATTTATTTATTCTTCGGAAAGCTTAGTCTAATAGGTAAGTTATGTAACAATATCGCTTACAATTTCCACAAATTAAAAACTATGTACCTAAAATTAAAAAGGAATTTTAAACTTATTTACTTAAGTAAGAGTATTTTTCTAGAAAATATAAAAAAGTTATATACCTACTTAAATACGTCCTACTGAAAAAGGAAAGACTATAAAAAGTGAAATGCACGGTTTTTTTTAAAACTTATGACTTTTTTCAGGACTTTTTAAATTAAATAGTAACCCTATCTACTCGTTAGTGCGGCCATATTAAAATGTCGTTAAATCTGGCGCATGCGTGGCTGTTAACTCATTTAATGCATCTAGGGCAGAACGTGTGCGATGAAGATAAGACCATAGGGCTTGCAACTGCAAGATACATATGCATAGAATTTTAAAACTAAGTTAGAATGCTAAACTGGTACCTACTAAGCAACCCAGTTTTACTTGTGTGTCTCTCTGTACCATATAAATTATATCTACTTATGGTCTTTCCCTCCTGTTGTTGTGTCTTTGTGTCTATACTAGAAAGGCTTAGGTAGTTAAAAAAAGGTAAACAGTGTTGATGTCACTGTGTCTTTTATTTCAAAACCTCAGTTTAAAAATAAAATGCAACTAAAAACCAATTTAAATACAACAATAATGATTATTTAATCAATTATTGAACCATTAGTTTAAGCAGTAGATTATTTGTTTAAAAAGTGTTTGTGTAAAAAGTCACATCAAGATTCTTTACCTTTATTTAATTACCTAAATCTTTCTAGTAAGTATAGCTACTGATTATTGATTCCCAATTTCTATTACCTAGATTTTTTTTTTTTTTTCGGAATTTACATTCTTTATTAAACAATATACAAATGAACACTATACTAGTACTAAAGTAAATGACTAACTAAATATACAAATAAATACAAAAACAAAAGGACACTTAGGCGTCGAAGTACTCGTCCGCATCGATGTCATCCGCAACGTGCCCAGAAGACTGGCAGCATTGCCACGTTGAATGGCAATGCTAATTCTTTGGCCAAAGAACAAGCCAGCCCTCTGGTCACGTGATGTCTCGACCAGTCGCCGAGAAATTTCCTTAAAAAGAAAACGCGCACTTGGGCCCCATGACCCGAGCGTTTCGACCCCAAACGGCTTAAAACTATAGTTACCTATAAGGTTACAGTATTTGCGCCGCTTGAGGGTCTCAGCAGCCGCAGCAGCGGCGCCAGCACAGCATTACCTAGATTAGATTTTCGTGACAAAAATAATGAGGCCTTTTGAACAAATATGTTGAGTGCTATCTCGAGTGTATCTCATCATCTGCCTAGCCTTTTCCCAACTATGTTGGGGTTGGCTTCCAGTCTAACCGGATGCAGCTGAATACCAGTATTTTACATGGAGCGACTGCTGGGTAATACGATACATCTTGGCTGGTTTGGCTTCTGACGACCCGTATCGACTGTCAAAGACCCACGAATGACAGCCGGGACCACAACCTCGGCAAGCGTAGCTTATCGAGCTTTATGGAAGTCGGTTGTTTTTTTTTCGTACAAAAGTTTTTTTTTTTCACTTTTTGTGGGTCGGTTTCAAATTTATCTAAATTACAATAGCCCAATGTCAACTGCTCATCACCTTATACAAATTATTGCTTTTCCCGATGCTGGGACGTTAATTGTTGAAGAGTTCTCCTTGTAAGAACCAGAAGAACTGGAGCTGCATGGTGAAGTCATCATCATTATTATGCATGTTGACGAGCATAAATTACTTAGCAACCATATCAAAGTAATCGAATCGCAACCCGTGAAATACTTAAGTGTAATTGAGTACCTAGTTCCGATGGCCATCTGCGGTCTTCACGATCAGTTCCACTTCACCAAATGGTGCTTTCCGAGAGCAAATGCACGAGTTACTATAAAAAATACCGAAATCGCTATAGGTGTGCCTATAAAATTTGAGAGTTTCCCTCGATTTCCATGGGGTCCCCTCATCAGATTCTGGCTTGGTGACAATCGGACCACGTCGAGAGTATACACTTTCAAACAAAAAAAGAATTTTGCAAATCCGTCTATAAGTATGACGAAGTTATGCCCGAACATACATAAAAAAAAAGAAAGAAACATCCGAGTTGATAACCTCCTCCTCAGAAGCCGGTTAAAAAATTGAATAGGTATTTCAGAAAGAAGTTTAAGTATCGTTGGTTTAAGTAGGTAAAAAAACCGGTCAAGAGCGAGTCGGACTCGCGCACCGAGGGTTCCGTTCCGATTTCTGAAAAAGTGTGCTATTTAGAGACATCGTTTTATTTTTCCTGTAATCTTTACATAAACTTCTATCACATAGAATAATTTATGATTTTTCTCATTGCAAACTTCAGAGATAAAGGGGGGGGGGGGGGGGAACGGTATTTTTCTTTACATTTTTCATCAAAAGTCGAAAACTAGGCGCCCTAAAAAAAAGAAAAAAATGTTTGAGAATGTGCAAACAGCGCTCTTTCATATGATACTCCACATGCCCTAGTAGCTCCACTTTTAAATTTTAAGACCCCCTTTCAGTCACTGTTGCAAAAAAAATATAAATATTTTTATTTCTTTCTTATTTGCAGAATAGTTGGGTAAACGTCATCTAAAACTTTCCAAATTTCAAGTTGATAGCATTAGCAGTTCTTGAGATATCCAGCTGTGACAGACAGACAGACAGACAGACAGACAGACAGACAGACAGACAGACGGGCAGACAGACGGGCAGACAGACAGACAGACAGACAGACAGACAGAGTGAGTCACACCATAAGGGTTCCTTTTTTACCATTTTGGTACGGAACCCTAACAAAACATTCACACACGTAGGTATCACAAACACCAGAAAATAGTAACAGCAACAGTTTACTTGTTTAATGAGCGGTAACAATCTTACAGTGTCGAATACTTATCAACCGAAAATTTCAAGAGCAAAAGGGAATATAAGTTGGTACTTAACTGAGTGAAAGTTATACTTAGTGAAAGTCTAGATACACGAACACGCAAACAACCCAATAACGCGTGTTATTCACATCACGAAACCGCGACTACCTCACTGTATTCATTTAGCAGACACTCATTTACATGATACAGGTTGGTACACCGGCTACACATCAAGCTACACATTTCCAGTTTACACTGACCTCTCATTGTAAGGAAATCCTATACAATGCGAGATCAGCTTATACTGGAATTGTATAGCTTGATCTGTAGCCGTGCGTACAACAGCGAAAGTACAACTACAAAAGTAGGCAATATGCTGACACTAAAGTTTAGGGTGAGGGTAAGGTTTTATGCGAATTTTTGAACATTTAGTGAGTAAAGGGTCAAAAATTCCCATTAAAAACATTAAAAAATACTTTAAACGTAAAAAGTGTGAAAAAATTCAGACTAAGAGACAAGGCATTTTCCCCTATGGCAAAATGCCATATTATGGTACATTTGTTTGTCCTTATAATTATCAATATAAGGTAGGTATATCTATAAACTTAAAATTGGATCATCCACTGGCAACCGCGGACTTACCGGTTGACATTTGAGCACACGTTGACATGACATAAGCGGTTAATGATAGAAATCCCCATAATTAGTGGAATTGGTGGTGTGTATAATTATGTAGGTACTTGATACCTTGCTTCAGATTGAACCCTGAGCAGGCCTGAGCTGCCACTGAAAATAAAAGGAGGAAATTCTAATTATCTTTTCTACCTTATTGTACCTACCTACGCTTAATTCGTTCCTTCCTCGTGGTCAAACTTAATGGTCAAACTGATTTAACCACGAGGAATTCTGTTCCGGATAGTCAAACTACTTAGTTTGATGAAAAATATACACCCTTTTGTATACTACCAATGATGTAATATATGGCATAAAATCCATAACTTACCTACTGATTGTGAGAAGACGCTGGCTCCTGTAACACAGGTGTTGTTACCTAGCGCAGGAGTCATGGCTTTAATTTACTTGTGCGCCTTTTTTTTATGCCATTATAGAATTTATTATTATTATAATAATTAATCAAGAAAATTGATATTTTTAAATCCTCCGATACCGCCGCGCCGCCATACTTAGAATTTCAACGTTTTAAATCTATACGTGCATGTCGTTCTTTACTTCCTTCACTCGCGATTGATTGGAAGTTAACCGCACTCAATTAACATCAAAGCATTCATTGCACAGTTCCTTCCTCCATGATATGGGCTTACGTCAGGGCGCCACTTCCTGGGGGAAATATTCCACGGTACGTTGCTGTGCTGACAGACGAATGAGTAATCGTGTCGGTAAATATTGTTCAATTGAAAAGTCCGGAATCGCTGACGTATCATACGATTAGTAAGTACCATGTTAGAGGTATGTACCTATCTTCATATGTTTAGTGGTTAAGGCGAAAGCGCCAGGGTAGCCCGCAAAATTCAAAATTTCTTACGTTTTTTGCAATTTGTAGGTCAGTGTGAGCTTGTATGTTGATTAAAATATAATTCGCGGACGTAGCTAATATGGCTTTACAGAATTATAATCATTAGAATCAGCACCACACCAGACCCACACGTTATTAGAAATAAATAGTGCTTATATTGTGAACTATACTTTTAACGTGTACCTACTGCAATTCCTGTATTTGTTTTCAGTAAATAAATTTGATTTGATTTGATTTTTTTTTTCTTTATTAATAAAGGACTTAGTTCTTAATAATTGATTACAATCTAGCCTAATAGACTAATAAGCAATTTAACTCTAACTTATAATTTTACGTGAAACATTTTGTTATAACTAAGAATAGTGTCAATTTGCACTTTTACACAATTCCGTAGCACTTTCTTAGAGTCTGATAATATTGATAAAAACACTTTGTTCATGTGTCACACGTATAGCACAGCATTACTATTATTCATTCCCGCACTACACTAACTCAAATGGTTTAGTTCTCTTTAGCCTACGCACTATGTCCGTGTTGTCTAGCAGCTGTATTGCCTCGACATTCACATGTAGGTGAAGTCTGTGTTCGTGGGCTTCAGCAAATTTTTGGATGATGGTGGTGACGAGTTCCATTTTAAGGTCGCGGTGGAGGTCGTCATTTCTAATGTACCATGGTGCATTTACAGCATCCCTGAGTACTTTATTTTGGAATTGTTGGATTATTTTAACGTTACTTCGTTTAGTACAGCCCCAAAGTTGGATACCATACGTCCAAATTGGCATAAGAATATGCTTGTATAATAAATAGGTCTTTACCCATGAAATTGCCGTTTTGTATGAAAAAATTTAAACGAATTTTTTTCATGTATTTTTTATTTGTATTAATCGAAGTAATCACCCATGCAATCAATGCATCTTTGCCAACGCAGTGGCAGTTTATTGATGCCCTTCTTAAAGAAATCAGCTGGTCGGGAGGCAACAAATTCTTCAAAGGCATTTTGTACTGCCTCTCGGGTATTGAATTTTTTTCCCGCCAAGAAGTTATCCAAATTCTGGAAAAAGTAGTAGTCTGTAGGCGCAAGGTCTGGTGAGTAGGGCGGATGACGGAGAGCTTCCAACCCCAGTTCTTGCAACTTGGAGACCGTCTGCTGTGCAGTATGAGGTCGCACGTTGTCGTGCAGGAGCAGCGGAGACGAGCGATTGACCAATGCTGGTTGGAGATGTGCCAGCTTCTCCATCATTGTGTTCAGTTCTTCACAGTACACATCTGCAGTAATGCTCACCCCGTTTGGTAAGAAGCTGTGATGAATCACACCGGCGCTAGACCACCAAACACATCACTTTTCTAGGGGTAAGTTTTCGTTTAGGGCATTGTTTAGGTGCTGAACCAGGATCCAACCAACTTGCTGAGCGCTTGCGGTTATCAAACAGAATCCATTTTTCATCGCAGGTAACAATGCGGTTCAAAATTCCTTCATTTGTGTGTCTGTTGAGCAGTGCAAGGCACGTCTCGACGCGTACTTCGCGCTGGCGATCATTGAGTTCGTGAGGCACCCATTTGTCAAGCTTTTTTACCTTGCCAATTTGACGCAAATGGACCAATATTGTTTTGACGCTAACGTCGAAAGCTGCTGCTAATTCAGCCGTAGATTGTGTATCATCAGCTTCCACAATCGCCTTTAATTCGTAATTGTCGACCAAAGTCTTCGGACGACCGCGAGGTTCATTTTTCAGGTCGAAATTTCCAGAACGGAAGCGAGCAAACCAATAACAGGTGGTGCGTTGGTTTGTAGTGTTAGCTCCGTAAACGTCGTTGATGTTGCGTGCCGCTTGTGCCGCGTTGCTGCCACGACGGTACTCATATTCCATAATTACTCGAATTTTTAACGTATCCATGATGACGAAAAAGATTGAAATGCGATGAAAATGTAACACTAATCAATAAACAAATGACTACTTTTGGAAAAAAAATCCATGTTTTTAAAATAAAATTAATTTAAAATTAGAATTCTTAGCCAAACAAAAATTATTTTGATTTGAAATGGCCAGTACTGCAGAACGGCAATTTCATAGGTAAAGACCAATATAATTTTATTATGTATTGATAGACAGGATTTCCTTCCGAGTAACCAATACATACTTTTATAACGTATGTCGAGTTGCTGCCTTTTCTTTTTGACGTGAGATTTCCAACGCAACTTGGCGTCAAGAGTTATTCCAAGATATTTGGCTGTATTAGCTAAGGCACTTGCATGCCATTTATCTAGATTGGGTGGTAATCGCAGTGTTTGTTAGTGAAGTCAATATGTATTGATTTTGACTCATTCAGTTTGATCTTCCACCTCTGTGTCCAGTCATAAACTTTGTTCACAGCAAGTTGAACTTTTTCTACTGCTTCTTTTTGGCTTGATCCGGTAGCCATAATAGCTGTATCGTCTGCAAAGGTCGCAATGGTGTTGTTTTCCAGCTCTGGGATATCACATGTATAAAGCAAGTACAAGATTGGTCCTAACACACTTCCTTGTGGTACCCCAGCTTTGGTAAAACTTTAGTATTCGGTCGCACGAAAATGAGGGTGGGGGGTGGAGGGGGAGGGGCGGGGGGGTGCCCCCTGCCCCAGGTACCACTCCTATGAAAAGAGAACGCACCATTCCTGAGAAAAACAAATTATTGTAACCTAACCTAAAAACACTTTTGTAAACACAAAGTTGCTTCTGCACGTCTCCGGCGCTGCGGGAAGTGCAGCCCCTTCGCCCTTACGTAACAAAGGACAGGCACCCGCGCTCACCTCCGCAGCTTCGGCTTACTGGTCGCCTCCGGCGACCAGCCTCAGCCGCTGCGGCTCGCACGGGTGCCTAACCTTTGTTACAGCGGGCGGGGGCTGCTCTCCCTCCGCGCCTCCGGATTTTTAAATACACTCTAGTGTGCCAGCCAAAAGACTACGTGGAGTCGGGGTGCCCCGATTCGGTTTTGGGACAGATTCGACCTATTTTAATCATAAAGTGGGGTAACACTAACTTCCTACTGAACACAATTTCTACTAAGATACAGTTCTTTTTTACGTTCCGTTTTATCAATTTTACACGACATTTTGCACCACAGTCAATATACTGGTACAGATTTGGTTGTCAATCGCCCATTTTAACGTTTCGTTACACTATTTATGTAATTTGAGGTTATAAACAATTAATATAAATTTCTTTGCAATATCTTTTAATAAGAGTGATATTGTTACAATCAGGGACCCAACCCCAACGACCTTCAACCACTGTCACCCCCATTTTCGTGCGACCGGATACTAAAGTCAACCCCCAGCTTTTATAGTTTTTAGTTCGGAATATGCATCCTCTTGCCTTATTCTAAACATTCTACATACTTATGTAAGACTCAAGAATATCTGCGAATTCTGGTACCATGCGTCTAAATTTGAATATCAAAACCTCATGCCAAACTTTGTCAAAAGCTTGTGCGACATCTAAGAATACGGTGGCGCAGACTTGCTTGTTTTCGAGTGATGGCTTGGTATAAGTTCTTTTTCTTCTTTATTGGTTTTATCCGTTTTAATAACAGTTTTTCAAATAGTTTGGATAATACGGGCAACAGGGAAATAGGTCTATTGATGATTCTTCATGGGGTGGTTTCCCAGGCTTCGCAATCATTATGACTTCAGCAACCTTCCATGGCTGGTGGATGGTGATTATTCAGACTTTCATCCTCAAATTGTAGAATTTTCCTCGTTAGTCGTTTAGTTAAGTTATTTAATAACTAGCTTCTGCCCGCGACTTCGTCCGCGTGAAATTTCTTGTACATACACCCCACCCACCAACCCCGACTCATCGCATCGCAATGCCTGCCCGCGCTATTACTTCGCGCTCGGCTCCTAAGGGCCCCAGCGTTATGTTAAATAGCCTATATACTTCCCCATCGCCTGCCCGCGCTATTACTTTGCGCTCGGCTCCTAAGGGCCCTAGCGTGATGTTAAATAGCCTATATACTTCCCCATCGCCTGCCCGCGCTATTACTTTGCGCTCGGCTCCTAAGGGCCCTAGCGTGATGTTAAATAGCCTATATACTTCCGCATCGCCTGCCCACGCTATTACTTTGCGCTCGGCTCCTAAGGGCCCTAGCGTGATGTTAAATAGACTATATCCTTCCGCATCGCCTGCCCGCGCTATTACTTCGCGCTTCGCGCTCGGCTCCTAAGGGGCCTAGCGTGATGTTAAATAGCCTATATCCTTCCGCATCGCCTGCCCGCGCTATTACTTCGCGCTCGGCTCCTAAGGGCCCTAGCGTGATGTTAAGCCTATAGCCCTCCTCAAGAAGTGGGTTATAAAATGCAAAAAGATTTTTTCAAATCCGACTGGGGTAGTTCCAGATATAGCGCGTTCAAACAAACTAACAAAAAAACAAAATCTTCCGCTGTATTCCACCGACATTTTGCACAACGCCATCTATGGGTAAATTGATAAAACGTACGCTCTAAACATGTTTGCTCAAGAGCAACCGGTATGAAATAAAGTTATTTTGCGTTTTAGTAATTTTATATTATCTCCGAAACTGTATGACCAATTGCCATACTGTAAAGACCAAATCTTATCTCCATGATGTCCTTGTGATCATAAAATAACTTATTTTGATAAGGATTAATGTTTTGTTGTTTAAATAATCATCCAAACGTAAGTATGTCTAAAAAATACTTTTTTAAAACAATAAAAGATGTATTGTGATAAAATATAAAAGATAGAAATATGGTGTCGCGGACTTTTTTGTAGAATTATTTAAGACAGACCAGACTGCCATACATTGTTCTCAATTTTAAACAACCGTTTAGGCAGCGCATGTAAAAAAGTCTGTTTAGAGAGGTATTTCTTTCCGACTTGTTAGACAAAACTTGTGATAGCTCGGCTAATATGCATGATATAAATATAATTTATAGCCTATAGCACTCAGGAATAATGTAGCTTTCTACCAGTGAAAAAATTTTTAGAATTGGATCATTAGTTCCAGAGATTACCCCCTACATACAAACTTACAAACATACAAACTTACATACAAATTTTACCTCTTTATAATATTAGTATAGATGTTTTATCTCGCGGGCACCTTGTTTGGTGCCACTTCTTTGTTTTCTTTTCTCAGATAGTAAATACACAACTTCTTTGGGATAGGTATGTCCTTTATATCTGCGTTTTAATTGTGGCGTATTGTTCCACGCACATATTTGTTTACTTCTGAGTCAAGTTGATCTTTATTTTGTAACGGAGTTTTTAGATCGACAATATTATCTAGATCAAGGGCAAAACTGTCCCAATCTATCGACTTATTAACCAGGGTTACAGGTCTTTCTTTTAGTGAGATTTTTTGACTCAGTCTTAGTATAATCGGGGAGTGGTCCGAATTCATATAAAACTCTTCCTCCAAACTAAGGTAATTGGTGGATATATTTTTGTATATGAAAAAGTCTATAGGATCGGGTATTTTGTGGTGGTCAGTGGGCCAGTATGTTGGTTTGCCTGTGCTCATAACTTCACAATGTGTATCTTTGATTGCATTTAAGAGCTGCCTTCCCTTTGTTGTAGTCTTGATCCCCAGATGCTTGGCATTAAAATCTCCGCCTAGGATGAATCTCTGGCCCAAAAGTTCAAAGAATTGTAAATATCGCTCTTTTTTTATCATGTGCCTTGGAGGACAGTATACGGCTGTTATGGAAACGTGACAAAATTTGGTTTTAACAGATACTGCCACGGCTTAAATATCTGGTTCTTCAATTTTACTCTGCTCGTAATGATTGATGTTTTCTTTGATTATAACCGCGCTACCTCCTCTGGCCGAGTTGTCAGGGTGGGGTCAGGGTGGGTAGCCTCCTTGCCGGATTGCCGCCGTGGGATCTGGAGGCAAAGGTCCTCGCGCACGTGTGGGAGTGGCGCGAGGAGGCGAAGCGCCGGGGCGTAACTCCGCTGCCGCGAGAAATCACGGTACAGCGGACAGAGCTCCGGCGGGATCTCATGGCGGCATGGAGAGCGCGACTGTCGCAACCCAGCGCTGGGCACGCCACAATAGCGGCGATAAGTCCCCTCTTTGAGGAGTGGTTAGAGAGGCGCCACGGCGTCCTCACCTTCCGCCTGACGCAGGTCCTCACCGGACACGGTTGTTTCGGGAGGTTCCTGTTTCGCATAAGGCGGGAGGAAACGCCCGGGTGTTTCCATTGTGTAGATCGCCCGGAGGACACGGTGGAGCATACAGTGGAGGTCTGCCCGGCTTGGGCAGAGCACCGCCGTGTTCTCACGGAGGCGATCGGCGGCGGCGATCTCTCGCGTCCGAGCCTGGCCCAGGCCATGGTGCGGAGCGAGAGTGCATGGGAGGCCGTCACCTCCTTCTGCGAAGCAGTGATGCTCGCGAAGGAGGAGGCGGAACGCGTGAGGGAGAGGCAGCCTCACGCCCTCAGTCGCCGCAGGAGACGCCCTGGGCGGCGGGAATCGCGGGGCGATTTCCGGCCACCGTAGGCGCGGGCCTGCGGACGGTGAGCAGCGGGTAGCTCGCCGTCCGGTAAGGACCAGGCCCGAGTCGACGGCGCGTCGTGTTCCACGCGCGCCTCAAAGAGATGTCAGCAAGTGACGGGGCCCAATAGGGCCGACGCCGCTGGGGTCGCGGGTTGTCTAAAAGGGTTACCGCGGCCCTGGCATAGGCAACTGAAGGAACACGGGTGGGTTTTAGTCAGTAAAAGTCTGACACGCCCTTCCGCTCCACCCAGAGCGGGAGAAGTTATTTGATGATTTCCCACCCTCAAAAAAAAAAAAAAAGGGTGGAGCGAATTATATACCTTGTATCCTCTAAAGTTGACGAAAGACTGTTTAGTGAAGTGCCTTTCTGAGATCAAACACACGTCTATATTTTCTATGTCTAGGACTGCCTGTAACTCATTCTGATGTTTGACACTAAAAATAATGGCGTGGAACTCCAATGGGCTCCCCATTGGAGTTCCACGCCATTATTTTTAGTGTGTTACTCATTTTTGATTATTAAATACAGCTGTTTTGGTGCTGGATTCTAACTTCTCTAATCTTTTGTCAAATGTAGTAATACACTTCAAGATCTGATTAATTTTATCTTCCAGAGTCGATGATTGTGTGCCTTGTTTTGCAGCTTGTGCATAGGAACTACTTTTGGTTGTTTTCACAGGTATTGCAGCTGCCTGGACACTTTCTTTTCGTGCCTGTTTATCAGGATTTCTCATGGAAGTAGACTGTTGGGCAGTTGGCACATCAAGTTTCTTTTTGATGTTTTTATTTTTCATCAATTGCATTTCTTTCGCTACTTCACACCCTTGATTTGATATTTATTTTCAATAAGATATGAAAATTATGTTCAACACTGGGTGTGGGTGGGAAATCATCAAATAACTTCTCCCGCTCTGGGTGGAGCGGAAGGGCGTGTCACACTTTTACTGACTAAAACCCACCCGTGTTCCTTCAGTTGCCTATGCCAGGGCCGCGGTATCTTCTTCAAACAACCCGCGACCCCAGCGGCGTCAGCCCTATTGGACCCCATCACTTGCTGACATCTCTTTGAGGCGCGCGTGGAACACAACGCGCCGTCGACTCGGGCCTGCTGGTCGATTCTGTAAAAATCTCACCGTGAAAACTTGCGTGGAGTGAGCTGTCAGAGTCATCCCACGGATGTTAGGGATTGACCAAATTACATTTACAATCATAATCGAGATTTCAGAATCTGCTGGAAAATCTGCTGGTAAATCTGCTGATAAATCTGTTGCAGAAGCTGCTGCAGAATCTGATGGTGAATCTGCTGGTAAATCTGCTGCAGAATTTGCTGATAAATCTGTTGCAGAAGCTGCTGCAGAATCTGCATGTGAATCTGCTGCAAAATCTGCCGCAGAATCTGCTGTTAAATCTGCTGCAGAATCTGCTGGTTAATCTGCTGCAGAATCTGCTGGTAAATCTGCTGCAGAATCTGCTGCAGAATCTGCTTGTAAATCTGCGGCAGAATCTGCTTGTAAATCTGCAGCAGATTTACCAGCAGATTCTGCAGCAGATTCTGCAGCAGATTCTGCCGCAGATTTACAAGCAGATTTACCAGCAGATTCTGCAGCAGAATTACCAGCAGATTCTGCAGCAGAATTACCAGCAGATTCTGCAGCAGATTTGCCAGCAGATTCACCAGCAGATTTTGCAGCAGATTCACCAGCAGATTCTGCAGCAGAATTACCAGCAGATTCTGCAGCAGATTTGCCAGCAGATTCACCAGCAGATTTTGCAGCAGATTCACCAGCAGATTCTGCAGCAGATTCTGCAGCAGATTCTGCAGCAGATTCTGCAGCAGATATACCAGCAGATTCTGCAGCAGATTCTGCAGCAGATTTAAAAGCAGATTTACCAGCAGATTCTGCAGCAGATTTGACAGCAGATTCTGCTGCAGATTTTGCAGCAGATTCACCAGCAGATTCTGCAGCAGCTTCTGTAGCAGATTTACCAGCAGATTCTGCAGCAGATTCTGCAGCAGATTTGCCAGCAGATTCTGCTGCAGATTTTGCAGCAGATTCACCAGCAGATTCTGCAGCAGCTTCTGCCGCAGATTTACAAGCAGATTTACCAGCAGATTCTGCAGCAGATTTACCAGCAGATTCTGCAGCAGATTCTGCAGCAGATTCTGCCGCAGATTTACAAGCAGATTTACCAGCAGATTCTGCAGCAGAATTACCAGCAGATTCTCCAGCAGATTTGCCAGCAGATTCTGCTGCAGATTTTGCAGCAGATTCACCAGCAGATTCTGCAGCAGCTTCTGCAGCAGATTTACCAGCAGATTCTGCAGCAGATTCTGCAGCAGATTTTCCAGCAGATTCTGCAGCAGATTCTGCAGCAGCTTCTGCAACAGATTTATCAGCAGATTTTGCAGCAGATTTACCAGCAGATTCACCAGCAGATTCTGCAGCAGATTCTGCAGCAGATATACCAGCAGATTCTGCAGCAGATTCTGCAGCAGATTCTGCAGCAGATTCTGCAGCAGATTCTGCAGCAGATTCTGCCGCAGATTTACAAGCAGATTTACCAGCAGATTCTGCAGTAGATTTACCAGCAGATTCTGCAGCAGATTTGCCAGCAGATTCTGCTGCAGATTTTGCAGCAGATTCACCAGCAGATTCTGCAGCAGCTTCTGCAGCAGATTTACCTGCAGATTCTGCAGCAGATTTGCCAGCAGATTCTGCTCCAGATTCACCAGCAGATTCTGCAACAGCTTCTGCAATAGATTTATCAGCAGATTTACAGAATTTACATTTGCAGAATCTGCTGGAAAATCTGCTGCAGAATCTGCTGGTAAATCTGCTGCAGAATCTGCTGGTAAATCTGCTGCAGAATCTGCTGCAGAATCTGCTGGTAAATCTGCTGCAGAATCTGCTGCAGAATCTGCTGGAAAATCTGCTGGTTAATCTGCTGATAAATCTGTTGCAAGCTGCTGCAGAATCTGCTGGTGAATCTGCTGGTAAATGTGCTGCAGAATCTGCTGATAAATCTGTTGCAGAAGCTGCTGCAGAATCTGCTGGTGAATCTGCTGCAAAATCTGCAGCAGGATCTGCTGGAAAATCTGCTTGTAAATCTGCGGCAGAATCTGCTTGTAAATCTGCGGCAGAATCTGCTGCAGAATCTGCTTGTAAATCTGCGGCAGAATCTGCTGTAGATTCACCAGCAGATTCACCAGCAGATTCTGCATCAGATTCACCAGCAGATTCTGCAGCAGATTCTGCAGCAGATTCTGCAGCAGATTCTGCACAGGTTCTGCAGCAGATTTACCAGCAGATTCTGCAACAGATTTACAAGCAGATTCTGCCGCAACACGTAAAACTACATTCATACAAATAAGAATTATATTCTATTCTATTCTATGAGAGGAGCTCGTGGCTAAGTAATTACAGGCGTACGGGTCGATCCATCAGGTTAAGCTACGCTTACTGGGGTTGGTCAGTGGATGGGTGACCATCTTTACATACCGAGACTCCTCCGTGCCTCGGAAAGCACGTTAAGCCGTTGGTCCCGGCTGTCATTCGTGGATCTTTGACAGTCGTTACGGGTCGTCAGAAGCCCGAAAGTCTGACAACCAGTCTTACCAAGGGGTATCGTATTACCCAGTTACTGGGTTATGGAGGTCAGACAGGCAGTCGCTCCATGTAAAATACTGGTATTCAGCTGCATCCGGTTAGACTGGAAGCCGACCCCAACATAGTTGGGAAAATGCTAGGCAGATTGATTCTATTCTATTCTATAATCATTTTATATTATTTGTAAGCTTAAGTGTCTAAACATTGGTATTTACGGGATTTTAAAATAAAATAGTCAAATCGAAATTCAGACAGAACTCAATACTGAAATTTTAAATAAAAACCCCCGAAATAGTAATGTTTAGACACTTAAATACTAGCTTTGAAATAATAAAAAATTATCACTACAGTAGCGTAAAAATTATTATTAAAATCTCGATTGTGACTGTAAAAATGTGCTTGTGGTCCATCCCTAGCATCAGGTGGAATGACACTGACAGCTCACTCCACGCTTACTTCACTTAAGTTTTCACGGTGACATCTCACTGTGAAAACTGGGTTATTACAGAATAGCATTGCTGGTCCTTACCGGACGGCGAGCTACCCGCTACTCACCGTCCGCAGGCCCGCGCCTACGGTGGCCGGAAATCGAAGTTCCACTGGCTGTCGAGGACGAGTCCCAGGTACTTCATCGTCGACCCGACTCCGATGTGAACCCCTCCTACCGTTATTTGGGAACCCGACGGTGGCGCATTCCGAGGACCATGAAAACACATGGCCTCGGACTTGTGCAGGGCGGGCCGGATCCTTTCCACGACTATCGCAACCCCGCGTGTCACTAATTCGGCCGCCGCCTGGTGCGACCTCCCCTGCGCCAGGACCAGCGTGTCGTCAGCGTAACATACCATGCTGACGCCGCTAGGGAGGTCGGCGCGCAGCACCCAGTCGTAACCGATGTCCCACAATGCGGCCCCAGGACCGATCCCTGTGAGACACCGCACGACATCTCTCGCCGGTTCCACTCTCCTTGATGACCGGGGTAGATGACGGCCCTGTCCGTCAGATAGGCCTCGACCACTCGACAGAGGTAGGTCGGCATCCGGTGATATCGGAGTGTTAGGTTAGGTTAGGTTAGGTTCCTCCCTGATGCAACTCCAGGGCAGGGTATTGAAGGCGTTGGCGATGTCTAGGGACACCATCCCCCGTCGTGAGGGCTCGCACGCGCATGATGGCGTCCACCGTAGAGCGCCCCCTGCGGAAACCAAACTGGCTCTCCGCCAAATCCGGCCCCTCCTGCACCAGCCACCCGACGAGGCGGTCTGCAATAACTCTTTCAAAGAGCTTGCCCACCTCGTCGAGCAGCACGATGGGTCGGTAAGCGGACGGAGAGTCCGCAGGGCGCTCCGGCTTCTTAATGAGGACCAGTTTCCCGGTCTTCCAACGAAGTGGGAACTGGCCCCTCTCCAAGCATGCGCTTAGGAGCCCCCCTAGTCGAGGCCCGAGAGCCCCAAAGGCCAGAACCCAGGCTCTTCCAGGTAAGCCGACGGGTCCTGGGGCGGGGCTGGAGTGGTGGGGCGGGGGCTGGGGCGGTGGGGTATAGGTAAGCCCAGGGTAAATAGGCCCGCCCCAAAATACATGGAACAGGCCGCTGGTGTTACTTTCTAGAGTGTATTATCTATGGTTTCTACCCAAGACCTTTGCCTAATCCTACAGGAAATACAGGGGTGATGATAAATTATTTTCAACGCCATCTCGTGTCGCTATTCTGAAACTAAAACACATCCCGAAGACAGAATGTTGCTATATACGTTAAATAAAGCCAAGCACACAACACAACACGCACATTCATGTAAATATCTGTAATTTAAAAAAGTCCTTTCTGCAAAATATACCTACTTTTAATTATTTTATTACATAATTATTATTATTAAAAAATGGATTTAATGGACGTGATGGCACACAAATAAACTATCTATGACTTGACGTTGACGGTACTGAGAATTTTGAGATGGCAACTCAATGTTCACTGTTCAAAGTTGATCTCGAAAGTCGAATTAATTCGTGTAGATTTTTACGTTTATTTTTTTAATTTCTGAGTGAAATTTTAAAATGTATACTGTTTCTAAGGGACCCAGCAAAATTGTAGCCAAAACTCGGCGAGGTAGTTAATATGTTTTACCTAATTTGTTTTAAAACTAGTTAAGTTCGAACTTGTCAGTGATCATGTGAGATGAAATGAAAAATAATACAATACTATCGTTTCCCTAATTTCAATTACAGGCCTCTCACAAAACTTGGAACGATTGGATAGCCGTAAAGATCATAATAGAAAGTCTTCAGAGTCTGATAATGGAGAAATCGTCAAGTAAGTTATTATTATGAAAGCGTACATTACGTAGAGATTTCATCACTGTTTTTACATAACCTCTTCGGCAAAGATGTGTACTTAATGCAGTTTTAAGAATTCTTGCGTTACAAAAATGTGTGGCATGGAAAGGCAACTTTAATAATCAATATAATCCTGTCCTACCTATCTTAATTAATACGATTAATAGAAGAATCTTATTGGATTATTTGTTTGTTCATATTTCAGCATGCCCAAGCCTATATTTCATTCCAATGGTAAAAAGACAGTACACCAAAGAATACAGCACCATGTGATTACACCGCAGCATGAGGAAATTATCAGATTTATCAGTGAAAGTAAGTTGTCATTCTTTAATAACTTCATCATAATGTTGTCTAAGTATAGTTAGAAACTATTTAAGGTATTTACCAAGTAAAATAAAAAATGTTTTATTTTAGCTTGGACACAGTCAGCCTATGGAGAGAGTGAGCCCTCAACACCAACAAGTACAAATGGTAAGTACCATAACATATCACATGTAATCCCCGAAGGGTAAGGCAGAGGTGTACCTGGTGTACACCCACATTTCACCAGATAAGTTTAAGTCCCATGTAATAGGGGGCGAGCCTATTGCCATCAACCAGTATTAAATTCAGGCTACAGGCAAGTACTTATCTCATAAATAACTATTTTCTCTTCATATTATTATGAAGGCCATGCGACTGACACCCAAACTACTGTTCGCTAACGGATTATTCTTTATTATTCAACAAACAACCTCTTCTAATCATAACGCTTCACTGTGTCATTCATTGCTACAAAATTTATTACTAAACATAATTATTTCCTTTCTGTGTTGCCATGGGAAACATAGCCATGATTTTTCGACTTGTTTCATAATTGACCCGAAAAGATGGTAATGAGAATTATGTACTAAGTATCAGATTTCCTACCAAAGAATATTTATCTAAATAAGACTCACTTCATTGCAAAACCTTCACTGAAACACAGTATATTCTGTCAATTTATTGTCATAAATATTGAATCAACATTGAACTGTTCATTTTGACTTATGGTGACATACTTATCTATGAGTGCATGTTGCTATAAATTTGAATCAATTAAGGTCATTCATAGTGCAAGGCTTTGGGTTGTTCCCTTTTAACTACTTCTTCAATTGATACTAATAATAATACACATTGATTTAATGATAACTTCTCATTGAGAAACTAAGATTTTTAAGCATATTGGTAATAATATAGGTATTTTATAGACACAATTATAGGTTTTTACAGTTTCATAAATTATGTAGTTTGAATTGCTTGTTACACCTTGCCAGAAAGAAAATAGATTTTTAATTGAGCCATAAAAATGTAACAACCAAAGAAACTTACCCATTTTTATTACATACAAGTAAAGAAATAATTAAAAATAACTAATCATTTAAAAATGTATTTCCAGAATCTGGCAGCTCATCACCCCCTCTATCAATTCTGTACTACCAGGACGATTCCCCCAGCCCAGTACTGCGTGACTTCAAGCCGTTCGACCTGGAGACATGGTGGGGCAAGAGATTGTTCCAAAACATCACCAACTCCCTTTGAGCTAGCAGAGTTTAATAAAAAGATGAGGAAACATAAAAGTTGGCGGTAGCGTAAGTCACAATCATCTGTAGTTTACTAAATTTTTATTTAAACTGTATCTTGTCACACCTAATTGCTCTTGACTACAAGCAGGAAGCAGATGTTTCGTCCATTAAACTGAATTAGGTACTAGTTTTGAGATGACGAATGAGATGAATCTTTGCCTATCCTGCTACTTCTGGTTCTAACTGATTGATAGCTTTAAACTGTGGTCAATGTCAAGATTGCTATACTAATTTTTATCTCTATACAGTACTCATTCGAAGTAACTAGTATAGAACAGTTGGAAAAAGGGTTGTAGCTATCAGTGGTCAGAGCTCTGCAGAGGAATCTCCAAACCTTATGAGCCGTGTCCAAAAGTACTCCTTTCTGCATCAAGACCTTGATCCAGCAACTTGAGAAGGCTCTCAAGTTGCTGGATGACATTCAAGGGTGAGGACTCAAGTGATTGATTGTTGAGGCTCTTGACTAACAGATCATAGGCCATAGAAACTATAATCACATACTTATTAATAATTTTATACTTACATCGATTTTTACAGATGACTTATTCTTATGAGAATATAAAAAAATTATAAAAAAAAGTTAAGTAATCTACAGTTGATTGTGGATCTCAGTAGTTATGTCATATCATAAGTAAATTTTTCCAAAAGCTCAATTTCTTTGCATTGATTCTGTGAACCAATATTCTTTAAGATTGTTGATTTGTGTGAATGATAGATTTTTGTTGATGAAAATGAAATATTTCGAATTCGGAGCAACTGTATACCAAAGAATATTATGTGACCATGTTAAGACATACTGTAGGAAGTTTAACACCATTTTTTGCCAAATCTATATGAGCCAAATTGTTTATTGAAGTTTATACAATTACTGCCTACATAAAGAGAGAGTAGCATTGTTCTACCGTCTTTATAATATTATTATTGAATGTTACCATCACAATTATTTTAGTCACAAGTTATATATAATATAATGTAACATTACTGTTTTGCAGCTACTTTACATTATATTTATCTTAAATAATGCCTTTTTGCAATCATTATGTATTGCAACCATACTATAAAGTGCCTAATTACAGCAATAGTATAAACAGTATTATAAATTGTTATGCAACAGTCGGAATATTGTTAAATTGTAAATATGTAAAGGTCCTCATATAACTATAAACAAATCATGTATTGAGTATTATTGTCATACATATTCAATGTTTGCTTCTTCATGCTTTTTCCTTCATAGAGCAAGAATTAGGTACCTAGAGGTCCATTGGGTTAGTATTTTGTATTTGTTTTGTAATTATGTAAAGACACGAGTTAATAGCGCATTGCTAAGCACCTTTATAGTTTATTTTACTTTTATTTACTCTTTTTCTTTGCTCTTACCCTGTTTGACCTAACGGCATAGTTGTGATGTTGGAAAGGTAAGTCTCATGTATTATGGTCTATCATAATGCCAACTACAAATACACACTTCGTCAAACACAAAATTTCGTCGACTCACAATTAAAACATTATTTTAATATTAACATACCCAAAGTTCCTGTGAACATATTTTATAAGAACTCGAAATTCTTGAGAATAGCTTTTTACTAAAAAAAATGTTATTACTGTTATTGTTGTGTAATGTTAAATACTTGTTTTCAATGTTTATTTGTGTTATGCAAAGTTTCTCATACTAGAGGCTGAACAATGTCTTCCAGAACAATTACCTATGTAAACTAGTCTGGTTGTAAATATATTTACAATTAAAAAATATACTGTTAATAGGCTAGGCTTAAGGTAACCATTATGTAAGGTACGGTTAGCAACAGAAGTCGGTTAACACTGCTACTTTTTGACATCACCTAAATTAACAGAAAACGATTCGATAACCTGCTTTTTAGCATTTCATGTATTAAATAACAGTTAATTTTCTTTAAAATTTACATCTGTTCCGATTTGAATGAAGATTTTTTCTCAATAATTAAGATTTAGAAAACTCAGGTGATAGTGGACTTTTGTTGCTGACTTATAGATATTCCATTATTGACAGATACATTAGAAATTCAAGGACTGTGTAGAATCAAAGGAATTAATTTATATTTATTACTGACAGGTACTTACTTCCCTTTATATTTACACATCACATTAATTATGTATGAGGCAAAACATTGTAGAAAAAAAGGAAATACTTATTTATTAGTTTGTAAAAGAATATAGGTATGACCAGACTAGTTACTTAACATCAATTGAATCATGTTATTTGTCGTGTACAAATCTTTGGAATATTGGTTTTATTTCCTTTGTACATAAGAAAATTTACAAGAATGTTTATGTGTCATACATTCAGTAACCAACGCCAGTAATAATACTTCACTGTTTACTTGTTTTTTTTTTTTTATATTTTAGTACAGTAATGTCAATTGAAAGTTTAACTACCTATGTAAAAATTTACTTATTACTTCAACAGTTATTTAAAAAATGGACTATTTATATTTGTTGTTGTGAAAAGAATATTTATTATTATAACCGCAATTGCGCAATTAAGTATAAAACGAGTTAACACGTAAAGCCGTTGTTAATTATTTTATGCAAATAAGCAATAAATGCACGAATCGTAGTATAATTTTTAACCTTTTAGATGAAATATTTGAGTCGTTGTAGTTGTAACGCAGGAGAATATTTTTAGACTGATTTAGTTATTAAACGTTATGCTTTTTGTTGTAGTTGAATAAACCATCTGATGAATTACTAATTAATTTTATTTATTGCCCTTTTGAAACTTGTAAATAATAGCAAACTAAAACTTTTAGGTAGGCTGTCAGCTTTTTTTAGCCGACTTCAAAAAAAGAGCAAGTTATAAAGTATTTTTTTATGTAAGCAAGTATGTCAATCGATATTTTCATCAATTGTGGACCGACTGCAAAAAAAAAAAATTCATTCGGTAGAGAAAGCTTGCGCGCTGGTCCCATATAAAGTATTTTTTGAGTTAGCTTCGATAATACCTACGTATTTAATCCACTTTGTGTATCTTGATAATGTTATAATATAATACTTCCTGTCACTGTTGTTTAGATAGCAAGTAGTGGTATGGGTAGTCTACTACGAATAAGTAATAAGTCTGGAAATGTAACTGCGCTAACAAAATGACCCAACAAAAGTGGTGTCACAGTAGGCGGGGCTTAAAAGTTGAGCCCAGCGCGTCATCAGTCGGACATTTGTCTTGCAAGCAAGCACACGTCAAATCTTCGCGTACGTTTTCGCCTTTATTATTATGAACAGCTGTAAATAGCCATATAAGGTTAAAATGTCCAGGGATCACTTTTCACTAGAAAGAAGTAGCAAAATTATAATTAGGATATTCAAAAATGTTCAAATACGTTATCAAACCGAGATGGTCAGTACTACGCAGAATGAAATCAGTCAATTTTTGACTTATTTGATAGAAGGTATTTTTTTTCCTGCTTGATGAAATATTGAAATTATAATGACGGTGTTGAAGAGAACGAAAAAAAAATCTTGTTTCAATCGAAGTCCATAGTTTTGAAGCAAGATGATTATGCGTTACACCGATAAATATGCCATCATTAGATATTGAATCTGCTCTGAATACACCTAAGGTGCAGCGCAGACGACACACTTTTTGTGCACTGGAGTCTGTGGCGCACAAAATGTCTGCATGGCATGCAAAAAGTCCGTCGCGAATTTTACGCAGACTCAACGCACACGACGCATATCTTCGATCATTCTGTCGGCAGAATTGTAGGCTGTAGGGACGTAGATTCTATAGAAATCCCCCACTAACGAGTGCAGATTGCATACTAAAAGTGTGCGCCGCACTGTGGACGGAAATACAAGCTTTCCCTTTCGTAGGATTTTTGAAAAATAAAATATATTACCTATTTGATATTTTTAAGTATACCTACCTACAGTTTTGTCGAGTACATTAAAACATTGAATAAATTAGTAGTGACTGTTTTTTTTTCGAATATATACCATAAAAGAAGACTTTGTTTATTTCAAATGTAGTTATGAAAATGGAATTAGTTTTCCTCATATTTTTTTTCTGTCTTGGATTGTAAAGCTGAAACTTTTAGGTATTGTTGCCGAGCTTTTATCAAAGACACCTGACCTTTGACCTTGACCCCGAACTTCCCCGTTCAAAAGATATGAATGAATTAAAAATGCATATTTGGACGATGTTTTAACACGCGGTAATGTACCTCAAAAATAAGTTTTTTTTAATTTTTTTACCCATTATTGATTCCTGACAGACAACAAATCTATATATGACTATCGACCTTTACGAAAAGCGTACTTATTCATAACATAACGTATGAATAAATTAATAATTGAATTTACAGAACAAATAATGCGATATGAATGAATGAATGAATGATTTATTTATTTGCAAGAACATAGGTAGCTAACATAAGTTCTTAAGGGGAATGCGCTGTGGTAGCCCGCGAAATTCAAATTTTCTTGCGTTTTATGCAATTTGCAGGTCTTCTTTTTCAATAGTACCTCACATTGAAAAAGAAACCGGCACATAAACTCCTAGAGGCGGCTACATTGCATTGGTGCACACCCAAAACGCAAATTCTGGGGGGCCGTGCGGGGCAAACGGACATAACTAAAAAGTGTAAAATAAAAACTTTTTTACCAAAAAAAACGATACCTACATAGTGAAAAGTTTGTTCTTGGGATAATTTCATCCCAACTACGGAACCCTTCAATGAGACTTGACGTTAACAAATGTCAGATTTATCAATGTTATTCTTTGCACTGGTTTCGAGGTATTTTACAGGTTTTTTTTTATCGAAAATAATAAGTAGGTAAAACATGCAAGGTGTAAAAATACGCAACGATCTATTTTCTCCGAGCAACGTAAAATGTTTCACAGTCAACAATTTTGCCGTAAGTTAATGAATCCCATTCATTGAGGTATCCCATTGATATACCTACCTATGATTTTCTATCTGTTTTCGGTCAACTCAGCCTTTACCCTCATTGCTTAGGTTAGGGTAAAAATTGTATGGTAGCTACCTACCCTACAAGACAGTAAAACTACTAGCAACAGCTAGGTACCAACATAAGAACCACTACCAACTAACTCATCGTTAGGCTGATTAACTGTAAACAACTCTGTATGCGACTCCAGCCTAAGGCTAGAGTTGCTTCATTTAAACATAAAGAACTATTCCCATCAACTTACCCTACCTACCTACCATCAAAATTCCCTCTACAGCCAAACAGCCACCAAAAGAACTTCATCAACAGTCTTCAAAACGTCCGCAACACGCTCGGTTCTCTGGAGCGAAGTATCAACAAGTCCAACGAGTATGAACAGAAGCTGTTGCATTGTAAGGGCTCCCACAGACACTCACATGGCGTCAACGACTGGTGGGACAGTGAACATTCAGAGGAGAGAAGTTTTAAGTGTTCTAATACTACCAGTAAGTTTTAAGATGTTGTATTAGAGTCGGTCCAATTGAAATGATAAAATATTTACTTATAGCAATCTGGCAAATCTTGTGATGGTCATCGTGGTCGTCGCCTACAGACACCCTGAAAGCGTCTTATTTCATAGCAGTAAGAACGGTTTTCTGTTTTCTGAAGAGAAAACAGATCTTCGCTAGGTGCCCTAGCTTTTGAGATTCAATTGGGTCAAGCTGGGGAAATGCTGCCCAGATCGGCCACCTATAAACCCTTATAACTCTTGTACCAGTGACCGACAAATTCTGATATTTGGTGACAAATTATATCAACTAAATAAAGTGACTAATATTTTGTATTATCAAATAAAATCCTTGACGATGGCCACGCCCGTGCGATTGCGATACCTACTATGTACATAGATAATCTTCGCCTTTTCTGTCAGGCACAAGAAACACCAAGTCATCAAGGAGTCTGGATGATTTCGCTGACACTTGGTCCTCCATGAGCATTGTTTGTCTACAATACCAGTAAGTTGATAAATCTAGGTACCAAAAATTATAATTAGTAGGGTAGATAAATGTTTGAATTGGAACATCAAGGGAAAACTTAATATTGCAGATACGAAGAGCTAGCGAAGCGATACAAAGCTCTAATACAAGCGTATGATGAACAATGTAACGCAGTAGGCATGTGCGACAAACGCCTGAAGCAATGGCGGGAACGCGTGGACTCGTCGCATGCGCACCTCACGCATGCTCACACTGCCCTACTCTCCGTCGGAGAAAAGTATCTAGTGCTCAAAAATAAGAGGAAGGTCCAAGTATGTATTGGATGATAATAATGAGTCATCTTATGTATAACCCTAATTTAAAAGAGCATCTAAAAAAACTAATCGCTAGATGATCGTTCAATATACATAGACATAGAGAGAGAACGCAGGGCGTTGTCTGTAAGGGCGAATATGATGGCCCGTAGGTTTGCTCGTTGTACCACTGAAGTAAAAATAACATTGTTCAGAGCATATTGTACATCTTTTTACACGAGTAGCCTGTGGGTCTCATACACGCGCGGACAGTACAACGCCTTGCGTGTGCAATATAATAATGCATTCAGGGTGCTTGTGGGGCTGCCCCGATTCTGCAGCGCATCAGGGATGTTCGCCGGGTCGCAAGTAGACTGTTTTTATTCTACTATGTGAAAACGATGCACATCTCTGGTGCGCAGGGTTCGGGCCAGCTCCAACGTCATCCTGAGGGCATTCACGCAGAGGTTCGATTGTCAGTACCTGAACCATTGCTGTATGGTTCACATACTGAGCAATCGAGATTTGTAATTTCGTTGTGATGTGCTTTATTTTATTTCTTTTGTTTTATTTTTAAGACTATGATCCTTTGTTGGTCGAAATAAACGCTTTCTATTCTAATATCCCAAAAATAACCGGGCAACCTTAGATTACTAAGCAGGCAACATTGAAATCTTATTGCTATTTCGGTGGCTACTTATTGATAGATATTTTTCTGTCAGAAAATCATTTTATTAAGCTGAGAATGAGCACTTTTTGATCGTCAAAAGTTACAACGTCCACCGTTCACCACTTCCTAGTGTTTGAGATGAGAAGAAGTAGCGTAGCAAACTTGAATCTAAAACTAAGTAGGTGGTAGGTAGGGTAGTGGTATCTTTGTTTGTTTAGTTTTAAGCTAAATAACACCTACTGTCAGTACTGTCACACAGTAGGTAACCAATTTGACGGCGGACAATAATTAAGTCCGCGACGATAGAACGTATTTGATATTGGTAATATGCAATAACGCAGACGTACGACGAATAGACTCACAGGATTTCCATAAGGTTTCAAATTGTCCGCGGACAAATTGTCCATCTTCTGTCAGCGCTAAAGAATGACAGAGCCTACTCTCTATAAACCCGAAGTTAAAACTCGAAAGTTTTAATAATTAACACCTGGGTCTTTTGATACTTACTGATACACATATTAAAATCAGAAGAAATTGTACGAAGAACAGTTAATGCGCATGAGACAGACTCTGCAAGACATGATGGACGTCACAACTCGTGCGCGAGTGAAGTTTGACGCGAGGCTCGAGTCGTGCATGGCCAAAGAATGCGACTCTGATGCTGCTCTCCTACTTTATGAAGTAAGTTGGTCCGATTTCTGCCTTTTGATGCGAACACTAAGTAAATACACAATGCAAATAAGCCACGACAAATAGAAGAAAGTAAAGTCAGGGAAATTAACTGTCAAGTTACATTATTTATTTACTCAGTAAATCTTAATTACAATATACTTAGCTAACACTAAATTATCTAATATCTTTGTTTCCATATCCTGCAATAGTCCTACACTAACTCGGTATTATACTGGGGTGCACTTGCATAGTGCGTACAGGGTTATTAGTCGGTTGGTGCCTCATTTCATTAAAAACGTCTAACGGGACTCTGCATGTTGCCTTCGGCCCCTCGTACCTACGCCTTCCAAAAATCCGGGAAAAAATCTGTGTAAATAAAAAGAGAAGTCCTGACTGACTGACTGACCTAGTAATCTATGCTTATAATAAATCTGTAGAGAGGTCAATTCTGTACATGACATATATTTTCAAAATAACTATCAGGGGGTAATTAGTGATCGATACTGATGCCAAAAATGCAATCAGTAAAATTTTTGTCTGTCTTTCTGTGTGTCTGTCTGTCTGTATGTTCCTTATAGAAACAAAAACTACGTACGACGGATTTTAACGAAACTCAGTATAATTATTCTTCATACTCCTGGGGAGGTTATAGTATACTTTTCATCACGCTACAATCAATAGGAGCAGAGCAGTGAAGGGAAATGTTGGGAAAACGGGAGAAGTTGCTCCATTTTTTAAGCTTCCGTCGCGTGTGCAGCCTTAATGGTTTAAGCTACATAGAAATCATTTATGACGGAAATGTTCTACATAAAATTATCTAAAAAATATCCCACAACAGCATACGTCTATCTTTTATGGTTGACTTACAATAACACGTGTAACTCCCGATAGCTTAGAAAAGAAAGAAAGAAAACTTGTTTATTCTGCACAAATAAAACGCACATAGACAAAGAATAATAATAAAACAAGAAGACAGCACACTCAGAAAGCAATATGAGCAAAAGCCTCATATTTAAGTTCGCCAATATTTTTTTTTTATTGGTTGGTATGAGACCAAAGACAATTTACACGTCTACATTGCCTCTGCTCTGAGTGGTGCTGTGTACTTGTGACACTAGTAAATCAAAACAAACAATGAGAACACAAACAATCAAACAAAAGTGGAAAAATCATACTTTTTTAACAAGAATAACATAAACATATTGATCCGTGCGTCGTATCTGCGCAAGAAATGGTCGTTGCTCAGCTAAATGCCATGACGTCGGACGAGCCTATCGTCAACGGCGCTGATTTTCAGCAACTACCTATGCCTTAGCAGTCCAATACATTAACTTAATAACATACAAGGAGTTACACGCTGACGGAGTCGTGGGCACAGCTATTAATAATAATATTCTGCGGTTCCGTATTGCGATATTTTTGAACAGTATTGTGGATTGACATATTATATTTCCCTACTAAAATACGAAAGTTAATCTGTCTGTTACATCAAAACCACTGAACCGTGAGGAAGGACATATGGTACTTTTTTACGAAAAACGACGGAAACGCGGACGAAGTCGCGGGCAAAAGCTAGTAAATAATAATGATAAATTCTTTATTGTCATGAATAGGTTACATAAAAATTTGAGACCCTGGCTCCAGAGTTAGGTTAGAGTACCTGCATTTCAGGAGCCATTTATACAGGGTGTAAGGGACAGCCACCCCCCCCCCCCCCCACCTCCCCACAGACACAAGTATATAATATAAAAAAAGTAAGTTTAAAAACTAAAACCCGACTTCTGAAAAATCGCGCTATAAAAAGTTTGAAACAAGAAAATAGTCACACGTGATGTTAAAAATAAATCGGACAGATTACGTGTGACTCCGGATTTTTAATTTGTCTGTCTTTTTCTAATTTCAGATGAGAATATTTTCTTGTTTGAAACTTTTTATAGGGCGATTTTTCAGTAAGTACTTACTTTTTATACTTACTTTTATTTAAATTGTTTGGGGTTATAATTTCGTTTTGGATACAGTCAATTTTCAAAGAAAAAAATTTAAACATTTTTAAAGAAGAATAATTATTATGTATGTATTTCGGGATGTCCGTAAGGATTGAGTCGCCACATTTCGTATCTTAATGAAATTTAATACTTATTTAGTAGTAAGTTTAAAAATTTTGTAGGTTCGATCCTCGATTTTGTAGGTATAATACTTCAAAAGATATATGAACATAAAGGTGGCACCTCAATCTAAATATTTGGATTGAGTCGCCTCGTCAGAACTAGGTACATGATGGATGAATGTTTATCATTATTTGGTATGATTTAGTAGTAGTTGTGTATAGTACCTACTAAAAATCTGAGTCCTGTACTGTTGATATTGAAGAATATACAATACTTTTAATGTGGCTCCTCAATCCATCAATCAATCAATCATAAGAACGTGAATTTCCATGAAAGTAATTAGTCAATTTATATTCCACTCCAAAGAACATTTAGTAGTAAGTGTGTTCGAATTTGTAGCATATAGAGAAAGTAGTAAAACTGAGTGAATTTAGTAAATAAACGCATTTTATTTGGCTCCTCAGTCCTGACGTTCTGCAAATAAATAATTGATTGTATCTACCTGAGATCACAACGGAATCAATAACCAGAGACACTAACATTTTGTATAAATGTCTACAAAATACTTATGTACAAATCAACATTGTATATATTCGGTATCTGAAAAAAAATATACTTTTCGATATTCATTAAGAATTCGCTATTGAGGGTGACCATGTTGTTTGTGTACCTGGGACAAACGGTCAAACTAGGTAAGTCCAGGTTCGTTAAGTTAGGGAAGCTACGGAAGATCTTCTTGTCCAAAATATCGCAGTGTCTCGAAACAAAAGTCTTTGACCAGTGTGTGTTGCCAGTTATGATTTACGGCCCTAAGACGTAGCGTTTTACAATGGGCCTCATAAGAAAGCTCAAGGTCACCCAAAAGCCAAAGAAGAGGGTTATGCTCGGTGTTTTTCTGCGAGATCGAGTTAAGAATGAGGTCCCTTTTGGGGGGAGCAGTGGACGTCTTTCGGCTGAAATGATGATGATGATGATGTTAAATGAAACCAGGATGACTAGTTTTTGAAATTTATTTTTTTAATAAAATCCCTACTTATTTCTAACAGAATTGTATTATTCACTTCGTAAAGGAGAAAAATAATAAAGTGTTCTTCCTATACGTTCTAAATAATTGCCATTTAAATACTAAGTTACCTAATAAATAAACACATTAATACTAATTGTAAAAAACTATTCAAACTGCCCATTGATACCTCTGATGTTATGGTAAGCGTTTATAACTACGATTTTGTATCGAAGCGCTTTTGTGTTTTAAAACAAATCACAATTGAAATCAAGATGTGCCAACAAAGATAATTATGCAAATTACATATAATAACAATGTTACAAAACCGGTCAAGAGCGAGTCGGACTCGCGCACCGAGGGTTCCGTTCCGATTTCTGAAAAAGTGTGCTATTTAGAGACATCGTTTTATTTTTCCTGTAATCTTTACATAAACTTCTATCATACAGAATATTTGCAGATTTTTCGCTTTGCAAACTTCGGAGATAAGGGGGGGAACGGTATTTTTTTTTACATTTTTCATCAAAAGTCGAAAACTATGCGGCCTATAAAAAAGAAAAAAAATGTTTGAGAATGTGCAAATAGCGTTCTTTCATATCATACCCCATATGCCATAGTAAACCCACTTTGAATTTTTAAGACCCCCTTTCAATCAATGTTGCAAAAAAAGTATAAATATTTCTATTTCTTTCTTATTTGCAAAATAGTTGGGTAAACATCATCTAAAACTGTTCCATATTTCAAGTTGATAGCATTAGTAGTTCTTGAGATATCCAGCTGTGACAGACAGACAGACAGACAGACTGAGTCACACCATAAGGGTTCCTTTTTTACCATTTTGGTACGGAACCCTAAAAAGGAACTATCCCTATACTATATGTTTTAAAAAACAGCACATAATAAGTGGCAGGTCCACTAATCGAATCGCAACCCGCGAAATACAATAATTGAGTAGTCCCGATGCCCATCTGTGGTCTCCGAGAGCAAATGCGCGAGTTAGAGTCAGCTCACACCGAGACGCGACGCGACGCGATGTTGCGCGCACATTTTAAAAGAGCGACTCAAAATATAACTTTATTTTCTACACGAAAATATACACATTTCATTGTGAGAATTTAGAATACGTTGCACCATGCAGCGCTGCGCCTCGTGATGCCTCGCAGCGTATAGCGATGCATCGCGACGCAGCGGTGCTTCGCCGGTACGCGCGTTGTGCAAGAGCGGTGCTGCACCTCACGAAGCCGCGCGACTACTCTACTACAGTCTCTACTATTTCCGTCCAGACTTCGTGTAGAATTGATGCAGTTTGGTCGAGTGCTCGAGTGAAATTATAATGATAGACTGGGATCTTGTTATAATCGGACTTCTTGCAGAAGAGGAAGAGGAAGAAGAATACAAAAATAAAATTAAAAACACGCAGTGCGGGGCGGGAGCACGTGGCGAATGTAGACACGTTCCGCTGCGCCGCGCGGCGTCGGCTTGAAATGGCGGCTGCGAAAATTTTTGCAGCCGTCATCTTGGATATCCATTTTGACCTCATGAACGTTTTAGGTGTTTAATCCAAAAAAAATAGGCTTGGTAGTGTCGTTAATTGGAAACGACACTACTGGTAGTGCGGCTGGTAGTGTCGTTGCCAATAAACGAAAATTCTCAAGGATCTCTTCATCAGATTCTGACTTGGTGACAATGGGTGGTCCCATTGTTCCCTCGAGAGCATAACCTTTCAAACAAAAAAATAATTGTGCAAATCCGACTATACAGGCTGACTTTGAAAACATGCGACAAAATAGATTTTGTTTCTATAAGCCACGAAACGTACATTTTCTTTTTAAATCACGTATTCATGGTCACCCCACAAAAAAATTTCATAAGAAATTAAAGAATAGCTAATAACTTTGTAAATATGTACTTTTTTTTGTATTTTTTTATACGTGCATTTAGTAGAAATTTATACAAAATATTGGCGTTTTTTGTTCCAAATTTCGTCACATGATTATGTAGATTAGAGGCAAATCTATTTACCGAAGCATCTGAATTGAGGAGCCACATTAAATATGCTATATCTCCCATTTCTTTCTTTTGTGATTGCCGACTCTTATCCTACAAATCTAATATTTTTACTACTAAATGATGTTGAAATTGCACATTAATTGAACTACTGCTTCTTTGAAAAATGACCAGTCGTATGTGTATGGTCTGAGGAGCCACACATAATGTATTGTAACTTTTTTAATTTTAACACTACCGAGCTCAGATTTTGTCTACTAAATACTCTCAAATACTACTAAATCATACCAAATTATGATAAACATTCATCCATGATGTTCTTAGTTCTGACGTGGCGACTCAATCCAAATATTTAGATTGAGGTGCCACCTTTATGTTCATATATCTTTTGAAGTATTATACCTACAAAATCGAGGATCGAACCTACAAAATTTTTAAACTTACTACTAAATAAGTATTAAATTTCATTAAGATACGAAATTTGGCGACTCAATCCTTACGGACATTATTTCGGGTAGGTTTGAAGAGACAAATGTTTAGCTCACATCTGAGGCGTGATTTTAAAAATTATTTCCAATTATCTGGTGCATGCAAGCAAAGCCGCGTGTAATAGCTAACAATATATATATTTTTGAAATGTGCTAATTAAGGCCTTTCATTTGATATCCAACACAGCATCATAAAAAAAGGTTTTTTTTTATAGTTCATGACTTTATGTTCTCTAGAGGGCGCCATTTTCAATTTAATGTGATGCCACATAGCCTATAGCCAGCGGACGATCAAGACGCTTCCAACGATACCTCATTTGTCAACATACATACATACATACCGGTCAAAATCATAACCCTCCTTTTTGCTTCGCCGTAGTCGGGTAAAAAGAGGAAGAGCTCATTGGGCATCAAAAAATTTGTCCGCATTGATGTCAATAGGATGAGTGCCCAGTGGATGGAGCATTATTAATCAGTTTATTTCAGATAAAATCAATCCATACAATTACAAATTATCAAAAACCAGAGAAATAAATAAAATATAATAAGTACAGAAAAATTTATTATTACAAATTTTGTGTTGTGTTAGTAAAATTTTATGCACTACGCCATGTCACGTCGTGTTTCAACCCCAAACACAACACACAACACATATTATACTGTCAAGCAACATGACTATCACCTTAAATTGTCCGTATTTATATTCAAATCACAACGGTCATTCTTTGACAGTTGTGTAGGGTGTCAATGTGCTTAAGAATTAATTTCCCTGACTGTACATTAGAATATTCTGTTTTTGAAAATCTCTCCTTGTACGAATAATTTAATTGGGCATGTTAGTTAGTAATGCCCGGACATACTGAGTTAAATAAACAGTTAATATTGTCTCTAATGTAGACTCCGAACAAACGGCATTAGGGAATATGCACGTAATTCAAAACTTATTCATTATTTAAATGTACTTTGTAGAGTCAAGAAACAAATTCCTATTTTTTTACATTTTTTAATGCATTAAGTACTTAATTTACAATTCATTATTTCATGTTGCGTTTTTTTTTTGGTGAAACGGAACGCAAACTCAAAACGCGTCATCTTCGACAATGCTGGAAGTGACGTCAAAAACTATGTGATTAAAAATATATTCTTTGCAAAGTGCTTGAGTGAAATCTCACTAAGGTAAGTATTGTGCGATTTCTGCTTGAATAAAGTGCAAACAATAATTTAATTTATATGATTTAGGGGTGATAATAAACCTTAAAAAAGCAGATGTAAGTAAATGACGTCACATCATGACCGCAACAGAAACACACGTTTGAACTGTAGTTGAAAATTGTTAGTTTCATAATTTTTTTGAGCAGCAAGCAGTAGTTGTATATAACTTTAAAACTTTAGTTTTGTTACTGTCTTTTAAAGATTTAGTAAAAAAAAATACATGCATATTCCCTATTGCCTAAATCTTTAGGCCGTCTACGGTGTAGCACTTGGCGTAGCACGTAGGGTCGTAGCCGTAGCTCGTAGCCGTAGCCCGTAGCCGTAGCACGCAGCATGTAGCCGTAGCGTTTAATAATAATTATTATAATTATTAAACCATAATAATTGGTGGGGCTTGCGCGCTCCGAACTCTAGGTATGTGCCGGTAGAGTTTACTTTGCCAAAACAGGTCTAGGGTAAGGAGCCAGACCAAGAGAGATACAGAAACCCGCAGGGCAGCATGTGGCGAGCTGTTGGGCAGTAGCGACCCCACGGACCATATCTCCCGGGAGAAGTCTTGTTCCTCACCTCTGCCTTGCCTTTATTGGCCGGCTCGAGTGAGCACTGATGAGGAACAGAGCTCCCACCTCATTCTTGCCTTTATTGGCCGACTTGAGTGGAGATTCGCAAGAGCAAACATGCTCGGAGGAAGGAAGTATTCCAGTAAGTGTTTGTAGGGATCTTGCCCATCTTCCGGGCTCTGGGATTGTTCTGAGAACCGTGGAATACCTCTCCACTCCTCACAAGCGCCTCAGGACATGTTGCCCCCTTGCCGCTACGACACTATGTGCTAGCGACCGTTTTCGGGGGCCCATTATTGAGTGTGCAAGTCACCCCCTGCCATTTTATCTTTGTATTATATAACATTGGTCAGGCAGGGGACATAGTCCTTCCGTAGTTCAAGGTACCCAATCCACTATAGCCACTCAAACCCATAGTCCGATATGTTTTGTTTCCATGTTCTGCAATAGTCCTGCACCAACCGGGGGTTGTCCTTGGGTGTAATTGCATAGTGCATACAGGGATAATCGTCGGCTGGTGCCTTCACTTCATTTAAAATTGTCTAAGGGGCCTCTGCGAGTTGGCTGTGGCTCCTCGTACGCCTTCCAAAGGACCGGGACCCCAGGGTCCCGAGATATGTCAAAGACAACATAAAAATAATAATAACCCCACCGCCGTATCTCTACGTTGACGTCGTGATGGGGCTTGCGCGCTCCGAACTCTGGGCCCATGCCAGTAGAGTTCACTTTGCCGAAACAGGTCTACCAAGCAGCCAGACCAAGAGAGATACAGAAACCCGCAGGGCAGCATGTGGCGAGCTGTTGGGCAGTAGCGACCCCACGGACCCTATCTCCCGGGAGTAGTCTTGTTCCTCAACTCTGGCTTGCCTTTATTGGCCGGCTGGAGTGAACACTGATGGGAACAGAGCTCCCACCTCATTCTTGCCTTTATTGGCTGGCTTGAGTGGAGATTCGCAAGAGCAAACGTGCTCGGAGGAAGGAAGTATTCCAGTAAGTGTTTGTAGGAATCTTGACCATCTTCCGGGCTCTGGGATTGTTCTGAGAACCGTGGGATACCTCTCCACTTGCCGCTACGACACTATGTGCTAGCGACCGTTTTCGGTGGCCCATTATTGAGTGTGCAAGTCACCCCCTGCCATTTTATCTGTGTATTGTATACAAAATATTAGTCAGGCAGGGGCCATAGTGTTTCCATAGTTTTAGGTACCCAGTCCACAACCACCCAAATCCATAGCCCAATATGTTTTGTTTCCATGTTCTGCAATAGTCCTGCACCAACCGGGGGTTGTCCTTGGGTGCACATGCATAGTGCAGACAAGGATAATTGTCGGTTGGTGCCTTCTCATAATTTAAAATTGTCTAAGGGGCCTCTGCGAGTTGGCTTCGGCCCCTCGTATGCCTTCGAAAGGTCCCGGACCCCAGGGTACCGAGATATGTAGACATATAGAAAATAATAATTATTATTATTATGAGAGAGAGAGAGAGGAGGGGAGGGAGGGGTAGGAGGTTGTTTAGAGGTAATCATAATAATCATAATCATAATCATAATCATTTATTTATTTGTCAGAATATGGTACATTAAATGGTCTTAAGGTTAGTCACAGGTATCGTCACATACCAATTTACCAATACCAATTTTATTAGCTTTAAGTATTTATACAGGGTGTAAGGGACAGCCCTCCGCAAACTGATAGTGTGAATTCAGTATGTCATACTAAGATGACCGGTACATGAAATTTTTTCAGGAACGTTGTGGGAATCCAATAAACCTGATTTGTTTGTGTTTTTGTGCACAAATCGGAGCGTCTATTATTGGTTGGGAGGAGTAGGTAATAGGTATGCGGTGAGTTCGATGAACTCTGTAGCTAGACAGAAAGTGAACAGCTGATTTCACACGTCGTTCGTTAGAGTATTTCTACATCCATTGCTGGTTTTTTTTGTTTTCAGTTTTGTTTTTTGCTGTTTTTTACATGAATGGAGTGCTGCGAACACACAATGTAATTTTACATTGAAATAATGAAAATGTAACTGAAAAAATTATTAAAAAAACGAAAATTTTCCTGATAAAATTTCCGGTGGAATATGATTCAAAATGAGGAGCTGAATACACCCTGTTAGTTTGCGGAGGGCTGTCCCTTACACCCTGTATATACAGGGTGGCCGGAACATTGACGTCCAAAAATAAAATTTCGGTCCCTCGTATCGTGGGGTATTCGAATCACCCCCATGTATGTTCCGCGACTTTTCATAGTTTTCGAGTTATGAATTTTTTTCTGAATGTTTGAAAATTTTCGACCTGACCAACCTAAAAAAATTCTAAAAAAAAAGTAGAGGGTTTTATCGAGTTTCTTTTTTTGCAACTGAATTTTCATAAGTAGTACTTTTATGCATAAAATAATCAGCTTCGTAACTGTGATGAAAGTTATGAAAATGTTGATCTAAAGTGAAAAATTTACGTTCGGTAAATTATGACTCAAATTATCAACTTTAAATTAAAAATCTTAACAGGTGACTTCATAATTCCTAAGTAGGCTTCAAGAATGCGCCAGACTCTCAGCTTTCATAATCATAAAAAAAATGAAGTACTTAATAGGGCTACTTTGTTTAAAATCGGCCTTCAAAGACAGCGAGGTGGAAAAATTCTTAAAATTACCCATCTGAGTAATTATTTTTTTTTGGCTATTTTCTCGTTCCTAAGGTTAATTAATGATAAGAATACTGAAAACTAACCAACAAATAGTTTCAGAGTTGGGTAAGAAAAGTTTTACGTAAAAAGTGGTTTTGAATAAAACACAGATGATAATGTGAAAAAAGTACTTAATTTATTTTTAACATTTACAAAAGGTTTTCAAAGTGGCCACCACCAGCAGCAATACACATTCTACACCTACGTAAGAAATTGTCTGGCAATCGTCTAAAAGCGTCTCTGTTCTCTCTCACAACACGTTCAGCTTCTGCAATCAACTGCCTCAGCTCTTGTTCACTTGAACAGTCTCGGGCGTATGCTATTTCCTTGTAATAGCCCCAAATAAAGAAATCGATGGGGTTGAGATCAGGTGAGCGTGGAGGCCACCTAATTGGTCCGCTGCGTCCGATCCATCTGTTGGGGTATGTTTCATCTAAGTAATTTCGGACCTGGGTTGCATAGTGACACGAGGCGCCGTCATTTTGCAACACCATGGTTCGTCTGAGTTCGAGATTCACATCTGCCAGCAACAATGGAAGTTCATTTTCCAAAAAGTTTTTGTATGTTTCTCCATCAAGTCTGGACGGCAGTTCAAACGGACCAATTAGTTCGCCATTGAGGATACCAGACCACAAGTTAACGCTGAAGCGATGTTGAAATGTCGAAGCTCTCACTTCGAGTGGATTTTCATTCGCCCACGTGTGGTAATTATGAATATTGAATATAATGTGGTTAGTTTTCAGTATTCTTATCATTAATTAACCTTAGGAACGAGAAAATAGCCAAAAAAAAATAATTACTCAGATGGGTAATTTTAAGAATTTTTCCACCTCGCTGTCTTTGAAGGCCGATTTTAAACAAAGTAGCCCTATTAAGTACTTCATTTTTTTTATGATTATGAAAGCTGAGAGTCTGGCGCATTCTTGAAGCCTACTTAGGAATTATGAAGTCACCTGTTAAGATTTTTAATTTAAAGTTGAAAATTTGAGTCATAATTTACCGAACGTAAATTTTTCACTTTAGATCAACATTTTCATAACTTTCATCACAGTTACGAAGCTGATTATTTTATGCATAAAAGTACTACTTATGAAAATTCAGTTGCAAAAAAAGAAACTCGATAAAACCCTCTACTTTTTTTTTTAGAATTTTTTTAGGTTGGTCAGGTCGAAAATTTTCAAACATTCAGAAAAAAATTCGTAACTCGAAAACTATGAAAAGTCGCGGAACATACATGGGGGTGATTCGAATACCCCACGATACGAGGGACCGAAATTTTATTTTTGGACGTCAATGTTCCGGCCACCCTGTATTTATTAGATTTAGCTAATTGTTTTAGAAACTGTAAAAAAAACTCCATCATCTGACATTAGAGATGATGGAGTTTTGGATCAACTCTTACAAATAAATTTCATTTCATTTCAGCTTTTAACAATTAATGTGATTGTAAGTCATTTTATTGTATTTTTAACTGTCTTCAAAAAAGGAGGAAAGTTCTCAATTCGTCGGAATCTCTTATTTTTATGTATATTCAGCGATAATTCTTTACCACGGCTGGGAAAGGCTAGGCAGATGATAATGCTAAACGTCGTCGTTCAGCTGTTTAACACAAAGCAGCTGTCTTGTAAAACAGCTAGCGGTAGTTTAAACAGGGTTTATTTAAAGAGAAAAGAGTGAAAAGACAGTGGACAGAAGCTGCTTGATAACTGGAAATAAAACAAAGTTAATTAACTTTAATAAACAGAATACAAATTAATGAAGGGAAAAGTCTTTAATAACCATATACAGGGTGTAAGGGACAGCCCTCCGCAAACTAACAGGGTGCATTCAGCTCCTCATTCTGAATCATATTCCACCGGAAATTTTCTCCGGAAAATTTTCATTTTTTCAAAAAAAAATTCAGTTACATTTTCATTATTTCAATGTAAAATTGCATTGTGTGTTTGCACTCCATTTATGTAAAAAAACTGCAAAAAAACAGCAAAAAAAAAAAAAAACCAGCAATAGATGTTGAAATACTCTAACCAACGACGCGTGAAATCAGCTGTTCACTTTCAGTCTAGCTACAGAGTTCATCGAACTCACCGCATACCTATTACCTGCCCCTCCCAACCAGTAATAGACGCTCCGATTTGTGCACAAAAACACAAACAAATCAGGTTTATTGGAGTCCCTTAACGTTCCTGAAAAAATTTAATGTACCGGTCATCTTAGTATGACATACTGAATTCACCCTATCAGTTTGCGGAGGGCTGTCCCTTACACCCTGTATATCACTAGCGGATAAGTAAAACAGCGGATTCGACAATCCATCTGCGACATATAGAAGTGCTTATTGCGTTTTATATTTTCAGATTCGTAAATGCAACCTCTTGTTTCTCGAAAACATACAAATGAAGGACCTTATTGAAGAGTTAATTCCGGGCCAGGTTGAATGGAAACCATGATCTACTTTATAATATAAGTTTTGACTTAATAATTACTTATTTAGATAGGATTGATATTAAACGAACACATTGTATTCAATAATGGTTTAATTTGTACCGTTTAAAAACAAAACAAGTAAATAAAATAGTATGTAACAATACTAATAATAAGCCTACCGCAAATACAGTTTGCGCAATTTTCATTTTAACAATCTATACTAATCCTTTTCGCTCAATTAAACAATAAAATTATTTATTAAAAACATAATATTCTCCTCGAAACATTGATTCGATGTTGTTCTTAAATTGTAACAGTTTCGAAAGAAAACACATATAATTACTTTATACATACTTATAAAAAATAGTATCAGACATTATAAACTTACTTAGCCTACCTAAATCTTTTAGAAAGATTAAATACCCACATTTTGGGCAATTTATTTAAGCTCAAGTCAATTTATTTAAGGGCACTCTCGAGGTACTGCCGCATTATTATTGTTCTATCTAAATATTGCGATTAGGTATACTGCGAGTGATAATAGATGTCCTCGAAGAATATACTACATAAAGTAGGTAGGTGGTGGATATAGGTACAAGGTGCATTTTTGAGACGGGGCAGGTACCTCGTTCAATTTCTAGGGTTCTGTACGTCAAAAGTACGAAAAAATGGAACCCTTATATTATCAGTTCATCACTCATGTGTCTACCATCATTAACCAAATCGGACAGAGTAAATCTGTCCGATTTGGTTAATAGTGGAGTGTCTGTATAAGTAGAATAGGAGCCATAAGTAAAACCAGGAAGGCCTTTATTCAATCACGCCATATTTCCCGGTCTATTCTTATTAGGGATACTAAATAAAGTGACATTTGCGTTAACCGGTTAATAACAGCTTTAAAAGCAAGTTCACTGTACCAATCATATTTTTTTTCACGTTAAAATAAACAAAACGCTCCTAATCCTAAATACGCATTTTTTGCCATACTTAACACTTTTTATTATTTTTTAGGGTTCCGTATCTCAAAAATAAAAAACGGAACCCTTATAGGATCACTCGTGTGTCTGTCTGTCTGTCTGTCACAGCCAATTTGCCCCTTTTTGGGGGAAAATAAGTAAAATAAAGAAAAAGTTTTGCAAACTGTACCGTGTGACATATCAAATGAAAGGGCTTACTGTGATTTTTTTTTTTTTAAATTTTAAAGTAAATTATTTTGAAGTTATTTAAGAAAATAGACGAAAATTTACCATTCCCCCCCCCCTTTTCTCCGAAACTACTGAGCCAAAAATTTTGAAAAAAAAAACAAAATAGTTCTTTATTTGTAGATTGCAGGAAAACCTATAAGAAGTCTATGATCTTAAAATAACATGGTAAATCTATATAAATAAAAAAATCAAAGTCCTGACTGAGTCACTGACTAAATATCAACGCACAGCCCAAACCGCTGGACCTAGAGACTTGAAATTTTGCACATAGATAACTTATACAGTGTAAACATTCACTAATGAAGGATTTTTGTAAATGTCATCCCTAAGGGTATAAAATAGGGTATGAAAGTTTGTATGAAAAACCTTAGCCCTTGAGTTAATATACTTGAAACTTAGCACGACTATATATCTAAACAAATTATAAAGTTTATATTTTTTAGTTTTCCTAAACTACCTCCTAAGGAGGGATTGGGGGGTGTCAGAGTTTGTATGGAGGAATTTTAACGCACGGTCCGATTAACTCAAAACTAATTTTTTATACTTGAGATCAAAATTGAAGACTAACATGTATCAGGGTTTTCGAAAAATCAACCCTTAAGGTTTGAAAAGGGGTAAGTAGTCAATTTTACTGGAGGCTTGATTAACTCGAAATTTGGTTAAATAATCATTAAGTCAAGTTAGGTATTAGGGGCTGGTATCCGCAACTCCACGTCAATGCGCGTATTTTGAGTCAAGTTATGGGAACATCCCAAACGATTTTTAATTCCACCCCTGTGGACGTGACAACAGATAAACAAATTTTAACCTAGCATGTGGGGTGTTATTGTCTAGAACTCATCGAGTAGAGTACAATTTTTTTTTTTCATCTTATAAAATGAAGAAATAGGGAGGGTAAGAGCTTTCAATTTTAGACCATTATATTACGAGCTCTATCGCAACAATTCAACAAATTAGGAATTTGAAACTTCTGTAAGTATTTAATCAACAAATACTAAAAACGGCGATTCAAAGGTATTTTGTTTCAATATGGGCGATTTTCTGCAACTGCAAAAAACAACCTTGTAATTCACAGTATCATTATGAAATACAAAGTTATCTAGTGTGTAAGCAATATGATTAATAAACGTAGCATGTTGCGGGTGACATTTGACGATTTTTAAAATTATAATAAAGAGAACGAGATTTTTGCTGTGAGAATCATTATCGATAAAATTGAATTGCATAATGTCACTGACCTAGTCATGCGATACTGACATCTGTCACCCGCTCCATGCTACAACGCAAACAGTGTAGTACAATGCATTTCAACTAAGAATAGGAATGACCATAATGTGAAGATTTAGCAAAACAGCACCCTCGTTTACACATTTGCAAAGTCAGTGACATATTTAACAAAAAAAAAAATCCAAAAATTTAAGTAAAATGGATAAGGATATCACTACAAAACTTTGCAAGCCGTATATTTCAAGTTTCAGTTGACAGTTAGAGGTAATTGACGCACTGTACTAGAAATTGTCCAACTGACAGATGTCATCAGGAATGCATCTCTAGACGACGGCCGGACTGTAAATCTATATACAGATATACTACTTATTCTACTTTAAAGCTTTTTAGTATTTTTCGCTAGTGGCAATCTGCTGCCGTTTGATGTAGCACAGCACATTGATCCAGAGGAAGGATGCTGAGGCCACGTATGTGACTCTCAGGTGAGAAGGAATGAAGAAGAAGTTCACAGTCTGTACCGGGATCCAGAATGTTTGATTTGCTATAAAAGCCGTTTTATACTTCTGTCGAAGCTCTTCAAAGATGTCTTGTTTCCCTTCCAGGACACTTAAAACTGTAAAATAAAAATTGATGTTAATATTTTGATGAAAACAGTTCAAAGTTAAGTATTAAAAAAATAACGAGCGAGCTTTACAGTAGTCTCATATGAGGTGTAACATCTGACATCTCACCTTGGTAAAACTACTTTCTAGTTCCATACCAATGAAGCAACATTTATAGGTAGGTATGGCAACATTTCAATCCGTCCGAACCCTAAAAAATTTTTAGGGTAGCGCTATATACCTACTCGAAGTTGCAACCACTCAGAGCAGGCAGACCGACATCATTCACATTAGGGGACTACTCTACAACCCATTGAAGTAAATCTAACCGTATCCATGATCGTTATGAAAAATCCTGTGACTTCTTAGTCTATTAACGTTGGACTACTATTTACGCCACACCACGATATACAACTTTTATAATATAATTACTATATGTAAAAAGCAACTGCAGATTCGGTACCTAATGTTTCTTTGTAGTACGATAAATAGGTCCAAAAGGGACCAAAATATATAAAAAAGAAAGACTTACTAATAAAAAACAACGCCAGCAGCGTAGGCGTCATTAGAAACTGGTCACACGCTACTTTCGTCAGCACCGTTTTCACAGACGTCCCGACGAATTTCTTATCCAGGAATTTGTACCTGTGAAACACGTAATACCTACTTTGTATACAAAAGACACATTCGATAAAATAGGTATTATATACAATATTATATACAATAATATTATATAAAATACCTATTATATTCTTGAACTTTTATCTTTCTGACTAGCGTCAAAAATATCGGGACGCACACTGTTCAAAATGATTTCAACAACTAAGAAAATTAAACTATATCTCAACTGGATAAAGTTCTTGTCAGATTGAGTTAATATTTAATTTTCATAGTTGTTTAAGCATTTTAAACAGTCTGTTCGTCCCGAATATTATTGACGCTGACTGTACACTACCTACATTGACGAATACAGGATGTATGGTTACCTGTAGACTACATTTTACAGAACATAATATCCTGACTCTCCCGTCTCTGTATATCTTTGAAATAAGTAAGTATGTCTGTTTTTCAGGAAAAATATATAATTTTTCCCATTAGATTACACCGAGCCACGAAACTTGCGACAGCAGAACGATCAGCATTACTGGTTTCAAAACTATCCATTTTCCATTCAGCCGTATGTAATGTGTATCAAGATTTATAATAAAATTCCGAAGTCATTATAAGAAATAAAAAGTAAGCTTCTAATTAAAACAAAATTGTTCACTTATTTGAACCAAAAGTTACAGTAGTAGTAGTAGTACACATTGCAAGAGTTTTTTTGAAGAAAAAAAGTTAATGTAATGGAATAAATAGCTCACCATATTGTTAACTTTTTTTCTTCAAAAAAACTCTTGCAATGTGTACTACTACTACTACTGTAACTTTTGGTTCAAATAAGTGAACAATTTTGTTTTAATTAGAAGCTTTCTTTTTATTTATTATAATGACTTCGGAATTTTATTATAAATCTTAATACACATTACATACGGCTGAATGGAAAATGGATAGTTTTGAAACCCTGATCGTTCTGCTGTCGCAAGTTTCGTGGCTCGGTGTAATCTAATGGGAAAAAACACTTATTCTAATTCTCTAATACTTAAACTAATAACATAATTCGATAACAGCAGCAAAAATATACAATTATAAGTTGGTACTTATTTTATTATTTTTGTAAAGAATTTTCTGTAAGTAAGGTAGCTAGTAGTTTTGTTTTGCAGTGCCCTCTTTTAACGTTATTCCAACCACTGTACAACATTCAAAATCAAAATCAAAATTGATTTGATTTGATTTACATCGATCTGTACAACATTGATTTGATTTACATCTAGTGGTCTAGTGGCAGTGATTTTCACGTTCAATCCCCGAGTTTTCAAAGTAGGTACTTACAGTTCGATTCAAACTTAATGGCGAATTGGAAGATAGCTACGAGTGCAAGTTAAAGTACGATTCAAACTTAAAAGAGCTAAATCATAAATAAATCTTAATTCTTAAACGAAAAATACTTAATCGAGCTTAACTAAATGGAGCCAAAATTATTGTCGACTTGACTTGTACCTGCGCGATCAGCACTCGCAGCTGACTTCCGAGTCGCCATTAAGTTTGAATCGAACTATAGGTACTTACTTATTATTGCTCTGGCTTTTCCCGTTTATACATTCTCCGTAGATAACAGGAGGGTCTGTGCTAGACTGGCTCGCACCCTTTTACCTACATGGGATTTACAGACAAAATCTTGATTTATATGCTTGCCTCTACGAGGAATACAAGAATGGTGATAGTTACCTTTAATAGCATTAATCACCTACCAATAATATAATGTAGGTGCGTAAAGAGTGCTGCCTACAGCGACAATACGTGCTCCCGATACGGGTTTGTAGTCTGGCTTTTCGGGCTGAAACAAAACAAAACATGCGTATAATCAGCCATAATAATACATAATCATAATAATAAATAATAAAATAATCAGCCTATAATGTTCGCAGCAGTGCGAAGTCTGCAACCTAATTGCGTAACACATTTGCAATCACTATCCGAGAGTTATTTATTTTTACCAGACTACGCGGCGCAAAGGAGGGTAATGTGTTTATTGGCCTATGTATGTTTGTTCTTTTGTGGCAATCTAGTGACCAAACGCGTACGCCAATTTTGATGACTCTTACGTCAATCGAGGACCCCACACATTTCACTGGAAGTCCGCCGGCAGGCGGTCTTTCATAGAAACTGTTTTTGACAGCTTTTATGAATGACCTTAAAATCATGTGAGTGTCACTATAAAGACATTGCAGCAATCAAAATTCACTAGGGCGACAACCAGACGCCATAATTAACGTGAAAAAGAAAAAAATAAAGTCGACAAACTATATCAAGTAGAGTATCATTGAATAGGTCTTTGAAAATCATCTCTATGTTTCTCTAATCATTTTTAGGGTTCCGTACCAAAATGGTAAAAAAGGAACCCTTATGGTGTGACTCAGTCTGTCTGTCTGTCTGTCTGTCTATCTGTCTGTCGCAGCTGGATATCTCAAGAACTACTGATGCTTACAACTTGAAATTTGAAACAGTTTTAGATGATGTTTACCCAACTATTTTGCAAATAAGAAAGAAATAAAAATATTTATATTTTTTTTGCAACACGGACTGAAAGGGGGTCTTAAAATTCAAAGTGGGGCTACTAGGGCATGTGCGGTATCATATGAAAGAGCGCTGTTTGCATATTCTCAAACATTTTTTCTTTTTTTTAGGCCGCATAGTTTTTGACTTTTGATAAAAAATGTAAACAAAAATACCGTACCCCCCTTATCTCCGAAGTTTGCAAAGAGAAAAATCTGAAATTATTCTATGTGATAAAAGTTTATGTAAAGCTTACAGGAAAAATAAAACGATGTCTCTAAATAGCACACTTTTTCAGAAATCGGAACGAAACCCTCGGTGCGCGAGTCCGACTCGCCCTTGACCGGTTTTTTTAATTTTTAATGACTATTTAGGATCTTTATGGATTTAAAATTGGTTAGCAACCATTATCACTTAAATTTTCAAAACATTTAATAAATCTATACTAATCTCAACGAATTAAGAATGATATTCTTAATTCGTTGACTAATCTATACTTAATAATACTTATTATAAAGAGGTAAAATTTGTATGTAAGTTTGTAAGTTTGTATGTATGGGGTAATCTCCGGAACTAATGATCCAATTCTAAAAAAATTTTCACAAGTAGAAAGCTACATTATTCCTGAGTGCTATAAACTTTAATTCATACCGGTCGCTCTTGAGCGAACATGTTTAGTGTGGACGTTTTATCAATTTACCCATAGTTGGCGTTGTGCAAATAAGTAATTTTTCTGAATTGCGAGATTTTCCGCGGATTGACGACCCTCTCGATTTATTATTTCAATAATGTCGGTGGAATACAGCGGAAGAGTTTGTTTCTTTGTTAGTTTGTTTGAACGCGCTATCTCTGGAGTGCCCCAGTTTGAAAAAATCTTTTTGCATTTTATAACCCAGTTCTTGAGGAGGGCTATAGGCTATATAACATCACGCTAGGGCCCTTAGGAGCCGAGCGCGAAGTAATAGCGCGGGCAGGCGATGCGGAAGGATATAGGCTATTTAACATCACGCTAGGGCCCTTAGGAGCCGAGCGCAAAATAATAGCGCGGGCAGGCGATACGGAAGGATATAGGCTATTTAACATCACGCTAGGGCCCTTAGGAGCCGAGCGCGAAGTAATAGCGCGGGCAGGCGATGCGGAAGGATATAGGCTATTTAACATCACGCTAGGGCCCTTAGGAGCCGAGCGCGAAGAAATAGCGCGGGCAGGCGATGCGGAAGGATATAGGCTATTTAACATCACGCTAGGGCCCTTAGGAGCCGAGCGCGAAGTAATAGCGCGGGCAGGCGACGCGGAAGGATAATAGTCTATTTAACATCACGCTAGGGCCCTTGGGAGCCGAGCGCGAAACAATAGCGCGGGCAGGCGATGCGGAAGGATATATGCTATTTAACATCACGCTAGGGCCCTTAGGAGCCGAGCGCGAAGTAATAGCGTGGGCAGTCGATGCGGAAGGATATAGGCTATTTAACATCACGCTAAGGACCATAGGAGCCGAGCAAAAAGAAAAAATGTCAGAAAGGATGCTTAAGCGCAAACGAAGTAATAACGCGGGCAGGCGTTGCGATGCGATGCGTCGTTGGGGACAAGAAATTTCACGCGGACGAAGTCGCGGGCAGAAGCTAGTCTGTGATAAAGTTCTTATTGAATCGTATCGTAGGTAAGGTCTTATTAATATGAAACATAATTATACATTATGTAGGTATACATAAATAATTCAATACCTAAATGTATATGTAATTCTTAAAACTCGACCCCATTAAAATTGGGAGAAGGCTAGGCAGTTGATGATGATGCTAAAATTCTTAAAATATCATAATAACGGTACTTTAGTTAAAATTATCTTTTCTGGGTCTCGAGTGACAGACCCAGAAAAGATAATTTTAACTAAAGTACTTACCGTTATTATGATATTTCTAATCCATTGATACATAAGTAGGACCTACTTAGGTATCATAAATTCGTCTGCTCAGCAACGTAAATAACGCAATGAACGTGACTGAACTGCCAAAATGAAAGTAATTGCGATCAATTGTCATTAAGTGTGTTAGCAATTACCTCTCTGCTCTGCTGGCTGGTTACAAGATTTTCATTCAACAAGCAATCCCTCCTTTGTGCTCTGCGAAGAGCTAAAGATAGATTTGAGTGTGTTTATGATACTTATTGAAATAATATATTGATAGATATATCTTACTAGTACCACAGCTAGTACCGTTAATGTAAACATAGTTCGCTATGCCTATGAGTGGTATGACGTCATCACGCAGAGATAGTAACCGACACATACGCGCTCACGCTTCAATGGTAGCGTGGCCGAGCGGTCTAAGGCGCTGGTTTAAGGCACCAGTCTCTTCGGAGGCGTGGGTTCGAATCCCACCGCTGCCAAAATCTTTTTGTACTTTTTAATCATTTCTTTCCAGTTTTTACATTGGGGACCAAGTTTTTTATGATAATAAAATTGAAATTATTGCGGAAGCTTGCGCGGTGATCTCTTAAAAATATTAACTTTGCTTGGGTAGGTACCTAGTTTTTTAGCTTCGATATCACGTATTTATACCACTTTGTGTAGCTTGATGATGTAATAATACTTCCTGTCACTGTAATATAAATAGCAAGTAGGAAGTGGTATACGAATTGATGTGGGTTAGAATCATTTTATTTAGAAACTTAAGAGGGGCTTGTGGCTAAATAGTAACAGCCGCACAGGTCGATAGATCAGGTTAAGCTACGCTTGCCGTGGTTGGTTCAAGGATGGGTGACCATCTTTGACTGTTATCCGTGGATCTTTGACAGTCGTTAAGGTACGGGTCGTCGGAAGCACGAAAGTCTGACAACCAGTCCTACCAAGGGGTATCGTATTGCCCTAACTGCGTTGAGGTGGATGGTGCTATCGGTCATATACAGGGTGGAAGGGACATCGACGCGAAAACGGTTACCATGTACCTATTCAGTAGGTAGTAGCTATACATCATTCTGAGCAAATTTGTGAAATGAGTTTTGGTGAAACATTAATGAACCCAAAGTCACATCTATCTATGCTCGAACTTTTAAATAGCAAATGTTCCCATTTGATAGCGAAATGACAGTAAAAATGACAGTCGAAGTGTAATTTTACTGCAGCTAATTAAAAGTCCGACCATAGTATCTCTGCGACTTCGATGCGCAGTATTTGTTGTTGCGAGATGTAAAAAAATGAAATGAAATGAAAAAGTGTTTATTCACAGAAACAATTTTTACACATTATATTTACCTCCGCCAAACTGCAAAACAGTTTGTTGGCAGACGTAGCTCCTTTTTTTACTATTTACATATTTTTTTTTTTTATTGACACTTTTTCACATACATGTAATTAAAACTATTCCTTCATTTTTTAAATTTAAAAAACAGACATTTTTGTTTATTTTTTAGTTATTCTCTATAGTGAGGCTTTGACAAAAAACATTAAAGAGGTACTTATGTATTTTATTTTTAAAGGCGGTTTTTGTGATACAACTGTTTATATCGTCTGGAAGGTTATTAAAAATAGTAGGGACTAAAAAATTTCTACACCTTCGACCATAATAATTATTAGAAGAAGTGGGCACTACAAATCTTCTCATATTATTATCTTCTTTTGTTCACCATCAATAAAGAACACAGCGTGTTGCTAGCAGGGCATTTTCGTCAAAATGTCTACCAACTCACTTATGGGATGTCCCATACATACAAGTTGCAAATAATTAACATTTTTTTAACATAGAAGTGTCGAGTAATTATTAAATAGTTCCAAAAGACTAGTTTTCTTTTTTACTTAAATTGCCAACAGAATTTTTTTTTTTAAAGTAACAAAATTAAATCCTGAAATGTGGCATCTTACGTCTTGCAGTACTGTCCTTATTATTTGGTAACGGTCATGACCAAAACGTATCTAAGTTACTATTTATTTACATAATTATATTATTTGAAATAAGCTCCATTTAATAAAAAAAATACATACCTAGCAAAATTCGTGAAATTTATCATTCGACTAAACCAAGAATTTGCTAAAATATCCAAAACAATATTATTTTTATTTATTTATTTATTTAGTTCAGACACAGAGATCCATATTTATGTTAGTAGGTATACTTAGACAACTATGTTAGTAACCAACGATAGTACTATGACAAACATACAAAAGGCCACAAACACTTAAACAAAAATATTGAAGTAGGGGTCCTGTACTTATCTAAAATCAAATTGTAAAAACTAAATTAAAAATTATTAAAAATTAATTCAATGTTATTATAAATTAAATAAATCAATAAAATTACATAATTAAATAAATAAATTAAAATTGTAAACTAAATTTAAAAAATATTAAAGTTCATTCCAATTAATGTCAATCTTAAAAATGAAATATTATTAAAAATTAAATAAACAAATATTACAAATTGGAATGGAAATTAAATTTAAATTACTAACTTAACAAAGGACCTCCAGAGCGGGGATGAGACCCTGTCAGCTAAAGTGTTCAGGATTTTGTTGCGGCCGCCACGCAACCTGCAGATCAGGGACACCGTCTTCTTGCGAATGATGGCATGAAAGCCATCAGTGCGAAACAGCGCAAACATCCCCGATGCACTACAGAAACGTGGCAGCCCCAACATCATCCTGAAGATATTATTATACTGGATGCGCAGGGCATCCAGCGATCTTTTGGTGTGCCGAACCCACAGACTTCCCGTATAAAAGCTCTGACAATATGCCTTAAATAGCGTAATCTTGACTTGTTCAGAGCAACGGGAGAATCTGCGGACCAGCATGTTACCTCTGACCGCTAGTGCCCTACGCTCCCTCTCAATGTCTACATCGTCCTCAAGGCCGTCGGTAAGGAAATGTCCCAGGTATTTAAATTTCGTAACACGATTTACGCTCATGCCATTTAGGGTAACGCTGTGAGAAAGATTGGGACACCCACCGGCGGCCCTAAAGACCATGTATTCAGACTTCTGTACATTGTATACCAGGCCATGTACCTCTGCATAGGCCTCACATACTTTTAACAGCTCTCCAAGACCCCCCACCGTCGGGCTCAGCAGCACCATGTCGTCCGCATAGCTTATGTTGTTGATACGAACGCCATCTATCGAGCAACCGACGCGCTTGCTACTGAGCTCGACGATGAGGTCGTTTACATACAGGTTGAAGAGCTTGGGAGAAGTCAGCCCTCCCTGCCTCACCCCACTCTCCAACCTATACGCTTCAGAGAGTGTATTATCCCACCTTACAAAATTGGTTTGGTTTCCATACCAATACTTCAGCATGTTGAGCACAGCCACCGGTATACCCCTGTCCCTCAACTTTTTCCAAAGCACGTCATACGACACGAGGTCAAAAGCTTTGGAGAGGTCAAGGAAACAGGCATATACCGGCGTCCTACGGTCAGTATAGTACCGGACGGTATGCTTGAGACCAACGATTGCGCTTTCAGTGGACAGCCCGGGCTGAAATCCGAACTGAGCGTCGTGTAGATTGATATAATTATCCAAGCTGGAATCAAGCAAACCGTCCAGCACCTTAGCAATCACAGTGGCTAGAGATATGGGGCGATAGTTCCCCTTATCCGAGATGTCACCAGTCCTGTTCTTCACAATAGGCACTACGATGGTTTTAATTAAATCTTGTGGTAAATAGGAGTGATTCATGCACATTGTGAAGAACATGGCTAGGACTCTCGGCAGGTGAACCCCAGCGTGCCGCAAGTGCTCAACACTAAGCCCATCATGACCTGGGGACTTACCACCAGTCATTTTCCTTAAAACGATGCTTACCTGCCTAGCTGTGAAACATACAAACGACTCATCCCCCTCATATCCGGCCTCTGAAATAGTAGACAACGCTGAAGGTCCCAGCGGGGAGCGCACCTTAAAATGCTCTCTGAACATATTTGCAACATGTACCGGTTCGCTTTTCCCATCCACACTCACCGGGAGGCCAGGCCTAATATCATACTTTCCAGTAGCCTTCCAGAATTTGGCGAAATCTTTTGCCGACCTGTGTTCAGCTAAAATGTCCATTCTAAGTTGGTCCTGATTGTTTTGGCACCACTTCAAATGACGTTTAAAAATTTTACGTGACTCAAGCATTTCGTCACAAATGATGCCAGCAGAAGGCCGCTTGCATGCTACCCACAATTTGAACTTAGACCTGGCCGACCGATGAGCCTCACGAACATGTTTATTCCAGCCACATAAGTGCCTGCTCTTATTTTGTTTACTGCCACGCTTCCCACTGGACCCAACAGCGGCGTCACTTAGGATTCGCACAACATTCTCATACAATTTGTCCAGCATAATTTTGTGGTCTTCCAAGCTGCAAGACCCATGACTACATTCCGTGAAATCACTAGGAAAATCAACGTCGCGAAGTCCATTGTTACATAATTTATGATACATATTGACTTGAGATTTATCTCTCACACCCCAAATAACTGAGCTACACCTCAAGTCACTTGTCACCAGTTTAGGCCTTACAACACTAATATCACATTTAATAAGTAAAGGTAAGTGATCAGATATGAAAACATCCTCTATAACTTGAACCTCGAGTATAGTTTGCCAGGCCGACAATGACACCACACAATGGTCCAGCCATCGCCTGCACCCATGGGCCTCGCTAACAAAGGTATAAGTGTTATCCTGTGAACCCAATTTTTCTAAGTCTGCACAAGTCCAAGATTGATCCGAGCAAAAATTAATCAGTTCGTTATAAAATAATTCATGAGGGTGAGCATTAAAATCACCTAAAATAAATAAATTCTCAACGTCCTCACTAGCTGCTATTGCACTTATCTCACCCAGGACCTCAGCCATAATTGGTAAGTTGTCTGGCGAGTCAGTCGGCATGTACACAGAGAAAACAATAATTGTGCGACCGTCAACAACAGCCCGTATACCTATTAATCGGCTGCTGGTACAATTCACCACAGTAACCCTTTCAAATATACCTTTTCTCCATAGTATGGCTACCCCCCCATAAGGTCTTCCCTTCAGCAAACCCACAGACGTATCTACAGCGGACTTACCTGCATACTCAAAATTGCTAGAAATAGTTCCCAACAGTGGTATGTCATGGGGCAGCAACCACGTCTCCTGGAGTGCTACTAAATCAGACATTTTACAGATGTCCCTTATACTGTCAATAGATCGCTTGGCCGACTTACAATTAAAGCTAATCAAATTAAAGTATTTATTACCAGTTAAATCCATAGTGATAATTATAATTAACTTGCATCATACTTAGATTTAGTTTTGTACATAAAATGCACAAAACGTCTAAACGTTATTCCATTAGGCCAAAAATTATCATCTAAAAATAACTCTAAACTACACTTAGAAACATACACTTTGTAAGCGTTGTACTTCTTAGGCTGCTTCATATTTATTATTTTTAGGGATACGGTAACGTTTGTTCTGTCCTTAATATAACCAATAATGTCACTTTCAGTTGTTTCTTTACTAACGTTTGAAATGAATAGCGGAACTTTTACATCGGCCGCTCTAAATTTCCCGTCGGGCGCTGTAGAAGCACAGCCTCTCTGCCCAATAAGCTTATAATAACGTTTAGACGTTTTGTTTCTCACTAAATTTATTAAAAATTATTAGTAAGCTGTTTTCAAAGTAGGTAGCAGTTTAAAAAAAATGCCCAGCAACGTTTTCCGACACACGAAAACATGTTGCCCGAACTTTGCGCAACTGTTTTTCCAATCGGCATTAGGTATTAGGATTGGCCGTAGACCTCACTCACCAAGTACATCTTGTTAAAGGTCTGCTGCGTGAACTCTGCGGCCGTATAGAAGCTGGCGTACACCGTCACGTTGGTGACCAGGGGCCGCTTCTTTAGCGACTGCTGGAACATGCGCCTCAATGTGCTCAGCATGTTTACCTCGGAGGTGACGCGAGGTGTGACCTGGTGGAAATGTAGACACTTGTAGAATACTTCCTAAAGAGATATTAAATCGACTTCTTATACTTTTGCCCAATATTAGCAGTGGAAGCGATAGGAATATCAAACAATTCTGTCAAACAATTTTATTGAAAGTTTTTACAGCCCACAAACTTAATTTCATGTAGACTTAATATATCTCGCTTTTGGCATATCTTTGTTTTCCTGATTTAGCATTTAATTTATATGTAATTTCACAAACCCAGACGTAATCGAGCAAACGTCTATCATCGTTGACCTCTGCATCATTACCATTTCCCTTGACCTGATACCTGAACTAATTAGCATAGCGCGTGCATTGTGTGTCAGTGATACTACTTATTGTTACATAGTAGGTATGTACAGGGTACGGAACTTGGAGGTATACAACTTTTTTTCTCAACAACGCGGAATTAAGAGAAACGGTGACATTGATTGGGCCCCAAGATCCACGGATTAGCAGCTCCTGACATATTTCTGTGGGGCTATCTAAAGGGACGTGTCTATGCTAACAGGCCAATGAACCTTCATCAATTAAAAATAAAATATCCGAGACACATTCACTGAGATAACGCAGGAAATGTGTGAAAATGTCTTGAAAAACACTATATTTAAAAAAAACTTAATATTTTTTATACTTAATTGAATAACATTTAAAAATAGAGTGTACACCTGTTATTTGCCCACCATGTACCTACGTATAATTTGAATACAATAAAACGTAAACTATGTAGCTATTTATTATTACACGTATCGTAACGTAGGTATCTCATTTACACTACCGCTATTGCGCGCTAGGGACACTGCGAGATATGCTAACTCTCAAACGTAAGTAAGTACCTACTTCACGTGTGCAGTAGGTTGAGGTCTTATTTTTGAACAATGTAAACTGTTTTGAGATAACAGTTACTGTGGCAAACATACAAGAAAGACTAATGAAACGTATTGACGAGATAAGATTAAGCGAACCTTGTATCCAAATGCTATGATCCAATGTCAACTTTTGTTGAACAATAGAAAAGAAAACACAGAACATATAAAAATGTAGGTACCAATTCTCAATCTCATCAAACACATGTTCTTGATATGTAACAGGATAAATTTCATACTAACCACTACTCAAATTCAGATGAAATAGAGACTGGCGTGAGCGTCTTTCTATAATATGAGCCAGGCAACCCATGGGCCTGGACTGTTCGTGTACTATCGATCTTAATATATCACGCAAAAAAAGACGAAAATATTCTGTTTAGCATGGCCGACTGATGAAGAAGGACAGCTGATGATGAAAGTATTCTACTGGGAACTATGAGTACCTACCTATAATAGGATAGGTCTTAACTACACAACTCTATTAAGTTAGTAAAGTACTCTCAAATATGTTTTGATGAAATAAGCAAAATATCAGTTGGCAATCAGCTCGATGACTCTATCGTATTTTTAAAGAGTTTAATTTTTAATCTCATAATATTCTACAGGTCAACAATGCTATGCATTCATATCTTTTAAAGATTACAAATTTTTAAACCCTACGTGAACAAGTACTTATACACATTTTGCTTCGCTTATATAGGCTATCGAGTTATCGAGGTCGACTGCACCGAGAAGAAACATTATTTACGGAGGAAATTAAACTTTATTCTTATCGATTGCAGTGAAATTAATGCAAGTTGGAAGCAAAATATATACTCGATCAAAATCGAAATAAAACTAAAATAAAATGAGCTGCACTGGACATATGTACGAGTATAAAGATGGGCCATAAATGGAACAAGGGAAAATACAGTAGGAAGGACACTATTTGTTACGTGTGATGAAGCACAATTCAAACAGGGAGTTGAAACAATATCGGTACCACCAGATCCATACAAAACCTTATTAACATACTCAAAGTCATATTTAATTGAGTTACTACAATTTATGAATCGTTACAGGAGGATAACCTGAACAACAGGTAAAACAACATTCATATGCCCACGCAGACAGTATCAATTCGATTTTCGAATATCCTAGGATATGATTAAAAGGAAACACTATCACTTACAATCAACTCTCAGAGGTTTTTGCTTCCAACTATGTCCTTAACCTAAAAACCGCTTTACAATAATAAACACTTATTGTATACCACTATCAGTAAATCCAAAGTATTCGAATACAGATAAACACTTTACGTCGTATGCTACGTGCGCAGGCGACTTGTATCAGCTGTTATTCAAACTGAACTGTCCCCTACATCGCAGTCAACTGACAATTGACTTCAATGGAATAATTAAATGAGGAGCGTCGTGTTCGTTGAACATTCACTCCTTATTTAACAATACAAATCTGACCTTACATTGAATCTACTGTCTGTAACTGGGGTAGAACCATGCGTGGTGCGTATTGAAACGTTACCGCATTTTTCATCAAAAATATTCTTTCGCAGTGCTGTAGAGGCTCATAAATATAAACCAAAATATAGATCAGATATTGTGTTTCGATCTCAAATTGGGTACCCAACGATATTATATTATGACATAATCACTATTATGAATCAATAATTCTCACCTCGTGTGTAAATTTCTTTGCCGCTGCTCATCCTATATCCACTATGAATCAATGACACTTCCGTTTGACAGACGTATTTACGTCCCATCCATTCGACGGCGAATAACAAATAATGTTATATTAGCGAACTGAACTTCCGAGTCAAAACTTTTCTACGATTACGCAAGAAATTGTACTGCAAACCTGCACTCGGTTTTGAGGCAGTCTGGAGAATGACGGGAACTCTCAACAGTCATCTGTCCAGATCATTTGCGCGCGCAACAGAATCTGCGCAGGTAGAGGTACTTACATGTATAGCGTATAATGCTGAGGTCACACCAAGAGGCTTTGACGAATATTCCTCTTTTCTCGACAGCCGGAATATGAGTATTTTATGTTATTTTCAGAGAATTACTTGCTCACTTACCTACTTACCTAGTACTTAGGGGAAGAACAGCTAAAGAAACGATGGACGGATTGTGCGGAAGCTGATCCAGCTAGAAAGGGATTTAATAGTGTAGGAAAATATACTAAGATGGCGGCTAACGGATATGTATAGTATGGAAGAATAACACAGTGTATGAAGACCTAAAATAAATTGGGATGAAGGCAGGAGCATAATGATGTGTTGATGCTTACATATTACTAGAAAAGGTAACTATTAATCATAGTTTGCCCCTTGAGCAGACTTACACAGCTAAAAACAGATACCTACAGTCTAATTTTGGGGCTGTTGTAGAAACGCGAAAATTCTGCAAAGGCCAGTTGGTGTAGCGTCAGCATTAGTACGGTCCGTCCAGGGTTAGGGCTGCAATCTGCAAAATCATTAAACTAGGACAAGAAGTTCGACATGTGAAATAGAAACGGTGAATATGATTCAAAAGAAATTAATGTACGGAGTTTGTCATGTATCTACAAACAATTTCTGGACTACAATCATGACTTCTCTGTACTTACTAACATGTTTATTATGCTTTCACCAAACCGGCAGGACCAACTGATATACAGGGTCAAATTAAATTAAAATTGATTTTTAAACTGATATTTAAAGTAAAAACTACAGTTGATGACCACAAAAAAAATCTAATTTATTTATTTTTTGTTTTATCATGTTTAGATCCCATTTTTAACCATGTGCCGAAAGATCCTTGTACGTACGGCTACAGATCAAGCTATACATTTCCAGTATAAGCTGATCTCGCATTGTATAGGATTTCCTTACAATTGTGAAGTAAACTGGAAATGTATAGCTTAATGCGTAGCCGTGTGTACAGCAGTGCAGCTACAAAATGTTCGATGGCTATAAAACTCTACACAACCACACCGGTATTTACGAAGCAGTAAAAATTATCTTAAAAATCAATTACAATATATTGCCGATATAGCATTGTGAAATCAGCCAAGACAGTTAGCTGTGTTGTGGTGGTCTTAAAATAATACCCTGTAGAACGCCTACTCTAAACTGCAAAACATGAGTAAACACAGCACCTCTTATTGCTCTCCATACAATTCAGGGAATTAACAATTTTAACTGAAAGTGAAGGTATTTGGAATTGCATAACAGGAAATCGGAGTGAAACTAACTGGGAATCGAACTCGGAACTCTGAATAATATTTGTAAGTTCTGTAATAGACGAAAAGTGACTCAAACTTATTCTTAAAAATCTTGTTTCACACATGAAACCACAAATTGTGACCGTGCTAAATTATTCGATAAAGCACTTCAGAATGACAAAACCAACAACTATACAATGATTAATCTGATAAAATATAACGACACTCGAATAATTCGGGTGTCGTTATATTTTAAACTCAATAACGAGTTAATTCCTCTACAAATTACTTTTTGACTAACATACGGTGAGTTGCACGAAACCAATATTATTACTAGTTTAACGGAGACTTTAAATTGATGCTGTCACTTTATTTTTGATACAAAATGTAAGGGATGGCATGAATTTAATATTGGTTTCGTGCAACTCAACGTTAGTCTTTCCTGTAGCAGTCTTGTTGACAACAAAGGACAGAAAAACATTTTTATAGATGAAATCCGTTTATCACCATATTTTTACATTTAATTTTGATTTCTGGCATAAGTGTCCTGGATTCTCGTATACCAGCTGCAGCAGTATGCGGCTAGGCAATTGGAGTGATCAAAATGTTAGAAAATTAAATAAAACACGAACTTAATGCCTTGAGTGATGTTTTATTTCAAATAGTATACAAATATTTACGTAATTTCACAATAAGATTAACGTATATCTAAAAATTTTGTTATGTCTAAAAACTTTGATATCTTCTGTGGTTATTTGGTGAGATTTTCTCAAAGTAACAAAAGATCAAAAGGAATGTTACGACGAACAGCAAGAGGACAAACATGAGGAGCATCACCAGAGGGTCTTCACAAGGCTTGAAGTAGTCGTAACTTGTTACCAAACAGTTTGTCGTTCCGTCGGATGGTTTGCCAGATTTAAATGGATCTTCAAAAGTGAGCAGTTCGGCGCCACTGGCGTTAACATACATTGTTGAAATCTCTTTATTCTCATAATACGAGTACATTGATAATCTATGTACAACTACTATAGCTTCAGGTTTTCTTGTGGTTATTTTTTTAGCTTTAGCAGCGAAACGTCTGAAAAAAACGTTGTATTACATGGAAATCTCTTGTGTGTTGATCAAAATTTTCCACTAATTATTGTACATAGGCCAGCACATCAAGCTACCAAAATCTGTCAAATTTTGCCAATTTAATATGAACCTTATTCCTCTATGGTAAAGTTGAAAATCTATCAAAGAAATTTGACAGATTGGGGTAGCTTGATGTGCTGGCCTCTGTACCTAGGTGACTGCACACATTGTATTTCTGTAAGCCCCTGTTGCTTGGTGCTGTTGCTGTTGCTGTTCTTGGTTCAAAGGAAGAAAACTACAAATTTAATGAACCATCGGTTTCTATATCTAAAATCTATATTTAAAATGGTACCTGTAAAACTCGCTTTTCGTTACTGCATAGTCCTCGTTTGCTATATCTTTATAAGCCAGAGCAATACTGCTTAGTCCGGTCAGAATGTTGTCGTCGACATTGCAACCTTTAGTCTTGTTGACTGTACGCAAACTAATGGAGAACACGTTAAGGTGGTCGTAAATGTGCTAAACAAAACAAAAACGAAAAAAAAATTAAATCAACAGAAAATCTATTCATGTTTACTACTTACAAGATTAAAAAACTAAAATCAGAATTTAGACTAGTTATGTAATGATATCATAATGCCTAATTAAAAGATTGCGGATAAAAATGTGCAATTACTTGTTTATTCCTGTTTGCCATATCCCTCACTATCCACGTGATCTCGTGAGCATTTTTGAACAGGTATTGAGCATGTTCCTCTTCCACGTTTGCAATAACTATCTTCGCTGAAACTCTATACAGTTCTTGTTTTATCTGAAAGTATTATTATTATAATAATTGTAACCAGTTGGAGAGTCTTTGTAGAGCATAGCGGAAAGACGAGCTTCTAATTCGACTCGCCATGTCACTGAGTTCCATGCTGATAGTACGCAAATATTAAAGAAGATTACCTTGTCCATTTCACAATTGGCATCCTCGCACCGTATCACAGTGTATGCTATCCCTTCTTTACTAAACAATGCAATCAATTCATTTTCAAATTCCAAGCTATATTCTGAATCGTCAGTCACAATCACCACTCTTTGCCAGCCCACAGTTTGTATAAACTTCAAAAATCCATACTTGAGCAGTCGCCATGGCACTACATTCATAGAATTTGGAAAAGCAGTCTTATTTTCCGAAAACATATATGGAGTTTTATAGAATATGGTTGGAATTGAGTATTCGGAGTATACCTCAAATGGTTTAGGCGTTAACACAGCAAGAAGATTATCATTATATTTATATTTAAAATAATCATTGCAAGAATATGATAGTTGTAATGCTGCTGTCAGTTCTAAGGGGTGTATATTAACTTTTAAATCTTCATTGTGTTGCAGAGCCTCGTCCAAGCAAAGGGCTACTGTCGTTAGGTTAAATGTTTTTCTTTTGATAAAGGGCTTACAACTTTCTCTGTGTTCTAAGTGATAATTAGAAGTATTGTTTATTTTCATTCTCTGTACAAAGTCGTAGATATCACCATCGTTTATTTTTAGAATCGAACTGCTAACGAGATTTGCTATTTCGTGACAGTCAACTTCAGGTTCGGTTTTGCCTGTTTTATAGCATACAGCTTCATTTGTATCGCTTATGTTACCAGCGTATACGAAATTCTTCGGTATTTTACCATCATAATAATCAGGAACCGCAAAGTGGATAACGTTACTGCAAATTATAAATGATTTCAATTTTGTTTTCAACTTTTCCACATGAGTTTCTCATGATACGGTTTTAGCTTGCTATAACTAGCTTCGCCCCACGGTTTCACCCGCGTAGACCGGGCCTATGTGTTAATCCAGGGTATAAGCTATCTACATAACAAATTTCATCCAAATCGGTCCAACCGTTTGAGCGTGAAGAAGTAACAAACATACAAACGCACACACACACTCACAAACTTTCGTGTTTATAATATTAGTGTGATTAGTGTGATGTATTCTAGCAATGTTGACTGTGCAAGTTGATGTCCACACTGGAAGTCAAGATTATTTTATTGGCGCCGCCGCCGGTCATATTACCTAATTGTTTAAAATAGCTGTAGGTAATTCTTTTACTGTTGTTAACCATAAAAATGTTATTCATCCATGTAATATGTAATTGTATTAGCTGGAAATAAATATATTTCTATTTCTGTTGTTAAGATCGCGTTCTAACCGATAACTCACTTTAAGTATTCGGTCGTTGATGGTTTTGCCAACTTAAATTTATTAAAAATCGCACTTTTATAAAACTTACTTATTGGCTTTCTAGCAGATGAGTATTTTGAATAAGGAATAGTATTACAAACTTACTCATATCTGTTTGCTTCTTTTAGAGAAACAGTGGTAATATTATAAAAACTCCAACAAAGGTATTCAAAATCGGAGTTTAGCAAATCATTAAAACGACTTCTGCTATCATTCACCAAGAATATTGCAGGATCAGTTGACCCTCCATCTGATTCTGAAATAAATGAAAAATATAGGTAAAATCAACAGTTTACAATTTCTTTAAGGTAAAACTAGGCGTAGAAAATGTCTCTAAGGATCCAACTAAGGCTGTGGTCCCTGAGTCCTCACACTGCTCACACACCATTATCATCAGCCAGATCTCGGAGAGTATCTTAAAAATGAAGGTTTTGTGACGCGACAATACCGATACCCGATCTCATTAAAGCAAACACATAGCGGGATCTTTCCGCGGAGAAATCCTTATGGATGCTCTCCGTCTGGCGAGAATGGATGGTATCTAGGTATAAGCAGTCGGACCCACGGTTGTCACCATAAGTGCCAATGAGTCGCCAATGCAGGTTATAATCTCACAATGATACATGGTCCGCAATATCTGTCATGTATCGTTTGGAAGGAACTTACCTGCATGTACTTGGTAGGTATAGGTACTTACTTACAGCAAAGACAAAATCAAATCGTTTATTTTAATTAGACCATTGTAAGGCACTTTTGAATATCAAAAGTACAAGAAAAATGAAGAATTGAATCTAGTTGCCCCTTCCAAAAAGTAGTTGTAGTTTCGTTTGGAGAAGAATGGCAAGAAACTCCATAGTTAAGTTAGTCTTTTGAAAAAATGGTTTTACTATGTTTAAGTTAGATAATCATATTAAACGTACACAACGTTTAATATGATTATCTAGCTTTTAGCCTAGCACAGAATAAGTTCTAATTAGACTAACGTGTTGTCAAAGTAAAAAATGAGATAAAAGTTACATTGCAATGACTTACATTGATCGTTAATGTCTTACTTCACATAATACGATGGCACAAGAGTAGGTACCTGGATTTTCTTGCCCATTCTTCTCCATACGTACGTTTAGGAAGGGGTAACTAGATTCAATTCCTCTTTTTACCTGACTGCGCGCCGTTAAGGAGGGTAATGTCTTTATTTCTTATGCTTTTGATATTCGATCGTGGATGTGCTACCTACCTATGTAATTGTAATTGTAACAGTGCTATTATTACCTATATGGAAATTCCTTAAAGAATATGTAACATGTTGTAAGTTTTTGAAATAAACATTTTTATTTATTTTTTTATTATTAAGTATGCTTAGCACAATAAGGTAAAATAAGCTAGGTATGCAGTATATGCGTACTTAGTAATACTATGTAGTTTCCTATTGTTCTTTGTTATGGGCGTCGATATAAGGCAGGCACATGAGATATTCCAGCTTTGTCTCTGGGATAGCTATTAATCTGCGATGCCTCCAGAGGTATCTCCAAAGGATACCTATATCTACTGGTAGGTACAATGCCAGCACTGTACCGTAGATGTCCTTTGGTGGCGGTAACTCTGCTTGTTTGCAATAATAAGTATATCAATAAAAATCACAAGATTAATACAAAGGAATTGGTAGCATTCAGTCTATTTTTGGGATTCACTACATTTTGTGAAAAAGGTGATATTTCGTCTGCCGGTCAGGATAAGGATAGTTCCTGACCGACAGACGAAGTATCACCATAGCATATCACCAATGCAATCGAATTGTGAATATTTTAAAATACTTAAGCTTACCCACTACCTATATATTACAAGTGAAAGTATTATTAGTATTTTCTTGTTTACGGTATAAATATTTTAAAAAGTTACCTCCGTTACATTGATATCCGAGATCCGACACACATAAATGTAGAATAGACAGTTTTATACACAAGAAGAATATTACAATCATTTTTTGTCACTTAATGTATACAAATACAACTCTTTCCTCTGGTAGCCGTCAACTGACTCCAATGTCTATGGACAAAACTATGCGCATTAAAATATATACCAAAATAATGTATATAATTTATTTTTTTCCTCAAATCAATGAAGTAGGTACCTACTGTAAAGGCCGGGGCAGACCAGACGCGTGGCGTGGCGTGACGTGCGCATGCACAGTTGTAGGTATATGAGAAGCGCGTGCATCGGTCACGCATCTGGTCTGGCATCTTTCTTACAGTTTCATACATCACAACTGGTGCGTGCACTGGTGTGCTCCGCCCTTAAAGGTTTCAAGCAAAAGGCAACCTTATGTTGTACAGGCTGAAATTACCTAGCCTAGCGTTACATTTGATCATTCGGACAAGTGTCGAATTACTTTTGAATTTGAAGCTTTTGTTTGTAGAAAAGAGCAGTCGAAGAACGACTCTCGTTCTTCGACTGCTCTTTTCCTTCGACTTTTCTTTTCACACACACATTTCCTTGACATAAACCCTTTTATCATTCATAGCTTTCTGCTTTATTTGTGCTTTCTTTATACTTACACTCCTTTGCAAAAAAAACGGGTGGTTTGGATTTTTCTACATTATTGGTAATCATTTAGTTCTAAAGAGGTTTTAATAGCCAAACTATGTTACTGGCACTTAGTCTGGGTATGAAAAAAAGTTAATTTCAAATTCGAAACTGTTGTTTTTAAAAATAATAATATCTTTTTCTTTTTCATTTTGTGACTTTTTACTTAGGTACTATTCGGGGGTTTGCGGTTAAAAACTCAGGTTATCAGAAAACTAACTTCTCGTTATTTTTATTATAATAATTTATGTTTGTCCCATAATCCTGCCTTATTGTGACTTAAAACAGATATCTTTGTGTCGATCGTAATGGCAGAAAAAGCAATAAGAACTAGTAAAATTACAGCGCTGCTGGAAGAGGGGTGTAACCAATGTTACGGCTCACAGCGGTTAAACGTGAGTTGTTCAAACGTCCAAAGAACCTGGACTCGATACTAAGAGACAGGTTTCGTTCAAAGAAGTTCAAGGTTCTGGGAGAAAACGTTGCACATAACCACGAGACGACCGCTTTTTAGTGATTCAGGCGCTGAGGAACCGCAAATGCAGTTACATAGACCTCAAAAGAAACCTTGAAGAGGTACGAGGAGCACAAGTTAGCCTGTGGACAGTGAGGAGGAGGCTTTTAGCGGCTGATATACGCAGTCGACGACCAGCGCGGGCCCCCAAGTTACTCCGTGAGCACCGGATTGCTCGACTGAGGTTCACTAGAAATTGTCTATCTTGGTCACTAGGTAACTGGAGTAGCGTACTCTTCTCCGTTGAGGCTCGAATTTGTCTGAATGGTGAGGACCGACGTCGGCTAGTGTTACGAAGACCAGGGGAACGCTATGCCGACGTGTGTTTTGAAGAAATCACCCCTTATGTTGGAAGGCCCGTTATGTTCTGGGCGGTCGTAACTTCCAGCTATCGTACCGAGCTAGTATTAATTGAAATGGCTCACTAAATGCGCAAAGATACATAACAGAAATAATTTGTCAACTTGCACAACCCGCTTTGACTGTAATTGGTGAAGATGCCATTTACATGGACGATAATGCTCGAGACCACCGTTCTGGCGACGTAGATGCTTATATGCAAGAGGTCGGTATTTGTCGTCTGGATTGACTAGTGCAGAGCCCCGACCTTAACCCCCTTGAACACGTCTGGGACCTCCTAAAAAGGCGAGTACGATCTGTCCAACCACTTCCACAAAACATCAGGCAGCTTAAACGTGTGATCTCGGCTGAGTGGGAACACATTCCACAGGACACCACCAAAAGCCTGGTGGAAAGCATGTCAAGACGATTACATACCGTAATCGCTGCAAGGGAAGGTCATACTCGTTATTATTTTTTTATTTTTTAATGTTTTTTTTATTAAAATACCATAAAAATACTGGTAGTCTTAATTTAATTATAACCTAAAAAAATCCATTTTAATACGACTCTCTGTTTACATTGACTAAAACACCGATTCCAGGATTTAAGGGTTAAAAACTATATTCTCATTGATAATAAGAAGCCTTACTTCCAGAAACACAAAATTCTCACCTTTATTAATATTTATATTTTAGAATTATGTAAACTAGTCCGCAAATACCCAGAATCATACAACACACGGGAAGACATACAAACAAAATATTCTTTGCGCCATAAAAACAGATTAAATCCACCACCCTCCGCTGCACTCTTTTAGCCCATATGCTACGTCACTAAAAATATATAGTAAATTACCGGAAACCATTAAACAAGAAAATAAAACCAATATATTTATAAATAAATTAAAACATTTCTTAATCAATAAAAGTTATTATACAATAAAGGAATACCTAACAGATCAATTCAATAATTAATAGATACGACTGATTATCAGATAATTATAACAATAAAAATAAATAAGTTAAAATACATTAAATAAGTATTATATTAATTCTGTAGTTTCTGCCTACCCCCACGGGAGGAAGGCGTTTATATTAGTATTTAAATAACAAATACATTAATTGCAATAAAAAAATATCTAAGCGAAAAATTAAACAAACATTAAATAAACAATAATAATATATAACGGAGCACCGGGATCATCCGAATTTTTAGAAATCGTGACGTCAGCAGAGCTGACGTCACCATCTCCAGCATTCAGTTCACTCATTGCAAAAATGAACACACCCAATATAACAAATCACGTTTTATTCTTAATACTAGCAAAACACAATTAATAAGACAGCCTTAAAATCTAAATTAATAATAGGAATCGTACTCACAAGATATTCTAGCAAACACCAGTTATCTTCACAAACTTCTGCTTGGCAATGTGGCTTCGCATCGGCCCGCCTTTTCAATAATAAAATATGGCGTCCTCGTTGCGAAGTCATTACACTCACTTATTTTTTTATAAATTGCAGGTAACATTGATTACAAAGTAACTAACTATAATTTGTTAATTCGTTTTACAATTTTTAGCAGTCGATTTTAACATTGAATTAATTTTCTGTTGCTTAAAACATTTAAACATTTTAAACACGCGCCATCTTTTCCGCTTGACCACTAATATTTCAATCAACTGTTTGATATACAAAAATGAACCAAAAATTATTTTTAAAGTAACGCATATCGCTTATTAATCAAGAAATGAATTTAACAATCAATAACTCGTTTTTAAACCTACGTTTGAATAAGCCTACAGTTATGGTTTGATGTTATAGTAACCGCAAATCATAACACGGTCTTTTACATTGAAAAGTAGCAAACTGACAACATTAATCAAATCTAAACCATTTTAAACCTATGCAGTTATATTTAACTGTTTAATTTGTACTTAAAGTAAATATTTTTAAAGTTTACGTAAGCCTTGCGTCGACACGGCCATTCTGCGAGACGGTGTGCGTGCCCTGCACCAGTCGCGGTTCTGAAAATGAAAATTATTTTTTTCTGAGCTAGGTATCCACTCACAGGTACACTAGCTGACAACTGGTTTGTGGTCAGAGCTGCTGTTGTTTCAAAATGAGTTCAAAAAGTTCAGTACCGTTGTATAATGCAACCAGAACTTTTCAATGATAACCGATTCCAACAATCCAAGTTATCAGTTAGGTATTCTAAGTTTTAGATATATCGAAATAAATGTGGAAAGAATAAAGTTCATAAGAGTAGTAAATAAATAGAATTTGCTGTAAATAGGAAAGTGAGTGAAGATATTGATTGATAGTGCTCGTAACGCTACAAGCTTACTCACACGTTTATTTAGTTAAGTAAATGCAAATGCTCCACGCATACATGCATTTGATTTCTCGTAGGTATATGAGGATGATGCTGTGGTGCTGGGCGGTCTTGTGCGCCGTGGTCCACAGAGGCTCTAAAGGAAAATGGAACTAGGGTGGTGCTGAGGCCTAGGCCTTATATTTATGACCGTGGTCCCCAGAGGCTCTAAAAGAAAAGAAAATAGAAATAAAGTTCTTACGTAGCTGTTTATACAGCTTCTTAGGGCTTGATGCTGTGGTGCTGAGCGGTCTCGTACGCCGTGGTCCACAGGGGTTCTAAAGGAGCTGGAAAGGACGATGCTGTGGCCTAGGCCTTATTTTGACCGTGGTCCACAGGGGCTCTGAAAACTTATATTGCGACTTTGTTGATACAAAACTCACGGGAATGATGCTGCGGTGCTGAGCGGTCTTGTACGCCGTGGTCCACAGGGGTTCTAAAGGATTGGGAAAGGACGATGCTGTAGCCTAGGCCTTATTATTTTGACCGTGGTCCACAGAGGCTCTGAAAAGAGTGTAGAAGGGAAGCGGGGAATACGGATTGTACAGTCTTACTATTTTGTAGTTTATGATGGTATCAGTCAGTCAACAAAGACAAGGACCAATAACGGATCTTCTTACTGTTGTTACTGTCTTATAAGTTATTCAAACTCAAATTCACAGTTAGTATTAAGATAACAGTAAGAAGGGGGTAACTCACTAAGTTTAAGAGTCCAGCAGCTGGGCAGCTTGGGAGGTAGACGGCTGTGGCTCCTTTGACGGCGGCGTACTGATGATTTGAGCTGTAGTTTGTTGTTGTGTGTCATCAGCCCGCCGGGCAGCCACTTGCTGAGGGTCATCTTCGTTATTCGTCGACACGGTTTCCTGCTCGCCTGGTTGTGGTGCTCGGCGCAGCTGGTCGTGAGCGACCTTACGTGGACGCTCTCTGCCGGTCACACGCTTCACTATGTATCGGTCGTTGTCCAGGATCCTATATACCTCGTATGGCTCGCTGTATTTCAAGTCTAGAGACGTCTGGTTTCGGGGATTGTTCTTGACGAGTACGTAATCTCCTCGCTGAAACGGACGCATTTTCGCCTTGCTCCTGTCAAATCGCTGCTTGTCATATTGTCCCGCAGCTGTCATTTTCTCTTGCACGTGTTGCTCAAGCAAGTCAAAGTCTATGCATTCGTTATTAATATTTACCAGCCTTAGTAGTTCTGGGGGTACACTGTGTTGGCGACGGGTCAGTAGTGTAAGCGGTGCGACCCCTGTTACTCTATGTGGAGTGCAGTTAAATGCGAGTTGTAAAGCTTCGAGCGCCGTCTGCCATTCTTCAGTGTCGTAATTTTTGATCATGGTTAATGCGTTTTTCAAAGTACCCATAATTCGTTCAACCTGTCCGTTTGCTCGGCTTACTCCTGGCGCAATGGAATGTATGTCAATACCGAAACGGTCCGAGTAGACTTTAAACTCACCAAGGAACTCTCGACCTCCATCCACCACTATTTGCACTGGGGTTCCAAACAGATGCACGACACGTTTCAAAGCTGCAAGGCTGCTACTCGGGCTCTTGTCATTTGAGTAACTAAGCAAGACGTATTTAGTGTATGCGTCAATCACAACAATTACATACTCATCTTGTCCCTCAGTGCTTGTCGTACCCAGCTTGCCAGTAATATCCATGTGCACGACCTGGAACGCTGCAGTGGGCTTCTGAATTGGATGAAGCTGGGCTTGGATAGCGCCCGACGGCCCTTTCGAGGTCCTACATACAACACAATTGTCCACAAACCTTCTGACGGTTGTATTCATTTTGTCGAACCAGTAAGTTTCCCTCAGCTTCTGTAAGGTTTTCTCCCATCCGGGGTGTTGCAGAGCGACATGGAAAGAGTTTATCAGGCTCCACTGGAATGACCTAGGGACTACAATTGGTTTATGTATACCGAGTATAGAATCGGTGATAGTTTTCTTAAGCACGCCATCTTCCAGGGCGTAGCCTTCAGCCGGACTGTCGCCACTCATAGTGTCTATAAGCGGGCGAAGTACGTCGTCGCGGCGCTGCTCGATCTGCAGCCACTCAGTGTCTCTGGTCATGAAATTGACGGATGTTTCAGTGGATGGATTCCTACTGAAAAAATCCGCGTGCTGTAACCGCTCACCTTTTCTATACTCGACCTCGAACTCGTAATTCTGCAGGAACGCCCACCACCTATGGATTCGAGGAAGGAGATCCTTTTTGTTCTTGGACGCTTTCAAAGCGTTACAGTCTGTTATTACCTTGAATTTTCGGCCGTATATGTAATGCCGAAAATGCTTGACTGCCCTCACCACCGCCAGGGTCTCGAGCTCGTACGAGTGGTAGCGGCTCTCGGCGTCGGTGGTGCGCTGACTCATGTACGCGACTGGATGCTGACGACCACCGATGGTCTGCACGAGCACCGCCCCGTAGCCGATGCTGCTGGCGTCCGTGTAGAGCTCGATTGGTGCGTCTTCCTGAAATAGTGTAAGGGTAGGCGCAGTAGACAGGTGTTGTATGACATGGTTTCGAGCCTCATCATGCCTTTCGTTCCATTCCCACTTAGCATCGTTCTTGGTCAGTTCATACAGAGGAACCATCACACGCGAGAAATTGGGAATGAAACGTCTGAAGTATCCAGCCAATCCGTTAAACTGCTTAACTTGTTTGACAGTTTTCGGGATCGGTGCCTTCGTTAAAGCCTCCACCTTTCTTGGGCTAGGACTGACTTGTCCGTCTGCAATGATATTGCCCAAATACTCGATGGAGCGTTTAAAGAAGGCAGTTTTATCGACATTGATCGAAAAACCGGCCTTTTGGAGGGCAATTAATATGCGTTCGATATGGGCTAGGCCCTCAGCGAATACCCTGCATTTTGATAAAACGTCATCAACATAAACCTGGCAAACCTGGTCTACCGAGCTCAAGAGGTGGGCTAGTGCCCTATTTATACAACGTTGGTAGACTGACACCGCGTTACTGAGTCCGAACGGCATGGTCAAATATTCATATAGACCATCCGGCGTAACAAAGGCAGTTTTCTCAATTGAGCCCTCTGAAATAGGTATTTGATGGAATCCAGCTGCCATATCTAATGTCGAGAAATAATAACCCCCTGCCAGTTGATCTATTTGATCTGAAATGATCGGTAACGGATAGTGGTCTCTCAGAGTGTTCCTGTTTAGTTCGCGGTAGTCCACGCACATGCGGTCCTTTCCATTTTTCTTTTTCACTAATATTATTGGGCTGGAAAAAGGTGATTTACTTTCGCGGACAATTTTATGCTCGAGTAATTCGTTGACTATTTCCCGAACTTTTTCGCGTTCAACTGGGCTCAATCGATAAGGCCTGCGTTCGACACATTTGTTATCATCTTTTAAGCGTATTTCGAGCTCACCAGTATTGACGCGTGAGTGAGGGTAACCGTGAATAAACAAGTGACCGAACTTGTTCAGCAAAATTTTCAATTCGTTGATTTGATCGTCATTAGTCAAGTCACAATTTAGGTTATCAAACTTTTCACTTTGAGATCGCACGTGGTAAACAACCCGTTGATGAACCAAAGTTGCACCCTGAGAGTTCACTAGCACGCTTAAGTTATTCTTCTCCACAAGATTCATACCTATCAGAATGTCTGCGCACACTTCATAATCTGGCACTACGTGAAATTCAAGTTCTATCCGTAAACTATCAATGATACAAATCGTCGTCAATGTCGAAAGAGATATCACCGTAAATTGACCTAAACCCTTCAAGTAGCTTACTCGATCAACTCTTTTCCCGGATAGTTTAGCGGCTACGGACTCGCGTATTACAGAACATTCGGCTCCACTGTCAAAAATCGCGAGTATGTTTAAGTTTCCAGCTATCACTAGCATCGAATTCAATTTAGATGTACCTACACAGTTGACGTTGGAAACCACTGCACGTTCTCGCTTATAACACGTTTCATAAGTGTGACCTATCCTTGAACAGAACGTGCACGTAGGTTTACCTGTATTTTGAGGTGCGGTTTTATTATCGGGTTGACGCGGTTGAGAATTATCATTTTTGTCACGGTAACGACAATCACGTGCATCATGACCGGCTTTTTTGCAGATTTGACAAAACAACGAGGGCTTATCAAAACGTGATCGCTTAGCGGGACCCGGATGTGCACCTGATGTACCCGGCTGAGGGCGCTTAATACTTCGTATAGAAGATGCAACAGAAATAAGTTCGGGTACAGATGTGGCCCTGGCATTCAATAGTTCAATTCTCAACCGCTCATCTCCAATGCAACCGATAACTGCCTCAACTGCGTCATCATTCGATAACTTATCCTTGGTAATACGTCTCCATAATACCCAGGCTTGTGACAAGAACTGCGCGATGTCTTTAGAATTATCATAATTATGTTCCCTGAAGCGCACAATGTCCCGGGAGTATCTATTCTCCGGTTCAAAAGTTGTTATCAGAACATCACGCAATTCATGCCACGTGGTGGTAGACACAAGCCAATTGTCAACCCATAACCTCGCGCGACCTTTGAGTAAACTACCAGCTTTCATTCTCACTTCATAATCGCTCAGGCCATAAGTTTCCATAGCTGTGGTCACATGTTGACACCACTCTCTAACCCCAATATTGGTGTCCGGATCGTATGACGGCAAAAACACATCATTTATTTTGACTTTGGGCGTATCCGGTTGTGTCGTGATGCGATCGGACATGTGCTTCATCATTTGCAACATCTGAGTGAAAAACTCCGTCGGTACCCCATTAACAGAAGCGATTAAATTTTCATTATTTAAGCCAGATGGACGGCCAGAAGTGGGGCTCAATCCCACTTCTGATAACGGAGCACCGGGATCATCCGAATTTTTAGAAATCGTGACGTCAGCAGAGCTGACGTCACCATCTCCAGCATTCAGTTCACTCATTGCAAAAATGAACACACCCAATATAACAAATCACGTTTTATTCTTAATACTAGCAAAACACAATTAATAAGACAGCCTTAAAATCTAAATTAATAATAGGAATCGTACTCACAAGATATTCTAGCAAACACCAGTTATCTTCACAAACTTCTGCTTGGCAATGTGGCTTCGCATCGGCCCGCCTTTTCAATAATAAAATATGGCGTCCTCGTTGCGAAGTCATTACACTCACTTATTTTTTTATAAATTGCAGGTAACATTGATTACAAAGTAACTAACTATAATTTGTTAATTCGTTTTACAATTTTTAGCAGTCGATTTTAACATTGAATTAATTTTCTGTTGCTTAAAACATTTAAACATTTTAAACACGCGCCATCTTTTCCGCTTGACCACTATATTTCAATCAACTGTTTGATATACAAAAATGAACCAAAAATTATTTTTAAAGTAACGCATATCGCTTATTAATCAAGAAATGAATTTAACAATCAATAACTCGTTTTTAAACCTACGTTTGAATAAGCCTACAGTTATGGTTTGATGTTATAGTAACCGCAAATCATAACACGGTCTTTTACATTGAAAAGTAGCAAACTGACAACATTAATCAAATCTAAACCATTTTAAACCTATGCAGTTATATTTAACTGTTTAATTTGTACTTAAAGTAAATATTTTTAAAGTTTACGTAAGCCTTGCGTCGACATATATAATTTAATACATAATAAATATTTTAATATATTGACTTATTGTTATAAATTATAACAATAAGTCAATATATTAAAATATTTATCCTTTATTTATTCTATTCTTTCTTTATTTATTTATTATTTAAGGAGTGATAATTTAAATCATTAATAAATGAATAAACGAAAATAATAAAAGCGCTCTTTCTCTCTCTTTTAAGCTTGCTGTGCCCGACAGGGTCCATAATTGTTTCTAGACATATTACTTCCTATCTGTACCACATTAGGGATTGCAATAAAGATTATTGATTTGATTTGAAGTTTCTAGTCATTTATGCTAATGACATACTAAAAATATTAATATTATCCATTGAAAAGCCAATGATTGTAAGGTGCCCGTTTTTTTTTGCAAAGGAGTGTATTATTTATAACACGATTAATTAGAGCATTTTGATGATTATGTCGCTCTGATTAATTAACTTTGCGATCACGACCGTCATTGTTAACAAACATGTCTGTACGAAATAAGCCCTCCCTCCTCCCTCCCTAGCATACATCACATACACATACTGTAATTTTATGCATAACACACTAATGGTGCGTTTCTACACCAGTTCCGCTGGTCAGCAGAGACATACATGGACAGCATTTGTGTCAATGTCCTATTAAGCCTTTCAACTAGTCCATTTGTTGTCCAATGTCTTATTAAGCCTTAATTTCAACCAGTCCATTTGTTGCTGATGAAATGCTGTGGTGAAACGCGATTTGGCCCCGAAATAACCTACTGTTTCTTTAAATAATTGCGACGTGAAAATTGACCCTCTATCAGGCACTACTACATCACCTAACCGACAGAACACATCTTCAATCAGGAACTCGCTGATTCTCTCCGCTGTCGCCCTGGGAATCGCCTTGCAAATTGCATATCTCGTAGCATACTCAACACATACGACCCCTATTACCACTTAGCAACCTTCTAAAAGGACCTAATAAAGCGATTCCTACTTTCTTCCTAAAATAACCTGCCCTGAACATTGCTAATAGTAAAGTTCAGAGCAGGTTATTTCATGAAGGATGCAGAGAAAGAAGTAGATTGGCATGTGAGGAGCTGTGTTGTGCCAGGAGCGGAAGAAGTCCAAGCAGGTAGCTAAGCTGCAATCGGTGCCAGTACCCATACGATGGAGAAAGTAGGAATCGATTTATTTGCTCCTTTAGAAAGTCGTTTAGAGGTAATCGGTATGGGTTGAGTATGCGTTGTTATTTTTGTATGTAGGTATTTCTTAATCATAGTAATACATCGGACGCAACGGGGAGCATGTGAGGTGACATACCTCGCAGCGCTAAGGAGTCTGAGGGACTGAACCAACGTCTTCGTCTTCATTAGTTGTGTTTCGATAGGCCGAGTTAGCATGTTATGAACATCCACCAGAATTTCATAAGGCGTAATAGTGGTGGTGAATAGTTTTAAAAAACTGCGATCCCTCCTAGATGGGGGTGACACTCGATCTATGCCGTGACCAGCTTTGCTAGTAGTAGATAGCAATGTTTGGGGTTAACGTGATATGTAAAAAGTGCATGCGAAAAAAAGAGAGCGCAACAATGTACTGGAACCAAAATAAAACCAAAATGCAACTGTGCAATGAAATTACATGGGTTTTTAGATTACAAAAATAATATAAAAAGTAGAGGTCTTTTCGGAATTAAATTCTATCGAGGAAAAACCCAATTGCGTTTTCCTTCAGTCAGAGTATTAATCAAATACATCATTCATTCTGCCTAGCCTTTTCCCAACTATGTTGGGGTCGGCTTCCAGTCTAACCGGATGCAGCTGAATACCAGTATTTTACATGGAGCGACTGCCTATCTGACCTCCACAACCCAGTTACTGGGTAATATACGATACCCCTTGGTAAGACTGGTTGTCAGACTTTCGGGCTTCTGACGGCCCGTAACGACTGTCAAAGATCCACGAATAACAGCCGGGACCAACGGCTTAACGTGCTTTCCGAGGCACGGAGGAATCTCGGTGTGTAAAGATGGTCACCCATCCACTGACCAACCCCGGCAAGCGTAGCTTAACCTGACGGATCGACCCGTGCGGCTGTTATTACTTAGCCACGAGCTCCTCTATTAATCAAATACATATAACAAAAAAAAAAAAACTGGTCAAGAGCGAGTCGGACTCGCACACCGAGGGTTCCGTTCCGATTTCTGAAAAAGTGTGCAATTCAGAGTCAGCGTTTTATTTTTCCTGTAATCTTTACATAAACTTCTATCACATAGAATAATTTCAGATCGAAACCTATGCGGCCTAAAAAAAAGAAAAAAAATGTTTGAGAATGTGCAAACAGCGCTCTTTCATATGATACCCCACATGCCCTAGTAGCCGCACTTTGATTTTTTAAGACCCCCTTTCAGTCCCTGTTGCAAAAAAAAATATAAATATTTTAATTTCTTTCTTATTTGCAAAATAGTTGGGTCAACGTCATCTAAAACTGTTCCAATTTTCAAGTTGATAGCATTAGTTCTTGAGATATCCAGCTGTGACAGACAGACAGACAGACAGACAGACTGAGTGACACCATAAGGATTCCTTTTTTACCATTTTGGTACGGAACCCTAATTAAATCCATACACGCTGTAATAGTGAAATAAATGGTTACTATATAGCCCCCAATTTATTCTGGTACTAGCTTTAATGTTGACTTTATGTGTTGATTTTTTTAGATTTTTCCTCTGGTGTATGAGCATGAGAGATATATGTATAGGACTTTTAACTTCTTGGTTTTTTCCTCCCTCTGGCTCAATACCTTCCGATGAAGTAAAAGATTATGATGTTAAGTTCTTTTTTTCTTTCTCTCTTACCCCTTCTGGGCTGATGTGAATTGTCACATCATATTGTTTGGTCGTACGAGACTGCGTCAAGTCTTTTTCGCCAGTTTTGGCTGACGAGGCTGAGGCGGGACAACGTTAGTTTGTGTGGCTGCACATTAGCACATAATTATTACCTAATGTTTTACTTAACTGACACTTGGCGTAGTGTCCTCAGATCTTCGCGATTCATTCGTCCTGTAAGTCTTCTCTTGCAAAGGTCAGACCTCATTTATTGTAAGTTTTATTTCTGGCGTGTCGTTTTGCATCCTCGGTGTGCGTATAGACCATCAAATCGAACAACTTTTTCCATGGCACCAACATCGTATTCGCGAAAAAAATTTCAACTGTCCCATAGAAAACTTCAATACCTACTCGACGCAAATGTATGGGACGGCTGATTATTGTTTTGCCGATTACGATGTTGGGTGCGATGGAAAAAGTTGCTCGGTTTAATGGTCTATCTATATCTACCCACACCGATGATGCAAGACGACACGTTGTATAAAAGGTTTCATGCAATAGAAAGCCTTATGTTTTACATGCTGAAAATACCTAGAGCATTAGCGTTACATTCGATCATTCAGACAAGTGTCGAATTACTTTTGAATTTGAAGGTTTATCAGTTTGTTTGTAGAAAAGAGTAGTCGAAGAATAATAGGTGTGACACACATTTCCTTGAGATACTACTAAGTCAAAAAAGAAAAACATTAATCACGAAAAGTTTTGAAATGGGATTTTAGACTCAGAGTGCAACTACAAGAGCTATAAGCTCGATTGGGGAGAAAAAGCTTCCAGATAACTGGAAAATGGGACTTTGAAGCAAGTAATTTGACTAAAGGCTCTTACAGACAGAGGCGATATCGCGTCGCGACGGCGACGTGTCGCTTAGCGGTGTTGCGACGCGATAATATCGCAATGTCGCTCGCGATATCGCCTCTGTCTGTAAGAGCCTTAATCCTATAACGGGAAATACAGGCGTAATATAATATTATAAAAAAAAAAAATTCAAATAAAAAAAAAATAAAAACAATAAAAAAAAAAGAAAATGCAAATAAATATTCTTATTCTTATTCTTATATACTGCACTTGTCGTTCTATCTTCTTTCTTTCTCCAGCTTAATCATCATCATCATTATCTTCCCTAGTCCCATGTTACGGCTTTTTCCTGCCATTCTCCACTGTCAGCCGTCACTCTATCATATACCTCTATGATAGGTATCATTCACTCCTTTTTCTTTCATATCATCCCCCTCAAACAAACGTAGTTTTAGATGTGAAGGAAAAACGTAACGAATTTAATCGTGTTCGTCTGCCATTCGAATTTAGAATCGAGAGGAAAAAACCGGTCAAGAGCGAGTCGGACTCTCGCACCGAGGGTTCCGTTCCGATTTCCGAAAAAGTGTGCTTTTTAGAGGCATGAGGAACAGGGTGTAAAGTTCACTCATCCTCTATTGAAAAGGGAGGATCCTCCGACCAGACGGGTGTTATGTCTGGTGGGCTACTGCCCGACGGTTGATGTCGGGACGTTGTATATATGCTAATCGCGTGGTAAACTCTAATTGCGCGATGCAGGTTTGCGTGACGTCATGTCATTGATGCGTAGTTCATATGTGGCGATGTAGATGCCGCCACATCACTCCCCTCCGGAGACCGGAGGTCGATAGTGGGCTGAGTCGTGTATCTTGCGATGCTTGCCAGTGCCAGTTGTGGTTCCAGTGAGTCGGAACCGGGTGCCGCATAGTTCACGGTGAGTCGGAACTGTCTGCGGTGATACCCCAGTGAGTCGGGGTGGCGCTGCGTTATTCTCCAGTGAGTCGGAGTGTACAGCGCTGGGTTGAGGTTGAGGCTGAAGGTGATGACCAGGAATGCGCGTCCGCTGCATGCTGGTGGTCAGGATACCCGTTGAAGCCGTGGGTTCTGGCTGGCTGTGTGACTCGCCGCTCGAAAGCTTGAGGAAGTGATGCTGATGACGTCACGCTGATGTAGTTGCACGAAGGCTGCGCTGACGTTCATGCACGGGGTCACCAATTTAGAGGCATGAGGAACAGGGTGTAAAGTTCACTCATCCTCTATTGAAAAGGGAGGATCCTCCGACCAGACGGGTGTTATGTCTGGTGGGCTACTGCCCGACGGTTGATGTCGGGACGTTGTATATATGCTAATCGCGTGGTAAACTCTAATTGCGCGATGCAGGTTTGCGTGACGTCATGTCATTGATGCGTAGTTCATATGTGGCGATGTAGATGCCGCCACAGACATCGTTTTATTTTTCCTGTAATCTTTACATAAACTTCTATCACAGAGAATAATTTCAGATTTTTATCTTTGCAAACTTCGGAGATAGGGGGGGGGGGGGGAACGGTATTTTTTTTTACATTTTTCATCAAAAGTCGAAAACTATGCGGATTAAAAAAAAAATGTTTGAGAATGTGCAAACAGCGCTCTTTCATATGATACCCCACAGGCCCTAGTAGCCCCACTTTGAATTTTTAAGACCCCCTCGCAGTCCAGTGTCAGTCGCAAAAAAAACATAAATATTTTTACTTCTTTCTTATTTGCAAAATAGTTGGGTAAACGTCATCTAAAACTGTTCCAAATTTCATGTTGACAGCGTTAGTAGTTCTTGAGATATCCAGCTATGACAGACAGACAGACAGACAGACAGACAGACAGACGAACAGACAGACAGACAGACTGAATCACACCATAAGGGTTCCTATTTTACCATTTTGGTACGGAACCCTAAAAACGTGAGAAAAAACAACCAACATGACTAAGTAAGTATAAGTTTGTATATCTACTTCATCAAATCGGAAGAGTTTTTATTTTTATGCGATTTTTTTTTTATTTTTTTTATTTGTAAAGTGGATAAGTCTACAATACGTATCATTACTAAGCCAGGTAAGCTACATGATAACATGACGATCAGATGAAAAAACTCTTGTTACGACTACGACGCGTCATGATATAATTTTGATTGTTCTTCTTTAAGTACCTAAGTATTCGAAACCTTTCCGCCATCTTCAACATCAACATACCGAACGCAACAAAGGATTAGATGCAACCTGTTGCACTTGCATTGTATTCGGAAATCTGCGCGACTCTACAAAGTTTACGAAATTCTTCAAACTTGCCAAGTAATTGACAATTTCTGATCTGAAGCATAAAGTGCAGTGATTAAAAAAAGTTAATTGTGCAATGTTTTTGAAACTGTAGAGTCGTAGACGGTAGAGTAGTACCGGCTCGTGGAGTTAAAAATTTGAATCGCAAGCCGTGCGCCGGAGTGGGGGGCGCCGCGCCGTGGTTGCCCGTTGCCCGTGCCAGGTAACAGGAGGTACGGTGGCAAAGTGGGCCGATGCGCGAATTCTGTGGACAAAAATATTTATTTTAAAACAAAATTTTATATTAGTACACATTTTAATACAGTTACTTCTAAGTTTTACTTTCTTTTTTTTGTGTGTACATATTGTGTCTGCCTTGACATGGTTCTAACTTTTTTTTTCTTTGTACAGTGTTTTTTGCAAAATATGTTTTTTTTTTTTCATCAACTGTTTTCTCGGAACGTACACTCTTAAAAAAATGATTCACCATGGTAAATTGTTCCATGTAGCATATTTCACAAGTGATCATGATTGTCGAGTCCTAAATTACATGGGTTGATCATAATAAATAACCTACTAAACCCACCGCCGTATCTCTACGTTGACGTCTTGATGGGGGATTGCGCGTTTCTGAACTCTAGGTATGTGCCGGTAGAGTTAACTTTGCTGAAACAGGTCTATGGTGAGGAGCTAGACCAAGAGAGATACATAAACCCGCTGGACAGCATGTAGCGAGTTGTTGGGTAGTAGCGACCCCATGGACCGTGTGTCCCGGAAGAAGTCTTGTTCCTCACTTCTGGCTTGCCTTTATTGGCCGGCTGGAGTGAACACTGTTGAGGAACAGATCTCCCACCTCTTTTTTGCCTTTATTGGCTGGCTTGAGTGGAGATTCACAAGAGCAAGAGCAAAAGTACTCGGAGGAAGTAAGTATTCCAGTAAGATGCTGGTAGTGATCTTGACTCTACTTCCGGGATCGTCACTCCTGATAGCCGTGGAATACAAAGTCTAAAATTTCGATTTACAATTTCTGTCCGACAAACGATTGTGTAATCAGAAATGACTGCGAGTGCAAGTAGAAACATTTGCTGAAAAACTCATGCATTACAACTATTCAGGTTAAACATGAGTGCTAAATCACGAAACGAATCATAATTCGAAACATTTTGTCTTGAAAGTAGAACACCGTGCGTTCTTGAAGCTTAGCGGTCGTCCTCCCTCCCACGCCACTGTGTATCTCTTTCTGACAACATCTCGCTATCTCTGTCTGGCAGCATATTCAGTCAGCGCGGAACTCTAGCGTATTTCACAGGTGTGTTGATCGAGTGCGGGATGTTTGACGATCGTAAATAAAACCTGTTATATCAAATAGTGCTGATTTTGTGAAAATAAATAAGTGAAACAAAGAAACTCACTTAAAATAACTGCAGCCGTGTTCATAATTTAACATTATTTTTTCCAATTTGTGTCCAAGTGGTGCGTTTCGAAACAGTGACAACAAGTTTTTCTTGTGTTGTGAGTTCAGTCCTTGAGTCGGAGGCTTTATCATCGTCTACGACGCTTGTCCCGCTGCTTGTTCCTTTGGCGGGCTATTCGTGGTCAAGGTAAGCATTTTAGCCTTTATTAAATTGGCATAAAATAATAATACGCATCAAAAACAAATGTTTCTAATTAGTTCCACGTCACTGAACAAGAGTGTGACTTTTAGAAACATTTCAGACAAATAAAACTTTTATACTACTTTCAAATTACTCGTCTCTTCAATGCTAATTTATGTGATAGAGAAATTTATGTGTTAAGAAAACATCCTAATATTGTTGTGATTTTAAACCTACCCACAATCTGCCAAATACAACAAAAACGCGTTTCATGCACTTGTTACTTTGGGGTCTGTCGTCAGGTGCTCTATTTGTGATGAGCACTCAAGTGTAATGTGTTAAAATATGGGCCAATGGGGGACGTTGTCTATGTTTACTCTAGTACCTGCTCCGACACAATCCCGCGCAACTGTGTATCTGATATTTTATGTCAACATCATAGAGCTAATCATAAAGGTGCTTGCTTTCTATCTTATTATTTTTTTGCTCTATGTCATGATGCCATAGATTTTGTGAACCAAAACTTTTAACGTTTTTACTTCAACTGGATTTTGGGTGATCCACTGACCACGTTGTAGTTTTTAGAAACTTTTAAGTACCTATTTTTAGTCGTCATTGTAAAGTTGCCATCCAAAACAAAGTTTTTTGTAAAACCGTGGCGTCCATGACCGCTCGACCGGCATTCCGTCAATGCATCTCTCTGCTCGTGACTCACCTCGATGGCACGTCACCGTGATGTCACTGCCTCCAGGTACTTCGTTAGGCACTCAATAAACCAAGTGGTTTACTGCCTTTGTCAGTTTTACTAAAAAAAAATATCTCAAGATTCCACTGATTGTGTTCTGTCGAGAATAAAACATATTGCTCACGATCTTTGTTGAGCAAATTGTTTTATTAATTAGGTACTGGTAAAGTAATGTAATGAATACAAACAAGTTTTTTAAATGTATTACCTAATACTTAATTGTATGTTCAACATAGAACACAATAATGCCACACAAACATCATCTACCTACTAGTTTACTAATATTTATTATTAAGGTTGATGCGCCAGGGTAGCCCGCGAAATTCATCGAATTTGTGATTATGAATGTGTGATTAAAATATAAAATTCTGTAAAGCCATATTAGTTACGGCCGCGAATCATATTTTAATCAACATACAAGCTCACACTGACCTACAAATTGCAAAAAACGTAAGAAATTTTGAATTTCGCGGGCCACCCTGGCGCTTTCGCCTTAACACGAGAAAAAGTTACGAAGTTAAAAGATATGCGAAACATCACGCAAACCACTACTTATCTGATATTACAAATTATACACGTGCTAGCCGTCAAATCAAACAAATGGAAGAAATTGTGTAATTATTTTGCTACACGTAAAATGATATCATAATTATGTTTATTGTTATAGCAGACACTTTATTGCATTCAGAAATACTATCAATTCTTAGACGAGGTCACCAGCCTTTCATTGAAATTGATATAAGTACCAATGTAATAACTTTAAAGGGGATTTTGTACACTCTGACCTCCCACATATCACGAAACTATAAAACCATGGCTGAGTTGTTTAATGTTTTCAATCCAATCCTTATCCCATTTCAGTAATCATTCAGTCGACCGAAACGAACAAGAGTCTATCTTCTATGGCTTTTTGAAAGGCATGAAAAGCACAAAAAGGTCGATTGAGGTTCAATCAGCATTCGATTCTCGTCGTGGAGAGAAAACGTCATCTTGAATTCACGGAACTTTTCTCGACGTAATACCTACATTCAACGCAGCATTATCTCTTATGCAAGATGAAACAAAACAAAAAATTGACACTCATGGGTACTGCCGACAGAAGATGCCTAGCATGCCGCGGTCTCAAGGTGTCACGGTGACGTGGTGACGTGAACCCGTAAGATTTCCCCCTACTAAAAAACACACAACGTGCCTAAAGAAGTTATCACTTCAAAAAAAATATTTCTCCTTTATTTTTGATACATTTTTTGCCGAAATATGTATGCATAGAATCTTTTAAAAAGAGCAAATATTTTGTTACCAAAGTCTTTGTTTAACTGAAAGTAGTAATAAGCTGTGCAAAGTGTGTGCAGAACAGCAGATTAGTAGATATAAACAATGATTTTCATAAAGCGGTGAAGACTAGAGTATTGTCTTGATCCCGGAAGTAACGGTGATAATCAATCCTCGGAGGTTTAACTTTACAATACAACATTGTTCTTGAAAGCGAGAATTCTGTAGGGCATAACCCACTGACGAATATTGGCAGGTAGCTGGTTAAACAAATAATAAAAGGTAGGGCATAATGTGAATTGGCTGCCATTTGGTTGGAAATTTAAAAACTCTCTCTCACGCTCTGTTTTCACGGAAAGTTTATATGTATACTTAAGGCAAATTTTTCAACAGTCAGATATATATTTCAATTTGACTGCTTTTGCATAGAACATATAATGTCAAACTGTCATATTTATTCTTCAGATATATAATGAGTTATCTGACTGTTGAAAAATCAGCCCCTAAAGGTGTAAAATTTATGACATCAAGTCGAAAAAATTTATATCGGTCAAATTAATGACCACTGAGTGACCACTGAGACCACCAAACCACCACGAGTGGATGCACATTATTTTGTGCTCGCTTTACGACATTTTGAATTGTTGCTCGCAAAACATCCTCCAAATTGGTGATTTCAAGACTTTCAAGACTTGCAAGGTTTGTGGTTTGCTGTGGTAAACGCGAGATTTCAAAAAGCCCCAAAGAAAGAAGTCTGGTGCCGTCAGATCTGGCAATCTGGTCGGCTAGTTCAAATCACCAAAACGGTAGATCACACGGGCCGGAAATTGCTATTTCAAAATCTCCATCGCTACCTGAGCTGCGACAGTGTGTATCGCTCCATATTGCATTGTCAACTAATTCTATAACTGTCTACAGCTTATTCTCAAATCGCAATGGCATTATGACGCCATTTGCAAAAATTATGCCACATTCACATTATGACATTTCAGATTTGCGGGAATCTCGTTTACTGCTCGCCCTAAAATAATAAACGAATCATTTTCCAAAACAAATGGGTATTTAAGTACCGAAAAATGTAAATCTAACGTGAATTGATCTAAGGTCAAATTACAATACCACTCGAGTTTATTTTACCTTTACCTTTACCTTTCTAATAGTAAATTAAATATCTCCTTCCATAAACAACATAGTAGGTAGGTAAGTAGGTATAGGTATGTCGCGATTCTTAATTGTTGAAAAACACGAACACATCAGCACCCTAATTGTGTAATACATTATCAATCGGCGTTTGAATAATTTTTAAACAAATTGCTAATAATGGATTAGCAATTTGTTTAAAAATTATTCAAACGCCGATTGATAATGTATTACACAATTAGGGTGCTGATGTGTGCTTCATATATTATGTTCCTTCGAAAGATTTGTGTGCTCGACAACGTAAATAACGCAATGAATGTTGTTGAACTGTCAAAATGAAACCAACTCCGATTGATAATGTGTTACGCAATTAGGGTGCAGATCACAGTTTAGAATAGGCATGTGTTTACAAACTGTTGTTTCAGTTTGTAAACTTTGAACTAATAGCCGCACACTGTGACCAGCCACGTGCCTCCACAGCAATAGTAAGTTCACATAAATTTGAATTTTCGACATTTTTTCCAAGTAATTCATCATTTGTACCAGTGTGTATCATTTGGGTCAAATTGCGAAATGATTTTGAATTTATGCGATGATTTAGCAGATTAGATGGATGCCCTCCATTCGTATTCAATTAAAATAGTTTTTTATTTTGTTAAAAGCATTTGGACACATTACTAGATTTACTATAGCATTGTTTGGTTGTTGTGTTTCACTGGCCCGTTTGTCGAATATGTCAAAATTTCGAGGTTCAGATCGACTCATTTAATTAGATGTAAGCCGACTCACGATCACGTAATCTAACCAGAGAATTCTAGATGTCACTGTCATTCATTTTATGTTACTGCGTTCAGTCTATGGTGACGCCGGGCGCCATCGTGGCGAATTAAATCATTCAGCGCCATAGCCCATAACACACCGGTGAAAGTGCGGCCCAGTTAAACACAGATTTGTACCAGCTACTCCGATAGCCAAGCTTTTACTTACTTTACTTAATATTTAACCTTAAACTAGTTTTCATTTGGTAACGGACTACGGTCTGGCTGCCAAGATAAGTGTAAATTGACAATTTGTGCAATGAACAAGTGTTGGCTTGCATAACATCTTATGTATGTTGCAGTTAGCTGTGTATGGTCTCAGATAAGAAGGAAGGGTGTACCTACATCCTAAACGCAAATTGTTGTGCATATTTGTTTGATCCTTTATTGAGGTTGATCTAGCCACCAAGAAAAAAAAGAGATTTTGTTTATTGGGATTTTGAGTATACATATTTAATTAGGTAGGTGCCAGGCCTACTTGGACACAGAACTGCTTCTATAATGGTACAGAAAGTACTTAACATCAGACACAAAATCAAAGGTGTCAGTAAAAAAAAATACGTAGCTATGAACACAAATCTCAATCGCCAGAAAAATAGATACTTACATAAACGTTTACGAAAATATGGCATCGATACAAAAATACCAACATTCACCTAACATCCATTAAATCACGGGTCAATCCATCAACCCAACCGAATCATTTACTGAAATCGATTACCAACAAAATAACTATCTACCCAGACATGAGCCCACAAAAGGGTCGTCTGAACTCCCAAGTCGTAAATCGCTTTTGTCTTGCCTCACCTATTATTAGCGATAACGGAATGCCAATGGGGAAAGGTCAGGGAAGGTTACTCCGACTATTTCCCACGGGCGGCTGGCGGAGGAAGCCGCACAAAAACTCGTCACTCCTTAGCTCAGGAGTTGGAGGAAGTGTCGCGGAACGGACTACATCTAAATAGGGTGCATTTTTTATAAAAAAGGATAGGCTTATTTGAAAATGCTGTGCGATGTCATTGAGTAATTTATTGTTGTTCTTATCCTGTGTTTATGATTCTTTGACATGCGCTCGCGTTCTAGCGTATCATAAACATCAACAATCTTACTTTTGTTGTCTTCAAAGAGGTGCAGAACTGTACGTTATGTACAACACAATGTAACAACATAATGTAAGTAGTTTTCTAGTTACCAGCAATTATACAACATTCATAAAATCATAACTCTTAGGCATAACGCAAGAATTATTCCTAGTAAACGTCATGTCGTTTGTTCGTCACATGTGTAGGAATAATATAAAGATAGTACCGTATTGTATTTGTCAATCAGAGTGTATTGTGACAAACAATTTCTAAATTCAAATTAATAATTTAATGTAATTTAATTTATATAAAGTAATCTGCCTAAGCTTCCAGCTTGATTGATAAGAGATAATAGACTCTTACGTATCTACTACAGCATCCGATACTTACCCTGTACCAGTGGCAAACTATACCTACTTACTTTAAGAAACGAGTTTTTAAGATAGTTCTGCAGCGTGAAAACCGAAATTCAACCAAACCACACATTTAGCCACACTTCTATAATTCATAAATCTTAAAAGCTTCTTAAAAGACATTAATATTTTTTAATCGGTATGGCATTATTTGATCATATGATCCGATAATATCTAATCCTGTGCTTACTTAATTAAATATGTTTAAGCACTAATATAATGCTCAATACTGCCAGTTTTAACTAAAAAGTGAGAATAATTAATTGACTCAATTAACAATGCTTACAACATTCTCAATTAGTATTTCGTGGAAATGTCACGTGACATGAAATTCGGTCATTATTGGCAGGTATGGGTTTTTTCAAGGAAAAAGTAATTGTATATATCTTTAATGAAGGGACACCGATTTTCAACAATATTTAAAGTTCAAATTAAAATTAAAACTTAGAGTCGAGCTTATTCTACACAAAAATATAATATTTAATTTATGTCATCTAACACAAATGACAGCTGAAGAAATGTTTCAGCTGATACTGGTCTTTTTCAAGCTTTACTTTCGTGCATACGTTAACAAATAAAAATCAGTTCATACCATAGATATAAATGGTTCATACTATCAATAATACCATGATTATATTACGGGTATTATTTACATTACTGGAGGGGACTGTGAATAAGTAATAACAGTCGCACGGGTCGATCGATCAGGTTGAGCTTCGCTTGCCGAGGTTGGTCCGAAGATGGGTGACCATTTTTTACATAAACCAAGACCCCTCCGTGCCTCGGAAAGCACGTTAAGCCGTTGGTCCCGGCTGTCATTCGTGGTTCTTTAAGGCCCTGGTTCCAAGCTTGGTTTAGCTCGGTGTGTAAGTGAAATGGCTTTATGGCTGTCTAGTTTGACGCATGAGATAGAAGATTCTCACGCGCACCGGAGTTATGTCGAAAAAGTGCAAATAAAATCGTATAAAATTAGAAATTAACTATTTAATAAAAAGTAATCCATCACTGGATGCAGTTTGGAATTTGACATTTGATGGTATATTTTTAATTATAATTATAATTGCTAATGAAGGGATAAACAGCTTTTAAAGATTTTTAGGAGGTATGTTTAAAGATTTTTTTGGTGCATTAAAGTATGTTTAATTATGTTTTGGCTTCCATCACTGTATGCGAAAAGGACTTGAAAATATCATATTTTTTTTACATGTCAAAATTATTTACGGTTTATGAGATACACAGCTTTAAAAAACCACCTTTTTGATCGTTTTCAGGAAATCTGCGCCTTAAAAGTCGGTACAGGTCGTCGTCAGAAGCCCGAAAGTCTGACAACCAGTCGTGACACGTAAAATACTGGTTTCAGCTGCATCTGGTTAGACTGGAAGCTAACCCCACCATCATTTGGGGAATATCTAGGCAGATGATGACTTAGTCTTACGTCACTGTTAGAAAATAAGCATAATTTTGTCAAGTAGGTAGAGCTGTTCGACGTCCATGTGTATTACGATTCCAGCTTTCTAATAATTATTCATAGAGGAAATTGATTCCAAATAAACCTACAGCTTTATTGGTTAATCTTACATTTCCTGAGAAACGGCATTTTCCCTTAGCGAACAACGGACTTTACTTACAGAGCAATATTGCAATAGACATACCTACCGAGTATACCTACCTACCCAACAATGAGAAACCAAATATAACAAAACACTGATCTTGTAGAGCCAGCAAATTAAAGAAACAATAGTTGTAGAGACTCGTATAAAATTCCTTTTATAAATCTACTAAGATTTTTCCATGACCCGCTTTCTCTATTAGATGTAGAGTTGTAGAGTTGTCTGTGATCACTGAGGAATTTAACTTTTCTTTGCTATAGAAATATTGTAATACTATCGATTCAAGACCGATATTGCATGCAACTCAGGACCGATAAGTGAACAATAAAAAAGCGGCCAAGTGCGACTCGGACTCGCACGTGAATGGTTTCTTGCCACCGTACAATTATTAAGATCGAGCAAAAAAAAAACGCCGAAAAATCACGTTTCTTGTATAACGTTTAACGTTTGTTGTGGTGTCTTGTGTGTGTTTGTGTGTTGTGTTGTTGTTGTGTGTGTTGTTTCGTGTGTTGTATGTGTTGTGTGTTGTGTTCCTTTAATTTTTAACTTTATTGTTTTATTTTAATTAAGTATTTATTGTTATAGCGGCCATAGTAGTAAACACTCTGTAAACAATTCTAGTCGTGTCTACCTATTACGGCTCAAAAGATACAGCCCTGTGACAGACGGACGGAAACAGAGCTATACTTATAAGTAATAGGGTCCCGTGGGTACCCTTTGTGTACGGAACCCTAAAAATTTAACTGTATAAAAGAAAAATTCTCAGTATCATATAGCAGTCGGAAATATTTCATCTTTTTCTTTATACTTCTCGATCAATAATAGACATCAGCATAATAATAATAGAACAATCGATTCCGTACCTCATTATGTGCTTTCCAATAGAGCTTTCTCGCAGTCTAGAAATGTCATCACAACTGGTACACGTGCATTAAATACCTGTAAAAGTAGCTCTCTCAATGTGACTCAGTTCTTATCACCCATTGTGAGCTGTGCGCGTACGCATGGCATACGTTTCCAATGATTTACCATGAGATTATGAACGCAGTTTGTTGCTATCCTGCTTTATCGACTAAGGAGTGAAGGAGAAAGAATGACGGATGCTTTTCGAAGGAAAGCGATGTTTAAGACACAGATATATAACAATGGCCTTGCGTGGTCTTTGCTGAGCTCACGCAACGCGTCGTCATGCGTCCAGCCAGCAAATAGGACTCGCCCATCAAGGAGAGCTGTCCCAAATTATACGCATTATTAATTTAAGGTATGATATTAAAACACATAAGTACTAAAAGATAAATAAATAAAATATTTTTAATGTGGTCAAGGTTTCATAAAAATACGTTTGATAATTTTTGCGTGATTCTCTGTTTATATCCGCGTTAGACAGAACTATACAAATTAATTACACTATGTAATTTATACATACATAATCTTAAACATTCACTTAAGGCGAAAGCGCCAGGGTAGCCCGAGAAATTCAAAATTTCTTACGATTTTTGCAATTTTTAGGTCTCCTCACGATTTCATGAAATCGCTAGATTTGAGGTAAATGCTAACTAATCATATTTTAATCAACATACAAGCTGACACTGACCTACAAATTGCAAAAAACGTATGAAATTTTGAATTTCGCGGGCTACCCTGGCGAATCATCCTTAATAAATTACATATTATTAAGAAAATGCACTAATAACACTACTCGTTAGACGTGATCTTCAGTTTAAAATCATTATCACATTACACATCAAAAGTCGGTTATCGTCGCCTTAAGTAAGTCGAGGCGAATTATTCAACTTGACCTTGCTGTGACATTTGCGTAGTTAACCGTCAATTTGTCTTCATTTGCTAATTATCTGTTCGTAAAATGTTTATCTATAATCTAAGACACTGGAAGACGACAATTTTGCCAATGCTGCATTTTCATTTCCGAAATTTTCCATTTCTTCGGTTGGCGACTAGCTTTCATAAACTATTTGCCTACGACCAGCACCCTCATTATCAATCGTAGTTGGTTTCATTTTGACAGTTCAACAACATTCATTGCGTTATTTACGTTGTCGAGCAGACAAATTTTTCGAACCTAAGAAGCAATGGATTAGCAATTTGTTTCAAAATTATTCAGATTCCGACCGATAGTGTGTTGCGCAATTAGGATGCAGTTATCAGAGAGAACCTCATTGTTAGTCTTTTATACCACAGACAAATCTACTTCCTACATTAATCAATGACCTCAAAAACCGGTTGTAGTAACTAGTGTCGTCGTTAAAAGCATTATTCAATAAGAAGATCTCCTTGCCACCTTTAATGACAAACATTAACCCAATTTTTAAATTAACATCATTAACTTTAATACGTTAATAATAATCACTGGCGGAATAGACGGTGAAGACAACCATTGTGAGAAAAACCTGGATTCACATATATACAACATTATTTTTTGTTTACACTAAACCTCTTAAGGGGTCATTGTACTCATCATTTTGAACAACTTTTACTATGGGACCAAACCTGAAGTCGCGAAAAAATAATCAGCTGTTCAGTACATTTATCTACACTACATCAAACTCGTCAAAATGTAGGTACTGAACATCTGATTTTTTTTTCGCGATTTCAGGTTTGGTCCCATATTAAAAGTTGTTCAAAATGATGACCCCTTAAGAGGTTTAGTGTAAACAAAAACTAATGTTGTATATAGTCTAGGAATCCAGGTACTCTGATGATGGTGGTTAGTGCTCGTTATTTGTTTGAATGGAAAGAGAGAGCTTTGATCTTGGGACAATTACTGGTCATCATCTACAGCCTGGCTTGTGGCTAAGTAATAACAGCCACACGGCTCGATCGATCAGGTTAAGCTGCGCTTGCCGCGGTTGGCCCGTAGGTGGATGACCATCTTTACATTATCAATACCCCTCTGTGCCTTGGAAAGCACGTTAAACCGCTGATCGCCTGGATTAACACAAATATTACTTTTTATACCGGTCTACGCGGGTGAGACCGCGGGGCGCAGCTAGTAATTTATAATTTTTAAATTAGAATAAAACCTATTAGGTACTATGTAAGACGATACTCAGATGCTCTGGCTGGGATATCGGTACGTTACTGATACATTTAGTGGCATCAGGCCAGTATCGTGTTATTCCCTCATACTAAACCGCCCACTTCCGTTCAATGACAGTTGGGATACAGTTACATCGGTGCGGTAACGTTCATACCATGGCTTGTGGTGGTCACGCGATCCTCGCCTTACGCAATAACTGTGACCAAATGTTTTACACGTCTTATTACATAATATTTGCGGAAGATTTAGAACTTTTTCTCTTGTAACTTTTTTCTCGATAAAGTACTGGTTGCTTGGTTTAGCTTCCCTTTCACATGTTTTAAAAATATTTGCGTAAAACTTGTGAATGAGTTGTTATAGACTAAACAACGCAAGCGCAGTAACGTAACCTTGATTGTAAATTCAACTTTGAATCAATTACACTGTACAGTGTGTCTGTATATGGACCGGCGAAAATTAAGGGTGTGGTACAGACCATCAAACTGAACAACTTTCTCCCGGGGACCAACATCGTAATCGCGAAAAAAATATCAGTCTCACATACACATTTGGTCGAGTAGGTATTGAAGTTTTGTATGGGATGACTGATTTTTTTTTCACGATTACGATGTTGGTCCTCGGGAGAAAGTTGTTCTGTTTGATGGTCTGTACCACACCCTTAATTTTCGCCAGTCGCTATACAGACACACTGTATAATATGTTCGTAAAATTTACAAACCTTATTTATTCTGGACTAGCTGACCCGACAGACGTTGTCCTGTTCCAATTTCAATAATTCAAAATTCCCATAGAAAACCCACTTTCAGTTTTCCCGAATTTTCCAATTTTCCCGGCAACTTTTCCAATTTTTCTCTACGTAAAAACCTTCTCCTGACAATAATAAACACAACAAAAAAAGAATTAGCGAAATTGTTCCATCCCTTCACGCGTGAAGGCTCTTACAGACAGAGGCGATATCGCGTCGCGACGCGATATTTTTCTACGGATATAATATCGAAATATCGCGTCGCGACCGCGATATCGCCTCTGTCTGTAAGAGCCTTGATGCGATGACCAAGGGAAACAGGAATTCATTTTTATATACCTACTATATAGATAGATGTTCACTAACCTGCTGTAAGAAATGCTCATGAAAAGGTCCTATTAAATAAATAAGTATTAATAGATAAAATGAAATGATGAACTTAACTATGTGTTTTTAGCAGAATTATCATCATCATTTCAGCCAAGACATTTTCAGACTGGATGCGGGAAGCACAGCAACCGGTCGAAGTGACCTGTCTTTTAGCTGGACTATTTTTTTTCTTAACCTATACCTACTGACTCACTGACTCACTGTTGGGCAAGTCTCCCCCATACTTTTCTATTCATCTTTATCTGCTGCCTTTTCCCGGCAATCAGTCAAGAACGATATACATGTGTATATCCACTTCCAGGCTGCTGCTAAGTTTAGCGACAGTAAGAAAACGCAACATTTCGTGTAAAGAAGCATCCATAGACGTATAAGTCTATGGAAGCATCATTATTTTCTTTACAAGACAACTTCAGAGTAATTCTGTCCGTATTCAATCGAATATCGATCGGTTATTCGATAAAGTCAAGGTTAAAAACGATGCCACTGAATTTTTCATACTTACCTAGATGCATTGTTTTAAAATTCGAATTTCATAAAATTCACATACTCGTATTATACCATTACAATATACCTACACAACATAATCAGCATATAATGTGCCCACTGCTGGGACACAGGCTTTCTCTCGGGGTGGTCCGTAATCTACCACAGTGCGGGTTGGTAGATGTCACCTGTCTCCGATTTTTTTGGTTCTAGGACATGCCGGTTTCCTTACGATGTTTTCCTTCACCTTTTTGAGAGCAGTGATGACCTTATTGATACGAAACATAAAAATTATACGTGCAGGGATTATATCAAACTCTTTCAGCTATGTGAGCATGTTGTTAATTTAAAGATAATAAATAGCTCCTAGTTTATGACGTGTGGTAATATATTTCATCACGCCAATTACTTATATTATTGTTTGTCATTATAATGAAAAAAATGTTTATGACGTGAATGAAACACACCTGAGAAAACACCATTGTTTCTACCTTCTACACCAGTCGCGAATGTTGATCAACTGGTCGTTATGATAAACTTCGTCTTCAAGTTAAACTTATTTAAATTTTAATACTAATTTCCGAGCAAAGGGTTGTCGCTAGTACACACGGCTACACATCAAGCTATACATTTCCAGTTTACACTGATCTCTCATTGAAAGGAAATCCAATGCGAAATCAGCTTATACTGGAAATGTATAGCTTGATCTGTAATCGTGCGTACCTAGCTTAATTTATTTTCTTCATTCATTCACAATAAAAATTATCATCTCAAGCTGAAATTATCTTACCAATTGAGATCAGATTTTTGGGACAACTCTTCCTTTATTTTAATCTCCCAAAATACTTACCCACGTTAAAGGCTCTCACAGACAGGAGCGACGCGACTCTGGTGAAACAATTTTTATGAAAACATAAAAAATATGACATTCATGAAATCATGACACATCGTACGATACATTTAGTACATAATGCAATTTGCACGACACAGCGGACACGTGACATTCGACGCGATGGCACAAATTAGCAGACATTATCATATGCCAAGTGCGCATTATTTCCTGATCGCTTATGTGTAGACACTCCCATATAACAAGCATGTGCAAAGAAAAAACATGTTAAAATTTGAATTTTCGTTATGCATAGCTCTCTGACGTTTGTGTAGAGATAGCGTTGCAAAACTTCGCAAGTTTTCGCAAGTATTCGGAATAATTGCGAAATATTCAAAGGAATACTTCGATTTGAAGGAATACTACTAGTAAGAATGTAGTAGGTAACCTACTTTTTATTATCTATTATGAATGAAATTATTGCCAGTAGGTACCTAGTTACGAATGTATGCGTACTTGCGTAGGTCGCTTGATGAGACTCGACTCGCCGAATATATTACGCCGTGCCGTTACTTGAATTAACGCCATCTAGCGGGCAATGGTAGAATTGTAAATGAACACCTGCTCTCGTTAGTCGCTCGGCGACGCCAGCGCTCGCCTGGCATTGGCTTGATAGTAAAGTGGCACACCACCGAGCTTCGCAGCCATTCATTCATGAGTCAACGAAGTATTAGCGCTCCTGTACACGTTTTTATGGCGAATCCAGTGCCGGATAAGTGGGGGTTCAAGGGCAAAAATGCAGTGCGCCGACTATTCTATTGTTATCGCAAGAATCCGCAAGATGGTGCCACAGAAGCGTAGCATTAACTAGCGTGATTAGTCGTGTTAATGCGACGCTTTCTGCTGCTGCAGTGACCAAGGTTTGCTGATTAGCTTATGAATGGTGGAAGATTGATTCGTGGGTATTAATGAATGCACTATCACCAATGCGGGACATAATATATGTAATTTGCAATGAGAACTGCGCCCCCATCTAGCGGTCAATAGTCGCATTTAAAAGATAATCCAATAAGTACCCGAAGTTGGTCGGCGCGCGGTGCCAGCAGCGAGCCGGCGTTCACTTGCACACGTGATTTAGGAAGCTCGAGCCCGTTCATTCATAAAATCAACGAGTATTATTCGATGCCTACGTACTAGCGCGAATATTTCCGCGTAAGTAGTTATCTACTAGCGGGAATAATTCCCTGTAAGTAGTTATCTACCAGAGACTCGATAATTATTGTTTTATTTTTGTATGGTTGAGTTTAAAATGTCTATTTTGTGCGGATATTAGTGCCGATTCTCTTGTAAATGGAGGGGCGCTAGAAGGGGGCAGCTTCAACGTGTTCTTTATGGTTTTTTTTTGGTACCTACATGTAGAGGTTTAGGGGTTTATGGGTTTTATAAAGGGGGGCCAAATTTTCATTATTTTTGCGATAGGACACACCGTTTTCGAGATATAAGCAAAAGAAAAAAAAATGTACTGTATTTTATATCTCGAAAACGGTGTGTTTTTGCACTTGAAGTCAAACCTTGACTTCTTTCTTGATACTTACTTTAAACTATTTTATAAACTCAGTAATCTACCTATGTATTTACCTCTCTACCACTTTCACACCTAAACCGCATACAAAAACTTATTACGTAAGTACTTATCTAAGTAGATGTAAAGAAATATTCGGAAGTATTGCGAAGTTTTCAAATCGAATATTACTCGGAGTCATGAATGAACGCAACATACTCATACGACAACAACACACACGACACACACACGACGTAATGTTAGTTTGACTCACAGACTTATATTGGCTAGACGACGCAAGTGTATGTACTTCGCGTGTAAAAAGGGAGTAAAATTGACTTCCTTCAGCGCCGCTTCCATTTAGTCTGCGCTCGAACGTTCTTGATGCCGGACGTCAACCAAAAACTAAAAAATGCCAAATTATGCGGTATTGAGCTGTAGAAACTACACAAAAAAAGTGGGACGAGATAATGGAAACGTTTCCTTTCATCGATAAGTCATATTGTTATTAAATTATGTGTTTTTTATTGCAAAATCAATTATTTTGTGTTCATTGTGTTCTTACAATGAACACTATGTAACTGAGTGTGTATCAAATAATTCGTGATACATTGCCGTTTTTAGTTACAAGGCAGTATGACTTGTCTGTTAAAACACGCAATGAAAATTAAAATGATCGATATTGTCACTTGTCGCTCAGTTTCGTGGTACAGTCGCTATTCTCATTTTTCTGTCAATTATAGCAAATCGTGTTGTACACACAGTTTGTACAGTCAATCTCGATTCTAATCGATTTTGGAAACAGAGGAATGAGGAATGTTTGCGTTGGATTTTTTGTGACATGTAATTTTTTTTTTTACTCCAATGTGCCAATTTAGTGATTTTGTTTAGAATATTATTAATTATATTTACAGATTTCCAAGTGATCCCAAAGTTAAATAAATATGGATTGAAGCGACGGGGCATGAAAATTGGTTCCCAACACAATATAGTCGAATTTGCTCTGTTCATTTTAATGAAGGCAGCTTTACGGAAACAAAAAGTTTCGACGCCTGACTACAATTGATGTATTGAAGGCGTTAACTAATGCTGGAGTTAGTGGATTGACTTTAGGCTCGAATTCACTGGCATCGTTCTCTAAAACCTAAAATTCTCTATGCTTCATAGAAATCAGTAGGTACTTAGATGTTGTCGATGTTGGAACTCTTATGCGTATTGTTTAAGGCGATTGATCCGATTTAAAAGTGTTCATCTAATCGAATCTGTTCCCGGTTTTTTGTTAGAAATTTAGGATTAAAGAATGGTGCCAGTGAATAGAACCCGCCGCAAGCTTTACATTTTATTTTACATTTGCTTTTTTTTTCAGGAATTATTAAAAATATTTTAAATTTATTTTTTACTAATTTATTTACTTAGTTCTGGATCGGATTTTATTTCATAGTGACTTCTACTGGCTTTTCTTTTTGTAGATAAAATGTCTTCTAGGGTTTTTTATTAACGTTGTAACTTTCCTACAACAAAGTACATAATAAGACTACTTAGGTTCAAGCAACCAATAAGAACCAGTTATATAATGACATAATCGAAAATGACTAACATTTCAGTAAAAAAAAAACAAATAATTTTAGATCTATCATTCCTCTGTCGATGAACTCGAATAATCGATTGCTAAATCGATATTATAAAATTATTATTTTTTACTCAAATAATCTTTACGTAACACTCCATCTTCCCTTTCGGGATACCTAGGCACAACCGGAAGCAGTGTGAAACAAGTAGGTATAAGATGCAAGCGGACGGAATGCTCGCACGCGACTTCTCGCTCCAAAGACGAGGCGAAACGCGGCGGGGCCTTTAAATCGTTTTGAATCGTTTACTCGCGGACGGGGAGTTCCCATCACTAAATCGCTCATGTGACGTCACAGTAGGTGGAAAAATAATGGCACGCTTGGTTTCTATTCAGACGATGAGACTTGCGTAGTCTAGCCAATATAAGTCTGTGGTTTGACTATTGACCGCTAGATGGCGTTAATTAACGCCATCTAGCGGTCAATAGTCAAACTTTAATAGATAAACTTGCGTGACCGCACATGTACTTAGCTCGGGGAATACTTGCGAATACTACTCAAAACTTGCGAATACTTCCGAATACTTCCGAAGGGAATACTTCGGAATATTACTCTCCGGCAACGCTAGTAGAGACTGTTATGATTATGATTGTTAAGGCGCAGATTTCCTGAAAACGATCAAAAAGGTGGTTTTTTAAAGCTGTGTATCTTATAAACCGTAAATAATTTTGACATGTAAAAAAATATGATATTTTCAAGTCCTTTTCGCATACAGTGATGGAAGCCAAAACATAATTAAACATACTTTAATGCACCAAAAAAATCTTTAAACATACCTCTTAATAATCTTTAAAAGCTGTTTATCCCTTCATTAGCAATTATAATTATAATCTATACATATAATAAAACAGTAACGAAAGAAAAACTGTACATTGAGAATTTTCGAGAAAAAATAAGTGGCTTTTGTTAGAAAAACGTAACTGATGACAAAAAGTGACTTTTTAGAATTTTTGTCTGTTTGTCTGTTTGTCCGTTTGTCTGTGTGTATGGTACGGCTTCACGGCAAAACTACTGGATAGATTGAATTGAAATTCAGCAAAAATGTTCTTTGTAAACCAAGGAAGGCTTTAGGCTACATATTATCACGCCGTATGTTATGGGAGGTAAGCAATATTGATTTTAAAATGTTTTTGTTCGTAATTGAATGCACAAAATTACATGTTATTTAGTTAATAATCAAAATTTAACTCTGGGAACATAATAATCACGCTATTTTTATAAAGGAGCGGGGCAGTAATATTATAGATTGCAAGGAAACAGCTATTTCAATGATATGTCAACAATTTAGCGGTAAGGTCAGGTGACCGTTTACCGCACTAAATGGTGCGAGTTCAAATCTCATAATATTGTTTTAAAAAATCGTAAAATTCTTTTTTTTTAGTTTTTGCATTTTTTATGTGCATTACATGTCCTATCTAATTGTATGGAGAGTTTCACACCAATATTACTAAACAGATTGATTGGTGGTACAACAAGCTACACTATCATGAAGTCAAGTCAAACTTTTGGTTTTAAGTTATAAGTATCTTGTGCAAGCACATTTGTTGTAGGTAATTGATTTAAAACTAAATTGTCGTTAATTTAACAGCAATTAACGACAATTTAGTTTTATTCATAATTTAATTTCGGTAAATAATATGTAGTTTCCGTTTTCTAACTAGATGGCGTTGGCGTCGAGTTAGATCAGAGGAATTTTAACTATGCCTTCTAAAAAAAGATCAAATCTGTCTCGAAACTCAACGGTTTCTAAGATGCGCAGGTTAGTTCGATCTCTCGAAACCGACGCAGAGCGTGAACAACGGCTAGGTTAGGTTAGGCTAACCGTGAGCGTAATGTACCTACTAAGTTTGTCCGCAGAAACTAGCACGCAGCGCCAATTACGACTAGAATTTAAACGAGTCCGCACTACTGCTTCTCGATCTCAGGAAAGAGTGGAACAACTAGAAATACGTTTAGCTATCAACCGGGATCGTCATTCTTTGTCTCGCGCATCCGAAACGGATACAGAGAGAGAGCAGAGATTAAGTCTTCAGCTTTTCCGCACTGAGACTGCTCGGTCGCGCGAGAACAGTCAGGAGCGCGATACACGCCAAGCAAGCGATCGCGAGCGCCACGCAGTATCTCGCGCTTCGGAGACTTACACGCAGAGAGACTCGCGTTTAAGCTCCCAGCGTATTCGCACTGCCACATCTCGATCACTTGAGAATCCTGAACAGCATGAGACGCGCCTTAGTGCAGACCGCTCACAGCATGCTCTAGCTCGGTCTTTGGAGACAGACAAGCAGCGTGAGCAACGCAACGCACTTGCTCGGCAAAGATATCACGACATGCGTGTTGAGGTGTCTGTTCATTCCACGCAAGAACGTGAGCGGATTCAGGAAATTCGGGCAAGTCAGTCAGTCAAACAGCGTGTGGACCAAATGGATCTAGACCGTATACGTCGCAATTTTCGCAATTCATCCTCATGTGATAATGATTCTATGGTTTATGATCCTGAAGAGCAACCGTGGTTCAATAAAGAAAGGAGCGCGTTTTATAGGAAAACCCGCTCCTTTCTTTATTGATTACATCAAACACGGAGACATTGGCACCATGTCTGAGGTGTGTGCACACTGTCACGCGCGTAAGTGGAAGGGAGAGACCAAGGGAATGTGTTGTGCGTCTGGAAAGGTACGATTAAACTCTATGCAAGAGCTACTGGAGATCTTACGTGTTCTTTTGAATGGCGAGCATCCCAAGTCCAGCCATTTCTTAAGCAATCTTCGAGCCTACAACAGTGCTTTCCAGATGACTTCATTTGGACCTCATCAAGTCACTGAATATGGATTCATGCCGACTTTTAAAATTCAGGGGCAAGTCTACCATCGGATAGGTTCCCTGCTTCCCACCGAAATGCCGAAATTTTTGCAAATATATTTCATTGCAGATTTTGCTGAACAGGCTAATGTCCGATGCCGGCAAATTCCTAATTTAGACTTGAGCCTTATAAGGGCATTACAAAACACTGCGCAGTGTCAACCCATACGTTACCGATTTCAAAACCGCTCTGGAATCGGTGCCTAAACACGAGCGCGATAATTTTAAATTCGTTATTAGCGTAGACAAATGACCGACCGCAGCCCATCCAGGACGATATAACGCACCAACGTCAAACGAGGTTGACCAGGAATGCGACAAAAGGGACACTGTTTTACTCACACGTGATGATCGCCTGCAGCGTATCAGCGAGACACATCGCGCTTATGATACCCTACAGTATCTCCTAATGTTTTGTCGCGTAGAGGATGGCTACCACTTTGCCGTATACAATGTAGACCCGCAGACAAGTGCCCCAAATTATAACAAAAAGACTTCCGCCCTCCAGTTTTACAGTTACATGATTCAGCTCCGTTCCAACGACAACTCTCATCTCCATTATTACCGTGCACTCTTTAGTCAATTTGCAATATTATTTTTACTTCAGTGTACTCTTGGGATTCACTGCGGAATTACGATTACGGGAAGAAAAGTTTTTTCACAGACACAGACCAACTAAAGTATAAGAGATATAAAAATGGTGCCATTGCAAAAAATATTCCACGTGAAGAGCATTTTCTGCTGTGAGAATAAATTGAAGATCTGGAACACCTGTTGTGGAACTCCAAAGCCCAGCGACACTATAACATATATAAGAATGACGTCTTAGCAAAAGTGTTTAGTCTGATGGGCATTTCCTGTTGACTTACAAAAATGAAAGATCTGGAACGTCTCGAATCGTCTCACGCATCACGCTGTTTTCCCGTCCCCGGGAAAACAGCGTGATGCGCGAGACGATTCTCTTCTTTTAGAATTTGACATCAGACGTTTCAGATCTTCGATTTTGACGACCCCGTTGTCTCTGGCATAAGCAACAGGATCCGCGTACGAAGTCGCGGGCAGAAGCTAGTTAAAAATATACCATGAAATGTCAAATTTCAAACTGCATCCAGTGATGGATTACTTTTTATTAAATAGTTAATTTCTAATTTTATACGATTTTATTTGCACTTTTACGACATAATTCTGGTGCGCGTGAGAATCTTCTATCTCGTGCGTCAAACTAGACAGCCATAACGCCATTTCACTTACACACAGAGGTAAACCAAGCTTGGAACCAGGACCTTAACATTTTTTTTCTGTCTATTTAGTTGATTGTCTAGTGTATAGTCCTTTCAGGGTCAATTTACCTCTAATTTTGCATGAGAGTGATTTTTATTCGATGGTATCGTAACGGGTTTTGGGGAGCATTTCTATGCCCAATTTATTATTTATTTTTTAAATTCTTTATGCTCTGTTACTTTAAAATAATCCATAATCCTCTTTAATTGTCTTTAATGGTTAACGTGTAGACAGAATTTTACTGAAATTACTTTAATTACAATCGAATAAAACAGTATAGAAATGCAAATTATGAGGAAACTGCGATTTCTTGTGTCGTGTTTTGACCCTAATTTACTAAAGAAATCTTAAATTTTTACAATAATGAAAAAGAAGAAAAAATTGTATTGATTTTGCAAGCAGCCGAAATGCGTCAAAATATCTTCTTTGAGGCCCATTTCACTTTAAGATTGTTTTCAGAGGTAAAATATGTGCTTCAGATTAGAATCAACCTTATCCAATTAAGAGGGAATCGAGAGGAAGGTGAAGGAGGTGGCGTTGCCCTAAGGCACATAAGGCCCAGGCCTAGGGCGGCCAGATATTAGGGGCGGCCAATCTGACAAAAAACTGATGATAAAAAGAAATAACTGGAAGTACCTACCTAAATATTCGAACTAAAGGCTCGCGCACTTTATGGCGGGCACTGCGCCGCATCGTATAACAATAATCTTCCTGAATCACTTTCGTACATACAAGGTTACTGGTTATTGACTAATATCCTCTTAAAGGGTCACTTTCTCATCATTATAAACAACTTTTACTATGGGACCAAACCTGAAATCGCGTAAAAAATCACTAACTAGCAGTTATTAAAGTTACTTAACTAAACTGGATCGATTTCGATATAAGTTGGCAATAAAGTAAATTCATTATGTACCTAGTCTATATGATGGGTGCTGACTCTGAGAAAGGGGCGGCTGGTATATTCCCTGGGGCCTAGGACGGCCAAGACTGCAAATCCGCCTCTGCATACATTCTTACTCTTAAATAAGTATGCAGGGCCAATGAACAAAGAAGATCATATAAAAGTTGTCAATTATTGTTCTAAGTAGTTTTACAGTTACCTCCCAAAAGACTGTTAGCGATAAGCCCAAACTTACCATATTTAGGCCCACCATCCGTCAGACTCAATTGCAGAAGAAGTCTAGGTTAATGGGTACTTGCAAGCAATGAGCTAGATAGATCCCATTGAGATGGAGCTCTATTGTAATCTGCCAAACCTTAACATTTTATAGCTATTCAGATATTTCAATGAGGTTAAAACACTTTATGAATAATAATAACACAAAAATAATGGTTGATAACTTATACAGTAGACTGCACGTCACTGGTAACAACACCAGTATAAGCTGGCCTTGTATTCTATTGAAACTCCATACGATGGACGCTGGACCAGGCCTACCATAAACTTTTAAAATATTTGCCAAACTACTAAAGTATTTTTTTTAAATAATCTTATTTAATCTGTGCTGCCAGCTTACTGACCAGAAACTATACAGTAGCAGGTCAAAAGTTGACATGATGCAGGTCAGCGGGAAATAATACTGATGGTACAAACTCAAAACCGAGTTCAACTGTCCTGCACTTGGCAAATATATTAAAAGTTTATGGTAGGCCCCCAGCTCAAAGTGAAAGTTTTATCACTGACGTAGGGTCGATGGTACTGGTATAGTTAATTTAACTAACGAAAGCGGGTTAGTTATTGCAATTTAAACCTTATGATTAACAACATAGGCTTCAAGATACGCCTTCGTGAGATAAATTAACTTTACCTATAGTTCGACAGCATTTAAAGGTTTAATTACCTTCTTACCTATTCAGTTTCATCGGAAAACTTGTGAGTTCCCTTTTTCTTCATTGTCTTGTCTGCCTTCTGTTTGTTTTACATAATACACACATTTCACCAGTTATGTTAAAAGCCCCACGTATTTGTCGTAAGAAAGTTGGTTTTAACAAATAATAAGTATTTACTAAGTAATAAATGATTACATAAAACACGCGCAATGAAACCTGAAACTTAATTATTCATGATTTCGAAGTGGACGCCCTTGTTCTGCTTTATCGGAATAAATGTTTTTTTTTTTGTTAATGATGGGTGAATACTTAGTAATATAATAAAAAATAATACGATGATATATTGCACTTGGTCCATTAGAACTAACATAGCTACATAGAGGTATCTTAGTATCTTTTTACGTTATTGGGGGCACATGAATATCTATAAATTGCATCGATTCTTTTAAATTGGGGATTGATTATACCAACTCCACTGCCTTACATCGCCCTTTGATCTGAGTATGAAACCAATCTGGCAAACTATATTCCTGTCTACATTGTATTTTTCCTAAAACATCTTATTTGGTAAACAAACAGAGCTTTAGGTAAAAACTATCTATGAAAATGTGTTCACAAGAATTTTCCCATCATTCACAAAGTTTTGTAAAACACAGTACCTCCTGCAAGGGTAGGTAACTAACCTTAATTTTCACATAGGTAATCGAAATATCAGGCCACCATATTTGTCTACAAAAATATATGTAAAGCAAAGGAAAATAAACAACACTTGCATATTTGTATGCGTGAGGCCTCACTTGTTATGTCTGTACTGATTGTCCTAATTCTATCCGAGCTAGCTAGATTACCTGAATGTTTGTCTTGTGACTGAGAACTTGAGAAGCCATAGGACGAAAGTCAGGATGACAAGGGAAAGAGACTTATATATTATTAAGTAGATTATTAATTATGAGTGCTATAAATTGAGCTTTACGTGTCTGTATCTGTATGACCAATCCACTACGCGAAATTGACTCTACATTTTAATTTAAACCGTTGCCTACACTTTGCTGGGTAACCGTTGACTACGTTTTATATTCTTTCATAAATATTATTAATTTCAACCTGTAATCATCCGCTGCTGGATATAGACTTCTGCCATATTTCTCGTTTCTGTGCGTTCCTCACCCAAGTATTTCCCGCGAACTTTGATGTTGATAAAAATTCTTTGTAAGTCAAAATTGAAGTTTTTATGTGAAATACAAATCTAGATGTTAGATCTTCCAGCAAGTTACTGCGACTTTCAAATGTTTCTGAACTACTTACTTACACTAGGTATTGTAATAACTGGAATTCGAAAAATCCGTCCCATCAAATACTCATTAGGACCCTGGTTCGTTGGTCGGCTTTACGACTATACCATGATATTTCCTATACATAAACAAAAGCATGTCATAAAATTTAACGACTTGCGGTGTGATAACCGTTCGAAATCGTGTGATGCTCCGGCGTTGTTACTTGAAGTATTAGAATGGATAGAAGTACATTGTGAAGTAACTTACGATACTGTGAGACTAAGGCCCGTTTTACAGAACGTCACTCAATACTCAAGCATTAAAACTAGATTCTAGCCATTTGATTGGTTGAAACTAGTTTTAAGTAATGCTTGAGTATTGAGTGACGTTCTGTAATACGGGACTGAGTCTTTCTTTCTCAAGCAATACGAGGATAAGCTATTCAGCGAGATTGCTAGATGGGCTAACCGCCCAGGGTCTTATTTAATAAAAACCGACAGGTAGATAGGTGATAGAGGCGACAATCCGACAATTTAACAAGTTTCTCCCGTTCTCGAGAAAATGTGACAATATTGTAATTTTTTGCCAAATATTTCGCATTGTCACTTTAAATATTAAATAGGTCCTAGGATGCCCCGGACGTTACCTGCGAAGAAAAGGACACCAGCTTTCACGGTCGGAGTCAAAGTTCACATAAGTATCACAGAACCAATCCGCAGAAATTCAAAGAACATAACTGTCCCTTTGAGAATGTATCTTAATATTCTAACTATCTTAACAGCATGAAACGTTTATGAGCTGATGATAATGATGATGAAGTACAGTCTAGTAACTGCTAACGGTAGAGTACTGGTATACCGTTACTGCCCTAATTTACATAGACAATCTAAGTAGTCAATACACTACAGCATCTTTGTACTAGCCCAGAGTATTTATTCTACAAATGTAAACGCTCCCTAACGGGTGGAAGCTGTGTACGAAAACTCAGACATTATAATAACACCAATTATGTGCTTAATTGCTTATGTAATTTTATGAGGTCTTTGCCCAAAGAAGCGTCATTAATATACACTATTAATAGTTTTGTAATGTCTTAGAAACACCGTTGCAGTTACTGGTAAACGAATTAGACTGGTTTCTAATTAATTTAAATTATAGAGCCCTATTATTATTAATTATTTTCTTCCGGCTCGCTACCTGTCTGCGTCTGGGCGCTCCTTGCGTGGCTCCGCATCGCTGCCAATGCGGCGTAGCTGTCGACTGCCTCGGACATCATGGCCTATCCTGCAGTAAGAGCGCAGGCCGGATAGCACGGCACGCCAGCATTAATGACATCATCCGTCGTGCTCTTGTCACCGCCGGGGTGCCAGCTGTTTTAGAACCCATTGGCTTGGCACGCGACGATGGGAAGAGACCAGACGGAATGACTATAATACCTTGGAAGGTAGGTAGGCCTTTGGTGTGGGATGCAACGTGTGTCGACACCCTTGCGCCATCCCACCTTCCTAGCACGGTAGGCTGTGCTGGGGCGGCTGCTGCAGGTGCGGAAAACCTCAAACGGCGCAAATACTCCAATCTTATTGGGACTTATATGTTCGAGCCGTTTGGGGTTGAAACACTAGGGCCATGGGGTCCGAGTGCCCTTTTAGTTTTTCGGGACATCGCCAAGCGGTTGGTCGACTCTACAAGTGACCAAAGGGCTGGCCTATTTTTTGGCCAAAGAATTAGCATTGCCATACAACGTGGCAATGCCGCCAGCCTTTTGGGCACCTTTCCTTTCGACAGCGATGCGGATGAATTTTTCGATGCCCTATAATTATTTCCCTTCCTTTTTGTATAATACTTGTAAATATTAATTTTTTTCGATGTTTTATAAAGAAAATACAAAAAAATGACATTAAATGTTAAACATTTAATTCTTTGATTTAATTAATTTTGGCAATAAATTACAACCATTTATAGAGCCCTAATTCAGCTAAATCATTGGTTTGGCGTGGGAATTTTATGTTGCGTTCTTTAATGATGAATAGGTTATAGTGCAGCTAAAACGTTACTTCTACTATACTTAAAAAGTACAATAGGATCTTCCATGCAACCAAACACGTTAATATCAGTCACAATAATTGTATATCTATGGGAGATATATTATTGTTACCTGTTTTTAGGGTTCCGTACCAAAATGGTAAAAAAGGAACCCTTATGGTGTGACTCATGTCTGTCTGTCTGTCTGTCAGAGCTGGATATCTCAAGAACTACTAATGCTATCTACTTGAAATTTAGAATAGTTTTAGATGACGTTGACCTAACTATTTTGCAAATAAGAAACAAATTAAAATATTTACATTTTTTTTGCAACAGGGACTGAAAGGGGGTCTTAAAAATTCAAAGTGGGGCTACTAGGGCATGTGGGGTATCATATGAAAGAGCGCTGTTTGCACATTCTCAAACATTTTTTTTCTTTTTTTTAGCAGCAGAAGTTTATGTAAAAATTACAGGAAAAATAAAACGATGTCTCTAAATAGCACACTTTTTCAGAAATCGGAACGGAACCCTCGGTCCGCGAGTCCGACTCGCTCTTGCCCGGTTTTTTTTTTGGTTATCAACCTACAAACACTCGTAAATTACAAACTTATTATGGTGTTTCCGTATCTACGCTGTGAAATACATGCATAATTTCATGACTTCTTCTCACGGGGGTAGGTAGAAACTACATGCAGAACAAAACTCAACCTGCTACGATCCTTACGTATTCCTTTTGGCTCGTTTACGTTCATACACACACGCCAGTTGCGAATATCACCAGTGAGAGATATATAATAATACCAAACTATATGTCTATACTTTACCTACTATATACTGTAACAATATTGTAAACTGTATGTAATGTACGTGTATGACTCTTCATGACTCACACTCGTATTTCAGACGTAACTACAAAGCCAACAATGGCAACTGCACTTATATTTAATCAACATTTATCTTAACCGATCTCTCTATCTTTGTAACAGTAACTTGTTCCGAGGACACTGAAAAGATTTAACGACTTTATCTTATCTTGATATCTTTTGCAATATCGGCGAATACAATACTTTGAGAAATGATCAAGCGAAAACTAAACTAAACTGGCGAAATGAGGGTGGCTATACACCTCTGCTCGACCCTTCGGGTAATAAATGCGTGATGTTATTTTATGTGCTATAATCAGAAAATGTTGACTACATTTAGGTAAGCGAAATCTCGCAAGACCAAGCGAAACCTAACATTAATTTAAAAATAACCCAAAATGTTATGACATAATGAATTCCAACCAAAAGGCACTGTATCATTAGAAGACGCCATCTCAGAATCCACCTTACCTCTTCCCAAAACATAAGACCATCAAAAGCCATACATCATCAGGTTATGCCGAAGGGGAGCCAAAGAGCCAAGCATTAAATATGGTAGGTTAGAATCTTCTCCCGTAGTAGAGCATCCTATTAATCATCTATTTTAGGATAAATTAATTTGACGCACGTGAGGTTAATGGCGGCGAAAGCATTAAATGATGATGGCCATTCATTTACGTTGTGTTAAGTGTCAAATATTGTAACATATGTGAAATGGGGAATCTACACGCAATGTTTTTTGTAGCTGAAGTTTGATTTACGACCATGCCTTGTTTACTTGTTGAAATAATTGTGTTCTTTACAAATAATTACAAAGTACTACTACTAATGATATTAAATCAATATAATGTACAAATTAATTGACTTGGCAACATAAGGTTGCCATTTCTTTTATGAACGTGAAACGAAAGAAAGTTGAAAATGGCTAGAAACTGGATAACTACTGAAATGAGGAATAATAGAGATATGATGGAACATGACATGCTTCTGCGGCGACCCCAAATGAATCCTAATTGAAATAGGAGAATGATGAGGAACAGCATAAAGATATTATAGAAGATTATCACTGAACATCACAAAACGTGACATCACAGACGAAGACTAAAATGTTAAATCAAATATATCATAAAATAAGGTATAGATAACCTTCTACGTAGGTTCTAAATAAAGGTACAAACAGAGAGACACGACGAGGCATATCGATCGAGTCATTGTTTGACGTACAGTTAGTAGTTCCCGCGGCTTTACTCGCAAATTGTAAATTGGCCGTGTCGTACCGTTGGTGACCTTCATGAACACACAAACTTTTTGCTTCATTGTCAATGCTCATTTTATGATATGATTATTTTTGTGAGAGACTAAAAACATTTACGAGCTATGCGTCTAGTAAACTTACTGAAAGAAGTAATTTAGTTTTAGCCATTATCTCTCATAACAGTCATAACTCAAGTCTTATTATTACAGAAAAGGATACTGGTACCCATCTTTAACAAACTGCAAGCGATACGATGGCGTGAATTTGGTGCAAACCACGCGAAGTTCTATAGTAGTTTCTTGAGCATTTCCGTCTGTATCAGGATTTTCTAACCAGTGTAAAAATGTTAATGAACATAAAAGGACCTAATAACACCATGACAATAAGATTTTCTGATGCTATAGCAATGGATTAATAAACAGTAGGATTGCTTCGCTAGTGACGTCAATCAGAACTTACATAATTAATATGGAAACTTATGCAAATGTACAAGAGTTTCATCTGTGCCATCAAACAGGAAAATAAGATTTATGCAAAAATAGTTTTTACCTTCGAACTGTTCATTTGGAGTCAGCTGTTATGAATTTGTTTGTCGCTCTAAACATGTTTTGCACACTTCAAGGTGAAATCGAAATATGTATGTTCAACTAGGTAGGTTCTGACGTATCTTTCCTTAAAGAAGACACTTGACTAAGGAACTTGTTTGGTTTCCTCAGGACAGTGTAGTCAAAATGGTGTCGTTAGTCGATCGTGGGAAAGGTAGGTCTTAAAATTATGGTTCACTATTTACGCCCTCTCCGGATAAAAAAACGACTATATTATATTGATAGACTGTGAACAGAAAATGTAAAAGACACCAAATGATACAAATTAAGTAATTAGCGTACATCATGTAAGCATCCCTATCCGGTATCTGCAAAAATAATTACACCACATAGTCTTCCTAGCCTAATAATAGTGCATAATACCTCATTGAAGGGTGCAGACAATTACTCACTGATAAAGTAAACATACATGGTAGGCATTGTTACAATACATAAGATATCAATGTCATACAATGAACTACTTGGAGTTGAGGAACCTTGATCTTTGCAGTCTGCTATGTAGACATGACGTAGTCTAAAAGTTGAGACGTGCCAAATCTTCTGCATTCATTAAATATGAAGTAGAACACATTTTCTAGAGACATAATATGGCTATTATTGAAACTGAAGATAATAAACAAAGAAATAGAAACGTCGCGGTGGAAAAACTCATTTTCGAATATAAATAATGTAGGTACCTATGCTAAACTTAAAACTGTTGTTGAATACTTGCAAAGACGTGTTTTATTTACCTATTTAATTGTAGAATAAATTCTAAAGTTAATGTTGCAATAGGGACAAAATCCAACCACTTAGTAAGATTTTTATTTATATTGTGACATCGATTTGAAGTTTTATCTCGAACTAGTGGAGAGAGAAGCATATAGAGCTAACCAACTAGATAGTCGTACAACTAAGTAGCATTTGAAAATTGTTAAAGATATGAATGGTAAAATTAAGAATGATAGTAAAAATTTTGATCAAATGCAGGAAAGTAATTTTAGAAGAACCAAGAAGAATAGGAAGTAAGCCACAAGCAAATAAACATACGCCATCAGACAGAACAGAACCAACACAAACACATGTGTTATGCTCATAAACAAATATCACATCATATCCGAATCACATGACCTAGAAACTTGAACAGAAAAGCTTCTAGGTATGCCCTACAAAAGGGCTTCCATAAAGTAACGCTGTTTGTTTCCGTTTGCCCTACAAAACTCACTGACTATGCAATCAATACCAGTGGGCCGATGGCCTTACAACCTTATATGGAGCAAAGCTATTACTGAAATGAAACATGCTTGAAAATCGTTGCCCATAGATGTGTGGATGATAAATTACTATTGCCAACGGATTTTTACTTTTAACTGCACTGTTTTTGGTGTTCAGTGCCAATTTATTTTGTTAAGTTGTTGAAAGTTTTGCTGCTGGCAAGTTTTGTCGTATACGGAGCTTCCTGTTGCATAACTTCTGTTGCGTCAGCTTTACTTAAGGTTGATGCGCCAGGGTAGCCCGCGAAATTCAAAATTTCTTACGTTTTTTGCAATTTGTAGGTCAGTGTGAGCTTGTATGTTGATTAAAATATGATTCGCGGCCGTAGCTAATATGGGTTTACAGAATTATAATCATTAGAATCAGCAATACAACTCCATAAGATAGCATTTACCTCAAACCTCATGATTTCATGAAATCGCTAGATTTGAGATAAATGCTAACTTATGGAGTTGTATTGCTGATTCTAATGATTATAATTCTGTAAACCCATATTAGCTACGGCCGCGAATCATATTTTAATCAACATACAAGCTCACACTGACCTACAAATTGCAAAAAACGTAAGAAATTTTGAATTTCGCGGGCTACTCTGTCTAGCGATTTCATGAAATCATGAGGTTTGAGGTAAATGCTAACTTATGGAGTTGTATTGCTGATTCTAATGATTATAATTCTGTAAACCCATATTAGCTACGGCCGCGAATCATATTTTAATCAACATATAAGTTCACACTGACCTACAAATTGCAAAAAACGTAAGAAATTTTGAATTTCGAGCAGTAGCTAATTTAAAGTTGAAAACAACCTCATTTCAATAAAAAAAAATATATGTACATATCATATCATAGTATCATATATATTTTCTCTGGAATTTTCTATATGCTCATTTAAAAGCATTAGGCTCTCAAAAACTACCATTTCACGACTATTGTTACTCACCGTAATGGACATATTGTGTTTGTATAAAATAAATATTCAGAAAAAACCAACACATGACCAAAACGCGAAATGTGTCATATAAGCAAAAGCAAAGAACAATATTATGCTTTCGGGAAATTACGTTGAACTTTGCTATTCGTTCGCTGTTGTATTCTCTAGATTACATTTTTGATAGCTCAGGTCAGGTATTATGGCTAGCAATTCTGCAGTAATCCTTTAAAGCAAGCTTTATTTTTCCACAAGAACCATAAATTATGGTCTAGTCGTAAACTTGGAATATTTTTTTTTCAGTCTACAATAATATTTCTAAATCCACCAGCTTTAATCTCATGCTCTAAACTATAAGAATCCAAATATAGTATCGATTGATCAATGTTAATGACTCAATAGTCATTAAAAGCCAAAGAACTATAAACAGAATTAATGAATGGGTCGGCTATGAATACTAACGTTTTATAGCATGATATACCACCTAGGCCGCTCTAGAATTTTAATTTTCGCTCAGAACGATCATTACCAACAGTGTTGCATTAACCTGAGATTCTTTTGCTTAAAACAATCACGTTTACTAAATTTTTTGCTATTTGTAATTGTTTACCTGAAACAATTTACGATCCGGAACACTTGCGCAAGTCTATCTTTAATTTCAGCATTTTCTATCTCGCTATCTTAATTGCATTGTTCTTTCGTTCGCGTACGTATTTCATATTGCACGATATTTACAACTAAAACAAAATACTAACGAAATTAGCATTTGCAGCAGATATACTATACGAGCTAGCATGGCAGACTATTGGACGCCGCGCTCCGAAAATAGCGCGCATTAATAGTACACTTTATTTCCCGAGACTATTTCGCATTGAGTGAAATACGAGCAAATGTGTCCAGCTCCTGGACCGTCGCCAACTGTTTACCAACGATATAGGCCTCTACTGGAAGATTTATGAAATTGGAAGGAGTTACGTCATGGTCTTTTGTCATTCCTAAATGGCAACCAATTTTATTTGGTTCCAGGTTTAGAACGGCTACTTCGTCATCTAGGTGTATTTAATCATATTTGTTATAGGTGGAGAGAAGATCCCCAACTTGTCATTATAAAATTGAACTATGGTTTACGATTAAGATATAATCTCCCGTCTTCGAGCTCGGTGATTATCACAGCAAACCATGTCTTATTCCTTCTCATTTCCCACTGTCTGAATTTGCGGACCGTCTTATAACAAGCATTATCGTTTGGTATCGCAGGACACTCATAAAACCTGTAACTGACACCTTAGTTACACCTAATGACAGGTAGGTATATGAACAAATGGAGCCAAAGTAATATGAGTCCATTGGGAAACGACAATTTTCACAATCGTCATGCGATGCCCAGATATGAACCAAGCATACGCAACTACTGCCGGCATTCGCAACTTAGTTACTGATACCTTACTTACAAACCCGTTTACCTCTATTGGAAAACATCCGTTTCTCATAACATGCAACAAACCTTACATTTAGTTTAAGTACTTAAGTAGTAGAAAATATGTATCCTCTCCGTGACTCACAGTATTTTAACAGCTCTCTTTTTAAAAGCTTATGCCATTTTCTTTCCTGCAGAGTTAACTTAACTTTTTACTGCACTATTATTTCCAAGGGATGTTATGTTATTGTTCTAGTAACACAAATACGTTCTTATTAAACCATGTGCATTAAATAAATCTTGAAGCTCTGCGTAAGTTTAACATTGAATAAATCGTCATCGTATTCATCATCTATATCATAAACTACATCTAAAACTATAACAAAGACACTCCCAAATACAGTCCTTCCATGCCCCTTTTGCTTGTTGTACATTCCAGTCCATAACTTAATACTTCAAAGAGCTGTCCTTTATTACTTGTCCAATAAACTTCCATGTTACGGCAACCCTACACAAGCCGTATCTCTCATCCATTACATCCACGGCCGCATCTAATCTGATCTACGAAGATTTATATATCAATCCTTCCTCGTGCTACATCGATTCGTAATGCGAGTTATACTAAAGTCATGCATCAAACGAACTCACGCGCATGTGGGGAGCTCAACACTTTTTATCGAGCGATATATCTAAAATCTAATGGAAGCAGTTTTTACGTTAACTTAAATCAACGATCAGACAAGCGATTAGTTGGGTTTTATCGCATGTCTTTTAATTGACTGTCGTCCAAATTAATGTCTTAATCAAACGATCAAATTAGAGGAGAAAAGACAAAATCATGAAGTAATAAATACATCAGCGTTATACACGAATGCCACAGAAACGGTTTGAACTTTTCTGAGAATATGTCGCATGACGCATGATTCAAGCCTGTTGGATTATTTAATTAAAGTATTTGCTAAAAAAGCTTGCAAATGGCAAAAAGCTTGCAAACGTCTTTCGCTTCCCACGCTCCTTTAAAAGTTACTATTTTGGTATCAATCAACAGAGAACCTTAACAAGTACCTACTTGTTAGATTCTCTGTTGCATATTTAGAACCACGTCAGCATGATTAAAAATATAAAAGTACTCGTCAAAAATATACACACAGACAAAATACATTCTATTGACGTATTTGTGTTACTTACTATAATAAAATTCTATATTTATTATAAAACCTTCAAAAGATGGTATTTTTGTACTTCTAACAATTATTCAGAATGACTGAGTTTGTATTACATACTTGACCATACTTATTTGTATCGTATAATTCATAAAATGATAATGTGGAGCAATTTAACATGTAGGTACAGCTTTGGTAAATATTGAAATTCTAGTAACCATTTGAGTATGATTTTATGATACTGATATAATCGGATATGACCAATGCAACTGCAATTTGGTTCAGTTGACTTGAAAAGCCACGAAGTCACGAAGCCATCGCCATAATAAATACTAAATTGTTAAAATTGTTGTATGCGTGCCAAATATTTGCAAAAATACTATCGTATTTTTAAACCAAAAAATGTCTTTCACCGCAATTGTAGGAAGCAGACAGTTAACAGAGAAAAACATCAGTGTAAGTATGTTTTATTAAATAGTCACTATTTCACTAAAGACATTAAATCTGTAGAAAACTTGACCGATACAAATAAATCGTGGCTTTAAAATTTTACCCACTAAAGAAGTGACGTAATCAAAAACGGTGTACAAAACGGGAAGCAATGACTTGGACTTTCGACGACGATGACAGCCGAAACTCGAAACCACAACGCGTGAGAAGAATAATTTCTCAACCAACCATAAATCCATCCGCTAGGTTAAGCGCGTCACCACTTAGTAATATCCTACCCTACTCCTAATAAATTTTTACGATGCAAGGACACTATATTCGGAATATTACGTCATCACTCTGACCTAAGTACGCCTACGACGACAGTTAAATAACCTTTTCAATAATGGTCATGACTAATTGACACGTCATGTAGGCATTGAATCGCCTTAAGCCTAATAAGGATTGTATAAGAGTTGGCGCCAAGCATTTATGGACAATAGGCGTTTAACATATAAACAGAAGGTGATTAATCACTATAAATAACACCATAGCTTCCGCAAATCATAGATTATCTTGCTGAAAGCGTAGCTACACAAAAAGGCTTTAAGTTCGATTCAGACAACAACGAACATGGATAATACTTCAGTTTTTTACAACATAATTGTTGTTGAACTTTGTATATTTAAAAAAAAACGAAACAAAATGCTAACTTAAAATAACACAACTGTTCATTATTAGATGAAATGCTTAAAGCAATGTTACGAATAACGATATAGATACTATAATACAAGATAGATAGATGTTCCTTGATTACCGTACCTTACCTGGTGCTTTTATGATTATGACGAGAACTACACAACTAAGAGATTTGTGGGAGATCCATCGAGCAGTGGCAATACGTTTTTAAACGTTTCTACTGGACTCTCGTTCAATGATTATTTTTAATCAAATGACACAAATGTCCAGTGCAGCACGTTCTCTTACTAAGATTACATCCACTATCATTATCGTAAAGGTCATCTTGTCTATCACTTCCGCTTCATTAAAGTGCACCGACATCCAACTATAAACATTATTGAACTATAAAAAAAACATTGGTTTAATTAAAAAGATTTCAAACAACTTCAAATCATGACTGATTGACCTGTCCTAATGATTTACGACTTATTGTAAGCGTCGATGGCAAATATCTAAATTGTGGCTTAGTTATAGGTAAGTAAAGCACTATCTACGCAGGACATGGATAGTTTGGAACAGCACCACTTCATGTTGGAAGTGATACAGGAGGATTCTAATGGATCGATGCGATGCGACTACATAAATACTATCTACATTTTATTAATTTGATCCTTCAATCAATAATTATTGATCGAAAGATTTGATCTGATAATCCTCTCTCTTGATCTAAGATAGTTTATTTCTCTAATTTTGAAACTATACGGAACAATTAGGCAACTTAACAGAACGTTTACATAACAGTAGCCGTCGAGGAACTACAAGTGATTGCGCTTGTGAATCAGAGCGGTCTTGCGATGGTGGAGTTCCACAGATAGCCCTCGGACCGTGAACAAGTAGACCACTATGATTTACTGAAACTGGCTTAGGAACTGTCCGATTCTGTGCCACAGAGAGATGTGCCACATGCACGAATATCAAGCTAAGAAGTAAGTAAGACTAAACGTACTATATAGACACGTGAATAGGAAAGTAATAGAGCACAGAGCCATGTTTGAAAATAGGTTTAGTTCCAGTTTAAATCCTGTGGTGTCTCTTCCCACGGCCCTTTAGAAGATTACAAATTCGAATACCGAGGTCGGTCCGTGGATAAATGACTATCCATTACATACCGGGACCACTCCGTGCTTCGAAAAGCACGTTAATCCGCTAGCATCAGTAACATCATCGACAGTCGTTACAGGTATTCAGAAACCCGAAAGTTTGACAAGCCGAAGCCGACCCCCAGCAATCATAGCATAATGGGAAAAAAAACTAGGCAGATAATGATGGGATACACAAAAAAGGCATTCATTAATATAAACACTAAACAGTCACTGTTTAGACGACGACGTGACCAGTCTCAACGAAATGCGATCCACGCGTACCCGTGTAACCAAAACCCGCCAAAAGAAAGCCTATGTTGATATTGATTTAGAATTCCATAACTTTCACAAGAATGCCTTTGTTTACTAACAACGGACCAACAATAGTACTAATTTACAATAGACCATGCTATGAAAATGCAAAATACAATTCGATTGACAGTTCAGTTTAAACGTAAACGATTGAATCATTGGATACTATTTTCACACTTGTTGGTGGGTGTTTTTGAGGTTTATGCTATGTTCAGTAGTGGCATACCAGAAAGGAGTAACAGCAGTGGCCACATTGTTGGCTGATTATGCACATCAACAGACTCATAAGGAAGCAGGGATTTTTTTCTGAAATCTGTTTCCAGCAATGCCGATGACTACATATAAATATAATATAAATATCCTTGGACATTTCACACAACGCCATCTAGTCCCAAGCTAAGCAACCTAATGCTTGTGTTATGGTAACGAGAATGGCTGATAAACTACTTATATTCATTTTTTTTTTTGTAAATACATACATATTATAAATAGAAAAACACCCAGACTCGGAACAAATACTTGTAGCTCGTACAAATATTTGTTCCGTGCGGGAATTGAACCCGCGACATGCTGCGCAGTAGTCAATCGCTCAACCACTGCGCCAACCGTGTCGTCAGCATGAAAATAGCTGGAGCCATTTTTTTGAAAAGCTTAGCCTCTAGAGTTGCCGCCGGGGTCGCGGGTTGTCGAAAGAGATACCGTTGGCCCTGGCACAGGCAACTGAAGGAACACGGGTGGGATTTAGTCAGTAAGAGTCTAACACGGCCTCCCGCTCCGCCCAGAGCGGGAGAAGTCATTTGATGATTTCCCATCCACAAAAAAAAGTCTCTAGAGTTAATAACGGGAGATTAGACAGGGTGCGCCAGACGTATTTAAGTATCGTCACCCTATGAGGCTATTTTAATGCATCCGGATATTGCCTTCACCTTCATAAATGTCCACTGTTGGACATGAACTTCCTTGAAAGCTCCTGCAATGAGTGATGTCAGTCGCGTGAATATACTTTCAAATGACCATAATCACCAATTTTTGTGCATACTTATTAGCGGAATAGAGGATACGATTACCCATATTGCTAGAATAATCAATAAACAGAGGACCGGAAACTAGGCACTCCACCAACACTTCAACAGACCTATTGAGAAACAAAAGGGGGATAGATGACAAAGATCAGCCGACGTAGTTCAATGTTTGAAAGGGATTGTGAGTTGTTTGCTTATTGCCTTCGATCACTATCGTCGATTCATGCGGAAGTTAATAAGCGAAGAAATAAAAAGTACCCATTATACTGGCTCCGGTACACAGGAAAAAGAGAACTAACGACAATTATTGGATAATCATTGATTTTTAATCACCAACAACAAATTATAATTCATAAATTCAACAATCAGTAGGCCTTCGTACCAGCCACGGGTTTCACAACGAATTACGACACACATACCAGAATGCAATTGATACGAATGACATGGATCGCAATCACAGCGAGACCGACCGACCTTACATTACCTGCTAACTACCTACATACTAATAATATTAGACAAGTATTCCAACAAAAACCGACCACAAAAGAAAGCCATCTTCACGCTCGACATGTACCGATCTCACAACCAGCAGATATGAAACGTGACTAACACTGAAACTTAATTTGGCAGTGAAAACAGAACGCGTCTATCACCACAAGTACCACATTGCGCAAATTCCAATGGTCTAGCTCTAGTTTCTAGAAAAGTATTCGGTCCTAGACATTTACGCAACTTCCTCAAGTTACCTTATTATAAGATTCTTATTATTATGTTGCAAATCTAGGTCATAATCACAAACTTAGCTAGTCGAAGCAAAAACACTATTTATTTGATTCGATTACAAGAGGCAAAACAAGAAATCAGCTCAATTGTTAAAAACCATTAAGTAAGTGTAAATGATTGTTAATCAGCAACGTTACGGTAAAGTTGTACGTTTCCCAATCTTATGGCTAAGGCGAGCCGCGTTCTCATCTCAGAAATAGCATCCAGTCGCAGACGAAGCAGTTTTGCACTTCTATGACCTTTCGACGGCACGCAAACCTCGCTTGCGACCAATCGGAATTACTATAAAAAGAGATAGAGCTGCTATTGGATATAATAGAAACGAACATATCAAAACTCAGGACCCTGTTGATAATACTATCTTTGTCTTTTCTTTCCAGATTCCGCGTCCCGGTGAATTTATTTCGAGAGCTGGACTAAATTTCTGGTAAGCACTTACTTTTATGGCAATCGTGTTGGTTTGTAATAAAATTACTAATGAAAAGGCATTCCGGTCACGTAACAAATATCCGTCCCTGCGGCATCCGCACATGAACGACACTTTTTGTAAGTGACAACACGAAACCATAATATCCTCTCACGTAAGGAAATGCAAAAAAATCCGGAAGTACTTACTGATCTAAAAATAGATGATTTTAATGAGATGAGTATTATACAACAGTCGTTGCTTTTTGCACAGTTTTTTATATTGTTGGTGTGATGAATGTGCAACGCCGAATGCCGGCCATGGTTGCGCAATTTGAGGTCGATGCCTCCACCGCTCCCACAGCTATCGATCTACTGAAACTGTTTTTTTTTTTATTGATGCTGGTTCACTAACTAGGCAGGTATCGTCTGATTAAACACTAGCTGTTTCTTTTTTAATATTCATCGTTTAGAAAGTAGAAACATTGATAGCTATGACTCGTGAGGCGTAAACAAGTATAGAATCTTTAGCGTTTTCTATATCGCCTTTCAAAGTGGCATCCGAGATTCTAAACTCGAGTTTTTTCAATTCAGAGTATGAATTAAAATTCTCGCCAGAGGAAGTAGCGTGCCAACTGCCATTGGATCTCAAGGCCAGTCATTATGCAAATGAGTATGATGCATGTGTTTTCGGTCTATTTGATTTCTATAGAATTTCTCAAATGGTGTCTCGACTGCTGTTGGCCAAACGCGAAGCGAGTCGATTTAATGTTGCGCGACTGAGTTGAGGTGAAATATAAGAGAAACAGTGTTTTTAGTAAACTTGTTTGAAATCTGCTGCCACAATACATTTATAACAACAGCTGGGAGTCGGCACAAATGGAAATCTCTTTGTATCTAAACAATTGCTCAGTTTCTTCACGACATTCAATCTCTCTATGGAACAATATGTTTCATTACAACAACAAATAAAGTTTTGCTACTCTATTCTTCAGGTGATCAGTTTCATCATTAAAATTAATTCTGTGGAGCTGATAAAAGTTTAATGCAATTTACACTATCATTAGGTACTTCAGCGTATCTATTAGTCACGCTACAACACTTGCTTGCAACTACCGAATTGTTAGTATTTCCACTCTTTAGAAAAATATCGTAAGAAGATTATATACAATAAAACTGAACCAGGCAATAATATCGAGATTTTCAATAGGAGTTATGAAGGAAAAACTAGAAGGTCATAATGCCAGAAAAGCTTTGCTTTGGGTAATATTTTCTGTGATTTACTTTCCTCCAATGAGGTAACATCATTGCTGTCCTCAGTCAATCTGCACAGCCTTTTTCCAACTATGTTGGGGTTGGCTTCCAGTCTAACGGGATGCAGCTGAATATCAGTATTTTACAAGTAGTTACTGCCGATCTGACCTCCACAACCCAGCTACTGGGTAACATGATACCCCTTGGTAAGACTGGTTGTCAGACTGTTTGGGCTTCTAACTGCCCATAACGACTGTCAGATCTACGAATGACAGCCGGGACCAACTTTCCAAGACAAGCAGGGGTCTCGATATAATGAATGATCACCTCATAGATCACTGGATGGTCACTTATATATGCGTCACCCATCCTTCCAGATCCAACTTAACCTTCGATCGATCGATTTACTTTCCTCAATGCAGTAAAAATTGTATTTAATCAATTTAATCATGGCTTCTATGCATTTCGATGTGCATGGTTCCACTAGTCTAGTGGAACCATGCACATTGAAATGCATGGAAGCCATGATTAAATAGATCCACTAGTAGTAAATAATTTTTCTGTTTAAAGAAATACAGGGCCTTCAGGCAGTTGCATTAATATAGCAAGTTTTTCCTACGAAGAAAATATGTTTCCTTGCGATACCAGTTTGATTGAACCGTCCATGCAATGAGGCAACGGTATTTATCAGGCTTGGTATTTTAGTCGCTTTAAATTCTTAAGATTCTGTAGGTTATAATCATAAGGTACTTACAATTCTTCTGTAGGATTCAAGGTACTTACAATGCGATTCAAATAAGAATAGGAACGTCAATGACCTCTATCTGTCAAATGTTGGTTGTAAAGTACGGTTTAAATCAAAGTGAAAAAAAACCGGTCAAGAGCGAGTCGTACTAGCGCACCGAGGGTTCCGTTCCAATTTCTGAAAAAGTGTGCTATTTAGAGACATCGTTTTGTTTTTCCTGTAATCTTTACATAAACTTCTATCACATCGAATAATTTCAGATTTTTCTCTTTGCAAACTTCGGAAATAAGCCCCCCCCCCCTTAATTCCGAAGTTGGAAGAATGGTATTTTTTTTTACATTTTTCATCAAAAGTCGAAAATAATGTGGCCAAAAAAAAACAAAAATTGATTGAGAATGTGCAAACAGCGCTCTTACATATGATACCCCACATGCCCTAGTTGCTCCACTTTTAATTTTTAAGACCCCCTTTCATTCCCTGCTGCAAAAACAATATAAAACATTTTATTTCTTTCTTGTTTGCAAAATAGTTGGGTAAAAGTCATCTAAAACTGTTCCAAATTTCAAGTTGATAGCATTAATAGTTCTTGAGATATCCAGCTGTGACAGACAGACAGACAGACAGACAGACCGAGTCACACCATAAGGGTTCCTTTTTTACCATTTTGGTACGGAACCCTAAAAACATAAAAAAAAATTGTCATAATTAGTTTTTTTTTTCAATATACTACTTTCTTTCATATTTTCATTGTTGGCAACAATTTACCAGAAAATAAAGAAGAAAGTTCGTTCATAAATGTTATTTAAAAAATACATATCTTGTTTTGCTCACCCTACCCAATTTATTCGATTTGACAGCTATGACGTCACAACATGGCGCTAAGTCGATCCTATTCTTATTTTAAACGCATTGTACTCAGTATGTGATCCTTCGAATTTTCGAAGTCCGAAGACTAGAACTACTTCGGCCCAGAGAACACCAACATCATCGTCATCATCAGAGCTAATGCTTGTTTTGAAGTCCAATTTGCATTTCATCTCCTCTGTGGATGCCAAGATACTGTCAGGCTGTGTCGATTTTGGCCCACAGCTGAAAAAGCACAATTGCATTATTTTTTAACTTTGAGGACTTTGAGATTTTTATGACTACGTTAGTAATTTATTGTTTGAAGCCAAGTGCACTGGTATGAACAATACTTCGGCTGATGTTTGTCAAAGATCTGCACCCTACTTGTGTAACACACTATCAATTGGAATCAGAATCATTTTGAAGCAAATTCCTAAAATTCATAATGTTCGAAACATTTGTTTTTTTTTTGTTTGTTTGTTTGTTTGTTGTCTGCTCGACAACTTAAATCACGGAATAAATGTTGTTGAACTGTCAAAATGAAACCAATTCCGATTGATAGTGTGATCCGCAATTAGGGTGATAAAGTTCAAAAGTAAAGAATCAAGTTTCCATTAATTTTTTGCTTGAGCAACATTGTGAGAAAAGCGTCGTTCTTGACAAATAAGATAAGATATCCGTTACCTTATTAGTCCATTATAATGTATTAGTAGGTACATAATATAATTATTGTAGAAGCACCTACATTAACAAACCTGCAATTAATGGGTTCCGTGCACATGCCAGCATTAAGCTATTGCATGGCGTCGCGTTCCACTATTATTGATGTTTTCATAATGATAGGGTCTGCCTTCCGCAACTCTCTAGATCAGACTAGATCTAGATATTAGACTCACGTAAAAGGGATAAATTGGTGAAAACAGGTCCGTTAAAGCATTCATGTGGTTTGTATTTTGACAGAAGATGCGCAGGGGCTTCGATAGACATGATCATGTAACCAATGATCACAAAATGATATACATAATTAATATATCACACTTCACACTAATATTATAAAGGCGAAAGTTTGTGAGTGTGTGTGTGTGTGTGTGTGTTTGTATGTTTGTTACTTCTTCACGCTCAAACGGCTAGACCGATTTGGTTGAAATTTGGTATGTTATTTGATAGCTTAGGATACCCTGGATTAACACACATGCTACTTTTATCAGCATCACACACACACACACACACACACACACACACACACACACACACACTCACAAACTTTCGCCTTTATAATAGTAGCGTGAAGTGTGATTTCATTAGAAAATGTGAAAATGTGGGTAAATGTCAACATCAACTTTCACAATCACATCGAAACAACTTTTTACTTATAAAAGTATCGCTATTGCTGTCGCGAATAATTGACGTTTAAAACAATTTGCAATACCTGTCTTAACAAAGACTGTTTTTGAATTCCCTGTTCGACTATTATCGATAATACCGTTTTATTAGCTCTTGTTGCATAATTATCAATGAACTGGTTGAAACTGCGCCAGCGCAGTCGACGGCCGCGGTCGGCCCTCGCCGGTAACGAATCCTAACAAAGTAACTACCCTTTAAAAAAAAAACAATAAAAATATATACGACCTCATTTGTACGCAGTGCTAAATAGTTTTAATATTTTGAAGTGTGTGGAGTTTTAAATAAAGAATGTGGTAACGTGTGTGGTTACAATAGTAACAAAAGTGCTTATTGTGTGTTCACGTCGCCAGAGAAAGTTTACACGAATGCTTTGGATCTGGAAACTCTCGACGTTCGCGACGTAGTATCACGTAACTGACTGATAAAATAAATATTTTAATGCATTTGATGAATACTCGTATTATTCTCATAGTTTTAGCATGTAGTGATACTATGTAATCAAAGGAATAAGTCTCAAGTAAGGTTTAGCAATACATCCACACAATTTGCACTTCCCAAAGTTAACAAAACAATAAATATCAGTGCTTGTCGAATATTTTTATTTGAGCCTTAAATAATTAAGGTTAATAAGGGTTTGAATAATGTATTTGGTATAAGGAACTATAAACTGAATTCAGTCATCCATAAAGTTATCGAAATCGAAGGAAACATCAATTGTTTTTATATGAAACTTAATGAAACAAATCAATACATCGCATCGGTTCGTTGGGTAATGTGGCTCGAAGGACGAACAAGTTTTGCGTAAATCGGTCGCAAGGAAACGGCAATTTCGCTTGCGTGTATGTGAATTATTAAAACGATATGTTTTTTATCGACAAACAAAACGAGTAACGATCACCTTTCAAGTTTACTTAGTAAAACAAAAGAGGTTTACACATTTAATTCAACAATTTCATTGTCTCACTGTTTGTCAAATAAATTTTGAGTTTGATTGAAGATTTTATTTTATTGCTTTCGTTTTAATTCATTGTAAATACAATGAAGCTCATGTCCCATTCCCATACGATAATGATATTTATATGGTCTGTTCCAAAAGTACATACGTATCTGATGAAAATCTAAACAACTGGATCAGAAAACGTAGGTACCTACCTACAATTTGTTGTGCCACGTACAAATTGAGTGCTTTGATTTGATTATTTCAATACCTACCTACTTAAGGTGAGTTTAGTCGTCGACCCGTAGTCTCATCCCATCTGGTCCATAAAGTCGTCGCACGGACCCGCTAGTAATGTTGCTGTAAATTTTCAAATACTCAGATTGAAATACACATACCAAAGTTTCATATTATTTTTGCTGGAATTTTTTGTAGGCCCATTTAAAAGCATTAAGCTCTACTATACTCGCCTTAAACACGAAATTCTAATTGTAAATCATGTTTTTTGTTTAACAATCGAGGTTAATTTTTTATAACCTCAATTTTCGTCGATATTTTTCAATTACAATTTAATAATGTTATTCGAACAATGACTGTTGGAAAAAGTGGTGAGATATAAAGTTGAAACCTTCTAATAAATACAGGGTGTAAGGGACAGCCCTCCGCAAACTGATAGGGTGAATTCAGTATGTCATACTAAGATGACCGGTACATGAAATTTTTTCAGGAACGTTAAGGGCATCCAATAAACCTGATTTGTTTGTGTTTTTGTGCACAAATTGGAGCGTCTATTACTAGTTGGGAGGGGTAGGTAATAGGTATGCGGTGAGTTCGATGAACTCTGTAGCTAGACAGAAAGTGAACAGCTGATTTCACGCGTCGTTGGTTAGAATATTTCAACATCCATTGCTGGTTTTTTTTGGTGTTTTTTTTTTGCAGTTTTTTTTACATAAATAGAGTGCTGCGAACACACAATGCAATTTTACATTGAAATAATGAAAAAGTAACTGAAAAAAAAATTGAAAAAATGAAAATTTTCCTGAGAAAATTTCCGGTGGAATATGATTCAAAATGAGGAGCTGAATGCACCCCGTGAGTTTGCGGAGGGCTGTCCCTTACACCCTGTATATAAATTAATGTTTTACTGATTCCCTTTTCTGAGTAATTGCGTAGGAATTTAACGTGAACAGGGTTTCATTACACTTACATCAGACAGTTCTGGAACAGACTACAGGTACAGATGGAGAAGAGTAGCTAAGCTATAACCGCTAGTATTATAGGTATAATATGTGCGCAGGAGAGGACAATATACTTCGATACATAATGAGAACCAACCAAAGCAGAAATGTTATTAGTGTTAACCACTATCTCTAAACCCATACAACATCTAGATATGACAGACAAGATACACAAAGCAACAGTATTGTGCTGACATTTGTTAAGATTCCTGTTCAGAGAGCGTAAACCCATTTGTACGGGTTCCATGTCCGCGGATTGTCTTAATGTATGTTGATATTCGCAGATCATCGGCTAATAGATGCGTTTTAATCAAATTGATACGTAGACTTAATTATAGGTTTTAGCAAAACATGTTAAATGCCAGCTATAAACGTGCAAACAGTCAAATACCGAGCTAAGTCTAGCGACAAACGTATAATTACAAATGTAGAAAGATAAGAAACGAATATTTTGTTAGAAAACATTGCATTACTTTAAAAAAATGTAAGCGTAGTAGTTATGATTTTCTTGTCAGTAGACTGAAATTAACTCATTACGAAGTAGATGTACATCTACTTCGTAATTATAAAACTCAATCCCAGTTTTTGAAAGTCCAATCAAGCTAACTGACTGCCATGGCAGATTCCAGACTAGTGTTTTGATTGGCTGTTGTTATTTCAGTCAGCCTATCATAGGAGTTAACATGAGTTTGACATTCAACATACCTGATTTCAAGCCAGTGTTTAACCACAGTTTTGTAAGCCTCCTCGTGGAAAATGTTCTGCTAACGCCAAATACTGATACGTCGGATCGGATGTAATCATTGTCCAAGGCAAATAAATATATATGAATGATAAAATCAATATGTCGGAGTCAGCTTCCAATCTAAAAAAATAATGAATGAATGAAATAATGTAATTGTGTAATTTTGTGTATATGTAATTCCTATTATATTTTTGCCACGTAGTTAACAGTATTATAAAAATAAAAATTCTATTTGCACAGTACACTAAGCCCCTCTCAGTATATCCGATAACAAACTCTTATCAAACGCTATGTCAACGCAACGCAGGCTGTTGCAACGAAACATTAACTTTCCAAACGATAACTACAGAATGCGAAATGAAATACACGAATTAAAATCCAACAATAGATTGTAAGCAGAACGGAATATTACCAGAAATAAATTTTTTAAACATGTTAATGTAGACCATTCAGTGATTAAAATAAAGGTAGCTGTTCTATCTGAGCCAGTAACCATTTTGTTATGTTCACACTAATTCACAGACTTAATTTACGATGAGAAAACTGTAGACATTAGAATGCATTGAACACTTGAGCGATGTAATGATTTGCCAAGCACACTTTATTCGATGTGAAAAATTGAAACGGGTTTCGAGAAATAGCATAAATTGAAGTACTTATATTGGCAATGAAAATCTAGATATTGTCGATGACCATATTAGTATGAAACGTGAACACACTATTAGCACTAGGAAGCACAACAATTTTCACATTAATGTAATTGACCAATAAGGAGCATGAAACGAATGAAAACTGTAGACTAACGTGACGTCACATTCAAGATTTTCGAAGTGAATTAAGACCGATGTGATGTGATGAGTGGTATCGATGCTGACGTCGATGTCGGAGGTGGTGGTGCTGCTGCGGAGTGACTCGTATGACGTGTTCCGGCTGCTGGAGGCCTGGTGGCAAGGACTGCTGGTCTTAGGAAGACTGGTCCTGGCGTACTGCCGACTGGTGCACCAAGCTGTTTGTGGTGGGCATAATATAATAAATCCCAATATAAAGTGCCTCTGGGAGGCAGCTATAATTCATTCTATAAAGAATTTTAAATAGTCCTTCGATCTTGCCTTACTTTGGACCATTATTATACCTTTAACCTAATATTCGCCTTAGATTATTTTTCTACAGTTAAAAACTAAACTAACCATGACAGTAAAACGTCCCCTTAGAGTGAAAATCTCGGGAATAAATTTTTGCTCAAATTTTATTTTATTGCGTTTCTAGGAGGAAAACTTCGCAACGCACATCCTGATCTGACTAATTTGTTCATTCGATACTCGTAGCGCCATCTATGACAGTACCTAGTATTTGTATGCTTCAGGTCGAGTTTTTTGTACGAATACCTCGTAAGTATCATTTTATGCATTTCGGACAATCATATAGAATCGAACAGTTCTCGATATGAAAGCGGGTTAAATTTCCACATTCAATAATAAAAAAAAACATAAAAGACGCCGTACAAAAATTTCACATCGCGCAGTTTTTTCTTCCTCCTGAAAAGTTACTTCTTTTACACTTACGAGGTTTTCACTCTAAAAAGTGAATCTAAACACAAGATCCTGTCGCAAAATTTTCACATCTCACAGTAATTTTTGCTACAGGTCATACTTTGAACTGGTCAGTAATCTGTTGCATAATAATTGATGTCACGACCACGAGTGAAGATGTGGGGTGTCACCAATTTCTTCGGAGAGTTGTCGAATCAGATATCGTAGTGCCAGATGCAACAAAGTGGAACTACTGGGGAGTTTCGAAGAAGAGAACAATAGGTTTTCGCTTCGCTCCACCTTGCTCCGCCTCGCTCGCTGAGATCTCCTGGTTTTGCACAACAAATGAACTATCTGTCTATGTTGTTAATTTATGAAAACAGTTTTTTAATATTTCACACCGGATAGCTTCAAGTCGAACAACATCGAAAGACTCAGTTGTGTTTTATCTTTCATGCTTGTAAAAGTAAAAATAAATAAAACTGTTGCAAATGATCAATCAAGAATATTGCCCCCTAACATTTTTACTGAGTAATTTCTCTTTCTACGTTATTCTAATATAGTTTTCTCAGGCTCACTCCAATCGAGTAGTAATCAACACTTGTAGATTAAAAGATAACGGCTATCGGACATTTTTAAATGCTTAGCTATCACCGGAGTGGAACAGTTTTATTTAATTAAGAACATTTTAAAGAGAAGTGAGAGAATGTGTTATCTGACTTAATTAATATTTACATGGTAAAAACAGGTACTTACCTAAATTTTTCAGTTGAGTGAAGAAATAGAGTTCGTTTTCTTAGTAAACACGACCTCACACGAAACTCTGAACGTACATCTAGGCTAGTGTAACCTTGCTGTTTTGGCTATTAGTTCTGAAAGACTTCACCTCGTTCTCAATGGGCTTGTTGCGTGACTACTAGTTGGGGTCAACGGCCGTTTTTCTTAAAACATGATATGCAGATATATGTGGTGTTTTATTGATCTTTTTATTGTGTTCCAGAGCTAAAGGTGCCTGAGGAGGCAATGATGGCGCCGAGCGTGTTCCAAAGGACCAAGTCACCGCGCACCTCACCCGGAAACTTGCCCAGAAAACTACAGGTAAATGTCACTTTTATTTATCTAAAACAATAACATAACCTCAAACTGTTATCTGTACTGCAAAGAGTGACGAAATGTGTGCTGTTCGACCAGGTATAGTGAACTGAATCATACCTAATCTTACCAGTAATCATATTTGACAATTGTTAGGTTGTGTATTTTTGGGAGTTTCCAAGTAACAACCTTGAATCACATAACTCATAATCAGCCGATAATGTTCCCACTGCTGGGACACAGGCCTCCTCTCGGTGAGAGGGAGTGGGCGGTTGGTAGATGTCACACGTCTTCGAATTTTTGGTTCTAGGACATGCCGGTTTCCTCACGATGTTTGATGACAACCTTGAATGCTGCCAAAAATAGGTAATGTTCAGATACAAATAGAATGTCGACAGGAGAGTAGATATGTGACATCTACCAACCCGCACTGGTCCCGCGTTGTAGATTACAGTCCACTTCCTCTCGCAGAGAGGAGGTCTGTGTCCCAGCAGTGGGAACGTTGTAGGCTGATTATGCTAAAGCTTATGCTCAAGTTAAAAAAAATATATATATTTACAATCATATTTAAGAGAAAAATAGTTTCGTTCTCGACCCAAAAGCTATGAAAAATATGAAAACTGGAAAAAACATAAATATAAAGAGACCACCTGTGGCTGTCGGTTAAGATTCCTTTTACAATAGGTAATTAAAACAGTGACGTCCGCTGTCATTTTTGAAATTCGATTCAGTCGGTAGGTATTTGTTGTTTGTACAAATGCGGGCGACACCATCATTTAAGTGGAATTTTAAATGCAAACTTTCGACTTACAATACCTTTGGTTAACGCTAATTTATAAACAAAGGAGGCACTCGTCATCATGGTTAAAGAAAGTAAGGGTCTGTTTCACCACCTACGATTAAGTTCCTATTACCTTACTTGACAGATAATTTCATACAAATTCTGTTCCATTTTTGAATTTATTCAGTGAGTAGTGGCTATTCGGACATCGTGAAAACGTCGTCGGACATCGTGAGGCCCTTTATGGTGTAGGAACAGAATTTGTATGAAATTATCTGCCAAGTAAGTTAATAGGGACTTAATCGTAGGTGGCGAAACAGGCCCTAAGTATATGTTTTATAAGATACTTATGAGTTATGTTTGTTATGACGAGGTAACTAGCTATTTATAGAAATTCTAGTAATTTGCATAGTTACACACGTAACTTGATAATATGCGCTATGTGCAGGTTGCCATAAACATAACGCGTTAACGCCAAAATGCCTACTCATTTTTCAAAACAAAATACTCTCTTTGTGGTACTTACCAGTATTGTCAATATCTATATAAATAAAAAGAGAAGTCCTGACTGACTGACTGATTTACTGACTCATCAACGCCCAGCCCAAACCGTTGGACTTAGAAAGCTGAAATTTTGCACAGAGTTTCCCTCTATAATGTAGACAAGGAATAAGGAAGGAATTCCCGGTAGCAGGTTCCCTTGGGATATTTCCCGAAATCCACGCGGGCGAAGTCGCGGGCAAAAGCTAGTCTAACATAATCAGATCAAGATGCAGATTATAATTAAGAATATAATGGATTACAATAAATTTTAGTGCAAAACCTACCTAGATCTCTGTCCACGTGTGACTTAAATTAATAATCAAACACTTGGTGCCGATACCGTATTGATATCTTAACTTTATTTTATGACTACAGCTAACACTATTTTGATTTTGAAAATTGAAACATCCTCATATAATTCTTAAATAAATATTAGTTTTGCCACTTTATCAAGAAATGACCCCTTACCTAATCTTTCCTCCACAAATGGTGATCAACTGTTCACATAGTATAATGTACCTACGTATAAATCCTAATTTACTTTCTCTCATGTTTCAGAACGGAACAGAAGCGGCCGGCCTGTCAGTTCCCACCGCAGACTCCAGTCCTGGCAACTCCATATCTGATGCAGAGAACTTCGAGTGCTACGGCGAGGGTGACCACGACGCTCCAGCTAACGCGTTAGTCTTGTGTACTCCTATCAAGATCATGCTAAATAGTATAGTCACCCTTATCACGTTGCCTTTGAGTTTTGTCTAGAATATTTGTAGCAGCTACATGCTCGAACGGTGAGCATATGTGGAACTAAACAAAGCATCTAGCTATTATGATAATATCTAGGAAGGGGTCCCCGAAACGGTCAATTGCCATTCAATTTCTACTGTGATAATATTGTCAATCGCTTCAACTGCATTTGGTAGACGATCAATTTGCGAATCAATGTGTATCAATCATGTAAAAATTGATAATTGCAATTGATCGTTTTGGGGATCCTTAAGAGGAAACGTGGGTGCTCTTTTCTCCATACAAAAAGATTCAAACGCTCTCGCCTGTTTTCTTTCTGGTTAATGACCATAAAGCAATGATTTTTTACAGAAATATAAATATCAGTTAATTGTATGCCCCTATGTTTTCCTTTTTGATGATATATTATTTTTATAGGAACTAGAACCCTCCAAAAATGCTCAAAATTGCCTATTCAGACCGCTGTCAACAGACGCCTAGTGTACCAATTTGACAACTATTAACGAAAAAAGAAAAACATAGGGGCATAGTATATATCCTTCTTATTCAGTTTATGAAATATCTTTTAAATTGGTCCAATATTGGAGGAGGAAATAGGCGAGAGCCAAACCTCGAAATGTGACTTTTCACATAGGCTATTTAGTCGGATCTGCAGTTGTCCTTATCGCACGAATTCGAGGGCGGAGCGCTCGCAGAGCGACAGCAATACCTTCTTAAAATACCTAACTGGCCACCCGCCTTTCCTCTTAAGAAACAAGTCAGAAACAGACAAAACTGTACAAGATACCCACACCCGCCCCGGCAGCGTATATATAAATGCTAATTCAGTACGTCCCTTCAGGCGGAGATGAATACCTAGAGTTAGCGCATTTCCATGCGTAAACACACGTAAATGCTAGTATTCAGTAGCATTTACGCGGAATTAGCATTTACTAGCATTTACGTGTGTTTAACGCCTGGAAATGACTCTATCGTCTCCGCCTGAGGGGACGTACTGAAGTAGCATTTCTATATACGCGCCCCGGCAGTAAAAAAAAATGTCCCCTTTTAAATGACGTAAGTGTCGTAGTGATTGAGGCATTACTAGGGCATTAGCCATTGTCTATTAAAAACAAGCTAATTCAAACAGAAACACATAAAACAGAAATACATCAAATTATTGACTTGAAATAAAACTTAACTCTTAAAAAAAAGTGCACAGTGAAAAGTTAAATTCCAAATCATGCGAAGTACTAAGTAGATTTCAATTTCTAGATTAGCAGAAACAGTGACAGTATGTCTAGACGTTTATGAACGAATCTAGACGTAGTTAGTAGCTTTAAAATTACATAAACCCAAAACACGCATAATTTCAACTTTGAAATTCGGAAGTGGCAGAAATGCAAATCGTACCTAGTTAATGTGGACTTATCCAAAATGGTTCCGCTTTGTATTAATTTGAATATTAAATTTATTCACATTCATATGTCTAAAGGAGGAGCTCGTGGCTAAGTCAGGTTAAGCTACGCTTGCCGGGGTTGGTCCGTGGATGGGTGACCATCTTTACTTACCAAGACTCCTCCGTGCCTCGGTAACCATGTTAAGCCGTTGGTCCTGGCTATCATTCGTGGATCATTGACAGTCGTTACGGGTCGTCAGAAGCCCGAAAGTCTGACAACCAGTCTTACCAAGGGGTATCGTGTTACTACCCAGTAACGGCAGTAACTGGGTTGTGGAGGTCAGACGGGCAGTCGCTCCATGTAAAATACTGGTATTCAGCTGCATCCGGTTAGACGGTTAGCCGCCTCAACATAGTTGAGAAAAGGCTAGGCAGATTGATTGATTCATATATCTATTCTTTAAACGAGGGTATTGACTCAAACGCAGACGTTCATAATTAAATTAGACGAATACGGTATTTTACTCTATAATTAAGAGAAAAAAATCTAAAAACATATTATTTTTATAGCTTAGGCAAAAAGCAGTCGGAAAACTTTAGTTTTAGTTCATAAAATAGCAATATAAATTTTAAAATTCAATTCAAAGTTTTCAGTTTTTTTAATCTGTTTTCTAACATCATGAACGTAGACAGAAATGAAAGCCGACACATTCGACATGTTATTACGTCATACCGATGTGTAAATTTAAAAGTGTCAAATGTCAACTGATCACCGTGTAAAAAAAAAGGTTTTGTTTGCATAACCAACTGACGTCATAACCACAGAGCAATATGGCGTCCACTGCGTCCAGCGTTTTCGCGCGAAATTTTTAAATGTAAAATTTAAATGCATTTCTATGGCACTTATCGATTGAATAAAAATTTTGTGTTTTTTTAGTGGCTCATTTAGCACTATACTCGTAGAATCTCAAAATGAGTGTAATATCCTATTTAAACAGACAGACAGACAGACGGACAAACAAGTGATCCTATAAAGGTTCCGTTTTTTCCTTTCGAGGTACGGAACCCTAAAAATACGCGTTAAAAGTTAAAATTTATTTATGTCCCGGCTCATTAATAAAAATTATTATTAGTCTGTCTATAATGTCATCATCTTCCTGTCCTTGTTCCATGTTACTTAGGGTCAACGTAACACGTTTTTCTTCTTTACTTTTCCTCTGTAACCGTCACGCTATCATTCACTCCTTTTTCTATCAAATCATATTTCACACAAATCCATCCATTTTTTCTTTGGTCTTCCTTTCCTTCTCCATCCATCAACATTTAAAATCAATCAGTAACAGGGGCAATTTTGAAACTTCCTCTAATATACTAATTTTTCACTTTATCAATTTTTTTTTACATCTCAACATTCTCATCTTCGCTACATGCAATCTTTTTCCATCCATCTTCTTCATTACCCGCCAATGTACTTTTAATTATTATTCCCAGACATTCATTCATCTCAAGAACTAACCACAGACTGCATTCAATTGGCTGATTTTCAAATATCAATCCATGCGTTGATTGACAAATTCAATAACGATATAATCAAGTTTATAAATTCTTCGATGGATGAATATGAATTGTAATGCTCTTACAACTGATGTATAAATGGTGATAATCTTATATTTCAGTTTATTAAATATTGGGAATTTAATTTAAATAAATTCCCAATTCTATCATAGATTTTTGCTTGAAACTGAAAGACAAGTCTAAATATTAACGTTGATCTAATTAAGAAATATTGACATAAAATATAAAAGACCAACGTTTATAGTCAGCATAAAATAAACAAAGATTTGTAATAGACACAGAGTAAAACTTTTATGTAGCAACATTAACAGCGGTCAACGGTACCGTAAAAAACTTCCGTAAGTTAATTTGGTATATGTGCAACGTTGTATTACTGTATAAATATGCAATGGTGATGCCAAACGTTTTCTTTATGATTTTTCAACATTGTAAAATTAAGTAGGTCATATACAAGTTTTATAGTCTGTAGGTGCAGCAATACTTGCACAAAAAAGTGACATAAAAACGAGTAATGGCAAAATATAGAATAAATTGCAAAATAGATGTGTACGAGTAAGATGTTTTATAGCGTGGTGTTAAAAGGTTTTGAGAATAATAATAGATACGAGTATACCTAGAGGAAATATAATAGCAATAACACACTGGCCGAGGTGTTGAAAATAAATTTGCCTCTTGTTCAACTATCGATCTATTACCTACTAGTACGTAATCTTCTATAACTATAAAAGGAAAGCGTTACTGACTGACTGACTGACTGACTGATCTATCAACACACAGCTGAAACCACTGAACGGATTGGGCTGAAATTTGGAACACAGGTAGCTATTATGACCTAGGCATCCGCTAAGAAAGGGTTTTTGGAAATTCGACCTTCAAGGGGGTAAAAAGGGGGGATATTGTTTGTATGAAAAATCTTATTCCTTGAGTTAATAAACTTGAAACTTGGCACGAATATTTATCTAAGTAAATTATGATTTTTGTGATTTTTTGTTTTTCTAAACTACCCCCTAAAGGGGAATTGGGGGTCTCAAAGTTTGTATGGAAAAATTTTAACGCGCAATCCGATTAACTCAAAACTCAGTATTTATACTAAAAACCAAAAATAAAGAATAATGTGTATCAGGGTTTTTCGAAAATCTACCTCTAACGGGGTGAAAAGGGGTAGTCAACTCAAAAATTGGTGTAAATAATCTTTCAGTCAAGTTGTGGAAATATCTCAAACCATTTTTTTTAATTCCACCTCTGTGGGGGTGAAAACAGGGATACAATTTACATGAAAAATGTTATTCATTTGGTTTTAATTGACTTGAAACTTGGCACAAATATTTGCCTAAGTTTGTCACTATTAGTTTTTTAAAACTACCCCGGTGGGAGGGTTAGAGGGGGAGAGGGAAGGGGAGGAGTGGTGAGGAGGGTGAGGGGGAGGATGATGGACGCAGGGAGAAAGGGGCAGGACTTGGTGAGGAGAGGAGGAAGACGTGGTGAAGGCTGACGGGGAGGGTAGGGGTTGGTGAGCCGGAGGTGGAGGATAGAGGGAGAGGGAGGGGACGGCGTGGAGAGGGAGAGAGAGGGAAGGGGAAGTTGTGAAGGGGGTGTGAGAGTGAGTGAGAGGAAGGTAGGAGGTAGCGGAAGGGGATATGGTGAAGGAACGACCTAATCTCTGGAACTACCCTACCAGTCGGACTTTAAAAAATCTTTTTGCATTAATGATAGCCCAAATCTTTTAGAAGCCATATTTAACATACCCCCTAGGACCCTTAGGACCCTTAGGTGCCGAGCAAAAAGAAAAAAAGTCTGAAAGAACGCTAAGTGAAAACGAAGTAATAGCGCGGGTAGGCAATGCGATGCGACGGGGTGGGTCGAGCAAAAAAGAAATTTCACGCGGACGAAGTCGCGGGCAGAAGCTGGTATTATTATATGTGGCTACTAGGCAGTGGAGCTCTCCGAATACCTACCTAAATAATCAGTTTTTCTTTACAACTGAACATTTTTTAATTACATTTGTCAGGACATCTTGTTTTGGGGAATCATTCGTAGCCGTATGATGATGCTCGTGTGTAGAGGTACTTACTGCAGACTTCAGTACAAATACAAAGAGCGCCAGCAAGGAGAACATTTCAGTCTCAAAATCAATCTGCTTAGCCTTTTCCCAACTATGTTGGGGTCGGCTTCCAGTCTAACCGGATGCAGCTGAATACCAGTATTTTACATGGAGCGACTGCGTACCTGACCTCCACAACCCAGTAACTGGGTAATACGATACCTCTTGGTAATTCTGGTTGTCAGATTTTCGGGCTTCTGACGACCCGTAACGACTGTCAAAGTTCCGCGAATGACAGCCGAGACCAACGGCTTAACGTGCTTTCCGAGGCACGGAGGAGTCTCGGTATGTAAAGATGGTCACCCATCCAAAGACCAACCCCGGCAAAAGCCTGATGGATCGACCCGTGCGGCTGTTATTACTTAGCCACAAGCTCCTAAAATTTCAGTCTACACTTATTATTTTTACCAACTGCTTGCGTAGTCACATCACACACATTAATAACACAATTTAGTGTAGAAGCTATAATCTGTTATTCCTATAGTATCTCCTACTTCAGCGTGATACAATTGCTCAATTGCGCTTAACTAAATCATTTGTTCTTTCGCAGATTAGAGAATGGCTCCAGAAGTCCTGGCAACCCATTGAACAGACACTCATGGACAAGAACTAGCCTTAGGCGGACACCCCCCAGGTAAGTCGAAATCATTTTGAGGATATAGTCACTAATACATAGTTTTGGATATAAGAAAGTACTTAATAGAAGTAAAATTAGTTATAGAATTGAGTGTTTTGGTAATTTTGCGCTGGGCAGCAAAAGCAAGGTTGGTTTTAGTAGCATAGAAGCTATCCTAAAAGCACAATTTCAAACATGAACCTCAGCCAGTCTGTCAAACTACTGCCCGAAGTGACTGATATTCTAACTTCCAAGTAAGTTTTGCTGTCTAAAATCTCAATTTTAAAACTAAGATTTATATAGATAATGTTCTTGGTAAAAGAGTTAATTTTTCTGTGGTTCTAATGTTGCACCTATTGAGTTCACTGCGATACGCTTTTACTTTCAGTTGGTGTTACCTTATTATTAGGTCTTTACCTATGAAATTGCCGTTCTGCAGTACTGGCCATTTCAAATCAAAATAATTTTTGTTTGGCTAAGAATTCTAATTTCAAATTAATTTTATTGATTAGTGTTACATTTTCATCGCATTTCAATCTTTTTCGTCATCATGGATACGTTAAAAATTCGAGTAATTATGGAATATGAGTACCGTCGAGGCAGCAACGCGGCACAAGCGGCACGCAACATCAACGACGTTTACGGAGCTAACACTACAAACCAACGCACCACCTGTTATTGGTTTGCTCGCTTCCGTTCTGGATATTTCGACCTGAAAAATGAACCTCGCGGTCGTCCGAAGACTTTGGTCGACAATTACGAATTAAAGGCGATTGTGGAAGCTGATGATACACAATCTACGGCTGAATTAGCAGCAGCTTTCGACGTTAGCGTCAAAACAATATTGGTCCATTTGCGTCAAATTGGCAAGGTAAAAAAGCTTGACAAATGGGTGCCCCACGAACTCAATGATCGCCAGCGCGAAGTACGCGTCGAGACGTGCTTGCACTGCTCAACAGACACACAAATGAAGGAATTTTGAACCGCATTGTTACCTGCGATGAAAAATGGATTCTGTTTGATAACCGCAAGTGCTCAGCAAGTTGGTTGGATCCTGGTTCAGCACCTAAACAATGCCCTAAACGAAAACTTACCCCTAGAAAAGTGATGGTCACTGTTTGGTGGTCTAGCGCCGGTGTGATTCATCACAGCTTCTTACCAAACGGGGTGAGCATTACTGCAGATGTGTACTGTGAAGAACTGAACACAATGATGGAGAAGCTGGCACATCTCCAACCAGCATTGGTCAATCGCTCGTCTCCGCTGCTCCTGCACGACAACGCGCGACCTCATACTGCACAGCAGACGGTCTCCAAGTTGCAAGAACTGGGGTTGGAAGCTCTACGTCATCCGCCCTACTCACCTGACCTTGCGCCTACAGACTACTACTTTTTCCAGAATTTGGATAACTTCTTGGCGGGAAAAAAATTCAATACCCGAGAGGCAGTACACAATGCCTTTGAAGAATTTGTTGCCTCCCGACCAGCTGATTTCTTTAAGAAGGGCATCAATAAACTGCCACTGCGTTGGCAAAGATGCATTGATTGCATGGGTGATTACTTCGATTAATACAAATAAAAAATACATGAAAAAAATTCGTTTAAATTTTTTCATACAAAACGGCAATTTCATAGGTAAAGACCTATTATTTTTTCTTCAGTTTCTGTTGTATATTTGATTTGCTGCCTTTTTTTTGCTTTACCTATATTTGTGTTGTATCTTCCGTAGCCATCAGGAGAATTTGCCGCATCGGCGGTGGGGTTCCATGAGACAGTAAGCTATCTTTTTTTTTTTGTGATATGTAACAAAACACTGCAACAGAAAGTATTAAGTACTATGAAATGGTCTTAATCTCGTTCCTATTCCTATTTCCTATATATATATAATCTCCAAGGATATTTATTATTTATTATTATTACCGCTTGATCTTTCCATCCAACAACTGTTAAATGATTTTTACTTTTTTCGTTAAATAGTAAAACAGATCTTTTTAATCAAAGTCCATTCTTAATTTAACTCTCCTAATAACGTGTTCGAATAAAATAGCAATGTTTTGTTACATTCACTTTTTTTATTATTTATTTTCGTTCTGGGACAGCGCAAAATTGTTAAAAAAAGAAAAATATTTCAAGGATTAACATTAATAAGTTGACCTTGAAACGTGTAAAACATGTAAATTGAACAACTGTGCACATTCAAAATAATGATCCATCTTCAGAGACGAATATCTCAAGTAACTTTGAATAATTTTGTACGTAAGAAACAATTTTGCGTTGCCTTCAAAGTTGTGAGTTACTTACTATTATTTTGTTTTGTTTTGTTTTGTGGTTTCTAATTTCATGTGAGTGTTATTTCATGTTAATGGGGTTATTTATTTGATATTTTTGGTATAAGTAATATAAGCCAGAAATATTTTTACTCCCTTATTAAAAAAAAAACCGGTCAAGAGCGAGTGGGACTCGCGCACCGAGGGTTCCGTTCCGATTTCTGAAAAAATGTGCTATTTAGATACATCGTTTTATTTTTCCTGTAATCTTTACATAAACTTCTATCACATAGAATAATTTCAGATTTTTCGCTTTGCAAACTTCGGAGATAAGGGGGGGGGAACGGTATTTTTTTTTACATTATTCATCAAAAGTCGAAAACCATGCGTCCTAAAAAAAATGAAAAAATATGTTTGAGAATGTGCAAACAGCGCTCTTTCATATGATACCCCACATGCCCTAGTAGCTCCACTTTTAATTTTTAAGACCCCCTTTCAGTCCATGTTGCAAAAAAAATATAAATATTTTTATTTCTTTCTTATTTGCAAAATAGTTGGGTAAACGTCATCTAAAACTGTTCCAAATTTCAAGTTGATAGCATTAGTAGTTCTTGAGATATCCAGCTGTGACAGACAGACAGACAGACAGACAGACAGACAGACTGAGTCACACCATAAGGCCGCGTTTCCACTGACGCGGAGCTGGGCGGAGCGGAGCGGAGACGTGCAGGAATCGTCCAATTACAGACGAGACAAGAGACGCGATGAGGATTATAACCATTATGATTGGTCGATCCTGCACGTCTCCGCTCCGCTCCGCGTCAGTGGAAACGCACCCTAAGGGTTCCTTTTTTACCATTTTAGTACGGAACCCTAAAAACAAAACGGCCTACCTATTTTAGTTATAGAAGTGTTTTGTCAATTTCTTTCGAATTATGATTTGATTTTGAAAGAAGAAGGCCAAAAAACTTCTATAATTAAAGTAGGTTTATGAGCGTTTTAGTTTTTTTATATGAATTAGGAGGTTAGTTAACAGCAGTATAATAAATTACTCGTTTTATGTCGTCTTATTTAAGTCATGGTTGTCTAGGAACATTGTTATACTACTGCCAAGAATAGACACGACACAACAGCCGTCAATCGAAAATCTGCTCCACAACGTCCTGGAGCCAATACCGAAATATCAGACTGCATCCATCGAAGTGGTTGCCAAATAATTGTCAATCCTATTTCACAATAATAAGGTCCTCTAGTATTTAGGTAAGTGTAGTGCTGTGGTGGCCGTGGTACATACTATTGTCAGCTGCAAACAATGCTGTCCCCACTATTTTCAGATAGTCAATGAGTCACCTCATCACGTCAGATTTAAACGTGAGCAACTACTAAAACAATTAAGAGATTATCGACCTACGCTCAAATTCTCAGGATGGGCCTGAGTGAGAACCGAAGTCCGAAGCAATGTTGTACATACAGTAAACAATAATGATGACCCTGGGAACGTTTATAATTATTTATGCTACATTTACGATCACAGTGGACGTTACAACATAGGATAACTGGTATTACTTACTTAGTTCCAAAGTGGGTACAGATAGAATAATGGCTTTTGTCAGATCGAGAATAACGTCACACATTAAAGTTTACGACTTTCCAAAAATATCTAATGGGTTCCAGGAAAATTTAAGTGAAGATAAAGCAAGAAGCTCGAGCAAGGCAATTATTTGAACGATAGGCCAAGGAGACTTGCAAAATCTTAGTGGAACTTTCTGGGATACTTAGTGGGGCTTATGGCTAGTATTAACAGCCGCATGGGTCGATCGATCAGGTTAAGCTACGTTTGCCGCGGTTGGTCTGGTGACCATCTTTAGTCTACATACTAAAACTCCTCGGTGTCTCTTATAGCACGTTAAGCCGCGATCAACATCCCGACTGTCATGCGTGGATCTTTGACAGTCGTTGCGGGTCGTCAGAAGCCAGAAAGTGACAACCAGTCTTACCAAGGAGTATCGTATTACCCAGTAACTGGGTTATGGAGGTCAGATAGGCAGTCGCTCCATGTAAAATGTTGGTATTCAGATACATCCGGTTAAACTAGAAGTCGACCCCAAAATAGTTAGGAAAAGGCTAGGCAGATAATGACTTCCAAATACTTAGTGAAACTCCCAAAGAAAGTGGTGCGTAACTCAGAAATAATGACAAGAATGTTATTAAACTAGTAGTTCAAGCTGGCATCATTATTAAAGAATTTGTGAAATTCATTGACGATATAGAGAACGGAGCAGCGAAACTAAAATGTAAACTACTTAATAAGTTCTGTATCTGATCACGAATAGGCCTTAGCGTGACGGCTTCCTCTTAAAATAGCGTTAAAACTATACCATTTAATTCTATACATTTACCGGAAATTGGAAGCCATTAACTATCCTTTTTATTAAGTCAGACTCGCGGAAGTCATCGTTGAGTGTAGGTAATGACTAAAAAAGTAATGACTAGATATGTATTTTATATGTAGGTATTATAATGTCCATACTCTGTAATAATTAATATTCGTGGACTTCGCATTTTATATAACAGTATTGTTAGTGAATAACTAAGCTAACTACGCATCATTATCGACAATGTAATATTATACAATGTACGAACAACCAAATATGAACCAGTGGTAGTAAAATGCGGAAAACCTCTTACTTTTTACGAAGTTCGTAAAATAAACGACAAACCTTCTTACAATGTATTACGTGGACTAGAGTATACGAACAAAAGAATAGTTTAGATACATATATATAATTTTGATTATTATGTCCATGTCCGTTCAGAAAAATAGTCTTTACCAACAAATTTTCCCGCCATTAATGACAGAAATAATAACACCGGATATTTTTCCCACTTCTATTTTAATCAGATTATCATCATTTAAATACATACATGGAATAGAATTACAGTATTCTTGATACAATTAAACCCAGTGACAGGTTTGCGTAACTTCCTCACATTTCCTGCAAATTTAACATTTCTAAAGAATAATGTAAATGGTAGCGGTTGCGCCACTGTCGGCAATAAAAGTGGTTAGAAACCCAATGCTAAATATTGCAATACTAGGCTTTACTGGTCTTTATTGGTGCATCTGAATTTGGGTTATTAGCATTTATAAAGGCTCATTGACTAACATCCTTTATGACTATAGCTTTATGCAAATGTGTTAAGGACGTTATGATAATGATTCGATGAACAAGTTTCATGCGCTTCTCTGCCTTGTACTAAGTCGTTAACATATTGATGAGTAAATCGTAACAATTTTACTTAACAATTAGCGTTATCATTATATTAAGGTCAATTAAAATGAAAAAATGTGTTAATTAGCTAATTACTTTATCAAAACAATCGTTAAATAATTAGAAAATTTGAAGCATGATGCTAGGTTGAGAGTCAGGCTCGCGGGTTCGGATTCTCACCAAGAAAGTGAACTGTCCCGTTCCGGCTGGCAGCGTTCCGTGGTTGCCCAACGGTGCACGCGCCGCACTGCGATGCTTTATACTCATAACGCACACATAATCACATACGAACATCGGCAATTACATTTTTAGAACGATAAGTAAATTAATTTCGATCGAAATGGATTACAAGCTATTCTTTAGATTGGCAAACATAATAAGTAGGGCTGGTAACTTTAAAAATTTCAGGCATCGGATCGTTTGTCGCTCCTTTCAGTACAATGCCTAATCAATCAGAGTTTCTAAGCAGGTTCGGCAATCAATTTCAAAACTATTCCAAAACCAGTTGGTTCACCAATTAAAATGCAAAAATATCAATTAATAATTTTCTATTTCAACGAGCTAGTAAATTCATTCATCGACTTTCATAATTTGTAGGCAATTAGGCAGTTTATCTTTCAGCAATTTTATAGATTCCAACACCAGCTGTTAGTCTGTTACAGATGGTATTTCCATAACACGATAATGAGAAAAGCAATCTCGGTGTGCGTTAATAATATCTACTTTGTGTATATTATCCACTATGCGTCTCTCCATCTACAATCTAACTACTTATTACTGTAAAAGTTGGTTTCATAAATGGTATTTACGCAATCACGACGAATACACGCTTGCAGAGATTATCCCGATAACTTAGGCATTTGTAATTATCCTGCATGCCTGGTACGGTAATTATACGAGTATATATATATAGCAGGAAAATTGTAATAAAATGACAGATAAAATAATACCCATGCTCAAATAGGTTCAAGAGTCAACATTTATTACTGGAACAATGCTGAGAAAATAATGATTTACCTACATAATTCAATTCCACTTCCTAGCCTTACTCGCGCAGTCACGCATCATACTACTTAAGTTTTTTATCTAAATACCTTGAAACCAGACGCTCGTAACGTGGTGCGACTCGTGGGATATAATTCAGAAGAAAATAGCAAAACACGACCAAATAATAAAGACCTCTCGATAAATTACGGTCCTATTAAAGCATGGGATGAGAAAAGTAATAGTATTAGAATCAAAGTTCGTACTGTAGTGGTCATTCGGAACAAAGCGATGGAAGTCGTCCATGACGCAACGACTGTCATTTTGTCAAATACGCATATAGAATACTGAAAGACAGAAGTTTAACTTCAAATGGCAACTGAAGCCTTTAACGGGTCCGTTCTATAACTCTAAGCCATCAACTGGACTGAAGCTGATATAGAATTGTTAGCGGAATCTGTGCATTGAAGCATCTGATGGACCATTTCTAAATGAAACAGTCATATAGATAGAGGATGCAATGTATTATGGACTACTGCATCTTTTTTTGTACTGCGCAGCACAACTGTTCGTGACTAAGGTTGTATACACTGTTATTTTACACTGTCGTTCATGGCATTATCTAGAGTAGTACAACATACAATATCTTTAATAATACGCAATTTAGTGTTCACTTCTTTATGATATTCTGTAGATAATTCGCTTTTGTTCTCTTCACTAACTGGACCAACGTCCGGTTTTTGAGCAGGCAATGGTCAGTTACTTGTAAAATTACAATTTTAGTCTTTTCATCTATGTAAGTATAATTAGATATTTATAGTCGTCCTCTTCTATATCGTCGCCGAGATTGAGTAGATGTCCTATGTCATTGATCAATGATCAATTGATCATAGATGATTTGGGAAGTCCTGCAGGATCAATTTTTCTAATATAAAACGTGCCATTTGCTATTGCTTGGTTTTTTGAAAAACCATCATTCCATTTCCCTATTACCCACAGCAGTCACTGTTGCAAAAATTCTGAAAATATAAAGTATTTTCGTAATTTGGATATGCGTGCATAAATAACACATTAGTGGAAATGATTTTTTTAACACAAATGTAGAAACGGTTGAAGATGCAAATGTTAAATTGCATTAGTATACCCTTCAGATCGCGATATCGTTGCGGTTGACTAAGTTATTAGGAGCCATTAGTCCCTCCGTCCACCGCCGCGAGCTACTTAATAATTTAATAACGGCGAGTGTTTCGCCAGCCATTGTCTGTTCTATTGTGGATGTGGATAATTCATACCTCGCGGTGTAGTCGCTGACCGGTCCACCGCTGCGTTTGTTGATGCGTCAGTACATCGTGGCTGCTCGCACGAATATACCGAACGTGCCGCCTTCGCGCACGCCGCGTGCCATTTCGAATTTCGAACAATTTTTTTCTTTTCTTTTTTTTTCTTTTTTCACCAGTGATGTTTATTTTCTTGTCTGTGCAGTGGTTTTGAATGAAGTGATGTGAATAAAAATCGAGTGTCGTGTTCCATGTGACCGGATCTGCTGTATTTTTTTAATTGTAGCAATTATTTGTTTGTAAAGCTGGAGCGGAACGGTGTTTACATGCATTACAGAAAGCGACCCTACAGGTATATATTTGAATATGATTGTTTGCAATTATATTATGTTAAACAGATAATTATTTAGTGAGGACATTCGTGAATTTAACACAATGATACCAAGCCTTTAGTTGCAGAATTTATAGACTCTGATTTGAGATATTGGTGCATGAATATTGAAGAGCAGATGACTTTCAATTCGTCTTGTTTAATGGGCCGAGACTGTGCTTAGCCAAAACATAGTCTTCGAATTGATGGCTCAACTGTTTAGGGAGTTGACGATTACAAAAGACAGACATATTTGATTTATATTACAACACTTTATATTGTAACAAAAACACGGTCCGTTATAGCGCGATAATGACGTAATCCAACGTTAGGCTGTTGTTTTATTGTCACAGCAGATACAACAGTACAACAATGTGTACGCATGAGTATTTTATTACTGGCCACAGCATTGTGTTTTTAGCAATGGCACTCACTAATATATGCCTCTCCTATAAACGTACACATTATAATCTGCAAACAATGTTTTTATTCTGTGGCATCCTGTCCGCCTAAACATGAGGCAAATTATTGATCGATATCGATCCCTATAACTCGATAGCCGTATCGTTTTGATGCATAATGATTTTAATCATTTACGGTACATGTTTTGGTTAGTTAGAATATAAGTAACTTTTTTATTGTTTTTATGGATGCAGTACGCAGTTATAGATGTAATCTTTCCATGATAGTAGGTATTCTATAGTCCCAATGTTTGTATGTATTGCCCTACTTACCTACCTATATTGTGCGCTTACGTTTTACCAGCTAGGATTCTAATATGGAGTGCCAGGAACAAAACGGTTGACACTAATTATTTTCAATTGTCACGTACCTAAAAATTGTAAACAGTCTATTGGAGAACTCATTGCCACCGATGCGATGCGGTGGCGGCCGCGCCTGGTGATTACAGCAACAATTTACTTTTTTGGTGTTTTCTGTAAAAAATAACGTAGGTGGTGGACTTGTTCTCAATTGGCCGTTCGACGAGGACAGACGAGACTTTTAGCACCGACTTACTGCAATTTTCGTATAGTGTGTGTATTTTCCTACGTTCTGTTTTAGTTTTGCTTTTGTCTTTCATTGATTCAGCACTTTCATTGCAATAAATAAAAATCAATAGCCGAATCGCTTCAGAACGGTTGCACCAATAGAAATATAACACCTATTTCGCTAATTCTTTTTTTGTTGTATTTGTAATATTGTCAGTAGATACAAGATTTTTTTTGGAAAATTTACCGTTAAAGTCGGAAATTTTTATGGTATTTTGTATGGTAAACAGACAACACACATCCTAAACCATTAGAGATAGAGACATGAAATTCACCCAGGCGACGGCGGGTACGAACAGCTAGTATGTTTAATAAAAACACTGCAAAGTACCTACACAAATAAAATAGACAATTCGGATAATGGGCCTTAAACGCAACCTGGCAAACCGCCGTTTGACCTTAAAAGTTCTACTTGAAAGAACGAAACAAGATTGTCAAGACACATTGTGCAACAGCTTCTATTTCCCACAAATTATGTATTACGAAATATAATATAGTGTTTATGTACCTATTCGTGTAGGTAAGTACTTATGAGTAGGTACGTAACGATTTGTGTGAAGCCTTCAAAATTGTAACCTCACGCTTCACATTAGTCATCATGAATGCCATTACAATTTAGACTGAAGCCAAATGCAAGAAACAATGTCTCAAGGAGAACAGCTAAAATATTTCCAGGTAGATACTTTGATTAGATAATGAAGGTGCCGAATACTGAATTCCATTAAGAACCGTTATAACTACCTATGATTCGTGTTTTGGACTGACTTTGGACCAATCTCGAGGTCAAAATACAGGCACATCCTGACCAAATGTAATTGCGAGGAAGAAAAATATGCATACCCTGTAGCGTTGAAGATATTACTGATATTCAATAAGATATAAGTACATTGGTAGGTACTTACATACTTACGCGGATAAAAACAAAAATATCCGACCAGCCAAGCTGCGTACCTTTGATTATTATACATCTCGGACATATGCGGTGAACCACTTTTCAACCTTATTACCTTAGCAATAAGGTCGATAAGTGGTTCTCCACAAATGACCGCGATGGTACGTCGCGCGTCGTCGGTAGGTTTTCGTGAAACGGGAATTAAAATAATACAAAAAAACAAGTGCGTGTCGGACGACGACGCACAATGAAGGATTCCGTAGTTCGGACTTGGAAATGAATTTATTCCAAAAACAAACTTAACATTGTAGTTAAAAATTAAATAACTGAAAATAATAATTACTTAATAAAAAAATTAAAAAACTACAAATTAACAATTTTAGGAATTTTTCCTTTACCTTACTTATTGCCAAATTTCATGATTCTAGGTCAACGGGAAGTAGGATTTAGATGGCCGTATTTTTTTATTGTGTTGACTTAGAAGCTTGATTTTTTTAGAATTCCGAGGGACCATAGACCTAAGTATCTGATATTAATTTCAACTTGATATCTCCACGCGTTCCTGAGAAAAAGAGTCTTGATAGACTGACAGACAGAGACGGACAGCAAAGTTATTCTAGAAGGGTTCCGTTTTTTTTGTGAGGTACAGAACCCTACAAATCTACAAATAGTTGTATGGTGTAGTCACGTCAAGCTTATATAATATAATTATAATTTCTACCCAGAAAATTACGTATTACATAATGAAAGATCATTAAAAAGAAACATTAAATTACAGAATAATGCGTGTTCAATTGATTATGTTCAGCGGTTACCCAACTTTTAAATTGTATGATTACAATACCTATTCACAGTATTCACAACCCTAAGATTGTACGCCTATTTAGTTAATCAGGCATATTAATTCGTCATAAACACGCAATAAATTCAACCTATTTCTTTTTATTTAGTGACCGGTAGAAAAAAAAACTGCGGAAAAAAGTACAAAATTGCTTAGACATTATGATATAACCGATCATCACGAAAGCTTCGCCAATCACAATATAATGTATCAGACGGTTCTATAGAAACTCTAAAAGAGCATTATTTTTACAACCAGCCAGTTCAGTGGCAATTTAAAAACAGGCCAATTAAGTGCGTATCGGACCACACAAAATATAGGGTTCCGTAGTTGAAAAGCATTTATCCCAAAAACAAACTTAATATTTTAGTAAAAAAATATGTTCTCCCATACACTGATATAGGTACGTCACGGTCAATTCTCCAACTGTAAATATATGTTTGTAATATGCCAAAAAAAAATTATTATGTGGCAAAATTAAGTTTTTCCTTTCCGTTGCTGTGAGACCTTGCTTCCTGCCAAATTTCATGGGTTTTGATTTACTTGCGAGTATCAAAATATGTCTGCATAGCCTTATTTTTATATTATTGTGTTGACTTAAAAGCTTGATTTTTTTTAGAGGTTCAAGGTACCTTAAACGTATTTAATTTTAATTTCAACTATACCTCTACGCGTTCCTGAGAAAAAGGGTCTTGACAGAGTAACAAACAGACGGATAACGGAGTGATCCTATAAGAGTTCTGTTTCTTAGTTTTGAGGTACGGAACCCTAAAAATAACAAGATACAATATTTTTTTATTTTACAACCAGCCAGCAACGTAACTTTCTTTTACTTACTTAGATTCAGATCATTTCGTGGACAAAGTTGCAAAACCCACATTATTTCTGTATCAGTGTCCAATTGATGATCATTACGTTCACGAGTTGGTAGTCTGCTCGTCACTTTCTTGCACAATTTCACGGCGTACGCGCACCCATGTTTCATTTGTCGCCTGCTGATTTCTCCGACACTCCCCACGGATGTCCTGACCGCTTGCATATGATACACTTGACAAACCATGGTAATCGTGAACTAATGCATATTGCTGTCTTGTGACTTGTGAGGCTTTTACCACAATGCGCGCGCTATAGAAACGTTAGTGGGTAGGTACTGCTAGATATTACTGTCTGTCAATATTTGGATGTCATTTACGTCAACACATAAAAGTGATAATAATTGATGGTCACGAATTCGCTCCGTCGTCGTAGAATCTGTAATGGCCTTCAAAGTGGAATATCGTCAATTCTTAAGGCGCTATGACCCGACAGAGAACCACTGACGCAGAGACTGCACTTACTAGTTTTTTTAATCCATGAGAAACATAAAAAAGCCGGACAAGAGCGAGTCGGAATCGCGCACCGAGGGTTCCGTTCAGATTTCTGAAAAAGTGTGCTATTTAGAGACATCGTTTTATTTTTCCTGTAATCTTTACATAAACTTCTATCACATAGAATAATTTCAGATTTTTCGCTTTGCACACTTCGGAGATAAGGAGGGGGAACGGTATTTTTTTTACACTTTTCATCAAAAGTCGAAAACTATGGGGCCTAAAAAAAATAAAAAAAATGTTTGAGAATGTGCAAACAGCGTTCTTTCATATGATACCCCACATGCCCTAGTAACCCCACTTTGAATTTTTAAGACCGCCTTTCAGTCCATGCTGCAAAAAAAATTTTAATATTTTTATTTTTTTCTTATTTGCAAAATAGTTGGGTAAACGTCATCTAAAACTGTTCCAAATTTCAAGTTGGTAGCATAAGTAGTTTTTGAGATATCCAGCTGTGACAGACAGACAGACAGACTGACTCACACCATAAGGGTTCCTTTTTTACCATTTTGGTACGGAACCCTAAAAACAGTGTTATAAAATTCTGAAAAAAAGATAGGATCTGGCAAATAGCCAATCGCTTTTAATAACACGATTTACTTTTCTGGATAGAAAAAAATCCCAAAGTTATCCCTTTTCGTAATGTTTAATCCATCTCTTAGCTACAAAATAGACGTTTTTTTTTATTTTTTACATAAATGAAATGATGGTAAGGTTGTTTAGCAAAATTAAAATTATTTTATATTAAAATTTAATTAAATAATTAATTTATTTATATATTTATATAAATAAATTAATTTAAATATTTTTTTTTTTAAATTTATATATATTTTTTTTTAATTTAAATATATATTTTTTTATTTATATTAATTTAATTTAATTTATTATTTTTAATTATTTTTTTTTTATTTTATTAAATTATTTTAGTAATTTTATCACGACAAACTCAGCGAATGTTTAAATACCTACCAAATGCGCGAGGCAACCACTCGCGAGCCTAGTTCAGTTCAGTACGCGGCTCAAGCGCCAGTTCTAATTATTCTAATAACTCCTGAGTCAAACTCAAACTCAAAGCATTTATTTCAAATAAACCAATTACAGGCACTTTTGAATTGTCAAGGGGTCAGTCTTGGGTCGGTCAGTCAGAAAGTTGAAGCTAGTTGCCCATTCCAAAGCGTACTAGATACCTATGGAGAAGAACGGGCAAGAAACTCCACGGACACTCTTTTAAATCAAATATTTTACAAAATATTGGTTACATCGTTGAAAATATACATGTGAGAACAATGTAGAAAGACGTGCACGTTAAAAGCGTCCGTAATAAAAAAGATAAAACTAAAAACAACTAAATTAAAATAAGCCGTAAATCAACAAACAATTAGCAAATGACACGTGCCTCCCAAAAGTATCAATGTCGTCGTGGGCTCGTAGCGGTCGGTCGTAGCACCCTGCTACGAATCTACAACACGAAGTCCCAGGGAAAGAGTTCTATTTAAAGCGACGATAACTTTTAATGATTTTAAACTGGTGATCGCTATAAACGAGCAGTGTTAATGATTTGGAAAAAATATATGTTAAATTAGAGCATTTTCTTAATATTTTAGACTATGTTTATATTACATAGTGCAAGTAAATAAATTGTAAAGTTATGTCTAACGCGGATAAAAAAAACTGAGAATCATGCAAAAACTATACTTAAGCGTATTTTTATGGAACCTGCACATTTTAAAGATAATTTAATTATTTTAGTATCTTTTAGTAGACGTGTTTTAATACATTTTGTTTTATGTATAATAAGTTAATAATTCGTCTAATTTGGAACAGTCTCCTTGATAGATGAGTGCTATCCACTCAAGGCCGCTGGCACTTATCTGCGTCTTAAATAGGAAAACTTGTCTTATAATAAAGATGTTCCCCGATTCCCTGTAATTTCATATTATTAAGATTACAAAAATTAATTGTCATTTTCCAAAGAAAGCAAAGCAAAGACAACATTAATCTTGTTCCGAAAACTGCTAAATAATGTATTCTTGCATACTGCATTGATGAAAACATCGATCGCAATATAGAGTAATTGCCATAATTATGGACTAAATCATAACGTTTCAAAACAAGATTGTCCAAAATTGCTATTGGCTTACACTATGCACCGCCAACGGATGACCTAAATGATGCAAGCGTTGTGCGTTACAGAAGGTCGATATGCCATTCAAACTTTATTATTTTAACTGTTAAAATAAAACTATTAACTCACCGAGTAATTAAATGGCTATTCATAAACGTTATATGCTAACAAGCCCACGTGTCTCAATTAGTTTTTAGGGGAAACGGAAACGCGTCAGCAGTAACCGAAAACGATTATTTCAAAGCAACGTCATATTACCTTGCGAGTTATATCCATTACCTTGCGAGTTATATCCATAAAATATATCAAGGAAAATCTTATTGTTATTTGACCTTACACATATCAGCAGTAAAAAGATTGAGAGTAGTTTTGCACTACTTATCAGTTGTTCAACACCCAAAGCACTGTTTTTATAAGAACATTATCATGTATCAAACAATTGGGAACATTAGTCATTCTGCATGAACGTAATCTACAAAAAATCTCACAATGGACGCTCACGTAATGCCAGCACACGTCGCAGTAATCATATGAACTAATTGCTTGACTAACGTTACCCACATCCATTTTAAAGTATTTCCTTCTTTCTACCGCAACTGAAGAATTCCGGACATGCGTCCAGTCCAGTTAATTACTTGACGTTCGTATTAGCATCTATCAGAGTTTGTCATGCAGCTATCGTGTCACGATACTTAAGGGCTGTCTTCTTTATTTCTTCACAATGCAAATGGAAGACTCTACACAACTTTCAATCAATCAACTCGGCCTATTTATTTACACAAAATGCTGATTATGGGTCTCTACCAAATTATTAGCCTAGGATACCTTATTGATGCATGATATGAATGAGCATCCATGATTTTAGGTCATCAGCACAGTACGTAACTGATAGGCTAAAACTTATCTGATAAAAACTCTTTTACAAATATTTAAACATTTGTCTAGCTCATCATTTAACAAAAACATGCACTGGACATTTTTCATAATGTCATGTTTATTAGGTGTGCGTGTGTGAAATGAGCCTTATTTCGTAGCAATCAATCAGTCGCTCCATGTAAAATACTGGTACTATTCAGCTCCAGCAGCAGCCTAGCAGCTAAGGGGACGTTAATTAATTACTTGGGGCAATTTTGGCGATTTTTCGACCCCCCTGCGCTTTTAATGAGTTTTCGTGAGATTTGGCTCGATCCCTTCCCCTCCTCCTTTCTAGTCTCACGTGAGATTTTTCAAAATGCGTATTTTTTGTGTAATTACTTTAATATGTGCTTGATTGCGTTGGATGTTTAAATAAACATAATTTGCTTAATATTTTTTTAGCCAGTTTTCTTGCAATTTTACATCCTCTTGCGAAAAAAAATAATAAGTGATTTTCCGAAACCCCCCTCCCCCCCACGTGAAATTGGTAAATATTCGGCTCGACCCGCTCCCCCCCTAAACGCATCATGTAACGAATGAACGCCGCAGACTGAAAGCCGACCCCAACATAGTGGAGAAGGCCTAGGCTACGGGCTAGGCCATAGAAATATAAAAAATAGGGCTATGCAGATGAGGATGGTAGAAAGCAAAGCAGCAGTATCACTGGTGGTACATTTTATATTCCCAGCGGTAAGCATGGCGTCTTTCAATTAGAAGATAACCATGCCGCTGGGTCTTTTCCCTTTGGAATTGGATACCTAGTTTTTGACAGCTCTTCGAGTAAAAGATAAATTGATGAGCACGTCTATTGAGTAAGCTGATAATATTATATACTTATACATAACAACATTAGCCTATATTTCCCGAAGCGTTATGCAGAGGTGTTTTCGCCAGTTATGTTAAGCCCTATGTAAATCATGTGTAAGATTTACAATCTCTTGGATAACATGCTCGCCAGAAAAAGTGTGTTAAATGTATAATAGGTATACCGGACATGCGTCGAACCAAGTAAATTAACTAAGTACTTATTCGTTATTGTATTACCCATGTACTTGTTCCTAGTTACTTGCTATGCAACTCTCGTGCCGCGGTATGGGCCTACATACTTTTACCGTGATTATACTTGCGTAGAACGTGACTTACCTACTATCTACTTATTAAGAATGAGTTATACAGGGTGGAACGTGCGGTTTACCGACGATTTATTTGGAAGATGGTAGGTATACATGTCGCAGCCAACTTGTTGAATTAGCCGTTTAGTCAACCGCCTAGCCATTTCACTAAACACCGCCATTCAATCTAATCAACGGCCTGAATGATATTCAGCCGATATGTCTAATACCTACAAGAATTAATAAAATGGCTGGCTGATGCTTAGGTCATTTATACAATAGGGCCATGCAAAGCCATGCAATAGGGTATTTCGGTAGGTCATTTAGATGTATTATTTCATTCCAATTTAAGATTACAGTGTAAAATAAAACAAATTATTGTAACTTAACCTCAAAACACTGTTCGTATTTCTGTTACCTTTACGTGTCGCGTTCAAACTAGGGCCTCTTTTAATTCAATCTTAAGTCATCCGTTTGCTGTAAAAGATTTTTAATGGCCATTAATTTACTTAATTTAGTTAGTAACTAGGTGCTGTGATTATTAAATTAATGGGAGGGTACCTACTTGAATTTTTAAACAAAAAAAATGTACCTAACCTACATAAAAATGTATGATGTAGGTGGGTACAGTACGGTCGATTTATCTTGGCTAGTCCGAACTTCGCGCAGAAGGCTGCGCAGTAATTTTTTTTAGGAACCAAATGGTGTCATGAGGCGAGTGTGAGTGAGAGAACATGCGCGAAAGTTCATAGTGCCTGTGTTCAGGCTTGCCAAGATATTTCGGGCGTTTTCGGGCTACTGGCCTTAAATTATCTACTTTACAAAAATGAAGTCATTATAATAATTTAATTTACTGTTGTAATAAAAAAATTAAACGATCAACAACGTCAATTAAAATGTTACTATACGAGAACATACATTATTTTTTGCTTCTTTGATTCCTTGAAACTAGAAAAACTAAAAATACTTTAAGTACTTACTTAATTATTCTATGTGTGTTCATAAAGTTAATGTTATGTTCGTTTGTTTCAGCTCTGGGAAGCGACAACTCGGCTCCAATGTCTTAGCTAGGTATGCCATTATTTTATAATATATACAACGATAAAAAAAATCGCTTAGAGTAATCAAAACACTAATATGATCCAGTTACGCCACCTAGCGGTCGCTCCATGAACAAATCAAATCAAAAGCAGCGCCATCTAGTAAACCGCACCAACATTACTTACATTCTAACAATAGCAACAGTTACAATAGACGAACATAGATGGCGCTAAAAACGTTCTTGTAGATCCCAACAGGTGTCGCTGTTAGTCCAAACTGAAATTATCCGAACTTAAGACTGTTTAATTCAATGAGTAGAATTTGAGTAACGGATGCTTGTAATAAAGTGATGCTTTAATGAAGAGTGTCATTGTTTCAGCCAATTATACCGGTCGTCGTCATTTAACTCGTCTGGCTGCGGTTCGGGCGGGGAGCCAGCTGACGACATGTACTCCGATGTGTCGTTGGAGGAAGATGTCCAAGGTCTCAATTATAAGGTCAGTGATATTTTCTTTTTACTTTAGCCCTTGATGGGTTCGCTGATCTTATGAACAGATTGAGGTTCCAAACAGCTTATTGCAGTCCAATGCTGATTGTATGCGCGAAGTCAGGTCTACAATTTTTTGTCAGCCTCCAGAGACTCCTAAGAACCTCATTCAGGAGTGGTCATGCTGAATGTTAAGTGATTTGACTTTAATTAAAACATTAAAGTTTTTCAACTGTAAAATGTGGGCAGTTCACTTTCTGTTCACTCTTCATGCATCGCAGCAGTCATAAAGGAGAGCATCTTCACCTGTGGGCCGATGCTCAATGTTTGTCGTTCGGACGTGCTTGAAATTAGCGGCACACAAACAAATGATGGGAAAAAATAGAACAGTTGGTAGTAGCAACATTTGGCAGGTCATGATGATATCATGTATCTATAGATGATACTTATGGTGTAGGTACCTTTGTATCGTAATTATTAGGTACGTGATACAAAGTAACCAAAAACATAACTTTATAATCATTATCATAAACGAAGGCCAACTCAAGCTCATCGTCATCAATGCATCATTGAATCTTCGTTGTTTACTATGCACACCAATGACCTCAAACTTATTTGTCCTGCCCATTGTGCCCCATGACCTGCTTTATGAGTAACCTCCATACTATCATCGATATAACTGGAACTTTGGACTTCTTGTATTAGTGAGTTTTCACTTCGAAATAATTCTTAAGTATCCTAAACACAGGCCTAAACTGAACTGGCACGAACTACTTAGGTATCATTGTTTTTATGAATGCAAATAATGAGTAGCTAATGAATATAATTATCGATCGATTGCACGGCTGAAGCAGAGGTGAAACCCAAACAATGAAAATTCTTTAGAACTTACGGGAAGAAGTTCATGTTTTTCATCCCGCAAGAAAATGTGTTAGAAAATTTTAGCTTGACCCTCTGAGCGGATTTTCCTAACTATCATTTTCATAACTCCTTAACATAATTATTAAGGTACTGGGCCGGTAGTCTCGACATTATTAACGTTGCTCTAACGACAGCAATCATTCGCTAAGTTGTAATGGGGTCCCTAGACGGTCAAAATGGTTTGACAAGCATGAAAAAATCATTTACAGTTTCAAACCAGTTGCGACGAGGACCGTTTTAACGACTAGTTTTCGTTTTATAGAAAACTGTTGCGTTTCGTCGTCAAAATAATCGACTACGACCCATAACAAAAATCACGTCCACAGTCCAAAGTCCAAACGATCCGGATGTGACGATTTTTGGTAGTCTCGACACTCAAAATTAGCGATTGCCCTCTATATTTAACCGATTCTCTATGATTTTCCTAATGTGAACGACTGTAGTCAGCGACCAATTTTGAGAGCCCGCTAAGTGATTCGGTAGCGTATTGTAAACTAAGTACTTATATTTTTTTGGTTTTTATGTCAATACAAGCATAAATTATACGGAACAGGCTCGAAGATGTGTCTGTAACTCTGTACAGATTTACGTCCACATGAAGCTAAGACATGAAGTAAAGGTTCGGAATATACTTGACATATTACGTGCGAAAGCGTCGCCCATATTAATTGCATTAGAGGGAGCCAAAGACATAATAATCTCTTTGAAGGGAGCGAATCGTGCTATTTTTCGTATCTCTATAAATAACACACAAACGTAAATCATGTTTTCAACTTTATTTAAATATCCATTATGTATGACAATCATCTCCCAAGTTCACACATTCTAATAATCTAGATCTAGGCACTGTTTATACGACAGATGTTGCACCTAACCATGTATCCACATGACAATAACAATAAGCAGTTTAATAAAGTGGGTCGAAAATCTCCAAAAACCAAAATCATGCACTTTTGCCAATGGGTATCCATGAGAGATAATTAATGTAAATTACACTAGTCAAGTAGAAAAAGTGAATGTCACAAAATTTTTAGGGATCTTAATTAACAGGCAGTTAATGTGGAAGTCACAGCCAGAGGACATTATTGTAAAAGTGTATGGCTTGAACCGCTATGTACTTCCTACATAACGGTTCAAGCCATTTAACATTTAGTGTGCTCACATCACGTAATGTTTTGTTTTACAACTTACTACCGTCAATTTAATTTGATTCCTACTTAACTTTTCATACAATTATGTATTCATCATCATTCTCCTGCCCTTATCCCAATTTATTTGGGGTCGGCGCAACATGTCCTTTTTTTCCATACTTCTCTATTAGTCGTCATCTCGGTAGTCACACCCTTTCTAGCCAATAATTTCTTTCTAATACAATTATGTATTATACTTATTTATTCTTTTATAAGCTGCATAGTTTATCAAAAAGAGTAAATCTGCCAACAATATTGGTTGCCTTAAGCGTACCATGGTTTGATACTTTACAACTATGAAGTAGCCGCATTTGTAAAACCTATTAATGTATTAAAAATTTTCATTTTCTACCTCAAATGAAACTAGACAACGTGGTACAGATATGAGATAGATATGGTATGAGATCTCAATGTCAGAAATTTTTGTGCACGGTATTCTCAAACTTCTATAATCAAGAAAAACTATTAGTTAGGTATCTGTGCCATACAGATACATAACTAATAGTTTTATATGTAATTTATAATAAAATACCTAACAATAATAAAGACTACAGCTATTGCAGGAACTTAGAAAACAGCTAACAGTTTTTATTATTCTGTAAGTACAAGATTTCATAGCCGATAAATTAACTTCATTGAAATTTAGTTTTTGTAATTTGTTTAAATGTAGGTACTAAATTTGCATTCTATATTAGCTAGAATGTACATGGATTCCTCACAACTGATTTCAGTTTCAAATGCAAATAAATAAATCTATACTATTGAGAAATAAATAACAACCACAAATCATGTTCTCAACTTATTAAATCTCCATTATCACAATCATCTCCTAGTTTACACATTCTAGACACTTTTTACACGAGGCATGTTGCATAGCTATTGAAAAATCTTTCAAATGAAATTTTAAACTTTCACTACATAGTCACTTAGTTCAACGTTTTCTTCTAAGTCGTTCCTTTACTACAGGAGATAGCGACCACAAATGACGCATATCCAAGCTGTGTGGTCTTCCGAAGTGTAGACCGCTTACTTCATGCCGGCTCCCAGTCCTCAGACAGCCGTATTAATTAAGGATGGATAACTTTCTGTAGAACCCCAAGTAGTTATCATTACGCAGCTATAAGTACTATATAGTGAGAAACTGCAAATGCAGTGAGGTCGCCGCTTAAGCTAGAAATGTATTAGCCGAGTAATATAATCTGCTGACGAGTTATTTGTTATTGTCAATCAATGAAACAATAATAGGAAAATACCATTCAAAATATTAGTTTCCAAAGACAACTAATCAAACTAACCACAGAGTACTTTTCGACTGACAGAATAAATAATAGTGTTGCAAGGAGGAGAAGTTGCAACTTCCATAGAAAGTTACCCCACGTTCGACAGCAGAGAAAAATATCTCAAAAACCGGCTAAGTGCGTGTCGGACCACGCACAATGAAGGGTTCCGTTGGTCGGGAACATTGTTACCCAAAAAAATTTTTTTTTTATGTGATAAAACTACAAATGAATAATTTTCGGACTTTTGTCTTTACTTGTGCTGTGTGAGACATTGCTTCTTGCCAAATTTCATAATTCTAGGTCAACGGGAAGTACCCTGTAGGTTTTGATTTATTTGCGAGTATCAAAATATGTCGTACATAGGGCCGTATTTTTTATCGCAATGACTTAGAAGCTTGATTTTTAAGAGCTGCAAGGGACTATAGACTGATGTATTTGATATTTATTTCAACATGATAACTTCTCGCGTTTCTGAGAAAAAGGGTCTTATAGGCTGACAGACTTGAAAATATTTTTTTGTGTGAAAAAAATTAGAAATTAACAATTTTCGGACTTTTTCCTTTACTTGTGCTGTAATATCTTGCTTCTTGCCAAATTTCATGAGTCTAGGACAACGGAAAGTACCCTTTAGGTTTTGATTTACTTGCGAGTATTAAAATATGGCGCATTAATGGCCGTATTTTTTTATTGCGTTGACTTAGAAGCTTGATTTTTTTAGAACTCTAAGGGACTATAGACTTACGTATTTGATATTAATTTCAACTTGATCCCTGCACGCGTTCCTGAGAAAAAGGGTCTTATAGGCTGACAGACTTGAAAACATTTTTTTGTGTGAAAAAATTACAAATGAACAATTTTCGGACTTTTTCCTTTATTTATGCTGTAAGACCTTGCTTCTTGCCGAATTTCATGATTCTAGAACAACGGGAAGTACCCTATAGGTTTTGATTTACTTGCGAGTATCAAAATATGGCGCATTAATGGCCGTATTTTTTTATTGCGTTGTTTAGAAGCTTGATTTTTTTAGAACTCTAAGGGACTATAGACTTACGTATTTGATATTAATTTCAACTTGATACCTTTACGCGTTCTTGAGAAAAAGGGTCTTATAGGCTGACAGACTTGAAAATATTTTTTTGTGTGAAAAATTAAAAAGTAACAATTTTCGGACTTTTTCCTTTACTTGTGCTGTAAGACCTTGCTTCTTGCCGAATTTCATGATTCTAGGACAACGGGAAGCACCCTATAGGTTTTGATCTACTTGCGAGTATCAAAATATGGCGCATTAATGGCCGTATTTTTTTATTGCGTTGACTTAGAAGCTTGATTTTTTTAGAGCTCCAAGGGACCATAGACCTACGTATTTGATATTAATTTCAACTTGATACCCCCACGCGTTCCTGAGAAAAAGGGTCTTAACAGACTGACAGACAGACAGACAGACGGACAACAAAGTGATCCTCTAAGGGTTCCGTTTTTTCCTTTTGAGGTACGGAACCCTAAAAATAGGTAAAAATGAGTATTAATAAATTGCATACCTCCGATTGCCATCCTTACTGGCTACTTACTGGCTATCATACTTAGAAATTGCTACAAATATTCTTTCAGGCACAGTATTACCTACTTAACTAAAAATATTTTACTTTCATCCATGCCATACCTACTATTCTAACGACTACCATAAAAAAACCGGTCAAGAGCGAGTCGGACTCGCGCACCGAGGGTTCAGTTCCGATTTCTGGAAAAGTGTGCTAGATAAAAAAATCGTTTTATTTTTCTTGTAATCTTTACATAAATAGCCTCCCTGGACTGTCTACGGCCTGGTGTCAATGACCACCACTGGTTGAAGGGAATGGGTACGATTGGCTTAGATTCACAGACAGACGTGCTGGGTGCTCTCCTAGCTAGTACGTCAGCTCGTCGGGACCCAGCGATCTGCTGTGTCCTTTCATCCATTGCAGTGTCACTATGTTGCGGTTAGATACCGTCACACGTTCGAGTACATTGCGACATTCTAGTACTTATTAATCTCGTGGTAATTTATTTTTTCTGTAAGGATTGTAGCACTGAGGCACTGTCTGAGAGTATACGTATATGGGTATCCGTAACTCTCCTGGCTTCTATGATGTAAGCCGCTTGTATGATACCCACACACTCTGCCTGGTAGACAGTGTTAAATACTCTCAGCGAGCTGGATATGTTTATGTTGAGATCGTGTGAGAAGACTCCGACTCCGGTTCCGGAGTCGGTCTTTAATCAATCGGTGTCATCGTGGGGCTCTCAACTCTTGCGGGCCTGAGTAGTCACACCATCCTTCCGTGAGTATTATGTTGTAATGCTTTTGGACAGGGCTATGTCGCATTGTGATGCCATCATTAGCTGTCGTTTGATCGCATCCTCCTTTATGCCTATGTGCTCGACTTTAGAGTCTTTGCTCAGGGTTCCTGTTATATTGAGCATAGAGGCGGCTAGGGCCGCCTATTCACACATGATGAGGTGTAGAGGCGGCAGTCCAAGCATTGCTTGTAGAGCAGCAGTGGCTGTAGTTCTCATGCAGCTAGTTCTCTACTATTTTCAAAACTTGGCGCATGAGGTCGCGTAGGGTATTTTCATTGATGCCATTTATTGTTATGGTTATGTCGTCGGCGTAGCCTACGGTGAAGTATCCTTTGTCATTGAGTGTTTTGATGAGGCTGTCTACGACCAGGTTCTACCAGGTAGGACCAGGCAGCGGAGAGAGGATGCCCCTTGCGGGCAGCCCTTTTTGGCACGATGGCCCTTGTGGTGTCGTTCACTGTCACTTGCACAGCTCGCAGTTTGAGCATGTTGGTGATCCAGCTTCTCAGTGTCGAGTCTATACTATGTCTGTCGAGGGCCATGTTGATGCTATTGAACATGGTTTTGTCAAAGGCGCCCTCCATAACAATGAAGGCGGCCAGTGATGAGCACTTGTGGGTTGTGATCCACCGCGCATTAAATTTTGGAAACTACGCTGTGCAGTGCAGATTCCGTTGATCTGCCAGTGGAGTATGCATGCTGTTGTTTATGAAGTGGTTTTACCCGAAGAGGTCTGTCACGGATATGTCTAACAGAGAGTCTCTCGAGGGTTTTCAGTAGAAGTGATTTATTTAATTTTTATTTTATTTTATTTTATTAGGATCTCCAACAAAGAATACACCTTACATGCTATATTACAAAGAACAAGAACAGAAATCTATGTGCTCCCTCAATTATAGGAGACCACATCATGCGATAGAAACAAACACAAAATTATAAATTATTACTAAACTAAAATTATACTTATAGATTACATTAATTAATGGTGACCATTTGAATCTAAATTCAATAAAAATAATGATTAAAAAGCAAAGAAGCAAACAAATAAATAAATACATAAATACAAATAGCAAACATTACATCTACACAGGCAGTTCAACACTTACATATCATTTAATTGTGCACGGATTAGTGACTTTTATTTACTAAGAGTATTAGAAAAAATATCTATGTTTCTGATGTACATGCTAAGGCATTGTACTGCTGGGTCATCTTGGAAACCGGTGAATGTTTACCCAACTTTATTCGGCATCTCGGGGCTTTGAGTAATAGGCGGATATAACGCGGGATTCTGACAGGGACACTAAGATTTATTCTGCTAAGAAGATCTTGACAGTCAATACTATTATTAAGTAATTTGAACAAGAATCAAATCGCAGGTCTGCTGTAAGAAATTTCTAAAGAAATAAGCAGTGCCTTTGTACTCCTAATTTTAAGTATTATGTATCTCTTTGTATTTTTCTGTGTGTGTACATAAATTGTAAAATAAATAAATAATTGCCTCAGGCATTAAGTCCGCCTTTGTACGGTATTTTTTTTTTTACTTGTGCATAAAGATTATGAAATAAATAAATAAATAAATAAGAATGTTAAATCAGAGACTGTGCGGCGAGACTTGAGAGGAATTATTTTTAAATGTTTCAGCTTGTCTGCGTACGATCTCAAACTCCTAACTCTAAACCGGAACGCTAGGTGACGAACAAGTCTCTTCTGGACTCTTTCTATTCGACTTGAGTGAACCTGGTATGTTGGATTCCAGACCGTGCTGCAGTATTCTAATTGACTTCTTACATAGCTATTGTATAACAGAAGTGTAGTGGAAGGCTTTTTGAATTATTTAGAAGATCGCAGTATAAATCCAAGAGCCCGATAAGCTGAGTTGAGCATTTTGTCAATGTGTTCTATAAATCTCAGACTACTATCCAAATACACTCCCAAATCTCGGATAACTGTCACTTCATTTAATGTGGTTCCCTGAATATTGTAGCTCGATTGAATTTTATTCCGCTTTCTGGTAAATTTGATGTGGTGACATTTAGTACAGTTTAGATACATTTTATTCTTCGTACACCACTGAGATAAGCTATCTAAGTCCGTTTGTAGCAACTGAATATCAGATTCAGTCCGAATTATGCGTATCAACTTCAGATCATCCGCAAATAAGTACGGCGTAGTATATTTAAATACGTTTGAAATATCATTCACAAATATAATGAAGAACAATGGCCCCACATTGGATCCCTGTGGTACACCTGAAGTTGCAAAATAAGGTTCTGACTCATCACCCTCTATGACAACTAAAGATGGCCTATTATTAAGGTATGACTTACACCAATCCAATGTGGCACCGGTGATCCCTAGGGACTGAAGTTTAATCAACAATAGTTCATGGTTTACCTTGTCGAACGCCTTTAAAAAATCTGTGTATATTGCGTCTACTTGTAGACCCTCATCAACTGCGGATGTTAATTCAGTGATATAAGTGAGTAGATTTGTGTTCGTAGACTTTTTAACCATGAAACCGTGCTGACTTAAGGTTAGGTAACTTTTAACCTGGTTGAAAAATATCGGGTACACTAGTGATTCAAAGACCTTAGACAATGTACAAAGAATCGAAATTGGTCGATAGTTAGATATCACATAACGCTTACCATTTTTGTGAATAGGCACTATTCTTGCCCGTTTCCATGCATTCGGGAACACACCCGTTCTAAGTGAAATATTATAAATATCTGCTAATGGAGAGGACACATAACGAGCACATCGTGACCAAAATATTGGGGGTATATTATGAGGTCCTGCACCCTTTGACAGATCAAGTCTGGAAAGTCTTTTAGATACAGCCTCTTGAGATATTGAAAAATCATGAATGTGTGGAGTAGGGATTGATGTAACAGGTAGATCATTGATAGTATTGCCATGGTCAAGACTTTGCGAGTCATATACCGATGAGAATTGATCAGCAAATAAATTAGAGATAGCTTTACTTCCAGATGCAGTTACAGTACCTAGGGTAATTTTAGAAGGATTTGAAGTGTTACTTTTCCGAAGGTTTTTTATATGTAACCAGAAGAATTTGGGATGAGCTTTTATTTTATTTTCTAATTCGTCTATGTAATTATTGTAACATCTTTGCGCAAGTTTTTGACAGTCTTTTCTTAGATAATTAAATTCAATTACATCTAGTGGATTATTATATTTCTTTATTCTGTTATGATATTTTAATTTTTGTTTGAGCAATTTTATTAGTTGGTTTGAATACCACGGTAGGTATTTTCCTCGCATGAACAAAGTTACTGGCACATATTTTTTAATGATGTCCCTAACTATACTATAGAATTTATCCAGCATATTATCATTTACATCATCATAACATAATGCAAATTCATTTTCCCAGTTGATATCCTTAAGTGCTTCGTAGTCTGCTTTGTAATAATTGGGTTTGTTTAATAATATGAAATCATTTTTAATAATTACAGTTAGAATGGGCATGAATTCTAAAGCAGGGTGAAACTTATCCAACTCTCTTGATGATGTGAGGCTTATAGGCCTATTAGCCTTGTGTTGTGTATAGTCGGGTTTTCAGGTTTGGGTATAAAAAGGACTTTCACTTCACGCCATGCGAGAGGTATGTATCTGAGTGCTATGCAGGCTCGAGAGATCTCCAGCAACCATGGTGACAAATGAACCACCCCCACTGTAGTAGGGCTCGGAAGATTTCATCCAGTCCTGCGGACTTATATGGCTGGAAGGAGTCTATAGCCCACTTTATCCGGTCTTCTGTTACTATATTGTGTGCTCTAGACTAGTCTTGATCAGTTTGGGGTCCATCCTGGTTCAGCCTCCCACCTACTGTCCTCTGGGAGTTTACAATGTACGGTTTTTAACTACCTGATTGAGGCCGGACCATTGTTAAATAGCCGTCCGTGTGTAATACCTATATTTATTTAACAAAATAAATAGATTTTATATTCAGTAAGCGTTACTTTAAATAATACTTTTTATATGTTATTATTAACCTAGTATAATAACTATTATCAAACAATCGCAAATGAGTTAATTCAGTGTTTTATTGCTTTTTAATCATATTGTAAAACTAAAATCAGAAGTTAGTATATTACAAGTATTCTGCCCCTGAATAATATTCACAGCAATTTTTTAATGTGCTAGCCAGTAAGGATGATCACCGGAAGTATATCATTTTTTTATACTAATTTTTAGCAATTTTTTGAGATACTTATCTTTGCAGTCGGAAGTGGGGCATTGTTGCTACTTCTTCTTTCTAAATCCTTAGATATCTAACAAAAGTTATTGCTACTTATTAGTTTGAACTAGAGATGTGCTAGAAATTACTTTTCTGTTACCAAATACCTAGTAACTGCAGCTTAACAGATAACCTAGGAACTGAATTCACAGTTCCCTGTTACCATTTCACCGTTTACCATACCATGGCGTTCGTTTGTTCATCGTTAATTTATCAGTTATTTATTTTATTTTATTAATTTTAGGAAAGCTTATAGCTAATATAATTTCCATATATATAGTAGGTACAATGTGTAAAAGATGGCCAATTACAAGCTTCCACCAACGATTATAATGAGTAACATTAACAAATACGAGAAAACAGCGACGTGAGAAATAACTAAAGTCTCACGCTCAAAGAATACAGTAAAAAAAAAAAAACAAAAAAAAATGGTTATCGAAAAAACAATTATTCAAACTTTTCCTTACTTCCTACCAGCTGAAGGCGTTTGACACTTGAAACGTCACATACGTCAAGCCGTGGGCGGAATTCCCACTGCGCGACATATTTATGACCCTGCTTAAGGTTGATGCGCCAGGGTAGCCCGCGAAATTCAAAATTTCTTAGGTTTTTTGCAATTTGTAGGTCAGTGTGAGCTTGTATGTTGATTAAAATATGATTCGCGGCCGTAGCTAATGATTATAATTCTGTAAAGCCATATTAGCTACGGCCGCGAATCATATTTTAATCAACATACAAGCTCACACTGACCTACAAATTGCAAAAAACCTAAGAAATTTTGAATTTCGCGGGCTACCCTGGCGCATCAACCTTAAACAGGGTCATAAATATGTCGCGCAGCGGGAATTCCGCCCACGGCTTGACGGATGTGACGTTTCAAGTGTCAAACGGCTTCAGCTGCTAGGAAGTAAGGAAAAGTTTGAATAATTGTTTTTTCGATAACAATTTTTTTTTGTTTTTAACTTTTTTATTGTATTCTTTGAGCGTGCGACTTTAGTTATTTCTCACGTCGCTGTTGTAATTTTAGAGCCTAGGAACAAGTTACCTGTTAGCAGTATTAACCTGTTAAATCCCATCTCTAGTTTGAACCATGAAAAATAGTGTTTTCAAGATAAGGTAAACATATTCACTACAATTTTCAAGAAAAAATAATTATTTTTATTAAATCTTGAGCTCCAATTTTCCCCGTTATTCAAGGAGATTTTGAAGTGGCAATAATTGTATTTGATGAAACCGAACTATTACCATTTGCCCGTCTAGAGGTGCCATTTGGACCATAGAGCATGTAAGTAGGTCCGACCGAGCGATTTCAGGATCGTTAAAATGTCGAGACTACCGGCCCTGGAATGATATCGTAGTTTACTACGATACAAAGTACAAACAAACAAATGAATCACGTGAGTCCATTCATGCGATACGTTATAGACACGGAGACAATTTTCTCGGAAAAATATAGCTTGTAATGGGAAGTTAATCATGTGTGTCATCGGATATAGTGTCTTTGCTTAATTCTTAGTGGATTACATCAACTTCCTTTCTGCATATTGTTGAAAGGATTCACCTGCTGAAAAGCCTTTTTCAGTTACATACAACATAATATTTTTATCCCGTTGAGAGTTTGTATTCACAAGTTAAAAGACTTTCCAACTTAAAATATTCAAGACAAGGGGAACACCCTGTTAATTTTTCGGGAAACACCATTGTTTATATTCTTTTTTAGGTATTGAAAGACTACTAATTAATAAACCGAACGAAAAATGTAAAATTATTTGATGCGTTTTCCTTGCTAGGGGTAAGTCTTAAAATTTTTATAACCTCTGATACCGTTGTCCCCATAAGCTTGTATGTACCTACAATATACTTATTTAATGAAATTAGTCCTGTTTCGTGATGTGTTTACTTTGCTGTGTTATCAAACTTGTCCAATTAATTTCTATTTCCATTTACAAAAACTTTGTTTGCCTGGATGTTTCAGGAAAATGATTTAATTTTATAAATTACCCACTATTGTGGTTATTACCTACTTACGTAAACAATGGTACCAGTGAATCTACGTCAGTATACCACAATATGGGTAACAGACTAATCGAATATGATTCCCTTAACGCATGTATTTTCAAATAATTACTTTTACAATTAAGAGACAAGGTCAGGAAAATTAAAGAGAAATATGAGACATACGTGTAGGTATATTAGTTTTAAAAATTCACTCACGCGAGTGACTCATAGCCCCATAGGTAGGTAATGATAAAAATGACATTAAGATTTAAAAAGAAAATTGGGAAAGTAGGTAATATTTATAAAAAGTCCCAATTTATTTCTAAAAAAAAGTGCTAATTTTATTTGCTAAATTTTGTTTGATCATGATCTGCAAGGTCGTGCTGGCATACAGCCAATACCAAATATAAAAGTTTGTTCACTTGCAATATGTAGCGATGACCACTTTCACATAATCCCGTGTTTATATTTTTTTATGCGGTAATGACTATTCATGATATTCCGAAAATATAATCCGATTAATGACTTGACTTCGAAAATGGTGGAATTGAATTTCCTTGCTCGATTTTCTCAAGCTACATCATATTTTGATCAATCAATCATTCTGCTAATCGTTCAGTGTCGCTGAAAAACTAGTTTGGCATCTGTTAACAGTAATGAATGCCTGTACCTGCCAACCTACACCCTGTCACGGCTTTCTATGAACTTGAAGGAAAAGAGAGCTACTGACATGAAATGTACTGGATTCGACATTCATTTAAAACATATTCCAGTAGGTACTAAGACAACTAACACCTATAAATTTTCGTGTTAGTTGTCTTTTTTGCTAAGTTCCTAAAAAGCCTGCACCCTAAATTGCGTATTACACTATCGATCGGAATCTGAATCATTTTGAAGCAAATGGCTAATCCATTGCGTCATATGTTCGAAAAATTTGTCTTTTCAACACCGTAAATAACGCAAAGAATGTTGTTGAACTGTCAAATACAAATACAAATACAAATATTATTTATTGTGGTACATAGGTAAGCAATAAGTTGTTACATGTTTCCGAAATTGTACACAGCTATGACCATGGCATACAATAATTTTAAAGTAGGTAACATTTTAACAGCACAATCAAATAGAAAATTAAAATAATAACAATTTAAATATGCAGCACTTTAATTGTCAAAATGAAACCGATTCCGGTTGATAGTGTGTCACGCAATTAGGATGCTGGTCGGACTACAGGTAGTGATTTACATCTACGGCATGTCATAAATGTTTTATGTGTGTATTTTACTTTCCTTAGAAACTCAAAATGCTATCTTTGCTATGTATTTTCTCAGTTTAACTGTTGACTATACCTATTACCGTCCATAATCTCTGTTCAATGACCCCATTAAAATGACATTGTATAGTAATATACCAAAGGAAGGGGTTTAAACAATGCCCGTGCCGCTTCATTTAATAGTCTTACCTAGTGCGACAGTAATGGACGCCGGAAACGGTCCCTCAGCTGCGCATACGCCACTTCCGGTCAGATGCGTGCCTAGCCACAGCGATATATGATTAATTTAAAATTAGAATCCTTATGTAAATATTAAACAGATATGAGCTTTTGCATCCAAACATGGAGTCAGTGTAAACAAACCCTAGAAAGGAAATGACGAATGACTCAATTTTCTTCAGTGTTATCGCTCATCGCTAGAATGAGTTATAAGATGTAAAATTTTACTTTGTTGAAACCTAAGATGAGTTTCAAAACCTAATCATAATATAGCATGTTTAATCTCATAAAAAAGATTAAATTAAATTATTTGTCACGAAGTTACTTTGCCTACGGCATTTTTACAAATTGCATGCGTTATCTATTTACTAACTATGTCTGATAACCATAGCATACCAAACTTGCTGTCACTCATCGATTTGCAACACAAAACTAGTTTCATTTTCTTAAAGTGAACGTTGAACGTAATACTAATAATATATCACTGTAACCAAAGTACTTCTAACTCCCCTGATGTTGATGAACAAAAGCTGAATTGGACACAAGGGACTTGGCAAAATGGGCCCGAACGACGTAGGCGAATGTACCATTCAATTTCAAGCCTAAACAAGCCATCCAATTTGCTAAGCAATTTTAAACCTAAACCTATAGTACAGTAAGGTTCTATGCCTATGTTGAATAACATGTGTTCATGCCATGTCGCGTAATGCGCTACTAGACAATACGTCTTGGAGAAACTGCGTGCCATTGAATTTTGCATAATATCGTCTAAATTGTCTAGTGAGTGTACTAGCGAGGGACTATTATCAATTCCATTTGCGCCTACGTTGCTATATAACTTTGAACGGCCCCGTAGATTGATATGTGGATACATTGTTGGGAAAAATTTCCACTATTACCCGAACTTATCGATATTTCAGTAGAATCTGCATCTGCCCATATTCATCAAGCTAATCTAATATACGTATCATTAGTCCGGGTCAATTCTGCATTTCATTATTGATATTATGAAGCTCAGTGTTTCCAACTCTTTTGGAAAAGCTAGGTTGAGTAGTAGACTATATCTACGTCTCCTCCGTAAGATGGCACAGCAAAATTCCACTCTTCACATCGTCTTTATTGATTTTCAAGAACTGCTTTAATTTCCCCTTAAATATTTGCCATTCACTGGTCTTGGGGTCAAATGAAGACAAATTCCCAATAAACGCGTTCTTTTTTTAGGGTTCCGTACCAAAATAGTAAAAAGGAACCCAGCACCCTAATTGCGTATTAATACATAATCAATCGGAGTTGGTTTCATTTTGACAGTTCAACAACATTCATTGCTTTATTTACGTTGTCGAGCAGACAAATTTTTCGAACATTATGAAGCAATGGATTAGCAGTTTGTTTCAAAATGAAACAATTAGGGTGCTGGTTTGCAAATAAGAAAGATTTTTTCTTTTGCAACAGGGACTTGTCTTGTTCTCAAACATTTTTTTCTTTTTTTAGGCCGCATAGTTTTTTGATGAATAATGTAGAAAAAGAAAAAAATAACATCTCAAAATAAAACGATGTCTCTTGTATGGGTGGCGAAACGATGTGGCTTCATACAAATATGTATCAAATATACAGTGTGTTAGGTTAAACGAGGGACATTAAGGGAGTGTATCAGTGTAGTACCTACTCATGAATACAAACGTAAATATAAAACCACTGCATTTGTATTGCAGCATTTGGCATCTACAAGTCTACGTAAATAAAGCCGTTTCAAATTGCTGCAGTTTCAAAAATACGTAGGTAGCCAAGCCGTGGCAAATAACACGAAACATTACTTATCTTAGAAAAGATTTGTTTCGGACAAAATGTTCCGTTAATCTTTTGTTTGTACGCTTGAGAGTGATCGAGTGTGATCACGCATGTCAAACTCACGCGCGGTGTTCATGATAACAAACGCTATTTTGGTGAAGGCAAGCTACAGATAAATCTGAGCCTATCTCCCGCTTGGACTCGTTACATCGTAACTGCTGTTTTTTCACAAACTTTATCTTCCTCCACACAGTGTCTCATCTTCTCCAATTTGATGGCTTTGCTAATAACATTATGTGTCAGAAATCCCTGAAAAGCTCTAAATGCCTCCAAATCTGCCAATATCAGCAACATTTCTTCGACTGATGTCTCTACCACTAAATAAGCTGTATCTACGAAACAAGCGTGAATAAAGCATGATAAACACGCAGATCATGTGTCAGACCAATCCGAATCAACGTGTTCATACAATGCACTGTTATGCATCCTGATTTGACCCGTGATCGCTTCCGTAGATATCAATTAAGTACAATCCCGATAATTGTCAAATCAAAGGTTTTTGATGCTTCAGTAACAGAATCTTATCGATCACAATCTGAATTGAGATTACAAAAGGCCTGCTTCGCAAGTACTGCAGTTATAGTAACGTTAGGTTAGCTAGATGGACTAAATCTGCTTAGTATTCGACTATAAACAATAGTGTTGCGAGTCAGTATTCTCGCGTGCAGTGGGAGGCAACGTGGGTGGTCCAGAACTGTGCCAAGGATATCGGGAACCTAGCGAAATATCTCGCGTGATTATTTATTGTGTTGACTTAGGCATACTATTCGTCTGTTTATATACCGCGAATATTGTAGGATTTTTATGTATTTCGTGTCTAGGTGCATTGTATGCTCGTGTCGTAAACTCATGTAAAGCTCGACTCGGGGATAAATAAATATTATTGATACTATAGTTCTCAACTGAAAGTATCAATTACAGAAATCCTAACTAATATTATAAATGCGAAAGTGAGTTTGTGTTTGGTTGTTACGCTTTCCCGCTAAAACGTAAGAACGGATTTGGATGAAATTTGATACCTATATGGTTAGACCATGACCTGGAGAAGAATTACTTTTACTTTTCATCCTGGGTTGCAGACGAAGTCGCGGGCAACAGCTAGTATTTAATACATTTTTGGTCAGTTAAGCAACTTCACCTATTAATGAATTGGCAAATTCCAATATTGAAAGTACTGCAAGTGATATAATTTTGACACCACCATTGGATTTTTATTATCAGTCGATGCAGGAGTCGTTTAACACTTAATGCACCACACACCCAACTTTAACACCGATTCTGCAAGAGAGGAAAACGTAAACTTATCTACCTACTAAACATATGTCTTCACGTAAAGCAATAAAAGTTAATTTCTGCCTCTTAAAGGTACTCCCATCATGAATTAACGATGTTCATAACATAATTAGATGATAATCTTAGTTCAGCTTTTAATTGGAACTCTTAAATATTCTATTCCATAAGTGCAACCGAATTCCCAAAGCATGTCGATGTAATCTCGGCAATCTATCAAACTTATCATGAGCATCGGTTACAGAAACAAGAGGTGTATGACAGTAAAACGTCTTATTATCTAACCCTAGCATTACACCTTACAAAAACATAGTAGTGTGAAACGGAAAGTGGTGCGAATGAACGCGTGTGAAATACAAACATATTGTGTGCAGATGACGAGATTCTTACACATATATCCAGATACGTAATTACGTGTAACGTATTGCTACATGACATCGTTTATCCTAATTATTTTCACGACTACTTATCAAAAAACTTCGTCAAGTATTCGTGCACTAAGTGAAAACATTCCGTATTCCAGTTTCCGTTCGTTTTCGTGTAACTTCTTTTTCTTATCTTGTGTCTTTCGCTCATTTCCTTCGTTTTATATCGCTGCTGTATAATTTCAAGAAATAAAACGTCAAAATTGGAGCCATTATGCTGACAAACACTTAACGCACATAAATCCTTACTACGTGAGTATCGAGTTAAGTAGTAGGAGATCCCAATTTAACTTAATTGAAATTTATTTTTCATCTCGAGGAACAGCACTTTTGAAAAATAATACTTAAATATAATCAAAGGTTTGTGATCACTAAATATTCATCTAGTCGTGTGAACGTTATACAATCCCGTCTTTTGTACAGACATTGTTTTCCAGAAATGTGAAAACAATGTCTGTACAACATTTAGTTCTATTGTAGAAATTCACGGAAAACTAAATAAAAGTCAGGACAGGGGGCAACGTCACTCATCTGGGGCACACGTTGAGGAAAGCAATTGATTTAGTTTTTAGGGCGCAAAGATCAGCTTACGGTGTGAACGTGTTATATGTGCTACAGTAGAGATCTAGACGACGAGATATCTAGTAACGATCATTATTACCGTCGTAATTATACCGTGAGATGACACTTGTGTAGTGAATCCGGGAACTTGCCGTATTTAGCTATCTACACACGAACCGTGCCTCGCAGACAATTGTCTCTAAGTAGCAAAACATTTAGTTCGCGTTCGCGCAGCTTCCACCAAAACAATGTTTGCAGTTTTTGTCCGGAAATTGCAGTGAAGTGCATTTAAAGGAGATTTTTTTGTCTGACGTGCACTTGTCGAGTGATTTCGGCTACCTATTTATCTGCAATTTTTTTTTATAGCACAATTACTTAGCTGTAGCGATCGTATTCGCATCAATTGCTAAATGAGTCAAAATGAATTCAAGCAAGTGAGAATGATAGAACAGAAAAATATATCCATCTATTGCCGAAATAAACGATGAAATATTTCGCAGCAAATTGAAAGAGTTCACCTTCGCTCCAAACCGTATAAACGTTAATTGTTAGTAATTTATATCTGTCTATATTGCTACCAATGAAACAATTCGTTTCAAATGTAATTTTCAAGACAGGCTAGCTATATTTGTCAGACATTTTATGACCAAACCCCACATTTAGATACTTGTCATGGTGAGAACGGTCCCGTGCTTAGATGATGTGATACCTTAAAATAGAGTGCGAACAATACAGAGACAGTTATTGCCAGTTCCATGAGTATTTTATTGGTAATAGTAATTTAGAAGAATGCTTCCTAGTCGTAAATTAGTGGAATGAGTCTCATGTTTCACGTATTCCATTTATCTTAATTTTTTGTCTTAAGATTCTCTTGGTCTTGGTCTTCATCTACTACATCTAGTAAAATACTTTGATTAAGCTTTGCTCTAGTTTCTCTACAACAAATAATAATATATTGGTATTAAGGTAGTTCATCAACACGGTCAGTGTCTTTTATTTGTGGTGGAGTTCAACCTTGAACTGGCCCGAGGTCGTCTGCTGCCGACCAAGCGGCACCGAGTGCGGAAACGAAGCAATAACTGTTCTATGCCATTATACTGTCATTAGCATCTGCATGTTTATCTTGAGTATTAATAGTTTTATGTTTAGATAACACATTCCTGGGTTGTTTGTCCTATTTCAAATACCAATGTAATGGACGGTAATTGGAGTTGTTATAATTCATTGGAGTTTTAGTCTCAACACTCTTTCTGCAATAGCGACAATGTTCAAAGGTTCCATCGTTTATTTGAAAAACCGAACTTTGCCGAATTAAATGTGACTGGTTTACTAAGGGAGTGACGGAATCAGTGCGTCAATCCATAATAATTTAGGTGGGGATATAAATCAATTTCTATTGGCTGATAGTGACATTTTATTCGCAAAATTTCGGTTTTTTTAAAGATAAACGATGGAACCTTTGAACGTTGTCGTACTGTAGTTGGCAGTTGCTATAATAATTAATAACACTATACCATAGAAATATTCTAACACATGTTCAACAAGAAAATAACTATTGTGTTCCAATCCATCCAAATACTCGTGTTTACTTGTGTTACAATCCCATTATTATTTGACCACCCTCCGAAATTTCCCCTCCGTTCCTAACTAATCTTTTAATAAATGAGTAACGGGGAACTTAAATGTTGCATGAGAAACAACGATAACTGAACTTACAGCATTATACCATAGTACCTACTGTTATATTTTGTGAAATGGGTTCCTACAACGAGAACCGTGAATAATGATAAACAATTGACAGCTTTTTGTGTAAGAGAAATAAATAGATACCTATCTGATGTAAAAAAAACATTCATTTTTGATTGCTGAAAAACAAAGTTCATATTTAGCTTTATAAGATATTAGTTATAGCTAGCTAGATAAATAGCTTTAGATGAGGAATGCAAATTAAGAGAATAATTAAAGCAAATACTTACGAACATTACCTACCCGTAAAATACTGGTAGGTATTCAGCTGCATCTGGTTAGACTGGAAGCCGACCCCAACATAGTTGGGAAAAGACTAGGCAGATGATGAAACTTACGCACTACTTTGAGGCTCTACCTAAGTAATGTTCGTAACATTATTTATGTAGAGCCTCAAAGTAGTGCATAAAATAAAATCATGAAAACTTCACGGGAACATAAAAGAGAAATTGCTAATAATGATAATTATCAATCTATTCACATATTGAATTTCCCATGCACAAATTGCGTCAATATTACAAAAACCGTAATTAAAACTTGACAGTGATAATTTGCGTGTTCACTGCCTAGACACATTAATCTGAAACTGTATCTACAATGAACAGAAATTATTAATTCTTCTTTCATGATTTTTCATCCTCCTGCTACCAGACCAGACCAGATTTTGTCAATTTTCTGTTAGGTATACTAAGTAAAAGTATACATATATCACCGTAAGATTGTGGGGTCAAATGGGTTACCAACCGCGCGCGAGCCGGGCGAGCGGTGCCGCGGCAGCGGCTGGCGAGCGTTGCTCGCAGCTAGGCATGTCATTTAGTATTAGCGCAAGGTGCGTTACGTCGCGTCGCAAGCTTTGATACCAGTTCACAATTTGTCGGTTTCCCATGTAATGGATAGATTATAAAAAACTATGTAACGAAAAATAATGCGTCAATTTGTGAATGGTTTGTTGTAATTTACAATTTTTCGACTATTTATAAAGTAACGGAGTTCATAATTATACGGTGACATATGTATACTTTCTTGACAATGACTAAACCAATGAATCAAGACGATACGACACAAACGATTACTTACTAATGAAGTAACATCAACACGATGTTTAGAGTTTCCACATTTCTCATAAATCACTGAAATTATTTGATTAGTATGTCACTTTTACTTTTCATCAAGGCTACGCACAGCAAACCGAATAGCGTGATATATCATAACTTATCGAAAGGAAAACTACTTCATATTTTGACTAGTTATCCGGAAAACTATGATTGCAGAATTGTTTATACATTTATCATAAGACTCGTTGTGTGCGTAAGAAAAAACCTACGCTTGATGGAATTCATAGGCTACACTTGTACGTAGGTATATATCTATAATGACATCAGAGGGCAGACCCACAATTGTCCTGCTAATAGCTTTATGTAATTAATCGTATTACTTACATAAGAAATAGTAAAAGTACCTACTGATGTTGCAAGTTGATCAGAAAATCCAATAAATTGAATCATGGCTGTCGTCTGTAAAACATCAACAACCATTACAAATACATCAGTCTCGTCAGTATTGTGAATTATTTCTATCAATAAAATTATAATGATCTCACTTCACACTTTTGCTTTTTCAGTACATTTCAGCATTGCTGTTAGTAATCACAAAGTACTATTTAGAGAAAGTGACATAAATATATCCCTGAGCTATTTCTGTACAACCCTGCAGTAAAATTATTAACTTCTTATGCGGATTCTATTCATGAGTGACGCTTGTTCGCTATTATTTGCCACGCTTTTATGAACCGTATTAAAATGTATGAGATCGCATTGTTTCGTCAATTGTTAACTATGTTGAATAAAAGACTTGAATTTTTCATTTATTTCATTATGAGAATATTTTAACTCTTTGTTTAGCATTTGAAAGCTTACGATGGCGTGCCTAATAGTGCGTGTTGCGTCAAGTTTAATTATTTTTTAATCTACTTGTTACGTCAGTTATACAATAACCGATAAATTAACTAAAATTACGTGACATACTTTTGTGTAAATGATAAAGGGCATGTAGGGCATACTAACTCGTTCGCAATCGAATTATGAGACCAAGAGCCTCGTCGCAATATAAAGGCCTCGAAGGCAACAATTCTTGTTGTTCTATTTTCACTACTGCTCAACCAGTTTCGATCGAATACAATCTAAACGAACAGACAACCCACCACAAGTTAAAACAAGAGACAACATGTGCATCCTGTACAACCGATTTTATTGATCCATATGTTCATCATTTTCTTTCACGTAGCGTTTCTCAGTAGCAACTCATACTCATACTTTCTTAATAACGGTTCTACACCGAACAAAATATTAATCCGACAACTGAACCAAAAAATTCATAAATTATGGGTCTAAATTTCTGATTTAATGATTAGTTCACAGTTTCTGTTATCCGTTAAATAGAGCCGGCAATGGTATCCAATTCAAACTTCCGAGCACGAATTTCACACGGTGTGAACAATAGCCTCAATTTCAATACTCTATCTATTCTATTAAATAACTCTTTATTTTGTTATTTTTTAAATCATCTTTGTTACTTTTCTCTAAAAGTAGATCGACATTTTGTAATCTATATCTACAAACACTACCAGCTTTTTTTTCAATTGTTGATTTCAGGTCAGTCGTTTTTAAAAATGAACAAACAGCGGTCTAAATTGAATGACATGCGTAGATTTACGTATTTGAGTAAATGTTTTATTTTTAACATCTACTGCTTTTATATTATCTTGGCCGCTCTTGTCAAGTAATCAAATAGGCATCAAGTAAAATACAAATGCGCCGCCATTTCATGATTGCGACTTACATGAACCGGTAACATCTATGGAGTCCACTTAATGATTTCACGTTTTTTCTATCATATTGCTTCTCACTTTCAGTATTAACTTTCTTCAATTTCTCTGCTTTAGAATTATCACTATCAGGTTTAGTTTTCAGGTCATTTAATTCTCTTATCATATTTTTACGAAAAATCTCACTAAGTGAACTAAATTCCCATCCATCATATCCGTCATGACTTGTAAATTACAATTATGTTACAATTATGAACAATGAGACTTGAAATGACTTTTTGAATAATTTAGCAATAAAACCAAGACTTGAAAGATCGTTCATTGAATTCAATCGTTTTCCATCTGGCATACTCGGACGCAATCATGATGCCCCCTCGCCCGTAAAATTACGAGATGCAACCAGACTGGGGGAGCTTATGAAAGGGGTTATTGCCTCGGAACTATCTATCAGACGGCTGTGCATATGTGCAGGGAGCGAATAAAGTTTATTTGTATGGCGCGGTGGCTCGGCCGGCTGATAATCATGTCGTGTCAATGGGTGGGGCGCACCGGCAGAACGCCACCGCGCGCCGGTTAGTGCCCAACGCGATACTGTGCCAACACCACGTACGTAGCAGTGCGACTTTTTAAAAGTTTCGATTGTATACTTCGATAACGATAACACACAAATTAACATTTCAAGTGAAATCCAAATTATCTTAATCGTGTTTACTCACAATTCGACGTTTCGAAAAGGATGTCAGTGCAACCGTCGAAAATTTTGAATCGACTTCGACGAAGTCTCCTATTGCCTGATATTTTGATACTTGTTTACGACGACAATTAAAGGGTTTCTGTGGTGACACTGACCAGGGTGATCATACGTCGGAAGCATAGTGAGGCCGTTTATGTGAAAGATGTGATACATTGTGATTAACTGCCTGTAAGTGGTGTTACGTGAATGTGAAGTTTCATTTGTATTAGAATAGGAGAGCCGCAAGAACTATCACTAATCTAGTGTGCCATTAGAATTATAGCTTTATTTGGAACGAAATTATTCTAATCTACAAAAGTCAAACTAAAAAGTTACGAAATAGTGTTTAGTTTATGTGTAGGATAAGTCAGTTCAGTGCAATATTGGAATATATCCAAAGATAAGAGTACCGGATCTTAAATGTTTAAATCGGGACTGTTCAATCGGTCCAGAGGCACGATGGGTGAACAAGTTGAGGTAGAAGACAGTCTGGAGCTGGAGTATGATATGTGGGACGGTCAATTCGACTTTGTGGGCCCGCAAGGTCCCCCTCCCGAGGTCAGAGGAAGGATCACCTCTGACGCGAGTCTCACAGAGGACTTGTTTACTGGAGGACCTCTGACCCCTCACCTAGCCAATGGCCAGAACGGTGGTAAGAAGACTGCTGCGCATCAATGGTGCGATAACTTATCAGATCAAGTGAGCATCGTTTATATGTCTTTTTTTCTATATATTTATTTACATTTGTTAGAGATGGCACAAGTAGTTTTTTGAGCATCCTTTATGAACAATATTCAAACTTACATTGTTTATTAATTGAATTCGTTAGAAGTATTTGTCTCATTGAATTCTATTTATTAAACATCGTCAATCGACAATACTAATGACGTCAAGCGTACAGCATCATTTAACACATGTTTTTTCCTGGCAATTGATTCACAAAGGAATTACTCATTCCCACAGACTTATATTGGCCTCATTCCTATTCAAAATGCGTAAATGTCGCGTTACTCCTGAATTTTCTCGTAAAGGCGGTTTCAAAGTATTAGGTTGTCTAAAGTTGATCCAACTAATTAGGTCCTTGGGAAACAGAATCACCAAAGGAATTCTTGTAATATAATTAAATAACATAATTATGCCTTATTAGCCAATCCAGTGAAGTCGGTCACGGATCAACTAAACTAAAATTACAAAAAAAATATTCAAAATATACCTAAGTATCAATGGGAAGCTTCAAATCTTATTTAAAGCAAGTTACAAACATTGGTAGACCGACATTACATTTTCTTATCATTGCATTTAATAGACTTTATTGGCAATCCCAAGCTGGGTGTTACAAGAGCTCCAACTATCTTCCGTAGCCGATGTGTCTCTACCGCGAGCTATGATCGTTCAGTAGAAAACAAAAGTATTTCTTTCTTCAACGTTTGAAGTTTCTCGATCTGCTCGTGCCATCGCGGACTTTGATTTGTTCACAAATGTCACGCGATCATTTATGTTCTGAACATTATGTTTATCGACCAAACTCTGCATACAGCTGGTAGCCTGGTACCTACGTTACGCGACAGTACGTACGATTGCCCTGCAGAAAAAACCTTATCGATGATGGCAATAGTTTAGATTACTTTCGATTGTAGCTTTATCAATAGCATATCTTTTGAGTGTTATGATGATATCTATAGAGTGATTCCAGAAATTGAAAGGAAGTTGTTTTGAATGAAAATGATATAACTACCTACAGGATCCTAACAAATACCTAGCTAAGAAAATAATAACACAAGCATTAGCAAATTAATTATAAACACTGGTAAAATTGAATGTCCGACCATTGAAATCAAATAAAAGGTGTTTACAAACAACATTCACAAAAAGTTCTTAGCAAAAAAAGAGGTATTCATGCCAAATGAAAACAATGCTGTTATTTAATTTATTCCTCGTATCTGTGAGAATGGCATCCTACGAAGTCACCATGTTTAGCTATGATTTGCATAATGTGTTCTATTACGTGTAAGTACAGAACAGTGATGTTACTAAAACAATGATGTTTTTAATTTATACTGGTCGTTTGGTGCATTTGATATTCTATATTTGAATGCCCGTAATGAAAACAGCATGTTGAGGACTTGAAATATATTTGGCTAAAACTCATGCAAATCATTCCTTAGAGTCACAGTACTAATATTAATCCCTTCTAAATTTCGAAAGGCCTTAGACAACTAAGGTTTTGGTTGTCTGGCCCTGCCCGGAATTCGTCTACCGACTGATGTAACACCATTTTTGTTGTTATCTGTGTCACGGACGATGCACGTCCAGAATACATTATGTGCAAATGATAATTAGGTTAGCATTGCGTGCGAATATTTCTATACTTCCTTAAGTGAATCTTCCTGTACCTACATTTGATCAACACGATTGTAGATTCCATGCTAAATGCATGGAATCTTGGCTATATAGAAATGCCAATATAGCGAGAAAGCACGGACCTACAGCAACAAATTTGTATGCGTATGAGAATGAATGAGAATGAGAACTTTATCTGCTAAGGATGTAGGTACAGGTATAAGATGTTATAGATCCACCAAACCACCAGGCTAAAGCCAAAGTCATAAATCCGGAAGTAAGCTAGTAACAATTTTCTTGCCAAAATATACTTGACTCATAGAAGAAAAACCTAGTTAGATGATATACTCAATTTCACAACTTATTTCTTCTGACAAATGAGAAAAGTTACATTGGCATGATCTGCTTCTTCTTCTGGTGCCTCACCTATTACTGAAGGTTGGCCATCAACTCCGATTATTGTCCGTTGCAAGGTGGAACAGCTCAGCAGTACTCCTGACTTCGGTCCACTCGCGAATGATAAGTATTCTAATTTTGAAAGAGTGGGGCTTAATTTCTGAAAAAAAAAACTTCTTTAACCTGCCATGTACTTACTAGTAGTCACATTCCCTTTCGCCAACCATTTCCTATCGTAAATCTTTAGTCAGAATGCGGTAAATGAGCGAACCAGCTTCAAACAGTTTTCGCAGTAACTATTTATCTGCATTGCTTCAAACGATGTTTAACCTAAAATGCTTTAATCATCTTTAATTTGGTATTCGTTTGCATTTGTAGTATATAAGTCATCAACTTGTTACGGTAGTACGTTTAAATATCATCTTGTTAACCATGTAACCATATATTATGCAGTAGATTCTCATCAGTTTCTATATCTTTAATTATTTAAAGACATTATCTGCACTCTTCTGCACATTTACTAACTATTATTTTGTGCCTATGTTTTGAATGTAATCGGTGTTATGTCTATTACAGGGATCTTAACAATGATATTGTAATTTCATTGAAAAGCTTGCAAGTACATATACAACATAAGTTTTTGTTTATACTAAACCCGAAAAGGTGTCATTGTACTCATCATTTTGACCAACTTTTACTCGCGAAAAAAATCAGCTGTTCAGTACATTTTGACGAGTTTGATGTAGATAAATGTACTGAACAGCTGATTTTTTTTTCGCGATTTCAGGTTTGGTCCCATAGAAAAAATTGTTCAAAATGATGAGTACAATGACCCCTTTTCGGGTTTAGTATAAACAAAAACTAATGTTGTATAGGTATGCACATTCCAGAATCTTTACAATGATATTTACAAATATTTTTACATTCCAAAACCATTACTGTTGTGACAAAGCTTTTATGCAGTTGTACTAGAATCTGTTATGTTTGTCAGGTCAGAGCTAATTATCAAAACAATTAGAACAATCAATGGACCCAACGGTTGACCGTTACCGATATCGCGTCATAGTGAGTGCATATCGATTCCCTGGTAACGCTGGTATGGTTGGACAATACGTTACCTACCGCACGACCTAATACTTTGTCATTATTTAACTGGGGCGCCGCCCGACGCCGCGGACGTTGACCTTTATATCTGCAATAAATTAATTGTACGTACTGCCAATAGCAGTAGTAAACACAAACATTAGAATGATAACAGCAAACGATTTGACCGTATCGTATTCCAACAAGTGTACTGAATTGAGAGTTGTTTTTTCCGTCAGCCATTAAATACTATAAAAGTCGTCTTCAACATATTTCTGCTTGTATGAATACGCAACAGCTTACTCCAAACAATCGGAAGCAATATATCTTCAAGTGTCAATCTTTCTACTTAAGCTTCCTACATCTAGCGCCTATTACGGAAAGACACATATGACATCTGAAACCATTCACCGGGCGATGGTAATTGAACGAACCCGACGTCAACTCACAAATATCCACCCGAGGCAAAGCCGTCGTTGTTAACAAACGGTGGAAAGTTGCGAGACATCTCGGCAACACACAACAGCCAAGAAAATATGTTCACTCGAGGAAGTCACGAGCACTCACTACGCCTGCTATTCAACTAAAGTGCCTATTGATTGCACTTAACGATAATCATGGTTTTACTAACCAATCTGTTACTGGCATACTGCTCAATAAGTTTTGCGGTATGAGTTTCTGAAACACCGATTTTAACAGTCATTCGTAATCATTATCTACCACAATTTTTTCACTGTCTTGTAATGTCCAAAAACCAAAGTAGTTGGACAAATTATGTGTTACGAAATATTTGCTTTTAACTCAAACTAACTTGACTTGACAAATGAGCGATGATCTCAGTACTTCAGTAAACAATTTTTAGATAAAGTCTGTTCATCATGGACATAACTGCTAAGGTTATCGGTAATGACCTCGGAGCGTTTATTTTTCGTCGACTCTTTAATTAACCCAATGTTAATAGCTTTGTAACTCATCTCCTTATTGACAGCTTGGTATAGGCTTTGCTGCATTTTATTAAAGTGACATTTGGAACTTATCTGCAGCGTCTGATCACCAATAGCTGTAGGTTTCGATACTAAATAAATTTATGTTGATAGACTTACTATTATATGATTAACAATAGACATTATTCTTATATCCATTGAAAAGGTGCACTTACTTCAAGACCTAAATTAAACAAACCAAACTAGTTTTAATCTAGAAGCGCGCAAAACATTAGGAAATCTAAACAAAGTACCTACCTAACTACCTACATTTATTTTAGTTGGATACACTGTTTGTAAATCCAAGTTATTATGGTATACACAATCCCTCTATTTAATGTTATCTGACTTTTAATCTCAATATTTATTTTGTGCTTAGTTTTGGTTAATTGTTAAGTTCATTCACTGTGTTTGAACTCATTCATCATCAACTTATCTCATGAATGCTACTTGAGTTACTTGTTTTGTCTTTTGAGTTAAGGTTGCACCAGTCGGCGGCTCGAACTCATTGGTAGCGTGATGGCTAATATATGCATGCTATTTATTAGTTTATCTATTTAGTATTTTTTTTTTTAGTTTTTATTTATTCAGTGAAATAGACGATGATTTATGACAAAACCGAGCGCATAAAATTTCATTAAGTAAAGATCATTGGATGAATAGATATTAGATATGAAAAAACTACTGGATGTATTTATTCAAAATAAAATTATTTGAATTTTGAATAAATTACCTATCCCTGTATGGTAAAAAAAATATATTTATTAACACCCAAAGATCCGTTAAAATTAGTGTTGAAATATGGAAGTTTCGACGCTAGTAACTTCCAAACCATTTTTATTTTTAATTCTGCTTCCATACAGGGCTAATAATGAGACAAATTGATATAATTTTTAGTTTTGAACATATACCGTCTAACAGAGTAATCACCAAACTACGTTTATATGGAAAAACGACCGAGTATCGTAACTCGTGATCTGTCCATTCTTAGGTACAAGCACAATTAATAAACCCTATAACCAGCACAACACCCTAATTTCGTAACACACTATCAATCGAAGTCTGTATCATTTTGAAGCAAATTGCTAATCTATTGCTTCATAATTATGTCCAAAAAATTTGTCTGCTCAGCAACGTAATTATCGGAATGAATGTTGTTGAACTGTCAAAATTAAACCGATTCTGATTGATAGTGTTACGCAATTGCTCTGCTGGCTTATGAGATGTCTTATTATGATAATGGTTTCTCTACAATTCTTTTATTTCTAATAAATTTTAGTCAATAAATATTTTTTACATTATATCTGAAATCGATTTAAGAGTCTTTCTTTTTGCTTCCTTATAATGTTCTTTAATCTAAGATGAAATTGGTGAAATTACCCGTATTCTACTCGTTCGTTTGCATTCGTCACCAACCACTGCACACTGATGCTTGTCACGAATTAATTGTGTCTGATATATTTTTTGTTTGTTTTAAGAATATCCGTGTTTTAATTATTACTCCACGACTCACGACTTGCTCTTTTCTTAAACTCTCCGAAACAAAAATCTCTTTTTGTAGATGACAGCTCTATTCGTAGCAGATAATAATAACCTAATGTTATGAAGGGTTAGGTATACAAACTTATGAAGTTATGACTCACAAGATTAGATAATATTCAAGACACGTGAGTTGATAATGATAAATAGCTGATACTTTCGATTTTAAGACTTTTACAAGAAAGAAGAAAAACACAATCAGTTCTGAATAAATGCACAATAAATTGCTTTCTTACAAATCACAAGACAATTGATCTATATGCTAGCACATCAGCGAAGTGAAACCAGTCTGCGCAGGCGCGGCTCAACAAAAGTAAAACTGAGAGTACCTTGGCTCCGATCGAAAGTCCGATATATTCCGATGCACCTTTACATTTTAAAGACTATTCATTTCACTTTTCCCATGAGAGCATAGCTAAATTAGTTATGTCACTGCAAATTATAAATTAAGTTCGAAAAGAGAATACAATAGTGTTCTCTTTTCGAAGTTATGATTACTTTGAGTTGGTTATTGGCAGAGACAGATTAAATTCTAGTTACTTACTCAATTGAAACCGGTGTTGTACGCAAACCCTTTTCAAAGATTTAATCAACAATTCATATGCAATGGTTGGTTATTATAAAATTCTACACCACTAAATCAGTCGGTACTGAGTTTTGGAGCATGATAATGCGAGTCATCATCTGGCATTACATTCTCTACTTTATTTACAACCATCGTGAATCACTATCTTTCTTTACCAGGTCCCAGATTTGCCAGAATATAGATCTCCAAGGCCTAAAGACCTTCATAGTGCTTTAGCTTGCGTATTTTCAGTTTCGCAGAAAATAAACACACCAGTCATTCGTCAATCTTAAAATCTTCAGACATTTTCTCACACAATCAACAAAATTAGGAATCCATCCATCACGACGATTAATTTCTTATACAAAATACATTAAGATCCACAAAAACTACAGTTTTACTTCGGAACTAAGCTGTTATCATCACAAGATTCCCATGGTATGATGAATTACATCACGTTGTACAGAATTACATCGCACTAATGACATGTTTATATTGTCTACATAATTTACTTCGCGTGGAAACTTCTCATCTGCTTCCTTTTTCATTAAAAATATATTAGAGCTTTGGTGAAATAAAGTCATCAAATTCATCAGCTGTCTATCTAGGGATGTTCTCCTAATTTGACTGACAGTAAACTCTAGTTAACACTCAGTATTCGATCACAGTAATATCACCTCACTTTGCGTGACGCTAATTATTGTCATCCTAATATTTTCTTTCGCTTGGGAGCTAGGGAGAAAATAGTTATGGATCAATGTCCTTCAACTTTTCTTTCAACGAACCTTGCACTAACAGTTTCTACTTCTACAATCCGTGTAAGTATACCTGTATGTTACCAGTTTGCTTCACTTTCATAATGTTCATAAGTACTCATAAAATAAGCTTACTAATTCCAGAAACCGAAACCATTAAGTAAAAGATCACAACACAACTGTTGTAAGTGTTTCATTGCATGACAACGTTTCCTGTTTCTCCTGTTTCCGGTAAAGGGATAAGTTTAGCTGCAAAGCGATTCAATTCACATTTATCTTCTTCAGCTTTCGTAAATTTCTTATAAGTTGTTTTTGACTTTATCCAAAACAATTCTTATTTTGGGATGTTTTTATTTACTTCTCTATCAATCGAGATTTCCTTCACGTGCATCGGTACATGCAATTCATATCCAGTAGATAATGATACAACATGGCTAATCTATCGTCGTCATACACGTTGCGAAATAAAATTGTTATCTCAAACTGTACAAGAAAACACATTTTAAGCATATCGGTCAAAAATATCTTCACGCATTAACAGAATCCAAGAAACAAGATACAATATCTATGATGATGAATCTGTGATCAATGGAGCGCTCAATGCGTCATCGTAGACGATATCACTGAAATTCTTTTTTCGTATCTATGTACTTACTTACTTATTCTAGTTATTTTGATTGTCAGTACGTAGCATTCTTTATAACTCCGTCTTGTGAAAGTTAACGGAAAGTAATCTTTGATTGATCTGGCTGCGAAGACAAACATAAAATAGTTTTTACATTTTAACTCGATAAGACGTACCTACTTCTCCACAACTTGGACTAGTTGTGGAGAAGTAGGTAGGTACGTCTACCTAGGGCAAGTCATCCAGGTCGGTAGGCACACCTTTGAGAAGGAAGCCGAGAGGAGGATCCAGTTGGGTTGGGCAGTATTTGGAAAACTTCGTCGCCCATCCCGCAGTGTTGAAAGATTAAGGTCTTCAACCGGTGCGTCCTACCCGTTATGATATACGGGACCGAAACGTGGACACTGACGGTCGGGCTGGTCCACAAGTTCAAGGTCGCTTAGCGCGCTATGGAGCGTGCTATGCTAGCACTTTCTTTGAAGGACCTTAGAAAGTTGGCTGGGACAAACTGGATGCGAAAGGCGGAGGACAGGGTGTTGTGGCGCAGCCTGGGAGAGGCAACTCAGCCTATCACAGCATCTGATTGAGTGTCATTTATGTCATGTCGTTTATCTAGATGTATTTAAATAACCATGAAGCGTTTCGTAACTGGTAGTAACTAGATGAAATATTATTTACTTAATATTTATTTTTATCAGAAAGAATTCAAGTCATAAAACAACGATAAAGATTTAATTTCAAGTAGACAATATAAATAATTAAATTATTTAAGACAGAAATAACAGTAACACTCATGAAACAAGTCACTCTGAAAATGATTCACATGGCGTACACACAGCGGGGAACATTATATTCACTCTACAAATAATAAATTCTTGTTCTTCACGGACACTGTCCTTTAAATTGTATCAATGAGTCGCTCTTTAAAAGTCGTGTCGTCATGAGTCACTCAGTAAAGAAAAGCTCATTGAGCCAGTTCTTTTGGACGATTGTGTCCGCTTCCCTACGCTAACAGAACCGCTTGCATTGTACTACGTCAGTTAATTTATCAAAGTATCATTTACTGTTAGTATACGACACTATGGTTATTCGACAACGAGGAAAATAATTTCAAATTCTGCGTAGGTATCCAATTTGAAGAGGAAATCAATATTGTACGCAGTTGTTCATTTAGTTCACGATTTTTACAAATAAATGGAGTTGAATTCCTGCTTGCTGAATTTATGCCCGGTATTAAATCTTTACTGTTGATGATATTAACCAGTAGGTCCCTGTAATATCGATTGTTTCAACAGTTTACTATGATTAAAAGCAACTTGTTGGTCATGTAATATCTTACGTCAGGCAACATCATCGCTCATGGATTAATTGACACGTTTGAATCAATTTCTTCCTGATGTACCTACATCTTCCTGCAACTTGCACGAAATTGTTATTGATTTTATGTAACTTCTCATTATAATATACCTAATACAATCAAGAGAGACAAGACACGTAGCTTATAGGTACTTAACAATATCTATTATAGGTTCGAAGCATGTAAGTATTCATTCTTAATACCTAGATAAACTTAGGTACTCCTCTTCCGTTCCAACGTCATCTATATCCTATCTTGTTTTGACATTTGACTCCCAAAGTTTTAACTAGCTTTCCAGGTAGAAAGCTGTCTGCTCCAGAATTAATTACATTTAATTCCTCTTTGTCTCACAAATTGTCCTCATACTAATGGGTGACGGTTACACAAGACGCACGTTTTCTTGAAAGTTTACTGTCGAAGAAATTTAATTACAAATCTTGTGCACGGTTTTCTTAACGAGTGCCTTTCCTGAACCTGTTTGAGATCTATAGGTTAATTACGGATACAATGAACTCGTCCATGCATAAAACACTGCAAGTGGGTAGGAATGTGAATACATACATAGTATCAGTAGTTCCTTCGTGACTGACTGGGACTCAGTGGAGCTCAACGAAACGATTACAATTTGCTCTCCTAAATAACGCTTCATATTTATTCATTGATTCACCACCAGTCGAAAAAAGAAAGAGGACGGTATGTGCGGAGACACTGCTAAAAATATTCTCTAATTAAGGCCTTCGAAATATCAAAGTCATTGGCGTATCTGATGTAGCAAAAATAATTACAATAAGACAAAGGCTTATCTTAAAGATAACCAAATCCTTGGCATACTCAAATAATATTTGATTTCGTGATTTTACAAACCGACTTACTTACTTAATCCTTTTTTTGATCCGATCCGATTTTGCAGTTGCCCTGATTTAGTAGCAAAATTGAAACCGATTTATCTGTGTGAATAGCAAAGCATCGTTTAGGGCGAGGTACTTATGCTATAATATGGTTACGAAGAACTCTATGTAGAAATCAATTAACTCGTAATTTTGTAATTATAAGCGGCGGCAAGTGATCTTACTAACTATCTTTAATTAGACACAGTTTCAGTCGAGTACCTACTCGGAAAATATCTCAGGGACGATTTGCTTTGACGATGAACACCAAATTGGAATTGACAAACTTCTCTGGCTTTTCTCTGTACCTACAGTCCGTAGTCTATCCAATTTATAACCTAGTCTAGCCCCTTTATTGAATCTCTAAGCAATTCTTTTATAGTATCTTCATCCGCATCGTGCATGTAACTATAATTACCAAATCACCGCTACTCTTTAGGAAATTTCTTTCCGCAGCATGATCTCATGTAGCATTCAGACTACATACGTGAGGTGGTGTGCTCATCTATTTGATTGTATTCGTTAGTCATCTCAACCTAGACCTACGTAGGGACGTAAAAATATTGTAGGCCGTGCATCATAATATTTATAGAAAATAAGCTCCTGGCACTAGTTGGCAGCCGTGAGTCTAGTAAATCAACAGAGTAGTGGTAACGTAATACAACGATTTGTTTGAACAAAATGAGAACACGAATAATCACGGCTATGTTAACGAATTAAAGCGAAACAGATGACGGATGAATATTAATTCACGCAACGATGACTGACTAGAAACATGCACATATTTATGTCAATAAAAAGCTAATCGTTACTAAAGCCTATGCGACAGTTTAGATTTTACATGAAGCAGCGAGATTAGAGCTGTATTCCAGTTCTTTTGAACGCGGTCACACGCGATTATAGTTAACCATACAAATACCAGACCTGCCTTACATAACCGTTGTGAACCACAATGAATCTCTGGAGATCCTAATCGATTTGTATTCAATGGTCGCAATTTCAAATACGTCTCTAGCCAGTAATGGTAACATTGCTGTGCACTAGTGCGTGGCAAAACGCTTACTGACATCGTTATCGCTCAATATCGAGCCAATTCGATGTTTATATTGATTTGGATAAACCTACATACTCGTATTTGTCTAAATCTACAGTAACGTAAAGTATGATGGGCGAAACATAAATATTGTGTAGCTTCACCAACTCGTTTCAATATAATGTACATTACTTACTCAGTAGTGTATCAACATTTTGGAAAAGGTAACTATCATCTTACCTCATGAGTTTATATAGAATGTGTATTCCATCTTTTTATTTTTGGGTTTTCTGGAATGTGCTGGACTTCTTTTATCGCCCGGAGAAGTTCTCTAATGAAGATAGGATTTCTCGTTGTTTCTTTCTTAGCTTCAGGTTCATAAATTACAATTGCAATCTTGAGCATAATAATCTTAGCAATCGCCATAAATCTTACAAAAGCCTCAAATTAATGTGTTTAGAACTCCAACGGCCACATTCCTCTTTGAAACATCACTCAATTTTATGCGTCTATTACTCTTCCGATATAACAATGTCGTTGCTCTTTGGCAGGTGCAGCTACTTCAGCAGCAGGTGACGTCACTGGCTGATACTCAGAGCACGGCGGACGAGCGCTACGCGAGGGCGAAGTCCGACAACGCGGTGCTGCAGGCGAGGGTACACATGCTCGACGAGCAGATAAGAGAGGTTTGTACAAATACTCAAATTCATCAGTGTAGGCAGTATTTGCATGCATTATTTTACCTATAACAAGACTAGTCAGGATTTGTAAAAATGATACCTACGCATAGTTTGTGTAGTACATTCTTTGTTTGACAGAACATTGGCTTAAAAGCCACCAGTTCATGTTCAATTTTAGTAATCACCAGGTTGGTAGTTCGTTCAGCAGAGTAAATGCTATACACGGTGGCTCATTAATTTTAGTAAATAAACAGCTTAAATTTAAAGATCGTAAGGATATTGTGAGCCTATCTGTTGAGCGGACAATTGAATTAGCCTGTATAGAATTGGAGCAGTTCATTATATTAAGTGTGTACAGGCCTCCATCAGGATTGTATGATTGTTTTGAAAAGGTTATGGATGAAGTATTGCACAAAATCTATAATTCTAACAAGTCTATCATCACTTGTGGTGATTTTAATGTTAATTTGTTAGAAAATTCTGGGTCAAGTACTAAAATTATAAGTTTGTTTCAGTCATACAATCTTGCTAACCAATTTTTAGAGCCCACTAGAATAACTCCCACTAGTGCCACATGCCTAGATAACATTTATACAAATATTACACCAACCCACAAAGAAATTATTAATTTATTAGACTCAGATCATTGCGGACAATTGATTACCATTCCAAATCTAATAAAAAAAAATACTAAAAAGGATATCACTGTTAATCCAAAAACAGCTGATCGTTTGGAATCATTTAAAACTAAACTTTTGAGTAAATTACCACTTTTGTCAACTAATGATGACCCTAATGAACAATATAATGATTTTTTTAATATGTATTGCACACAATTTGATAACACTTTCATTCCAAAGGCATTCTCGGTTAATAATAACACTTGCTTCAGCGACTGGGCCACCATTGGTATACATAAAAGTAGAAAACGACTTTATGAGTTGTATGATGAACGGACTTGTATTAACACTGCTGAATTTAATTTATATGTTAAGAACTATTCTAAATTATTTAAAAAAGTTTGTTGTATGGCCAAGTCACGTTACTTGAGTACAAAAATAAAAAATAGTAGTAATGTAATAAAAATGACATGGAATATCATTAATAGCGAAACAGGAAGGTCAAGCAACCGAAGTAGTGACTACAGCCTTGCTATTGATGACAACATAATTAAATCAGATTACCAAGTCGCCGCGGCCTTTGAAAAGTTCTTCGCTGAGATTCCCGTATCAACTACTAAATCTCTAAGGTCATCACCCACTGCTGCAGAGTCTTTACTTAAAGAAAACGTTTCAGTTTGTGATTCTGAGTTTAATTTCCAATATGTTACCTGTAGAGACATAATTAAAACCTTTCACACATTAAATATTAAAAAGACTGCTGATCTATGGGGTAATTCTGTGGACGTTGCTAAATCAATTATAAACATTGTAGCACCTACTTTAGCAGTTATTTTTAACAATTGTATTGACCGTGGTGAGTTTCCTGATCTTATGAAATATAGTAAAATAATACCGTTGTTTAAATCGGGTAGTACATCTGACCCTACTAATTATAGACCTATTTCAGTGCTACCTACCTTTAGTAAAATTTTTGAAAAAGTTATTTTAGATCAACTGCAAAGATTTTTTAATAAACATAAATTATTACATAACAAACAGTTTGGTTTTACAAGGGGTCGTTCGACTACTGATGCCGGTGTTGAACTTTTAGGTCATGTTTATAATGCATGGGAGGATAAATGCGATGTTTTGGGCATTTTTTGTGATTTGTCCAAGGCATTCGACTGCGTTCTTCATGAAACATTAATCAGGAAACTGCATCACTACGGAATCCGGAACGCCTCTCTGGATCTTCTCACTTCTTACTTAAGTGATAGGATTCAAAGAGTTGATGTTAACGGGAAAAGATCACCCGGATCCGTAGTAACAATGGGGGTCCCCCAAGGCTCAATTCTTGGCCCGTTTTTGTTTCTTATTTATATTAATGACTTGCCTTACCTCATAAAGGATAATCATGATATAGTGTTGTTTGCAGATGACACTTCACTTTTATTTAAACTCAAACGTCAGCAGCTGGTTACTGACAATGTAAATAGCGCCCTCGCAAAAGTAGTTAACTGGTTTAATGTTAATAACCTACTTCTTAACGAGAAAAAAACTAAGTGTATTAAGTTCACTATACCTCATGTTAGACAAGTAAAAACTAGTGTTCTCATAAAGGGTGAAGAGATGATTCCCGAAGATACCACAGTGTTCTTGGGCATAACTTTGGATGCCAAACTTCAATGGGGCCCCCATATAGATAAATTGTCGAAAAAGCTTAGCGCTGCAGCATACGCCGTTAGGAAAATTCGTGATTTAACTTGTTCAGAGACAGCCCGTTTAGTTTACTTTAGTTATTTTCATAGTGTGATGTCGTATGGTATTCTGTTGTGGGGAAATGCCGCCGATATTCAGACAATTTTTGTTTTACAAAAAAGGGCTATTCGTTCAATTTACAAATTAAGTCCCAGACACTCCCTCAGAGATAAATTTAAAGAAATTAATATAATGACTGTGCCTTCTCAGTATATCTATGAAAATCTTTTGTATGCTCATAAAAATATCAATTTGTTTAAAAAATACAGTGACGTCCATAATGTGAATACTAGAAACAAACACAAATTTGTTGTTCCTACAACCAGGCTTAAGAAAATAAGTGGTTCGTTTAGTTGCCAATGTATACGTTTTTATAATAAACTACCTAGCCACATTCAAGAACTAAGCCTTAATAAATTCAAAAATTGTATAAAGCGGAAACTTTGTCAGAAAGCCTTTTATACTGTCAAAGACTATATTGAGGACAAAAAGGCTTGGGATTGAGCTGCTCCAATAAATTTACACTATTAATGTTGATTTAAATACCTTTTTACATATTCTATACAATGACATGAATATTTACTTTGTAAAGTATTACTTATACTATTTTTAATTATTGTGAATGTGAAGACTACGTGGATCATTGTTTTTTATTTATTTTATCCTTTTCTCAGTTTTAGTTATAGTCTGACAGTTTGAGTAATTTATGCGGCCTACCCAAATGTCTTTTCTTTGGTATTGTTCGTCGAATCGTTAAGCTCCTTAAGTTTTGAGTTGAGCTGCACGATTACTGACAAATGCGTGCACTGACTGGACAGGTCCACTCAATCTGTGTGGTTCTTTCATCAAAAGACCATTTCAGACTGCAATCTACATGGTCTTCACATGATCTGACCAAGATTATGTCTGGACTTTAAAAGAGACTGTGACCTCTGAGTTTGTTTCGGCGTTTCTTCTCAGAGTAGTCAGATAGGAAACGTCGAACTCATCTAGTTTAAAAAAAAAATATGTTTGACGTGTAAAAGTGTTTGTACAAACCTACTTACAGAAAATAAATCATTTATCATTTATCATTTATCATTTACCACTAACAACAACAATCTCAACTTGATTCTGCTAACTACTTAGTAGTTCTACAAGTTGCGCCTTACTTTTCAGTCTATACATAATATAGCATACACATACAGTCACCCTCAACGACGTCGTTTCAGATTCTTACTCTCCCTTCAAAAGCTTGTTTGCCTGATTTGAGTATGGTCAGACCACTACCAAATAGTAAATAAAGCATTTGTAGACTGCTGCTCTGAACAAAGATGTCAACTCAATGTCCGTGAAGCAAACAGATCTCGCAGAATCAGATCAATTACCTACTTAGTAATGAAAGTTATCTATCATTTTAATTGCCCAATTAGTCGTCATTACCCGTATCAATTCCGTTAATTATCTTTTCAACAACGTGATCTATAATAAAAATGTCGATAATGTACAGATCGAGTGCCGATGTGAGGAGAGCGTGGCTGAGGAGAAGCGTCGCAGTCGCGAGGCGATATCGCGCGTCGAAAGAGATCGCGACACGCAACTAGCCGCGATCACTGACAGGCTTGGCGCCGCGGAAGCTGAGGCGTCAGAACTTAAACAAGAGGTGAGAGATAATGGAAATGTTTATGATAAAGCTAGTAATACCAAATCTTTTGAATCATTTAGGAGTCATTATTGTCACTGTAACGTCAAGTCTTGGTTAGTTTTAAACTAATCAATATCATCAGCAAGCTACTTGTGAGTAGGTTCAATAAAGACTTATCTCCTTATTCATATCATATAAGTAGCTTTGATTAGTTTGGTACAATTCTACTTGACGCGCGATTCTCTTCAAAAGTTTTCAGACGTGTCATTTATTTCGTTACCAGAAATTCTTAGATGTTGTTTACAGTGTTACTTGTGAATGGCATGCTTATCACATAAGATTATGCACAATAAACCTTTTTCTCATTTTTTTTCTCATTTTTCGATATTTATGATTTATGCATTCATATCTACGGCCCATTTATTAATATTGCACCAAGTATATCAAAGGTCAGATTGATAGACTGATAAGGTTTATTTACATTTACTTTTTTATTATGTTGCCTTTCAATCACAATCCTAGGGTTTGAACGAAATTCCAAATTCATTGCTTCATAGATTTGAATAATTCATCTGCTCAGCAACGTAAATAACGCAATGAACGTGGCTGAACTGATAAAATGAAAGGCATTGCGATCGATTGCCATTTTTAAATGTGTTAGGCAATTACCCCGCAGCTTTCAGTTCTTGAGTTTTGATCTTACTTTTACTTGTATAGCTACTGCTACAGATCGTGAGAATCTAGTGATTTGAGAATCTGGTGATCTGCGGTAAGAGGTCATAATAAGCTATAACTAAATCTTTTTAACCTAGGTGGGACGACTCCGTGGCGTTGCAGAAACGCTCAGAGCAAACGCAGAAGCGGCAACACGAGCGCACCGCGAAGCTCAAGAGCAAGTAGCTGAACTATCCGCTGCTCTAAGCAACGCACGTGAAGCCGAGCGAAGGGAAAAAGATGCAGCTGCCGCGGCCAACGGCCTGCTGGCGACTGCGAGACAAGAGCTGCAGAGATTGAGAGATGTGCCGCCCCCGCCGCCAGACCCGCGCCTTGACGAGCTCAGGAAGGAACTCACGCTGCTACGGACGCAGAACAAATGTAAGTAGCTCCCCTTGCTAGTTTGGGCTCAGACTTTCTCAAATGACCTCTCTTTCTCGGACCTTGCATGCATCAACTAAGCCTACCACAGTCCACTGCAAGACATGGGCCCCAAGCCGCAGCACAACACACTCTTCTCCGCGTCTATCCATTAAATCTGTCCAATTCTCCAGTGTTAATAATATTAGCGTTACTGATGTCAAGAAGTCTAGTGTCCGCTTACGATATATCTTCTTTCGTGAAGCTAAATTGCTTTAATATCACACTAATATTATAAAGGCGAAAGTTTGTGAGGTGTGTGTGTGGGGGTTTGTATGTTTGTTACTTCCTCGCGCTCAAACGGCTGGACCGATTTGAATGAAATTTGGTATGTAGATATCTTACACCCTGGATTAACACATAGGCTACATTTTATCCCGATCTGCGTGGGTGAAACCGCGAGGCGCAGCTAGTTTTTTTTTATAAACAGGTGATATAAACATTCGGCAGGCGTAGTACCTTTTTCTATGAATGAATAATACAAAAACGTCATTTATATTGCAGTGCCTACAAATTAGACTCATCGTTACACCTGCCAAAAACGCTGAACATAACCGCATTCGGATTCAGACAATTAATGGGTATTCACTTGCTGGCTAAGAACTAAATAAAAAAATATAAAAGCGACACTGTCTTGGCGATATTTGAAGCAACTTCTAAATCAAACAATAATCAATACCTGATACTGATACATCAATTAAAATATGATATACCTAATCAATATCATATTTGTTCGATAGCATAAGTGCTTGGGTCACTTGAAATAATGCGACATACATATTACTTGTATCAGTTATAAGTGCCAACAATTTAAACAATGTGCATATACACGTGATCGATACAGTTATGTTATGTTAAAAATAACACGCAATTAATAATTAATCTATCTGGCACTAACGACATATCTGATGCTAATTTTAATTCACTTTTAATCGGGAGTAATGACTCATATCATCGCATTCAAATGTCCGCTACTGAACTACTGCACATGTGTCTGTATCTTGGTGGGGGTTTCTGCCATAATTAATATTAATTGTTGTCCATCTTGCTCTACGACGGAAAGAAATGAGACCGAATTTTCGTGTCGTATATCTTTCGGCCTATTTTATTTGGCTTCCCTTTAGTTATAGGTACAGAATCTCCGCAATAAACTGTCATCAGCAATCTTCTTCAGTCCGTTACTCTGGTTCCTAGGTACAGTTTCAGATACTAAAGAAAAATTTTCAGATATTCTACTGAATCTGCAAGATAATTATGTCGAATGAAAATCAGTTTCTATAGTACCATGTTTTCCTTCCAGCTCTATCAGAAGCTCAAGAGGAGTTACAAGCACAGATTCTGACGCGCGGCGTGGAGGAGGGTCGAAGCCTGCTGGACGGAGTCGCCGGCCCACTGGTCGGAACAAACTCACTCGCACACGAACTGTCGCAGATGAGCGATGATGAGGTAATGCATCACAAATAATTACAATATCATTCACTACATGCATTGTCTTGATCATGAAACGTAAAGTTGGGTACCAGGGGCCATATTATAAAGCTACTATAAAGAACTAATATCAGCACCATCCCAAACTTCTTGGATACTTCAAGATATGGCCCCAAAACAACGAAATTAGCGACACTACACACCTGGAAGAAGATTCACCTGGTCTGGACCTTGACTGTCGACCGACATTAAAAATGAAGGTCAACGAACAAGTTTTGCATTGGGCACGTCATGTTCGTTAGCCATAGTTGGCCCAGCCGGTACCTAGCAGTATGTTGTATGCTTAAATTCCACTAATTATAGCGTTACATTTATCGATTTCATAAGAAACATCCATGGCATGCCTGAGACTATGTATACTTAAATTCCACTAATATAGCGTTACATTTATCGGTTTCATAAGCAACATCCATGGTATGCTTGACTTTTGAAGCTCTTTGACAGACTGAATTAAGTTCTTAAAATTCATCTAATAGTTCAGTTTATACTCTGGCAGCTTATTGGGTTGTTGATCCAACTATCCTCATTAGTCATTTTGATATGGCAATCGTTTAGATAACCATTACACATAATATGTAATATTATTTATCAACTGGCGACAGATTAATCGGCTAATGTGAACCCATAATATTGTGCTTTCGGCTTAAATTACACAGTATATGTTTTAGTTATATAAACTGCTGCAAATCACATGAAAGTATTACATTCATACAATATGGCCTCATAACATTCACAGTCAGCATATTGTCGCGTCGCTTTGCTTTTTATGAAGCCTGACTGACTCGTTTGCAGAACAATTGCCTATATTTGTCATGTATGCATTTTTGCAGCTCGATGGTAACGATACACAATCTGATCTCAGCATAGAGATGGAAAAGGTACGAAATTTTTACTAACTGTGCATGTCTGTACCTATAGAATACCGCTAACTTGCATGCTTTTTAACAAAATGACTTGGACATACTTTTGGGACTGAATATGTACCTTTTTCATTCTTTATTAATGGAATGCTTGCCTTCATACTATCCAATAATGTCACATCATACAAACAAACTTTACCAAGGCATGTGCACCACACTGTCCTTACACAATGCTTGTGTGTTATTCAAATACCAATAAAGACTCCAGGTGACGTCCGAATAGCAATAATAATCAAGATCTATTTCTTACAGTTGCAGAAAGCTTTAAAAGAACAACAAGACGTGAATGTTCAACTGAGGAACTACATCGACGGGATCCTCCTGTCCATCGTAGAGAACTATCCTCAGCTACTTGAAGTCAAATACCAGAAAACGCCGGGCGACAGCAGGTCATAACATATGAAACTGTAAGAAATACCCTACCTTTGATTATTTTTTTAGGGTTCCGTATTATTTTATATTCTTGGTTATTTTTGAATCAGTTAACAATTTATTTGTACATGTTTACCAATTAATTTCTATTATTATCAACATATAAAATTTCATTTCATATTCTTGTTATTTTTTAATCGGCTGTCAATTTATTTGAACATGTTTTAACAATTAATTTATCTATTATTAACAACGTATAAATTATATTATTTCTTTGATGTAGAATGATATTACTACTGTGATAAGAAAGATAATCCACAAAATTTATTATCATAAGTAGCTTTCCTGTTTGCAAAGCTATATTCGTCTGTACTTGAAAACTAGATTTATTACTTTTATAAAAAGGAACTCCGTATTGTGAAGATGCCTTTGACACTTAGGACGAATAGATAGTGTCGATATTATATAGTTATCTTAAGTTGTGTTGTAAATATTGTGTATAGTAAAATATATTAAGCATTTTTAAAGGTTTAGAAAATATATTGTTCCTTGTTATTATCTCAGACGTATGCTTCTGTATGCAGTTGTCATTTAATAATAAGTACCTAATATATAATTTATTTGTGTTTATACTGTAGATCTGTGCAAAATAGGAGAATGTAACTGAATTATACTTTAAACGAAAAGGCCAGGCCGTCCATAAAGATATTATTTTGTAACTACTTAAAGCAATTTTAGTGAAAGACTGTGCGAATGATAAACATGGGTGCGTAGTATATATCGATAATGTTTTTTTAAGAATAATAAATTTATGAAATATGCGATATATTTACAGCTGCTTCAAAATTACTTTCAATCAATGGAAAATAGTGTGAACACGAACTTAAAAAATAGTGATTGAAAGTAACTTTGAAGTAGTAATGTATAATAATAATTGGAGCCATTTATATGAAAAGTGTATTCATAATTATAAATTACTTCTAACTACATACCCTAGTAAGTACCTAAAACAATAATTATGTAGTAAGAAAAGATCATGTACCTATATTTTTACAATGAAATATTTATAGATAAGTTAGCATGTAGCTTTATAGGCATTTGTGTACATTTTGATAACACTGTTCATAAGTCTATCAACAAAAGATGTTCTTCAACAGTCATCAAACTAAATTAAACCAATTAATACAGGGTCAGTCTTTTATTTATTTTGACATCACTTACAATTTTAATTTCTATATTCACTCAATCTTGATCACTATCGTCCTCGGCCGCCAAATCGACTTCCTCTTTCTTAGTTTGATCCAAATTACTTAACACCTTTTGTACATCTAGACGCAACATCATGAATTTTGGATCTAAATAATCCTGGAATGCAAAAAATCACAGTATAGCAAAAGATGAATACCTACCTACTTCTTTCGTGTAACTATTTCAATAATAATAGATTACCCATATAATTCAACATTCGCACACACATTCATACAAAATAAAACAAATAGGAACACAAAGTTTGATTGATTCACGCGAGGTTCCCGCGGGGAAGCATCTTAGGACCTTCTTGGTCTATGATTTAATTCGCAATTATTTTTAATTAGTCATGGACATAGAACACATTTTCATTGTTAACGTGATCGGCTAAATGTCTTAGTTCTCATCACCACCCACCCATATGAAGAGACGAAGTGTGATCAAATGCCAATAACGACGAAAAACACGTAATGGGATTTATTTATTTTAAATAGAACGACCGAAACCAATTACGCTATTTAAACATAATATATAATTTATTTAACACAGTCATGCATTCTTCTCACAAAATTCAAACATTCTGTTCTGACAGTATCATCTCCCATTCAGTCGCAAACACATCAAGATCTTTCTTTGAGTTCAGGCGAGCGTTAATAGCGGATGATGTCCGAGGAATAGGTGACTTGGAGCGTGCAACAGTACGGCAAGTTGGAATAGCCAGTAAGCGGTGTTTTCTGCTACGACAATAATTGTCTGGGACAAATAGATAAAGGTGTTTTTTTTTTTTTTTTAATAGATTTCAGATTTCATTATACAGATCAGAAACGTCAATAATCCCCCTTACAATTTTAAATATTAGTCATCTGATCGCGCGACCGTCTTACTTCAAGAGAATTGAAACATAATCAACCCAACAGGAATTTAGTGGAATACAAGAGAGGATACTATCCGTACAAGTGCTTGTAAAGGTACCTAACCAAAATAAAAAGGAGAGGGCCGACTACCGAACCTTGACTCACACCCGAGCTAGTGTGGTATGGGAGTGACTCGTACAAACCTAATCTGACAAATTGTTGTCGGTCCCGCAAATAATCCGTAAGAAGCCGTAGAAGCCTGGGATGTTAGTTTATCATACGTTTAAACTTACTTTAAACGGTCCCGCCGCCTCCACTTGCACAGGTTCAGACGGCAACTGCCTAGGTTGCCTCTCCTCATTCTGATACGAGTCATCATGGCTACCCAGGTTTCCTATTTCAGGACAATGCCGCAAATTCAAATTCTTCCCCAACAAATGTGCCATTTCATCTTCAATAGCATTCATTGCACTCGTCACATTAGAACTCCTAAAATTTCTAGAGACTGGAACATTCATAAAAGAATCTGGTAACGTATAATTTGGTTCTAAATATGGTGGCAATTGTGAAGACCTGCATAAGGAACACTGTTGTCTACTCTCAATTTGTTTCTTTTCGTTGTGAAGATGCAGCCTCTCTCTCGACAAAGCTACTTTTTCTTTAGCAACATGTTTTTCTCTAGCGTTTAGAGAAACTACGTGTTCTTGGATTCTTCGGATTCGTTCTTCGTACTTTCGTTGGATGAATTCCGCTTCGGAGTATTTTTTGTCGGCATGCGATTGTTTTTCTATTGCTGTCTTCGCAAGGAGGTCTAAGTCACGACTCCTAAAAATTTTTAATTCAAGATTTATACAAGTAAGCTAAAGACTGTAAGGCACACAATCATCTTCCTTTATCATCATCATCATTATTTCAACCGAAAGACGTCCACTGCTGGACTTAGGCCTCCCCCATGCACCTTGAAAACTAAAATAAACTCACTACTTTTTTTTTTTGTTAGCCTACATTGTGTCCGACTGCTGGGCAAAGGCTTCCCCTTTTTCCTTTCAAACCTCCCATCAAACTCACTACTTACTTAGCCATAATTCTTTGTTCCTCCATATGAATCTGCTGTTTCTCCACATTCAATTTTGATCGTTCATCAGACACTTCTTCTAACTGGGCCTGAAGCTCCGCCTTCATTTTCTGTAATAACGTTACAATAAGTTAAATATACATATTTCCCCGCGTTGGCCGATATTCGTACATTCTTCAAATCCTAAATTAATACTTACTTCAAGTTCTTGTTTCAAATTTTGTACCGTAGACTTTTCTTTAGCAAGTGCGGCGCTCTCCTTCACAGTTTTAACCTTTTCTTCGTCTATTTTCGATATTTTTTCTTGAAATTCTTTCTGAATGTCTTCCCTCAGCATCTAAACAAATATTTTATTATTCAGGAATAGAAAAACAAGCTGTTTTACACTCAAATGATGCATCTTCAGTAAAAGAGTCCATTACTTTAATTTCTTCATCTTGCTTCTTGAGTATATTCTTGGCAAATTCGGTTTGTTTACTGAACGTTGCTTTTTCGAACTCGAACTCCATTCTCTTCTGTTTCAGAGAAGCAGATTCTTCGTCGATCATCTGTTGTGAAAACATACAATTATCTATCGTTATGCTATTTCTATGTTGTTCTAATGAACGTCTAGTGAAATAAATATTACCGAAGTCATTTGCTTTAGTCTTGCCTCTAGCATTTTGATTGTTTCTCTATTTTCAGCTTTTTCGTTATCCAAATTTTCGCGATCTTTCTTCAACTGTTGTATCATGTCTGCAACAAATAAAATAGTAAAATAGGTAAGAACTTTAATTAAAATTATAATTATAACTCTGTTGTTCATTTAAACTCTTGCGCTAATTTGGAAACTGTTTTGGCGCCGTTTAATATCAACATCGTACAACGCGCAAGTAAAGGATTGATGCTAGTAGCCACAGACTAAAATAGTACTATGCTTTTACTTCATTTACTATAGTCAGCTACCTACTCTATCAAATATGATCTCGTAGAATTTTTTTTTTCTTTTCCTGTCCTGTAGAATTGTAGATGCTCAATGCATCTACAATTCTACATGACAGGATGGCTTAGAAACTATCAATTAAAATCTATGTAAGGAGATAAGTAACGTACCGTTAATCTGCATTTCCCTGACTTGCAAACTGCTATCGCTCCTACGTTCAGTGTTTTCTGCTAATGATTGCACCTGCTCCAGAAGTTTTTTACCGTTAACATTGTTCTCCCTAATATCTGTGACCAACTCTTTAAGATCTGAAGAGAAGCTGGCTGAATCCTGAATGAGGACCTTCTCTTGCGTAATTGCCTTCCTGAAACAAGCATTATATCAATTTCGTCAAATCCCTTCAATTTCTTATACCAAGGGATTTTTTTCTGACCTTGTGATTGCTTAGCTTGCGTTTGAACAAGAGCTCGATAATTTTATTTTCAATCGGTGAAAGCTGTTTTAAAAAAAACATCAGGATCTAAGGGACTGGTATTTTTAAATCAATCACTTACTTGATATTCTCCATGAGCGCCGCATGGTGTTCCTGCAATACCCTAACATTCTCCAAATGCTGCTGTCTTAGCATTTCATTCTCAGTCTTATGTCGATCAGATAAAGCCGTCAAGTTGTCTTCTGTCAACTTCTTGAACAGTTGGTGATGCTCCTCCAGCCAGTGTATCTTCTCTGAATAAAACTTCACTAACTTGTCACTTTCTTCTTTCATTCTTTCTTCACCTTGGTTCAATGATATTTCTAGGAAGGCTAGTTGTCTCCTGAAAATTCGTAAAATGTTAGGAGACTATAATAATATTTTATTATGACCTTGACTTCATTCAATGACTTCACCTTTGATATCTAAATATTATGTTTTTTTACAACTAGTACCGAAACAGTCACGAAACAGACGATTTAGAGCAACTTTACCTGTAGGATGTTTCCATGAGATCGATTTCCTTATCATGGTTCTCCTGCAATGACTGCACTAGCTGTAACAATTGTTTCTTTTCCCGCGTATGTGGCGGGTCTTTGTGATCTCCAACAGTATGAATTTCGTCTGCATAATTCAGGACATCTTCATTGTCTGTATTTTCCGTACCTAATAGTGCCTGCAGAAAAAAAAACTCATATCAATTGACAGTATTCAACATTGTGCACCAAAATAAGCCAAAATTAAAAACTTGCCGAGCAGTATGTCCAGCAGTTTGTAAGTGATGTAACTACTCTAACTTGAAAGACAAGAAGATACGAGAGTTTTCAAATAGAGATAAAGTAACCGTATATAGGGTGACTGGTAATTAGCGACCGATACCTAAACAAATGATTATACTCATTATAACGAACAACTTTTACTATGGGACCAAACCTGAAATCGCGAAAAAAATCAGCTTACCCATACATTCAGGTTCGCATGTGTTCAAATGTAGGGAGCAGCTGATTTTTTTTCGTGATTTCAAGTTTGGTCCCATAGTAAAAGTTGTTCGTTATAATGAGTATAATCATGTGTTTAGGTATCGGTCATTAATTGCCAGTCACCCTATATAGAGGCCTAAGGCCTTTAAATTCTATACCATTAAGTACACTAGTAATTTCATAATTCGGATAGGTAATTCTCTCGATGTATCCTCAAATAGTATTTGGGTTCACCTTTATCCTCTGCGTGATTCTCTCCTGGTGAGCAGCTATGATGGACTGCATCTGTTGTCTGTTCTCTGCCTGGCGTCGCAACATGGCGTCCAGCTGGGTGTGCTGCGCCAATGCAGCCTCCCGTTGAACACGCTGGCTCTCTTTCTGACGCACTGCATAGGCACGTCAAAGAATTATATTTGCAATAAAAATTACATCCAGATTAAATGTTCTACATGAAAACAATAAACTGTCTGAATATGGAAGGCGCCGCGCCGTCGAGGACAGCCCAGAAAGAGATGGCGAGATGACTTGAATGCGTACCGCTAGGACTGATTGGAGCTAGTGAGCGTGAGATATTGGGCCTTTTTGCCCAGCAGTGGGACAGTATGAACTAGAAAAAAAATGTTTGGAACTGATAGCTCACTCTGAATAGTAGCAAGTTTCTCTTCCTGTGCCTTTAACTGTAACGCCACCATTAGTTGCGACTCTTGTTGTTGCATGTATAGAGCGGCCCCCTCTGCCGCTATATCATCATTACCTCCGTGCAGCACATTAGAAGGCGGATTCAATCTGGCCATCTGTTCAATAGCTTCCACGTCCCTTTTTACTTCTACAGTGGATGCTCCAACTTCAGTTTGTTCTTCTGTTTGAGGGATCGATTTTAATTTTTCTATAGCAGGTTCTGGTTTACTGGCAGCCTTCTTTGCTTCAGCCTTTTGCTTCTTAGAGTCACCTCCGACCAACCATGATGGCATTCCGTCATCTTCTTCCAAATCAATGTTACTGTCATCTTTATCTTGAAATATACCAAGCCAGTCTTCAGTAGACTTAGTTTTCTTTGCCTCTTTTTCTTCTTTAACATTTTCTTTTATATTTTTTTTCTGTGGCTGACCTTTGATAGAAGTGGAACTTTTAGTTTCACTTTTTCCCAAAATAGCATCAAAATCAAATTCTTGACTTTTTGCAGCAGTGACTGGTCTTGTCGCTTGACTGGGACCACCAATTGATTTAGTTGAAGAGCCACCTAAAATTTCATCAAGCAGCGACTGTGAACTCTTCCCCTTTTCTATTTGTTTAGTTGTCTCTCTTTTTGTTCCACCCAATTCACTAAGTATGTTGAGTTTATCTGCACTCGAACTCACTTTAGACTTTGCTGGTGACTTACCCGGATCTAATTTATCATTTCCCGCCTTTACTTTAGGTTCTGATTGAGAAAATTTTATAGACTCCTTTGATATGGTCCGCTTAAAAGGCGTAGGTGATTTCTTCGAATCTATGTCGAACAATAATTCTTTTTTATTTAGTGTGCTAGCAACAGGTTTTGCCTTATCAGCATCCTTCAAATCAAAAAGTGCATTTTTCTTTTCTAAAGTTGGCGTGCTTTTCTTCTTTGCAGGTTTTTTCTTTCCTAATACATCGTCATCAAAAAAACTATCATCACTACCGTCACTGAGAATTCCAGCTAGAGGATCGTCAATGTTAAAACTCATTATTTTCACATAATTCCGCAAACTGATAGGATAAATTTTATTGAGCGCACTTCAATCATTGTTTACAAACTGGCCGCCATGGAAACGGAAAACTTATTTCATAGAGTAATGACTGAACAATTTTTTAAGATGAACGTAAATGGAAAGAGATCCTCGGCTATAAACGGAACTTACAGATAAGTTATTTTGTGAGATTACGGGTTTAATCCTAGGCCTTAGTCCTAGGCAGATCAATGTTCCATGGAGCTTGTATACTTAAATACGTTAAGAGAGGAGGAGTAGAGGACATGTATGTGTTACGGATATTTATCCGACTTCCAAAAGGAGGACGTTCTCAATTCGAAGTGTTTGATAAGTGATTTCTCCGTCAATTAATGTGGACCGATTTTGAAAATTCTTTTATTGTTTGAAAGGGTATGCTCTCGAGGTGGTCCCATTGTCACCAAATCAGAATTTTATTTACACCTTGTTCCTCATGCCGCTATACAATCTTACGAGTATTTACGTATTACATAGTGGTATTGCTTTTTGTTGTTGTTGTTAATATTGTAAAGAATTGACTTATGTTTTTATTTTAGTCAATTAATATGAAATTAATTAACTGATTTAGCATTCTCGCCTTTTGACATTCCTTAATATAGTATGATAACTATGAGTTGGGGTAACTTAATATGTCATTTTCACAACAAATTGTTTAGCTCATTTTGAACAGTCTGTTCGTCCCGATGTTATTGACGCTGACTGTATGTACGCACGGCTACAGATCAAGCTATACATGTCCAGTATAAGCTGATCTCGCATTGTATAGGATTTCCTTACAATTAGAAGTCAGTGTAAACTGGAAATGATGTGTAACCGTGTGTAGACACGGCTAACTAGGGTTAAATTCAAAACTAACCAATAATAAAGAAATTAGTATTATCAAGAGCACTGACAACAGTGAAAACTTCAATAAATTATCTTAGATCTTATTATCACATTTTTTCTTTGAAACGCCTCGTGTAAAATCGACTTTTTCAAGTTGACTATAAAGCCTAGAGGCTAAACTTTATTTATCTGTAGGAATAGCGGGAATGTCTCCGCACTTTCGATCGATACGTTTCCAAACGTAACAAAACGTTAAAAATTGTATAGTCTGTGCAAAAAATTTGTTGCTTCACGTCAGCCAGTCGGCTGTATTTTAATTATTTTTTCAAAACAACTACGATACAATAGCGATTTTTGTTATTTTAATTCCTATTACTGACAATTAATTTATAACTATGGAATATATTGGTAAGTATTCATACAAGTTCGTTCAATTTTGGCATAAAAATACAATTTGACAGTCTTTGTGGAGCAACACACCGAGACCTTTTGTTCTAGAAATTTTGCTAACTCACGTTTTGATGTTATTTTCTAGCTTCAGAAAAAGGAGATTCAACAGAGAATCGGGATCCGAATTCAATAGCCAACGGCACATCGAAGTCAGCTGCAGAAAACAAGAGTATTTTAGAGAGCACACACATAGAAGCTCCCGCTCCCGCGGAGAGTGAGGCGGCGGCATGCACATCAGAGACCACTGAAGACTCAGAACCTGAATTTTGTGAGATTCCGGAACAGATCGAATTTACAGTAGTTTTTAATAAAGCAAAACATGACATAACGTTCGCGTACGATGCAACAGTGTTAGATTTAAAAGCGCACTTGGAGCGAATATGCGGCGTCCCGCAATCAGCGCAGAAATTAATAATTAAGGGCATGGCCAAGGACAACGTGACGCTTCGACAATCGGGTATCATGAAGGGAGGCAAGGTGATGCTGGTGGGATCCAAAATGGATGACATCTTAGCTGTGAAGAGTGCCCAAAAGGTGCATGTTAGTATAACAATAAATTACAATAAGAGCTGCCAAAATATTTTGTTTAAAAAAACGAAAATGTTCGACTTACCCATGTATTTATTTACAAGAAGTTGGTTAAAAGCAACATTACTTGACTACAACACTATAGCAAAATCATCATCTCTTTAAATATTTTTTAGGAATTAGCAGAGGAAAAAGCCGGAAGTCAGTCAAGTAAAGAGCCACTATGTGTGCAGAAGATCCACAGGAAAGTTCTGGACAAGGGCATCCCTCCCGATGCGATGCCCGGGATCAAGGGAGTGAAAGTAAACATAGCCAGTTATTAATAATTTACGCATGCAAATATGAAAAATAATCTTGGTATTTGTTTGGTTTGGTTTTGCTACTAGTTAATTTGCGAATACCGGCTGTTCCTCATAAGTTTGTGTATTAAGTATATTAAGATTAACTTGTATTTCTCTTAATAAGTGAATTGTATTCTTTTTGAGGAATATCAAAATCAAAAGTCCTTTATTCAAATTAGGCTGAGAATCAGCACTTTTTGAACGTCAAAATGTACGATAAATGTCTTAAACCATAAAAATAATCTTGGTATCAAGTTAACTACATAATCCAAACAAATAGTAGATAACTGATGGCTTTAGATTACTATGACTCATGATCCTTCATTCATAATATTTATAAAATAAGAATCTGATAAGAAATTTACAACTTAGTAATAAATCAAAACATGCTAAGCCATCTTAAAAAGGAGTAGAATTTACTACTTCAAATATTATGTTACCATAATTTAACAAACCAGTACCAATTATTGTAATCTTTATAAAAACAGTTCTTCTGTACAATCAAAGTCTTAAATGAATTAATTCACTGACAGATAAAGCACTGCCTAAACTGCTGGGTCTAGAAGCATGTATTTTTTGCCAATGGGATAAAGCATAGGTCATAATGGCTTCTTAAGGTTGATCCGCAGTGGTAACCCACAAAATTTTCTTGCATTTTTCGCAATTTGCAGGTCTTGCAAAAAAACACAAGAAAATTTGAATTTTGCAGGCTACCTTAGCACCTCCCTTTAACTGATAAATTGTGTTGTCTCTAGGAGCCCTTGCCACCAGTTCCGCTAAGCGGGATGCTCAATAAACATGGAGGCAAAGTGCGGCTCACATTCAAACATGAGCAGGACCAGCTCTGGATCGGCACAAAGGAGCGGACTGAAAAACTTGCCATGGCTTCTATCAAAAGTAAGTTGCTTTCACTGAATTTCCTTAATGTTTTTTTTTTTTTATAATGTTCTAGAGCTTGTCTAAGCTGAAATGAAGCGGCCCACTACACTAGGGCCGAAATATCTTGGCGAGTCTGAACTGCGAACTCTCGCGCATGTTGTCTCACTCGCCTCATTTCATCATTTGGTTCCTAAAAAATGTTACTGCGCAGTCTTCTGCGCGAAGTTAGGACTTTCCAAGATACGTCGTCGGCCGTATTGTACTTACTTAAATTAGTATACGTAGACTACGGTAAATGAGGCGAGTCATTTCAGCATAGACAAGGTCTATCTCTGTAGATTTTAGTCCATTCCTTGACAAACTTTTGTATTATCTCAAATATTATTGTCAATAGTCAATACAATAATTCCAGTTAGAAGCTAGTAGTGTTCTGAGTTCTGACTGAAATAGTTTGTGTGAGTTTTGGCAAATAACCAGAGATATTGAAAATATATATATATTATTGACTCATATTTATTTTTGTGTTTTCCAGGCATCACATCTGAACCAATCAAAGAACATGAAGAGTACCATATCATGGTATGTATATTTAACAATTTGAAGATCAAAAATTTGAATGATACATTAAATAAGGAACTAATCAAAATATTTGTTGCACAGGGTCTGCAGCTAGGCCCCACAGAAGCGTCCCGGTACTGGGTGTACTGGGTGCCGGCACAATACATCGAAGCCATAAAGGATGCAGTGCTCGGCGTCTGGCAGTTATTCTAATCATCAAATATTCGTGAATCTTCTCTGTCCATTGCTGTCTACCTTCCATCAGCCGATTGGGTAGTTGCAATATAAAATTTTAATGTAATGTGTCCATTTCAATCGGTACAATGTAATGGTACCATTTTTTTGTGATAAAATACATAATGCCATGTCAATTAAAATTGTCCATTCACACTGGCATCTATCTGGTCATAAAATTGAGAAATTATTTATTGTTATTGTAAGTTTGCATTTCGTGCATTTGGGTTCAGTGAGCTGTACATACAATACTGCTATTGTAATAGTTATAGAGATGTGCGTCCGCGCAGTCGCCGTGAGCTTATTGTCCCTCGAGTTTCAAACCTGATCTCTTTATGTGAACTTTACAATGTAACGTTGAGTGAGAGATTGGACTGAGTCAACAACTGTATCAACAATTTTCCTATCACTTTTAGAGTAATCATGATGTGTGGTTTTTAAAATTATGTATTTTATGTCGAAGTTGATACTCAAGCCAATTTTTCACTTAAAACTTTTGATCATAGAATTAGATGAATAAAACGTTTTGAATATTTATTCTGTTGTATGTTTGTTACCTTTGCGTCGCTGATGATAATAACATGATCTTATTTGCAACGACTGCAAGAAATCCAAAATTTCGATGAGTAGGTACCTAATTACATTTTCATCCTGCCCATCCTAACCTGCGGTGCTCAAACTTAGTCCCTCACTAACGGATTCCCAAAAGTCCAAACTAAAGGTTTGCCAAAGGGCAATGGAGCGAAGCGTGTTAGGTACACAGCTAACCTAGTTAGATTATGTAAGGATAATATTTTTGTGTTCACCAAAAATATTATCCGTACATCAAAATACTGATCGTGCACAAAATATTCCTGAATGTTACACAAAACACCCGCGCGTCCGAAACTTCACATTGGTGAATCATTTGGGTTAGGTTAGGTTAGGTTAGAACCCTTAACGCGCGACGGCGAGCGAGCGGTGCCGCCGAGCGCCATATCCAATAGATGCTCGTTATGACATATTTTAATGAACATATTTTGGTGCACATTCATTATATTTGGTGGAACACAGGCAAAATTAGGTAGGTAAATGAAATGGGAATAAATTGAAGTACTTTTAAATACCATCCATTATGTAATACCACGATACGCTCCAAAACGAGTCGCCCATGTGGATAATAAGTCTGTTAGGCTGAAGAGAGATTGGGCGGACCATGTATGTAGGATGCATGGGGACTGATGGGGCCAGTCGTCACGCAGTGGGTGCCAGAAGACGGGCGTCGTCGCCGAGGCAACGCTGGCGTGATGATTGTACGGGAGATGGTAACACAAGGAACAGTGGAAAGTTATGAGGAGACTTTTGCCCAGTAGTCCCACTGCTGGGCAAAGGTCGGCAATATTGGTTGATTTAAAAAAAAATGGCAGTCATGAGCACAGAATAGATTATTTATCTGTTCTGTGGTCATGAGGACTGCCGACAGAAGTGAAAACTTAAACGTAAATCAATGCATAGCATGTCGCATATCGGTGACGCGAACCCGTAAGATTTCCCACTACCAAAAATCCCTCAACGCGCGTAAAGAAGTTTTCACTTCAAAAAATGTTTGTTACCGTTCTATTCTATCGTGGACAACAGAAAAACCTTCCTTTACAGATTTTTTTTCGCTAGAATCGAACCCAGGTACTTTCATTCGGCAGCCATACCTCTGATCACTAAACCAATGAAGTAGTTTCTACAACTTCTGTTGGTACAGTCACGGGCATCGCAAAATTCAAAAGCGTTTTTAACGTGAAATAAAAATTGTAGGTACGTACTTAACTTTGAGAAGTTTCATATTAGCATTATTTCGATAATACTATGTTCGTAACACCATACAATATATATCAAGACTAGGGAGAAAATAGCTTTCTGAATCTTGCGAAGTGTAAGGTATAGGTATTTGGTATTTTATGCTCATGAATATACCTACCTACTCTTTCATAAGAGTCAAATTCAAGCCTATTTATTATATGACGAGAATATGCACAATTTTTCGAAAGGAAATTACGTAAAGGTACCTATAAAAACAACTGCGAGTCATTAAAATGTTTATTATAATTTAAGTGTAATAAAAAAATAGTCACAATTATTATAAAAACACAAAATTGCGAAAACTTAACGCTAAATAGGTATAGTTGCACTACACTACTTACAAAATGGCACATAAATGCATTACATCAAAGGTTATAAAATCTAATAGCTTGTATAAATAATTAATGTATAATTTGGCATCTCGATATGTTAAAAGAACACTTCTTTTGTACTATGTCTAGATTTTGCAGCAATGTTTCATCCATACTCTGATTGTACGGTCAGGGAGAACTGCCCTTTTGGAATACTTGTAGCATGGTACCAAATGCGAGTGTCCAGTAAAACTGAAACAAAGAAAACAAAATAAGATACAAAAAGAGAAACAGTTGAGAAAGTCTGATTGCATGGCGTTCTTTGTAAAAATCAGAAAATCAGTCCATGACCATATACTTATAGGTATTGGACTTTGACACTAAAAGGGTGTATAATAATTTAGAATACCCACACGATCGAAACATCAATGGTACGGTCAGCAACAGAAGTCGGTTAACACTTCTACTTTTTGACATAATCTAAATTAACACAAAATTATTTATGTTAACATGCTTTTTATCATTTCATTTATTATATATCAGAGTTAATTTTCTTTAAAATTTACTATCTGTTCCCATTTTAATTAAGTATTTTTCTCAATAATTAAGATTTAGAAAACTCAACTGTTAATCGACTTTTGTTGCTGACTGTACAGACGCCAGCACATCATGCTACTACAATCTGTCAAATTTCTTTAATAGATTTTCATCTCTATTGCTAGAGCTTTAGGTTCAAGGTTGATTGGGAAAATTTGACAGTTTCGGGTGGCTTGACCTGCTGGCGTCTGTACCTATTTATCAACGTGGATCGTTATGTGATTTGCTACACGAAAATATTCCGTGTTTCGTCCCCGGCCCCCGACCCATCGCGTCGCAACCTATTGCCCGCCCGCGCTTTTACTTCGTTTTCGTTTATCTTTCTTTCTGACTTTTTAGGGTTCCGTACCAAAATGTTAAAAAGGAACCCTTATGGCGAGACTTTGTCTGTCACAGCTGAACTACTAATGCTATCAACTTGAAATTTTGAACAGTTTCAGATGACGTTTGCCCAACTATTTTACAAATAAGAAAGAAATAAAAATATATATGTTTTTTTGCAACAGGGACACTTAAAAAATCGAAGTGGGGCTACTAGGGCATGTGAGTTATCACATGAAAGAGCGCTATTTGCACATTCTCAAACATTTTTTTTTCTTTTTTTTAGGCCACATAGTTATCGACATTTGATGAAAAATGTTTAAAAAAATATCGTTCCTCCCCCTTAACTCCGAAGTTTGCAAAGATAAAAATCTGAAATTATTCTATGTGGTAGCAGTTTATGTAAAGATTACAGGAAAAATAAAACGATGTCTCTAAATAGCACTCTTTTTCAGAAATCGGAACGGAACCCTCGGTGCGCGAGTCCGACTCGCTCTTGACCGGTTTTTTTTACCAATGGTAGCGCTGCCGGTTAGCAGTCCTACTCATCTAAATCTTGCGTCATCCACCACTGAACCAGATTCAACACGGTCATTGTAACTGGACACGCCTGTCATGTCATGCTCAGTGAACAAAATACAAATAATTGGCTAAGAATTCTACACATAAATACATGCAAATATTATTATGCTGGTGCTATGCAGTTCCAAAAAAACTAACAAAACATAAAAATTATCTTTTTTGTTTTTCTTTTTTTTTTCTTTTATAAATTGTTTGACTGAAGGCTTTGAATACAACAAAATGGTCCGGTTGTCTATGGTCCAACTCACACTGGGCCCATATGGTAGACTGATGAAAAAAGAATAATAAAATAAAAGCTATATCTCAGAGAAGAATCATCAAACAACATTAATTTTTTTTTTAATGACTTATACAGTGTGTCTGTATACGGACTGGCGAAAATTAAGGGTGTGGTATAGACCATCAAACTGAACAACTTTCTCCAGGGGACCAACATCGGAATCGCGAAAAAATTATCAGTCGTACATTTGGTCGAGTAGGTATTGAAGTTTTGTATGGGATGACTGATTTTTTTTTCGCGATTACGATGTTGGTCCGCGGGCGAAAGTTGTTCAGTTTTATGGTCTGACTCTGTACCACACCCTTAATTTTTGCCAGTCCGTATACAGACACACACTGTATAAGGTTAAAAGAAGGTGTACCTACCAACATCTCCTGGCTCCACATAATACTGAAACTTGTGACACACATGGTCACACTCGGGCACAGGGGCTACTGACCAGGTCTTGTTGCCTTGCACCTGGCCCTGCCACATCAGTCTTGGAATATAATCCAGCTGGAAAGAAGTTATGTGCTATTTATGTTTGTTTATTGGTGGAATGGAATGAAATGAGGGACTTGTGGCTAAGTAATAACAGCCGCACGGATCAATCAATCAGGTTGGGTTGTGGAGGTAAGATAGGCAGTCACTCCATGTAAAATACTGGTATTCTGCTGCATCCGGTTAGACTGTAAGCCGACCCCAACATAGTTGGGAAAATGCTAGGCAGATTGATTTAAGTATCTGTATCATCTTGTTTTTAGCAGGCTAAAAGTTAGTGCAAAGTGCAACATTATTCAGAACTATTTAGCTATGCAGGTTCAAGTAACTTAATAGAACAATGCCTTATTTTAATTTTCCAACATACATGCATAACAGCTCCAATTTCAAATCCAAAAAATATATTTTCTGTGGCTGGAAACTCAGCATCTTCAGGTAAAAATTCTGGAACATTGTAATACTGTCTGACGTTAGCCAATATGTCCGGATGGCAGTTACCCCTGCAAAAATGAAAAGGACATGTCAAAGGTATGATTTTATGTTTCAAGCTAATGCAATTCAACAATCTTCTGAATAATGTTGAAAACTGAATGATTAACGCTTTCAAGGACACTAAATGGGCACAAGTGTCATAACAACAAAACTTCTACTGTCTCGTTCAGTGTCCCCGAAAGCATTAAACAATCATATTTTTGAATAACACGGCATCACAACACAGCTGTACTCTCTGAAGGGGTGGTGGGTAGGCAGAGATTAATAGTATACCAACATTTCACCACTAGACTTATGTCACAGTCATATAGTCGTCCGACGAAGCCGTCTAGACAGGGCAATCGTGCGGGGCGTGAGAGGCGAGACGCGGGAGGCGCGAGCCCGAGCTGCATACTTCCACCGTGTTAGTAGCTCGGGACACGATTTTCAGGGCTATCGTGTTGATTATAATATTGTTTTAATTTGTTATTATTATTTAATTTATATAAGTACACAGAAAAATACAGAGATACGACATAGTAACATTTGAGTGCCTGCTTGCTCATTTCTTAAAGGTTTTTTCTTCAAATTATTTTATTATTTTTCTTTTCAGTTTATTTTTATTTTCTTTCGACATGGGTTTCTTTTCATTGCTAAAGGGGTCAATGTCAAAATTCAAGATGGCGGCTGCGAATTTTTTTTAAATTTTTCGTCATGGGTGAAGTTTCCACGGTTTGCGAGGACGCTAAAGCCGATAGTAAAGTCAAAATGAAAATCCAATATGGCGGCTGCGAAAAGTTTAAAATTGTTCGTCATGGGTGTCATTTTCATGGTTTTTGGGGTCGCTGAAAACGATAATGAGGTCAAAATGAAAATCCAAGATGGCGGCTGGGAAATTTTTCAAAGTTTTCGTCATGGGTGTCATTTCTTTGTTTTTCGAGAACGCTAAGGCCGATAGTAAAGTCAAAATGAAAATCCAAAATGGCGGCTGCGAAAAGTTTAAAATTTTTCGTCATGGGTGTCATATTCATGGTTTTTGGGGTCGCTAAAAACGATAATGAGGTCAAAATGAAAATCCAAGATGGTGGCTGGGAAAATTTTGAAATTTTTCGTCATGGGTGTCGTTTCTATTGCTTTTGAGGACGCTAAAGCCGATAATGAGGTCAAAATCAAAATGGATTTTGACAAAAAAAAAACTGAAATTTTCGCAGTCGTCATCTTGGATTTTAATTTTTACCGCACTATCGTCCTTAGCACCCTGAAAAACCATGAAAACGACACACTTGATGAAAAATTTGGCAATTTTCGCAGCCGCCATCTTGAATTTTAATTTTTGATTTTAACCCCGTTATTGTTATCAGCGACCTCAAAAATACTAGAATGTCATTATGTCGAAAAAAATAAACTACCTAAAGATAATGATAAAATAATTAGAAAAAAAAAACTTAAGAAAGAAGCAGGCACTCAAATAACGTTTATAACAATAATAATGTTGATGACGATGTTGATCTCAAATAAACAAATTATTTAATTAATATTGTTTACTTGGGACAACCCTTGCTGTTGCGACAATGTCTAGACGTTGTCAGCATTTACCACAAGATCAAAGGCGTCGTCCTACTGTATGTTTATATACTGTGCTTATGTCATAAGTCCTATGTAAAGCATAGGGCCTATTCGCCATTTATGTTTAGACTTTTAGGGTTCTGTACTCGAAGACTACCAACCAGAACTCCATTACGAAGCCTCCACTGTCTGTCCGTCTGTCTGTCTGTCAGCAGGCTGTATCTCATGAACCATAATTGGTAGACTTAGCTGCTACAACAAAAAAAAAAATAATAAAAATTAAATAAAGTTAAAAATTAAAGGGTCTCCCCACACAAGAAACGTTTATTGAACTGAAGTATTTTCTTTAAATTTTGTATAGCGGTATGGAACCCTTTGTGTATGAGTGTGACTCGTACTTGCGGGTTTTTTTTTACACTCACCATCCAACATACCAAGGCTTTTGGCCCTCCTCATTCCTTACTCTAGCTTCAGGCATACTGAACACCTCCCTCAGACTAAACAGATCTGTCTTAAAATTAAGGAACTGACAGCCTTCTTCCAGGCTCTCATAGCTGCCAGCAGTATGTTCATACAGCCTCTTAAACATATTAAAACTAAACTCTTTGGTCGCTCTCCAGTGTTTGATCGCATTCTTAACTATTATAGGCATTGGTGTGTAAGCATAAATCTGAAAAAGAAAAATGGTTTTACTACTGAAACCTGTACCAAAAAATTGGCTCAATATTTATAGCGAAACTTCTTACAGCAAATTCCTGTCGCGTGACGTTCCACAATATAATTGGTTTCGTAACATTCTCACAATAGCTACAATCGGCGAGTGGCCGCGTCGCCTCCCACACTAAGTAATTACTAGGTAATAGACATCTTGCGCTTAAAATACTGTTCACAAAGCTAACGCTTTGCACTAATATTATGAAAGCCGATAAAATCCCGGCAATGAGCTTCTTATTGGTCCTCTTAGTTTCGACTTCTTCATTATAATTACAAATAAAATCGTATTGCTTCAATAGCACCCCATTTAAGCCCCTCTCGATGGCTTGTCTTTGTACAGTTCGTAGACGCTTCTTTATCACTCTGTTTTCATTGTTAAATTTACGCATTGTTTAATACTTAGATTTAAAAACATATTCAATTAATTACTATGAGAAATATAATGTGTTTTTGGCTATTTTGTAAAAACCATTCACAATAATAAATAAATAAACGTCATCATGAAATTAGGTTCACCGCCCAGAAATCACAAATAATTACAAAATCGTAATTTAAATGTTTCGAACGAAAGATCATGAGGTGGATATTCTCGTAATTACTACTACTCTGTAATGCCAGGCACCATAGTCCAAACTATTCGCGGCGTGTAAAACAAAATGCTTTTGTCTATGAGTTAGTGTTATCACAAACATAATTTTATTTTCCCCGAATGAAACGGATATTACAAATATTACGGAGAAAGTAAATCAACAAATTAATTCAGCTTCGATGTCTTGAATACAATCGGAATTAAGTTTTCTCCTAAAATTAGGGTCTTAGCCAAATGTTTGAATTATCTAAATGGCTATTCACTCTCTAAAATACCTATAATATTGTCTTACCCATTCAGAACTTCCTTAACGTTAAAAAGTTACGGTTCTGAAGTAAATAATGATTACTAAGCTGATGAAAGATACTTCAGAATATCAAAATCACGATTCAGACATTTTCCTGGGATGGCATTTTTTTAACTAGATTACCATAACTAATAGTAAATTTCTTTGAGGTGGTAACCCTTTAACCTGACGCTGTCAAGTCAACGAACCGATGAACTTGGCGGTTTCATTATTAGTTTAGATAAAAACCCTAAAAATGCCTCCCAAGAAGCGAGATAAAGACAATGAAACTCATAAAAACTCCAAAATTGATCACTTACAAGCGGACCATGAGTTGTTTTTACAAGCATTTGAAAGTAAGTTAGAAAACCGATGTTGTAAGTAAGCGTTTCTTGTGAATAATTTTGTAATAATTTTTATTCATAAACATTTTGCAGAACCCACTCAAATATACAGATTTCTACGGACTCGTAATATGCTTTCGGTAAGTATAAATCTACATAAAAATAGTGAACTTGTGTTATAAAAATAAATACTATTGGAACCATTCTCTTTTTAGCCAATATTCCTAAATAGAACACTGTCGTATATGAAAAGAAGGATGTCGCGAAGTAACAAAAGCCGCATAGGCTTCAAGGTGGACAGTTTATTAGAGAAAATAACACTGAAGAAGAGTACAGAGCTACAGCCAAATAGTTTGGGAGGTTACATGACACTGACATTTTTGGGTTTCTATGACAAAAGCCTGGATGAGCCCAGAGACTACCAGGTCAAAGTGGAAACGCTGCTTCTTAAGATATGCCATAAAAAGAGGAAAGAAAGTTCTTCTGCTATGGTAGAAGTTTCTGTGAGTATACATTTGCTGTATATTTACCATACTTGCCTTTTCTTATTCTAAATAATGCCTGTGCTGCTGCTGCTTTTGTATTTAATTATGGCACACTATGATTTTACTGCCCACCTGAGCCTAAAGTGCAGTAATTATAAACAAAAATTTAAGTAAGTAAATAGAAATTTTGGTAGGTTTCAGTTCAATATTATTCTGAATCCCCATTTTATTTTATAGTTTTCTTATCAAAAATGTTTAGTTTTTTAGTTTTGTACATGTCCTTTCACATTGCATTCAAAGTTTAATCAAAAAGTATTTTTCTTGAATTCATGTTTTTCCTATTAATGCACTTTAGGTTAGGGAGGGCAGTATATGTATGTGCAAAACATGTGGTTTAGTCTATTTATTTCCTTTCAAAACTTATCTAGATATAATTAACTCAGTTTTTCCTCATTGTGGTACTAAATATGCAACAAGAAATTAAGATAAAGACAGTATTGTAATTATTATCATCTTTCACTTGAGGCTAGTGCCACACTGATAAAGTAACATCTCATTAACCTTTGGCACAAGCCTTATTTTAGCTGCATAATATTAATTACATTGTACTGTTGTCAACATCACAGTAATGCCTTATGTATAAGAAAAAGAGTTTATCATTTAAAATTGTCTAAGGGGCCTCTGCGAGTTGGCTTCGGCCCCTCATACGCCTTCCAAAGGTCCGGGACCCCAGGGTACCGAGATATGTCAAAGACAAAAAAAAAAATAATAATAATAATATCCTTGGACATTTCACACAACGCCATCTAGTCCCAAGCTAAGCAACCTAATGCTTGTGTTATGGTAACGAGATAGCTGATAAACTACTTATGTACATTTTTTTTTTTGTAAATACATACATATTATGTATACATACATATGCAAGCATAAGATAGCAATATCAATCTGCCTAGTCTTGTCCCAATCATGTTGGGGTCCGCTTCCAGTCTAACCGGATGCAGCTGATTAAAAGTATTTTACATGGAGCAACTGCCTATCTGACCTCCACAACCCAGTTAATGGGTAACACAATACCCCTTGGTAAGACTGGTTGTCAGACTTAAGGGCTTCTGATGACCCATAATGACTGTCAAAGATCCAACAATGACAGCACACGGCACGGCTTAACATACTTTCCGGGGCACACAGAGGCACACCTTTTAACCGCCATGCTTCATATCCGTTGTCGTGCACCCAGTGTTGAGCACAGTGAATCGAAAAATAAATACCTACAAGAAAGAGGGATGTGAAATACTTTACTTTTTCGATGTCGATATTTCGTTGACATTTACATTTGCGAGCGTGGTTAACTAAAAACTATGTACCTACTTCAATACTACTTACCCTACGAAATTATCGGGCATTTTTGGTAAGCCAGTAAAACAAAAAGTCTTTAAAAATTTCAATGATTTATTAATTACTACGTAGGCTATTATATTAGAATTTACTTAATTTCAAAGGAATTAAATGAAATACTCACAAATATTTAAAAAAATGTTTTATTTTTAACAATTGCTGTATTTATTTTATAGTTAATTAGTCAGTATAAAGAGAAATATTTTGATTTATGTTTATTTTTGTATCGGTAAATCTTGGCATATTATGTCCCGTCCCTAATGTCGGGTTTCAATACAATTTTCTAAAAATAATATTAGTAATTCATCTAACTTTGGACATTATTTTTAGGACATCTAATTAAGAGACTAAAGTGTATTAAATTGTAAATGATTACTTAATTAACTGTTTACCTAATATAAACATCTTTTTGATAGAATACAGCGTAATTAAATTTAAAAAAAAAAACAGATTAAACAAGCTGTGGTATTTTGGTCGTAAATATACGACTCTGACGAAATAGATCCGAAAATTTTTGTCGGATAAATCCGACGTAAGCAGTTAAAAGGTTAACCTGATTGATTGTGCCGTGCGGCTGTTATACTTAGACACAAGCCCGAGTTAACAATATATAACAGCAAAATTAAACTATGAGCCATAGTAACATTAATATTGCTAGGGACTTTGGTGTGGTGTTCTACCTTCCAAAATGGAGAATCTACAACCCTGTAATTATTATAATGAATGGGTGGTGCTTTAACTCAGGATTTGGTAGTGATCCTTGGACTTGGCATTGTAGGTGTGCTACCTGCATTGGAATTTGTGTAGTTGTTTTTGTTGTGTTGTTGACATAAACAATCACACACATAATCATTTATGTATGGGCCTTAGTTGCCTGAGAATAAAGGAATTATTATTATTATTATTCTCTATATGTTTACATATCTCGGGACCCTGGGGTCCCGGACCTTTGGAAGGCATACGAGGGGCCGAAGCCAAGTCGCAGAGGCCCCTTAGACAATTTTAAATTATGAGGAGGCACCAACCGACAATTATCACTGTATGCACTATGCAAGTGCACCCAAGGACAACCCCCGGTTGGTGCAGGACTATTTGCAGAACATGGAAACAAAACTTATTGGGCTATGGATTTGGGTGGTTGTGGACTGGTTATCTAGAACTATGGAAACACTATGGCCCCTGCCTGACTAATGTTTTGTATACAATACACATAAAATGGCAGGGGGTGACTTGCCCACTCAATAATGGGCCTCCGAAAACGGTCGCTAGCACATAGTGTCGTAGCGGCAAGGGGGCAACATGTCCTGAGGTGCTTGTGAGGAGTGGAGAGGTATCCCACGGTTCTCAGAACAATCCCAGAGCCCGGAAGATGGTCAAGATCCCTACAAACACTTACTGGGATACTTCCTTCCTCCGAGTATGTTTGCTCTTGTGAATCTCCACTCAAGCCAGCCAATAAAGGCAAGAATGAGGTGGGAGCTCCGTGCCCGTCAGTGTTCACTCGAACCGGCCAATAAAGGCAAGCCAGAGATGAGGAACAAGACTACTCCCAGGCCACAAGCTGCCCTGCGGGTTTCTGTATCCCTCTTGGTCTGGCTCCTCACCCTAAACCTGTTTCGGCATAGTAAACTCTACCAGTAAATACCCAGAGTTCGGAGCGCGCAAGCCCCACCACGACGTCAACGTAGAGATACGGCGGTGGGGTTATTATTATTATAAACTACACACTCTCTCTTTCTTGTACTTCATATAAATAGGCTACTTGAGAAAATGTGCTGAAAAACCTTGTCAAAAAAACTGTGCCTTGCCATTGAGCACCTCGTCATCTGCCTAGCCTTTTCCGAACTATGTTGCAGCTGAATACCACCAATAATTGAGCTAATATGCAGCATTAATTATATTTTTTTATCCTTTTCTTACAATAGAAATCAGAACTCTTTCTCAATAATAAATTCTGTTTCATTTTACACTTTTGCACATTCAATGATAATGAACATCAATATGAACCCTTATTTATTTCACCTTTTCATAAACTATAAAATCCTTAGGTTGGCAGTTGCTCTGTACCGCTCAACCCATCAACATCTGAGCCACCAGCCATGGCCTCCGCAGTCAGCATCTCCAGCGAAACATTCAGCCCGTCGCAGGGCCCCAACGTAAAGTCCTACATGCTCATGTTACGAGTGACGGTCACCAGGGCTTCAGGGTCCAGTACGTCTAATGGTGCGGCTAGTTCTAGTGAAATTACAAATGGTGTCTGTGATGGTAATGCTTTTTGTGTTTTGTTTTGTTTTTTGTCATGTTTATTGGTTTTGGTCCTGAATGTTTTCCCCACTTATTTTTTTAATTATTAAATTTGACCCACTTCTGGATGTTAGATTGAGCTGAAATTTGGCATAATATGTATGTAAAATCGGTGAAAATGCAATATTTTTGTACCATCGAACTGATCTGGTGATGGAGCCGAAACGTGGCCACAGGAACTCAGTAATAAAACTACGCAATCCTATCGAGTTTGGGCTCGTATGATTCGTCTTGACAAGGACTCTGGTCCAAATGAAATCCAGACTAATAAAAGCTTGTTTTTTTTTTAAATAATACTTTTGTTCTGTGTAAGTAAATGAGGCATAGTTAGCATGTCAATACATTATTTGTTGCAACTTTGTTGAATGGTGTGTCCGCATGTTTTTTGAATATACCAATCAAGTTCAACTAACCAGAAAATGAATATTAAATTCTAGAACCAGTGACAAAACGACTGAAATCATCATCGGATCTCAACTCATCTAGTGACGGAAAATGGACTAAGTTCTATGGGAGTGAACTAATAGTGTATGATAAACATAACCGGTGTCTCCTCACCAATGGGGAGTATGATCTGGTGCTGCACGACGCGACACCTGGCGGCAGGAGCGGTACTATCGCACGGTCGCCTCATAAGGCCCTCATGGCGCAGTGGGAAACTATACCTAATGTAAGTAACAGCATTTTGGTCATGACTTAAGGTCTGGCCAAACTGACGCGAATCCTGCGCGGGATGCGATACGAAATTCGTCGAAAACTTCGTCGTAACTTATAAAGAAGTATTCAAACTAGACCGAATAGTCTCTTGACTTCTTACCCCGGCTCCAGACGTTGCCGTTGGTCCCAACGAAGCCGGTACCAACATCATCATCATCATCACCATCATTCTCCTGCCCTAATCCCAATCTATATGGAGTCGCAACATGTCCCTTTTTTCCATACTTCTCTATTAGTCGTCATCTCGGTACTCACCCCCTTTCTAGCCATGTCATCTTTCACCCAGTCCATCCATCGTTTCTTTGGTCTTCCCCTACTCTTATAGCCATCGACCAGGGGCGGTTGCCCCTTAAGTGCGCTGCTCTACCAGATTTGAATAGGTTTACAAAGAAACACAAAATGTTTAGTACATCTGATTACCTATCTATTTAATACTAACGAAATAATGACGAACCAATTAAACTCTTTGCAAAACTATTATGACTTATTTTCGCTGTAAAGAAAATTCCTCGTGCGCTAGGCTGAGCGCACGGCGAATGCTCATACGACTTCTATGAGATACGAGCTAAAACGCCTAGCGCGTGAGACAGAAGATAGTTGGTGCAAACTGTATGGAGTAAAAAGTCCATTCTCGTGCGGCGCACGGGCGCGGGGCGCCGAACTTGACCGAGCCGAACCGAAGATTACCAATTACCGAGAGCTCCCGAGGTTTGACAAAAGCCGCCGCGATGTTTAATTTACGTGATTAGTGTTTATATATTTATTTTGTTTTAGTATTCGTTTCAATTCTGAAAGGATTTAATATAATTATATGTGGGACAGTGTATGTGTGTGAGCTGTGAAAATGAGCATTAACTTTGACTAAGTATATTAAAAATAATCCATACTAATATTATAAATCCGAAAGTAACTCTGTCTGTCTGTCTGTCTGTCTGTCTGTCTGTCTGTCTGTTACCTTTTCACGCCTAAACCACTGAACGGATTACGATAAAATTTGGCAAGGCTACAGATGGTATCCTGGGGACGGACATAGGCTACTTTTTTTTTCAAAAATGATTCTACAGGGGGTGATATAGGGGATGAAAGTTTGTATGGGAAACTCAGTATTTCTTAAGTTAGGGATGTGAAAATTAAAATGTATACTTTTGATAGGAAATAAAGAAATATGCGGTTCAGCGTTTTTGAAAAATCATCCCCTAAGGGGGTAAAATAGGGGTTGATTTTAAAATTTACAAAACTGCACGGATTTCGATAAAATTTGGCAAGGCTTTATGTAGCATCCTGAGCAAGGACATAGGATACTATTTTTCAAAAATAATACTACAGGGGGTGATATAGGGGATGAAAGTTTGTAACGGAAACCCAGTATTTCTTAAGTTAGGGATAACAAATTTATGCTATTGGTAGGAAATTAAGAAATATGCGGTTCAGCGTTTTTTAAAAATCATCCCCTAAGTGGGTAAAATAGGGGTTTATTTTAAAATTTACAAAACTGTACGGATTTTGATAAAATTTGGCAAGGCTATAGATAGCATCCTGGGAAAGAACATGGGCTACTTTTTGTCTTAAAACATAATGCTACAAGGGGTGATATATGGGATGAAAGTTTGTATGGGAAACCCAGGATTTCTTAAGTTAGGGATAACAAATTTATGCTATTGGTAGGAAATTAAGAAATATATGGTACAGCGTTTTTTAAAAATCGTTCCCTAATGGGTACACAATAGCGGTTGATAAATGTTTGTGTACCGAGATTTAAGGGATTGGAAATGTAGTCATAGTTCGAATCTTGAGGTAACATATAGTCTTTATTTCATTCGACGTTTTTACGAGGAAATTATTTGAACGAGTGGACACTCGGACAAAAGTTATTTGTTATTAGAGCGTGACTGGCATAATAAATTTTAAGTAATTAACAAAGTCCCCCCGCCGCGTAAGTCTGTCTGTTTGAATGCGATAATGTCAAAAAGTACCGAACGGATTTTCATACGGTTTTCTCCAATGAACGGAGTGATTCAGTGTAAAGGCTCTTACAGACAGAGGCGATATCGCGGTCGCGACGCGATATTTCGATATTATATCCGTAGAAAAATATCGCGTCGCGACGCGATATCGCCTCTGTCTGTAAGAGCCTTAATTCATTATGGTTTTGTGTAAATTGGCTGAAATATGACGACGACTGTTGAAGATGTCGGAAAAAATCATGCCGACTGGTAGCTTTATGCCTACTATACACGGTAACGATATATCGTAGCGATTTGAGTTTGCACAGTTATATCGGACGGCCCTATGTTTTCCACATGAACGTTCCCATGGGATATTTTCCGACATCCACGCGAGCGAAGCCGCGGGCAAAAGCTAGTAATAAATATTTTCAAAACAAAGTAGATATAAAATCGGTTGGACCACCTAGGTCATTTTCTTAATTTTTATCAAGAGTTCAAAACGAAAATGAAGCATTTACGCAAAGTTTTAAAAGTGAATGATAGAAATTGAGCGCCTTTGTTTTCCTTGCATTATTTTTGGTGGCGAATTCAATCAATAAGGTGATCGAACATTTCGTTTCAGAAAAAAGTCGACGAATTGATTTTAAAAAAAAAGTAAGCCTGTATGCAAAATATCGTTTTATTGCATTTTTTAATCCTAGTGAGTTAGTAAAGTGCACCACTAGTTCCATGATGCACCAGCCGCCACTGCCATCGACATTCATACTGAAAACGTTGGTTGATTAATTTGTTAAGGCATCCACAAGTTGGGAGCAATGCTAGTTTATCCCTTCGTGCCGGCCAACTGCCAACGTTCGTGTCAATGCAATTTTCTAGATCCAAACGTTGAACGAGCGACATTGTGAACGTGTGGCGCCGGGCCGCCGGCCTTAATCATAAAACAATCCAGTCGCGTCTCATGTCACGCGGGATTCGCGTCAACGTGGCCAGAGCTTAAAGCTTAGTATGCTTTTAGAGAAGATATGACGAGCAACTTCACTTTTATCTTTGAAAGCATTTGGTCTTCCATGCATTAACCAACCATGTCTCCCTAGCAGTGCAGACTAAGCTTAGATAAAAAATCTTATCATTCACCTAACTCTCACTTCATTTCTTACAGGAAAATGATCTCCAAACCGAAGGGAACCCATTTGACATATTCAAAGTGAGGCCCCTTCTCAAACTAAAGCTGAGTTGGAGCCAGGAACCCACCAATGGGCTGGTGGACAGACCCAAGCTGTACCAACAAATGGAGAATGGCAAGAAAGATTCAAGCTCCAGCAAGGACAGACAAAGCACTTCAAAATCTAGTAATAATGATGTTAAAAATGGTATTGTATTGTGACACTTGGTACATCTTTCATCCTTCACCCTAACATCATCTTGGGGTGGCTAACCATAATTTATGGAAGACCCTGGAAACTATATCCCACATACTAAAGTGGTATATTGCAACTTTGAATTAAGAAGAAGCAAGCTAATATAAAGCATAAAGCTTGCTTGATAAATTGCAGTATGTTATGAAAACGCCTTGTATTCTTTTCTTTGCATAGTAAGCTTATCTTTATAGATTTAGTTCATATCCCTATATAATTATTAGTATCAGCTTAACTTAATTAAATGTATAATGTAGATACTTGTGTAAAAGTAACATTGAGTCGCTTTCTTTAGTGTTGTGGTGAGGTTACATTTCAACCATTATAGTCCAAGGACCTTACTTATTTTCTGATCAACAAAATGGGAATGTATGGGATAGAGTAGTGTTAGTATGTACTTTGAACGTACGCATACCCGCCAGCTTGGGCCGACGGCTAATTTTCAGGTATTAGGTACTAAAGTTACGTAAAAATATTATTTACTCACCTTTTTTTAAAGTCTGACTGCTGATTTTTATGTATGTTTTACAGAATATTGTTAATAATCAATACTGTTAGACACTTCCCGCTGGCGGTTTTTCCGCCAGACGCTTTAAAACTCGTAAAAAATGACGTCGTCTTAATTATAGTTTGAGTCCTAATTATTATATAATGATATATTTTTTGTTCAATAAAGAATTTATTTATTTATTTACTCGGGGAAATATTTCAGTACCATTAGTAAAACCTACGATTGATCTACTCTATCCCATACATTTTGTCAATCAGAAAATAAGTAAGGTCTGGCGGCCCTGGGATCTTGCACTATTAAAAATGTTTCACGTTTTCCACCTGCATGTGTTCAGCACTTACGTTATTTCCATAATGTTAGTAACAATACTTGTTTGTTTGATATTCGTAATATACTAAATCGTCCGTCCGCTTCGTTGATTAATTGTTACAACTTACTCGTAACTCCACATTACTCACATAATCCTTATTTCAGGAGACAAATCAAAGTCGGATGGCCACGACGGCGAATCGAAGCGTCAGCAAATAATATACCAGTTCCTGTACAACAACAACTCGCGGCAACAGACGGAGGCATGCGATGACCTGCACTGTCCGTGGTGTTCTCTGGACTGTGGCACCTTGTACTCCTTGCTCAAACACCTCAAGTTGTGCCACTCGCGGTTCAACTTTACGTACTTCGTAAGTTGCTCAAACTACAGATCAATTGCCTCTAGCTGGTTATCATTGAAATAAATTTTAGAAAACTGCTTGTTAATCTATCCCTTACAGCATTACATTATGTATCTCCAGTAAGCCTTAAAAAATGCACATGATCTAATCTTTTCAAAGCCTTACTAAAATTCGAATTACCCTTAATCTTTCAGCCAATCCCCGGCGGCGCACGCATCGACGTATCAATAAACGAGCTATATGACGGTTCCTACACGGGGTCCCCGCACGATCTGATCGCGGCGCAGGGCCGGGCCGGCGGGGCCGCGGCCGGCGGCCCGCGCGCGGGGCCCACGCGGCGCACGTCGCTCACGCACGTGCTCGTGTGGCGCGCGCGGCCCCGCCGCCGGCCCACCAGGCACAGTCTCGCCGAGTTCTTGGAACTGGATGATGCTGATATTGTTGATGCTCAAAGACCGTATCTCACTGGACATAACAGGTTGGTTTGCTTATATCTTAATACATACATAAACTCACGCCTTCTTCCCATGGAGGTAGGCAGAAACTACAGAACGCTACTAGTACCCAACTAATATGGCTTACCGATGTACCTGCGCAAAAGATGAATTTTCAAAGCGCGGGAAATGCTATTGACCAATCGGCACGCTCCACGCTTTTTCCTGTACCGCTATTGGTCGGTAGCTGCCGCCATGTTAGCGCGCACCGCTTGACAGCCGCCATACTGCGAGTGAGACGGAACTAACAGCTGCAGTGTATTATGAACCTTATAGTAGTGATCTAAGGTTGATTGTAAGTTTTAAGCATTCTCGTTAATCTTCGGGGCCATACTTTCTTTTCTGTGCGAACAAAGATTCACGATGCGCCTTATTAGTTGGGTACTACTGTACCTGCTACGATCATTATTTATTCATGTTTGAAGGAATTGGTGCGATTTACGAATGCCTCATCAATTGCCATCTAGCTAGCTTGATAAAAACATTTAAAGGAAATGTTGCAGGCGTTCATAGTCACCACTTTAGGTAAATGGATCGATGATTGCAAGTCTTGTCTCGTACAATACGGCCGACGTATCTTGGCGAGTACGAATTTCGCGCAAAAGACTGAGCAGTAACATTTTTTAGGGACTAAATGGTGACATGCATGACACGAGTGTGAGTCGGTCCGGGGGGTTTGGGCTTAATGTCAAATTTCCATATTTTCATATCATCTGAAACTCAAAATGTCTTAGGCTCCAAAATGCCTGAAATCTAAAATGCCTGAATGTTATAAAGAAAATGACAATCGATGTACAGTCGTATACAATGTATACCTACCTACTTAATTTAATAATGGTGTGCGGTTGACGGATAGGTAGTTGAAGTAAAAAAAATTGCAAAGTAAAACATAACTATACTTTATTTCTTTGACCAAAAATAATACCTATTTAAATTATCTATAACGTTTTCATAATAAAATAACATTTTCCCAAAAAGAAATTGGACTAATATTTGCCTACCTTACCTCTCGCAGTTGTTTTTAGGGTTCCGTAACAAAATGGTAAAAAGGAACCCTTAGAGCGGTTTCGCACTACGTCCGATCCGAATCCGAGAAATGTCGGTCCGAAGTACACAGTAATATTTGTATGAAGAGTTGCGTACCATCCGAACTCTGTCCGTCCGAATTTAGAACATTCCCAATTCTGATTGAACTCGGATCTTGAATTCGTGAAATTGAACCGGTGTGAGTGAGAGAACATACGCAAAAGTTCGGAGAGCCTATGTTTAGACACGGCAAGATGCGTCGGCCCTAGTGTATATCGGTCGTAATCGTAACTCGTAGCCACTATTCAAATTATTGTCGCCTCAAAAACCCTATCGACCGATTATGTACCTAATTTACGCAAAATACGGGCATTGACGTGGAGTTGCGGATACCAGCCTAATCTAATCCTAATTAACCATGCCTAATTAATTAAAGCCTAATTAGCCATGTACCTAATCCTTTAAGACGAAGGAGACTAGTCTCCACGACACAGGGAATCCTAGTGTGGAGACTAGTGTTATGTGAATATTGAATGATTAATTCTTGCACACTTTTTTTTATTCATCCATGAGCATATTCAGCTCGTTAACTACATGATTATTTTTATTCTCCTTCCAGACTGTACCACCACACAATCACCTGCTTACCCGTATACCCTAACGAACTGGACATCGACTCAGAGGGCGAGACAGACCCATTATGGCTGCAACAGAAGACTATGATGATGATAGACGAGTTCACAGACGTCAACGAGGGTGAGAAGGAACTCATGAAGATGTGGAACCTCCACGTAATGAAATACAACTACGTAGGCGACTGCCAAATCCCCATCGCCTGTCAAATGTTCCTACAAATGCGAGGAAAAGAGTTACTTGAGAAGAATTTGTACAGGAATTTTGTTTTACACATGTGTTCGCTGCACGATTTTGGGATGTTGACTCCCGTGGCGTTGTATCAGACGGTGCAGATGTTGAACCAAATGTTAGCGGATAGTACTGAAGCCAAAGAGAAGATGCGTGTGTGTTTAAATGCTGCGCGGGAACATTGGCATGCCGTGGGAAAGTACCAGCAGCCGCCGGAGAGCAAACCGCCGCCCGGCGCCAAGCTCAGCGTGGAGGCCTCGCCCTGCGTGAGGCGCAAGACCTCCAACCTCACTAATGCTAACCGCATGGCCAGCAACAACAACTTCAGCAAGGTAAATTAATATGTTTCTCCCAGCAGTGTATTATACCATAGCTCATAAGAGAAATCTATACTTACTAATAATAAAGCTGACAAATTGTTTTTTTTTTTTGGTTTGTTTGAACGCGCTAATCTCTGGAACTACCAGTCGGATTTAAAAATTATTTTTGCTTTTGATAGCCCAGTTCTTGAGGAAGGCTATAGGCTATATAACATCACGGTAAGACCATTAGGAGCCGAGCAAAAAGAAAAAAGTCGGAAAGAACGCTAAATGAAAACGAAGCAATAGCGTGATTTGACGCTGACGAAGTCGCGGGCAGCTTCACGGACGTGATGGTTATCGATATATTTACACCATAAAAAAACCGGTCAAGATCGAGTCGGACTCGCGCACCGGGGGTTCCGTTCCGATTTCTGAAAAGTGTGCTATTTAGAGACATCGTTTTATTTTTCCTGTAATCTTTACATAAACTTCTATCACATAGAATAATTTCAGATTTTTCCCTTTGCAAACTTCGGAGTAAAGGGGGGGGGGGGGGGGGGGAACGGTATTTTTTTTACATTTTTCATCAAAAGTCGAAAACTATGCGGCCTAAAAAAAATATAAAAATGTTTAAGAATGTGCAAACAGCGCTTTTTCATATGATACCCCACTTGCCCTAGTAGTCCCACTTTGAATTTTAAGACCCCCCCCCCCCTTTCAGCGCCTGTTACAAAAAAAAATATAAATATTTTTATTTCTTTCTTATTTGCAAAATAGTTGGGTAAAATTTCAAGTTGATAGCATTAGTAGTTCTTGAGATATCCAGCTGTGACAGACAGACAGACAGACAGACTGAGTACCATTTTGGTACGGAACCCTAAAAATGAAACAATTTCATAAACAAACATAGGTACATAGGAAAGATTAGAAGCTAGGTGCACGGTTGCAATTGGTTGTTTCCTGTGGAGAAGAGCCGGCAAGAAACTCCATGGTTACTCTTTTAAAAATAATTGGCTTTTACAATATTTTCAAATTACAGTGTTAATAGGTATGCGAGGACAGTATAGGCCTGTCAACGTGTACCAGGTTCTTTTATTAAGCCTACAACGTTCTCACATAAAATACAAACTTCAAGTAATTTATTTCAAGGGTTACTTTGATACTACAGGCACAGTCTATGCATCATACAGTCGTCCGACGAGAGCCCGAGCTCGACTACGACGACCACAGACTGCTACGAGGTTACTTTGATAACAACTTTAGATTTTTGGAGGCATCAAAAGTTTTTCTTAACTTAAAAATGCACATTATCCGGTACACCAACAAAACCTTATTCACACACTGAATAAAATTAGTTTTTCGTAAGTCGAAAGTTTTTATCAAAGTACGGTATTCTACCGTAACTACAGCTGATTTCGGCGTCGATGTTATATTTTTATTCTTTTATCGGTAGCCATCACGTGTGTGAATTGTCGCCAGTTAATTTAAATTTCCCGTGTTTTTATTCAGTTTTGAATAATCATAGTGTTCCCATGTCTTAGTTAATTACATTAACATAAGTTCTTTCTTTCAAGGCGGGAAGTCCAGGGCCCTCTCACGGCCACTCAGACACCAAGCGCAAGATGTCCTCAGGCAGCATCCAGAGCCGCAAGCGATCCTCCATATCCGAGAGAAAAAGCTCCGTATAGCGAAAACTCCTTAGCTATGAACTGCTTTCTACGCTCGAGGCTCGCCACAAGTACAACCACCGATATTTTTCAACATGTGGGAATCCGGCGCGGCTGTCTCAGTAGATACGAATTGGTAGAACAAATTTGATCTTTCACGTTTTAATTGTAATTTCCCTGACATCATAATTTTAACTTGACTTTTGACTTTGACGCCATATCAAGTGAAAACCGTCATTTTAATAACAAAATTATCTCTTGTGATTAGGATTTCGTTACTGCCAGCTATGGTGTTTTAATTGTAAGTTGATGTCCATGAAATGGGTGACAATAGTTAAGTTACTAAATTATGACGTATGATACTTTTCCTGTTGTTGCGCCGGAGCACTGCCCGTCGCATTGTCTCAGTGACGTATCACTACACACTCGCACTTCGACAGTTACGTTAGAAACTTCTTAGACTGAACGCACGCTATGAGAACCTTGCCACAGTATTTTAGCTCTTATAACATTATCTAGATAAATATTATAGTCAATCGCATTTTGACTTAGAATAATAATGTAATAATTCGAGAAAACGTAAAAAGCTTCACTTCATCCCGTTTCTAAAAAATCCACTAATTCTAGACCAAAAAATCATTTAAAAGCTGATTCTAATTTGAAGAAGTACCTTCCTCTTCAAAATGGGCTTTACATCTAATTTACATACGTACATTAACAATTCTATGTAAGCATAACTCGATAATCACTACCAGACTGATCAATCAATACAAAATCAATAATTTTTGAAAGTGACTAGCTTAATTATTTAATTAGGATAAAATTAAAATTGAGTGTTCAAATAATGAAAGTAATGAAAGAGTATTGTGTGAAGTGTTTGTTTTGACATGAATTTCTACAAAAGACTGCAGGGTTTCACTGCCTTAATCATCTCAATCGACTTCTGACGTGGTTCTCACACTAACGATCTTAGGTATAACATAAAAGTGTTCACAAGTATCATTAAGTGAAATCTATTTAATATGTCCGTGTTTTATCAACTCATAATATTAATAATATTTCTATTACAACTATAGTAATAATTTTACGAGTACCTATACAATAAACACTCAATATTTTTACATTTAGTTATGTTATCATAATTCCAATTTGCAATGCTGATTCTGACACTATTTTGTTATTTTTATATTGTTCAATTTTGAGTTCAGTAAAATGTACTTATTATGAAAATGAAATATAACATTATTATTTTCAAAAACTTGTTTTATTGCCTCCTCCATGTAGCATGACCCTAATTGCGTAACACAGTATCAATCGGAGTTGGTTTCATTTTGACAGTTCAACAATGTTGTTGAACTGTCAAAATGAAACCAACTCCGATTGATATAACGCAATGAATGTTCATTGCGTTATTTACGTTGTAGAGCAGACAAATTTTTCGAACATATGATGCAATGGAGTAGCAATTAATGGAGTAGCAATTTGCTTCAAAATTATTCAGATTCCAATGGGGAGGAAAACTAACTTTTTATCACGCTAGGTGGCACATGATCGACTGTCCTTTTTTCATTGATTTGACATAACGAACGATTGTCAAATTGTATGGATTTGTTTGTAAAACAATGTACAGTCGTTCAGAGCGCCATCTACAAACAGCTTTGCGTGTGGCTCCCCATTCGATACAGTGTATTATCTACTAGTTTCCTATCGGTAGTTCACCCTCTATTCAAAAGAAAGTTAGAAAAAGTTCAAAAAAAGAGGTTGTAATGTAACCCACAAACCTAACACATAGCTGAAAAAAAATTCAAATTAGAACTGTCAAGGGTAACCAAATAAAGAGCAAATGGAAAGCCATTTGACAAAGTTCACAAACTGAAATTTGTTGTTAAATATGTCACATTCGAGGAATGCACACAAATTATCTGATAAAAGTAGAACAGACATTCAGGCAACCAACAGATATGAGGAGGAAGGTAAGCATCGTGGGACGAGTCCCCGAGTCTTGCACGTGTTCATATGTCTGGTTACTAACGGTAATGTTTATTTTGTAGGACATATAAGTGTTAACCCCACCGATAGCTGCACGTACGCTGGTATGTATAACTTTAATGATACGCTATTTATGCAGAAGAAACGTTAGGTACCTATAGATGCGATGCTAATAGGAGAGAAATAAAGCTGTAACTGACTCGCCCCATTTTGCCTTGCATGCATTACACAAAGACCTCCCATCTGGCGTAAGTTAAATGCGCAAAACCTCTTAAGGTGTCATTGTACTCATCATTATGAACAACTTTTACTATGAGAACAAACCTGAAATCGCGAAAAAAAAATCAGCTGTTCAGTACATTTTGACGAATTATGCTAACGTAAATGTACTGAACTGCTAATTTTTTTCGGGATTTCGCGGTTTGGTCCCATAGTAAAAGTTGTTCATAATGATGAGTACAATGACCCCTTAAGAGGTTTTGCGCATTTAACGTTCCACGTGGTATAGGGTGAATTTTTCAAGCGAGCGGGGATGGCTAAATCCGAAAATATGAGGAATAGCGAAAAGTACTCAAAGGAGTCTCGGGCTCGATTTTGATGAAAACTAAAACTGCATCATTGGATTTTTGAAAAAACAATATTTCTAGCCAGGAATCGAACCCGTCGATTTTGAAGAAAAAAAAACACTGCATTATTATACCATTCCATAGTGTCGCTATTATGGATAGCATTCTGGAAATTAATGATATACGGCAAACTATAGGAAAGAGCTAATTTTTAACAAAATACTTTTTTATTTTTCTTATGTTAGGTACACCTTAACTGATTAATTGTTCGAAATGACGACCGTTGTTTTCAATAGGTACACAGCTGGATTCGACATATCAAGGATTGTTCCGCATTCAGTATTACAATATTCCTCATAGTTTCGAATTTGGCCATCCATGCCCACTTGAAAAAATTGCCCTGTATACTGTATACCTAATATTTTAGAACCCTGAACATAATAATAATCCTTTATTCAGACATTTCATTTTACAATAATTTAAACTTATAATAACGACTCTGGTGAGTCGCTGACACCGACAACTTGGTCTGTTTGCCCAACTTTGACAAAGGCCTCCTCCATTTCATTCCACTCTGTTCTGTTTATCGCTTTCCTGGTCCATGTTTTTCCTGCTATGGCTTTTATTTCGTCTTCCCACCTTCTAAACTGTCTACCTCGTTTCCTTTTCCTATTTCTTGGGTACCAGAATACAATGTTTCTGTTCCACTTCTCAAAGCCTCTTATTATATGGCCTGTCTATTTCTACTTAAGTTTCCTTATTCTCGTTGTTACATCTTCTATCTTCGTACGTTTCCTTATGTTACTTATTCTATCCGATTTTTTTATGTTCAGCATGCTCCTCTCCAGTGCTGTCTGACAGGTTTCTAGTTTTTTGTTTTGTGCTTTTGTGAGTGCCCAAGTTTGGCAGCCATATGTAAGGACTGGTAACACACAGGTATTGTACAGCTTTGATTTGAAGGACCCTGAACATACCGCTGCTTAAATTTAAAAGGGCCACAAGTACAAAAAATTACAAATCCTTTTTAAAGCAAAAATCGTATCAATTCTGTTTATATAAATACGATTTTTCCTTTAAAAAGGATTTTTAATTTTTTCGCCTTGAATTTAAGCAGCGAACCATTTTCCATTACAGTGACTGTTTCAAAAAAACCATCTGCCTCGAGCGAGGACGGTGCCTTGTGCACTGGACAAAAGTCGTTCATAAGTATACACTCAACTGACCAGCTGTGTCAAGTGGCCGACGTGAACAACCCCTCCAACCTCAAGGAGTGCAACTTGGAAGTTCTGAGCCTCAACGAAGTGTTCCCTTCGACGTCAGAAGAAAGCCTATCGAACGAAGATGATACGCCCATTCAGAGGAATAAAAAAAACAAGAATAAAGCAGCCATACAAAAGTGTCAATCGGAAAGCGCGGAGAAGTCTGCTTACATGCCGACGAACAGCAAGTCCACGACGGGCTCACGACAGAAGGAACCTTCAGTGTATTCCGACTTCGATATCCCAAAGAATACATTGCACGTGGTCGGCAGCAACCCAGGGGAACCGAAAATGTCGTATCCCGATCCGCCGAAGAAAATATCAAAAACGGTACCTGTCTAACATATCAATTTATTTTAGCTGTGAGTGTTGCTCAGCAAAAGTAGGTAGTAATTCCCTTTATAGTAGTAATTCCCTTTATAAGGAGAGACCAGTAGCAGTGGAATGATTTGCAAATATCTAGTCGCGTAATATTACACAGGTGTATTTAAATGTCCCCATAGGGAAAGTTAACATAATATACAAAGTGCAATTAAAATAACACACAACCTCTTAAGGGGTCATTGTACTCATCATTATGAACAATTTTTACTATGAGACTAAACCTGAAGTCGCGAAAAAAAAATCTGCTGTAAATTTACAGCATTTTTTTTTGCTGTGCATTTATATTGGCACAACTGGTCAAATTCAAAATGTAAGAAACAGGTGATTTTTATTTTGCAATTTCAGGTTTGGTCCCATAGTACTTAAAATATCCTTTTCAGATGAAGAAGTTCCTCCGCAACATAGACAAGCACAAGAACGAACAGAACAACAAGAGCAGTGAGAAGGCCATCAGTAAGCTGACCACCATGCGCGGCATCCTCAAGGACGGGCGCTGCGGGCCCGAGTGCACCGGGGACTCCTCCGTGCAGGGCGCCGAGGAATACAATGGTAAGGTACAGACACACATCGATCTTTAGAAAGAGACAGACAGGCAACACTCTAAAAAGTCGAACTTTCTGAATTAACGTGGGATATTTTGGTTGGGTAGTATTGACTGAGGTAACCGTGTTTTATATACATACATAAACTCGCCTTCCCATGGGGGTAGGCAGAAACAACAATCAATAAATAAACAGACCATACTCCTTTTGCCTCATTTACGTTCATACAGTCATCTGGCCATACACGCACGCCACCGCTTTCTGATTTTTTTTTATTTTTGTCGTTAATTCATTAATCAATTTAATAGGATACTTTTTATTTTTTATAACATTGTTTTTTATATAGTCAGCGCCGCAACCACAGCGGCCTGAACGCGTGAGTGGTTTACGCACCTGACCTTTTCGAAGAACATCACCAATAAGGTCACTATGTCTTCCTAGGGCGTCCCGTCCCGGCGTTTCAACTAACATCTGCCTTGTAAATTAAATAGTCGCCTTTCACTCATCCTCTCAACATCCAAGTTTACTTGGAGAAAATTTAGGGTTGTTAATTTGAAAATTTTTCAGGCTTATTCCCTACGCCTTCACAAGTAACAGGTATGTTTGTTCACAGAAAATGTGACACTACCCTTCCCAATGGACTTTGTTCCTCAAACAAACTACAGTAAGCAGAGCCCGGACAAAAACGTGACTTTTAACACTCAAGTGGTGATTATCCACTTCAGGGGCGACCTGTGCGTGGGGCAGAGCGTTGAGACCCTCAGCAAGGAAAAGGACCAACAAGCCAGAAACTCCGAACTTAGGAAAACTTTCCTCACGAAATACAACGAATTTTGGCCAACACAGAAATAATTTTAAGTTTAGATTTAACTTCAGAATTGCGTCTTTAGTGAGATTATTATCATTAGGAAAGTTCGAACAAAAAATATTATATATAAATAAGTTATTGAAGACATTTTATTTTATTTTTTTTTTTTTTTGACACAATATTTGTATACGATGTTGAAATTTATGACGTAGCGTTTTGTCTTTTTTTTTTCCGATATTTTTTTTTTTTAAATCTGATCAATTTGTTTGCTACCTTTGTAGCTCTGAATTCTGTGATATTCGAGAAACCAAATTGAAATAAATGTTATAATAATTCCAAGGGAGTTTTAATAAAAAACTGTATTCCTTCAAAAATAAGATTTAATTTTTCTAGATTGTCTTTTAGTTTAAATTGGTGTAGAAGAAATTTTCCATAGAACTAGATCTTTGACGCGATCGTAAGTGAAATATTTAGGGAAGTCTAGAGGTAGTTGTTCTATGTTCCAGGTGGAATGTGCGTTTTCTGTCCTAACTTTGTCGAGCAGAGTGAGGAATGTCTCGTAGCAGGGCGCGACCGAGTCGAGGTGCTCTATCGTGAACACGTAGCGCTTTTCTAACACCATGTATAACGTTTTTGGCGGCTGAGTGTTTAGTATCTTCTGTATAGTTGAAACGAAAGCTGCTGTAAGGTCATCGTCGTAAATTACTGGAAGAAGATAAAAGCTGCATTGGAATAAATGTCGTAAGTACTTATTTGTTATTCTTTTAGTGTCTCTGACCACCAATTCGCGCACTAGGTTCATCAAGGATGGTATGGATGGTATATGGTAAAGATGGTCACTCATCCACAGACCAACCCTGGCAAACGTAGCTTAATCTGATGGATCGACCGGTGTATTACATAGCCACGAGCTCCCCATGAACCCATTGGATGACGATGCTTTTAATGGGGAAGAAAACTGACAACTTTTTCCGCAAGGTGTCGCTGGTAACGCTCGGCTCACAGAAAATTAAATTACCTGTCAAATTACATACAAAACTTGTTTACAAAAAACTTTGGATGGCATCTGACAAAAAAATTGCTGCCTTTGTGCGTAATCTGTTGTAATAAAAATGAAAATCATTCATTTCCAAAAGACTTACGATTTAAAAAATATGGGTAAGGGCGAATAAGATACGTAATTTTACATCTTTCGAAAATTCGGTGATATGTTCATATCCATATTGATATCAGCAGTTTCATGCTGCTGAGATATCTCACACTTCAAATTACGATCAAATGATTCGATTCTGTAACAGGTTTAATTAAAATTCAGATTTAATTTCTAGGTTATGTTCGTAGCTCTTGAAACATCGAATATATTATAAAACTGCTGTCTAAGTACGTAAAAGTTTGTAATTACTACGATAATTAATGAACGACATGTTGCTAATATAAAATTGGGTTATTTTCTTCAATTATTAACAAGAAAATAGGCTGTAAATACCTGCCGACCAGATCCGCTTTTTGGCCTATTAGTGAAGCTCCTCGGATCTTCAGTTCAGCTTTTAACTGAGGTACTGTCCACGTTGAATACATTGTTCGTTGTATTAACAAAAAACACACACTAGTTTATGTTACAATTATTTAAAACCCGAAAAACATTGAGAGATAAAAATGACAGTGCGATGTTATGAGTAGAGCGTTAGCAGCGCCACCTGTTCATAGCTTTGCGATTTCTTCCCCATTGATATCACATTATATGTACATACAGTGGGCTGCATTAATTGGGTACCCCAGTTGTATTAAAATTTTAATACAAGTGGGGTACCCAATTGATGCAGCCCACTGTACATAGTTACGAGAATAAACATACACGATCATTATTCTCGTAGCTATAAGGTTGCCGTCTCTGACCTAGGAATCGTGCTGGGTTGAGGAAAATGATGAGAGTGATAAAGTAGTGTTTTCTCTTTCGTTCGTTGTCGAACGTGACGTCTTCAGCTATCAAATTGGTTGATGGTGGTGGCGTTGATAGTTCAACAATTAAATAAGTTGATATACGTACCATCAGCAGCAATGATAATGCTGGCTTGTTTTATTTCGCTTAACAGTGGAGGACTCCAAGTAGTGTCGGTGAAATCCAGAGGCATCACTTTAAACTGAGATTTTACTAGTTTCTTATTATATTTTGCATTTAACTTTATAAGTTCTAAGATACCGCCGATATTGATGTCTGAAACAAGGAAAAAACTATTTGACCGAGTGAGCGAAGCGTTTCAGGGGGTCTACTCTCTAAGTCCGTCCATCCGTCAGTCTGACATAATGATCCATCAAAACAAGTGTAAAAGTTAGGCCTCCTCTACACTACTCGCGAAGTTGGTCGAAGTTAGGCGAATACTATAGTGTGGACGGCCACTTCGCTTCGCTTCGTGCAACCTCGGCTCGCCTCGCGCGACTTCCGATCGTTCCGAATCGGGCCCGAAGTGCCCCGACGAAGCCTCTGACTACACTCAATGACTACACTACTCGACTCACTTCAAATTGTCGCGTAATAAATTCGCACGTAATTATAATATGCGAGAGTGCACATTGCAACCGGCAGCTGCCACTTCAACATTATCCATGGTGCAAAGAATACTACTTAGTCTGTGGTGCAAAGCGCGCGGGTGCCACCGGGCGAGAGTGTGTAGTCACGTACTTCGGACTTCAATCTACTTCGAGTACATCGTCGAAGCAACTTCGCGAGTAGTGTAGTGGAGGCCTTAAATTTTTCGGACGGCCAAAAACAAATCGGGGACAACTGTCAAATTGTGTTGTTAGTCATACTTCGGGCCCTGAACCAATCATACGTCCGTAGGTGATACGGAGTAGGAAGCGCCGTAACCATTGACTTATATACTTTTGAAATCATTGCCCGTAAGCGTAACGAAGCCGAAACTGAGGACTTCGTGCTTAGGGAGTAGACACCCTGTTTCAAGTCTGACAAAATTTGTTTTCCTCTGTCAGTTTGTTGGCACCCTTCTACAGGTCGTATTTTACAACCGATCTGGACGAAACTTGGTAGGTACACAGGATTAAGGAATTTATAGTTTTTTTTTGTCATCGGGGATTTTTGATTGGAACTTCCTCCAAAAAGGGGGCTCCTGGATGTCTCTGCCTTACAAGATCCGATTTCGATGGTTCTTTTTTTATTTGTAAGATAGTAACTTTAAGTTTCATAAAAAATTGGTGAAGATCTGATGAGGATCTTCGGCGTGATAAGCAGAATAGCTCCTCAAAATACAGTAAATTGCTCACTTTTAGATTACCAGTGGAATCGGCCCTTTAGGTAGTGATATCAATCACTGGAGCACCTGAGACCACCTTCTCATCACAAAACTCTAGTTTTGAATTTTGAATTCTGAAAATAATTATCTGAATTCTCTAAAACGAGAAAACCAATATTAATATTAGTTTTACAATAAGGTCACTAGATGGCGCTACTGTGCACCGCATTGTTGCAAAAAAGCTTGTTTTCGCGAGGTTTACTGTTCGCAGTACTACATACAATAAGCGCCACGAAAGATGAGACTTGACCGCGGCTCCCGTGCTCTTTCCGCCACCCCGATGACGCCCGGTCCCGTCCCGCGCTCAGACTTCATACCGCTAGACACCTAAAATCGTCTACTACGCAAGTCAAACCACGTGGTGTGTCAAGTCTCATCTTTCGTGGCGCGTATTATACATACTAGTTAATAAAACGACAGACATAGCGGAATAGTGTGAACACGCTTTTCAAAATGATTTCGACATCGGTTGGGTTTATTTTGAGCAATGGTAACTAAGCGCAAGGCACACTACCAGGTGCTCTTCGATTTCCTGCCACCACAGAAATTACTTTAGAGAGACTCAATGACCAAGTAGGCCCACTGAGCTGCTGCTGTTAGTGGCTGCTTGACTAGCTTTTTTTTTTTCTGTTTTGGTTTTTATTTCCTAGAAGTGTGATGGAAGCGAGATCATGCCACAGCCCTGTCTAAAATTGTTAACTGAACACCATGTGGTTTTGCTTAGGAGTCCAGCATAAATCCTTTTGTCTTCTCCAGAGGAGAGCGTATCCATGAACGCCGCACAGTGTCGCAGACGTCGCACTTCCGAACGCCAGTCACGCTTCATGCTTATAATACAAAATATTAACAAATAAATTATTACCTGTACAAACAACCTTCTTAGCATATAGAGCAGCTACAAAGCTGGTGAATCCGGTACCAGCGCCCAGCTCTAGCACGCTCCTGTTGGTCAGCTCTCCCTTCAAACCGAGGTGTATCAGCCAATCGCCGAGGAGGAACGCGCCCCGCCATACTTGGAGACCAACGAGCGCGATTTTGGTTTTAGAACTGTGCTCTGGAAATATTTAACTGGCCATAATGAAGTGTGTATTAGATTTTTTTTAACCTTATCGAAGTTTCTATTTTGTTGTCAAAAGTGGTAAAGCAAGGTCGACCAGTCTTCATACTGATAGTATGCGGCCTTTACTATGAGTCTATGACACATCGAGCTTTTGAAAAAGTTCGGCTTTGTCAATCGTCTCTGTCACTCTTATTTAAAAGCGATCGTCGCAAGAGTACGCGATCGGTCGCGTTCAAATGTCACTTTTTGTTTGGAAAACCGGAATGCGCCCTCTGTCGGCGCAACCACGCGTTCAGGTTCACCGAACAAAAGGATCGTGTGTATTTACGCGATGATCGCTTTTAAATAGGACACGGGAATACGTACGATCAATCAATCTCCCAATATACACTCTAGTTTATGCGTACGATGTGCCATATTAACGCCCGGGTACCGTACACACATAATTCCACGCCATTTTCGGATGAGGCCGAAACTACAGAACAACATCTGCTAAGATTATGTTGTCATAGATATAAGTACCTACGCGGGCTGGTTAAGAGTACACTAGGCCTTTTTGAAGTACCTTGATATCTATCTATCTATATAAATAAATAAGAAGTCCTGACTGATTGACTGACTCATCAACGCCCAGCCCAAACCCTTGGACCTAGAAAGCTGAAATTTTGCACAGAGGTTCCCTTTATAATGTAGACAAGGAATAAGGAAGTAATTCCCGGTAGCAGGTTCCCTTGGGATATTTTCCGACAACCACGCGGGCGAAGCCGCGGGCAAAAGCTAGTCTTACCTATTTTAATAACTTCTTTCTGTGGCCTCTCTATATCTAAGTCATTATCCTCATCAAAAGTGGCATTGCTTCCATTTTTGGGCAATAGAAATGGGAATTCTGATATCACATCTGAAAGTGGAAGGATTATGTAAATACTGAGACATTTAAAATACATTTTAATAATACTGTAAAACATCAATGGGCAATTCCAAAAGCTTTATAAACTTTAGATTTGACTTTTAATTCATAAAGCCAATAAAATGCTAAGTTTAATACTTACTTCCTTCAGTGCTTGGTGATATTTTAGTTTTATAATCATACTCCTCATATATTTCGGATGTCACAGTCAGTTCTGGCATCTGTAATCATAACAGGATTCAGTTTACTGAAAACACTTCATAAATTCTAAATAAAATTTATGTTTGTTTCATTTAAATGTGGCACTTAGCACTATGTTAATAACATTTTTATTACTCACATATAAAGTATGAGGTGAAATATGAATGGTAGTGTAAATATTTTAGAAATAATTTGTAATGCATGTTGCAGTGTGATGAATCCTTGGATTTATGATAAGCTTTTAAAACTGTGTATTTAATTTTCCAGTAGGGTTGGTCATGTTTTACTTTAATAAAATATTAAATTTTATTCTCACATAGTTTTACACACAGAATTAATATTATTTAAAACAATAAAGGTGTAACTGTTATTCTTTTTGAATATATTAAATAAATATTTAATTGGAAAAGTATTGTTAAAACGTGTGTTAAAGATTGTCATATTGTTAAATATTCACAGCACATTTCTTGATTTTGTATTAGAACAGCTCATTATTCTGTATTAGAATATTGATAAATATTAATTACGGTAAAAGGTACATTAAATAGAGCTTCTAGTTCAACCACTGCACTTAATTTGGTTTAAAAAAATCACAATTTCACTTTCCCACACAGCATTAATCTCAAGTTTCTAATCCACATGTTTTATATCTTTAAATATGAATATTACATAAATTTTATCACTATTCTATGAAATCTGAGAATTTTTCATCAAATTATATTTCAATTTACATATTTTTATTAATTGAAACATACCTTATTGTCTCAAACACCCTATTAATTACCAAAGACAATAAGAATACTTTTTGCCACTGTTAATGAGGAAGGACACTATAGTACAAAAATTGGAAACGGTCCAATATTAAAACTTCTAAAATAAATCTGTAATAGAGTGGTATGCGTGCCAGCGTTTGTAATTTATTATGCTTTAGGCGTGTTTGTTATTTATGCTGGTCACGTGGGTGCCTCATAGTAAAATATTTAAGTTATTCCTGAATGGAATTTGTATGTCGTTATGTGTTGTAGTGAGTTTGTGTTGGGGTATGATGATGTAGGACACACGCCATATGGTATGATTAATGAGATAACATGACGATTATAAAGCAAGTATAGGTCATTTATGTTATAATCAGCCTATAATGTTCCCATTGCTGGGACACAGGCCTCCTCTGTTCGAGGGAGTGGGCTGTAATATATCACGTCAACCCAGTGCGGGTTGGTAGATGTCATATTTTTTCGATTTTTTGGTTCGCCACACCGGTTTCTTCACTATGTTTTCCTTCACCGTTTTGAGAGCAGTGGTGATGAAATAATTTACACAAAGTAAAGTGCCTTCCTGGGTTTGAATTCACAACCAACAATTCGTAAGACGGGGCCTTTACCACTGGGCCACCACTGCTTATTTATGTAATAGTTCCCATATAAATGAATTGTTATGAAAATTAAGATAAAGGTTTCAAGGTTATTGACTGACTGGAAACAAGCCATAAATCTAATTCATAAAAGGAAGACAGTTTTTAAATATTCAGCATATGCCAGGGACCTGATCTCTTTTTATTGTTATTAAATTAAACAAAATAAATAAAACAAGCTTCATGTTTCGGTAGAGAAGTCCCTAACGTATTATGTATGATTTACATCACTGCATATTACCTGGACTACGATAGTTTAAATATTCCTGAAACACCACCCACCTATAGTCTAAGTTTTTGCTTTACAATAATTTGTATTTCTGCCTACTTTTATATCGTTATTCATTTTATTTCAAATAGTTTTGTTTTCATTTCACGATTATTTACTACGCCGTGCTTTGCCGTCACAAGTGTCACAATAACAATTGCCAGAATTTGACAGGTGACAAATGTCATAATCAGCTGTTTGCTTAGATAATATACATCGTTTGGGACTTAGATAATATACATCGTTTGGGACGAAACCAGTGATGGAACGATTATGGCATTTTTTTTATTTGAAAGGAAACGATAAAAATGATAAATGCGTAGCCCACGAAATGCGTATGAAATAATTATTTTCAAAAATTTATGCCAAATTCCGGAATGAAAGATGAAAAATCTGTAAGCATAAGAAAGCTTTTTTAATTTTGAAAATTATACCCTAATATTTTTAAATGTTTCTTCTCCATTTTCCATTGAAAAATATTATTTTTACAAAAATCAAGTTCTTTTGCTCAAAAGGATTATAAACATTGACCTTTGCCCGCCTTTGCCAGTCTCACTAAAAATTTCACCTCACGCCAACCAATCACAGCTCTACATGTACACGATCGACGCTGCCACGTCAAGTGAGACGGGAGTGAATGAAGTGGCACTATTTCGGCATTTTGTAGAGTTTCGTCTTCGGAGAAGGCTTGTGAAGTGCCGCATTATTCAACATGAGAGTTATCCTGTTTACGGCGATAGCCCTTTTGGGCGCCGCTTTGGCTGATGAAGTACCCACCGAAGAAAACGTACTCGTTCTGAGCAAATCCAACTTTGACGGTGTTGTCTCATCAAACAACTTCCTATTAGTGGAATTCTGTAAGTTTTTACTGTTAACTATTATTCTTTTGTCTTTTCATCACTGTGTATTTCAATATTTTACCCCTTGTTATTCATTATTGCAATGAAATGTGAATGACACGTCAGTCGGCATGGTTGCGCGCGTGCCGGCACGTATTGCATGCCTTTGTGAATCATACCTACCTATTTGCAGATGCGCCATGGTGCGGTCACTGCAAGTCCCTCGCTCCAGAATACGCCAAGGCCGCCACCAAGCTGGCCGAGGAAGAGTCTCCCATCAAACTGGCCAAGGTTGACGCCACACAAGAACAAGAGCTGGCCGAAAGCTATGGCGTCAGGGGATACCCAACGCTCAAATTCTTCAAGAACGGCAACCCTATTGATTACTCCGGTATGTTTATTTAATGATTACAAGAAGTTGCTCTTTTATAGCTAATGTTTTCTAAACTTTTCATGGTTCATTCATAAAAGTTGAATATTTTCTAGAATTCGCAATGCCTCATTCAGATTAAATTAGTGTATTATTGCAGGCTTAAAATTATAATTTTGTGCTTCTTTAAATTCCATTAGTCTACTCTCAATAAGCTAATCATACATTTCTTGACTTTCTCTCAGGTGGTCGCCAAGCTGATGACATCATCAACTGGCTGAAGAAGAAGACTGGTCCCCCAGCCGTTGAAGTCTCCTCTGCCGAGCAAGCCAAGGAACTCATTGCTGCCAACAAAGTCATTACCATTGGTTTCTTCTCTGACCAGAGCTCTACTAAGGCTAAGGCTTTCCTTGGAGTTGCCAGCGGTGTTGACGACCAGGTCTTCGCTGTTGTCTCTGACGAGAAAGTCATTGCTGAGCTTGAAGCTGAAGATGAGGATGTTGTTCTCTTCAAGAACGTAAGTACACATAATTACATACTATCATTGACTTGTTTTGGCTTTTTTATAATAAAATAGAAATTAACTCTACAGATAAAAGATCAATTTATTCTTTTATCTTTAAAAAAAAGCAGTTGTTTTTATAAAACTACTAGTTAAATCCTATTCTATATTTAAGTCACATAATATCTGACATAATAAGTAGCTGATAAACCATTATGTACACATTTGTATTATACATAATTGATATTGTCCTCCGTTTGGGTTAGCAGATAATAAGTTTGTTGGCCTCAAAAGAAGGCAGATAAATAAATTGAAGCTGCATCCAATTGTCCACTCTTGTATTGTAATAAAACTGTGACAGTGACACACTTATCTCAGTTATCACAGCATTTATCTTCTTACTTTGATTTTAATTGCCCCTTTTAAATGATTAAAATCTATGTTTTTGGAGATAACACAGTTTAAAAACGGATAAGGCACTTTCAGATAAGGCTATAAATGTTTATAACTTATCTTTCGTATTTTCTTGGGTTTTCAAAAATTATCTTATTTAAAAAAGAACTTACCTAGTTGATTAATATTAAATTAATAAAATTGCAGGTTATATATAACAATACAGGTCTTTTCAAACCAAAATTGTCATAAAAACTTGTTATAAAATAATTAGTGACAAATACAGTTGGCCTACAGTTACAGTTAGTCAGATAAATACTCAATATTTTTCCTTTTTTATTGTATTGCCAGTTTCCCCTGAAAGTCTAGACATTGACTCTCACAATAACAAGCACATTAACAAGATCAAGATCATTGTTTTGAGAGCTATCTTTATTATAGGGAAAATTTATTGTAAATAAATCGAGTTGCACTCCCAACACCTTTGAATATATTTGATAACTAGGCTTCTGCCGGCGACTTCGTCCTTATGTCTCTTGAAAACATAGAATATATGTAGCATAAGACTTCCAGAGATTACCTTTAACAACAATATCATAGTTTATATTAAGATTTTATCTGAAACTACTATTACTTGTAGATACTTAGTAATAATTTTTTTTATTATAAGTATAATATTTTTTTTTCCTTATAACTTATCCGGTAATTTCGCCATCAGTTCGAAGAGCCCCGCGTCAAGTTCGAAGGCGAGAAATTCGACGAGGACATTTTCAAGACCTGGGTGTTCGTCCAGAGTATGCCTACCATTGTTGAGTTCTCTCACGAGACTGCCTCCAAGATCTTCGGCGGACAAATCAAATACCACCTTCTCTTGTTCCTATCCAAGGTAAGAAATTAACACAAACATTAATTATGTTAAACTGTGTAATGGCTTTTTGTATCTTTTTTTTTAGCTAAAGTTTAAATGAAATTAATTCCGAATCATTACTGTCAATTTTTAAGCAGGATATGGAGAGATAACAGTTTATGCTAATGCTAATTTAATATTTAATTTTCTGTGCAAACTATTAAAGGGTTAAGTAATCCATATTGTTCAGATATCTATAATCACGTAAATAAGCAAGGAACAAAACTTATTTAATTATAGAATCAAGTGAATCTCTTCACATTAAAATTCGTAGGAAAACGAGATATCGTAGACGGCTATTATTACTCAGCAAAACCTGTTTTTTAACGAGTTACTGAAGTAGACTTCCACACTTAAGAGGCAAACATTGTTGATTCGTATGTATGGCATATTGTTCCAAGAATTAAATTATCGGTGTCATTTTTTGCGATGCAACTGTACATATATGTATCTCGAAAGTGGTTATACGAGAAATTGTCGAGATGTACTTTCACACGAACGTGAATGTACCTAAGTATAGTGAAGAGATTTGAACCGGTGACCCGCCGCGCGCCGGTTTGAACTTTCACCGTTCATTACTAGACAATCGGTCATGCGCATCGTATAATGAACCTTTTTACGCATTTTACTACTAAATATCTGCATGATGAGTCGAAATTTAAAAAAAAAAGTTATATTCAATTGACAAATTTTTAAATTTTATTAATAAAATAATGTTTCTTTTACGTATCCTGTTAGCGGAAGCCCCTTATATTAATGCTAAAATCATCGAGTAAAACGAAACGGTAGTTAAAGGCATGTTAATAGCTAAATACATACGACGACATATCGACAAACACTATAAAGTGCGACGACCTTGTGGTCAATGACCTTTGTTTGGTGATTGCGTGGACTTCTTCAAGAGATTCTGATGCATATTTTGTTTATAGAAAAATGGCGACTTCGACAAGTACACTGAGGAACTCAAGCCTGTTGCTAAGAACTACCGCGACCGTGTCATGTCTGTTGCCATTGACGCCGATGAGGATGAACACCAGAGGTACAGTATTTATGCCTACTATGTTTTTAGGTAACGGCATGTTTCGGTCTGTTCAGGACTTGCACTTATCCCAATTTATTTGGGTTTGGCGCAACGTCTTTTTCTTCCATACTTCTCGTCGTCATCTTGGTAATCACTCCCTTTCTGGCTATAATTATCATCTTTCACACAGTCCATCCATCGTTTATTTGGTCTTCCCCTACTCGTAAAGCCATCCACATTCATACTCAAAACTTTGCTGACAATTTTTTTAGCACTTTATAGTACTTATGTCAATCTGCATCTTGCAACAAATATTAGAAGACTTAAAGATTTACTTCACGTTATCGCGTCCACGTGAAGTGAACGAAGTTGCGGGCGAAGTCTTAGGGCGAGCGCGCACTTGTGATTTTTAATCGGGCGATAGTTTGATCGTTCTGGGAATCAGTATGCAGTTATACAGGGTGTAAGTGTAAACAGTGGCAATATTTTATGGCGATATTGTACTCATCATTATGAACAACTTTTAGTATGGGACCAAACCTGAAATCGCGAAAAAGAAATCTGCCGTTCCCTACACTTGACGAATTATGCGAACATAAATGTAGGGAATAGATTAATTTTTTTTGGCGATTTCAAGTTTGGTCCCATAGTAAAAGTTATTCATAATGATGAGTATAATGTAAAGTATAACCCCTTATCGGATCGAACAGGGTTTTTGTTACACATTAGATATTATTCTAAACAAACTATACTTACACACAATGCATCTAATATGTACGATAAAGAGAAATTGCACATCTATAAATTCTCTTTACACATAATTATTTTCATGATCTTAAAACAACAGTTTATAGTCTTTGGCTAAACTATTGAGTTGTCAAACGTCTAACTACTACTTACTAACTGTAAATATTAATAGGTGAACGACTTATGACGCTCAATAATAAAAAATCCGTTAAGTACTTGTTCGGTTGCCAAGGTGAAGGTTACCAAAGCGAGCACGTCTTGTAAGTTTCAATTTTAACAACACCACTATGGCAGTAAGCTTGTAGCACGGTATGGCAAAAAATTATAGTATCATACTATAATCGTTAAATAGTTTACTGCAATAGCGGCAGCTGCGGATGAGGCCAATAGGCTGGCCCCCTATTACATGGGACAAATATTACTGCCGAAATGTGGGTGTTCTGTAGACACACCCCTGCCTAACCTTCAGAGGAAACAGTCATGTTGTGTGTTGTAAAAAACTGTCTAATAGGGGATTCTTTACGACCGACATTCCGACTTTTTTGGTAACCCGAGGCTCCATATTATTTTCAATTATTTATCCCATTTATTTATCTAACATAGGTATACGTATACAACATACAGATAACATATTTAAATAAATCTAAGACATACAGCAAAATTTACAAATTATGAAACAATGTATAGATAAAAATGCAATCAATACAAAAGTACTACTTTTTACTTATCCATCTTTCATTCATCATCTCACAGAATCTTAAACATTCACGAAATCACGACACACATCTATCCATCTCCCGGCAAACATGTCATACTCCGGTGCTGATGTCAAAAGATCATTAAAGCGTCATATTGTAACTTTGATTTGATTTAAATTAAAATACTTCGAAAGAACCGATCCCCACGCGCCACCCACCGGTAAACGTGTTTCATTCAGTGGTTTTAAATGTCATGGACGACCAAGGACATTTCTTTCTACTTTGTAAAGATGTTGGAAAAATGTAATTACGAACCAATATAGGGTACAGACAGGTGCTTGTTAATTGGATACCTCTCCTTACTAAAATTTACTGATTAAAGAATTTTCGTCAAACCTAGGCGAAACTAATTTGGTCAGGCAAACGTCGAAACTCAACCTAAAAACATCTATGTTAGGCTTGGGTTAGGGTTTTCGTCAGCAGGTCGACGGAGCCCCGCTGCGTGGGGCTCCTATTTCTGTATGCAGGGTTTAAAGGAACCCAATCAAACCGAACCTCGAGGTGGCCCTGACGTCGACGTTTGACCGAGTCTGTCAGTCACTTCTAGGATCGACTAGACAAAGCCCGAAACAGCCGGTCGATTCTGTAGAAATCTCACCGTGAAAACTTAGGTGAAGTGAGTTTGTTTTTGCTAGGAATTGACACTATTGACAGCTCACTCCACGCTCACTTCACCTAAGTTTTCACGGTGAGATGGTTACAGAATCGCACTGCAGATATTTTACTTTCGACGTTTGACTAAAAAGTTAGAAACTTTTAGGTTTGATTAAAAATAGGTTTGACAATTCAGGCCCAAATTGGAATTTATTTCGGGGTTTGCCCGAAGGCCAGCCATTCCCCGAAAGAGACTGTATAGCGACCTTTGACTATGACATAAAGATGCAGATAGAATACTTATCCCTCAAACTCGAAGCAATTACAGGCACTTTTGAATTGTAAAAAGTGTCGGTCATTTAGTCAGAAAGTTGGAAGCTAGTTGCCCATTCCAAAACGTAGATCTATGTGGAGAATAACGGGCAAGAAACTCCAAGGACACTCTTTTAAATCAAGATATTACAAAATCCTGGGTACATTATTCTTGTTGCTTCTAATTAACAAGCACAAAAGTGAAAAAAATGTAAAAAAAAAACAATTCAAATTATAAGATTACGCCCTGGGAGTTAAGAGATGACCAGTCTCAACTGACGGCGCCCGTTCACGAACATGACGCGTGGATCAGCACCATCCAGCTCAACCATTTTGTAGGGAAGTGTAAATGCATTTAGAATACCACTTAGCCCTCTTTTCTTGTACCCACCATCTGCCTAGCCTTTTCCCAACTATGTTAGGTTTGGCTTCCAGTCTAACCGGATGCAGCTGAATACCAATATCTTACATAGAGCGACTGCCTCCACAAACCATTTACTGGGTAATACGATACCCCTTGATAAGACTGGTTGTCAGATTTCTGATGACCCGTAACGACTGTCAAAGATCCACGAATGACAGCCGAGACCGACGGCTTAACGTGCTTTCCGAGGGTCTTGGTATTTAAAGATGGTCATCCACGGCCCAACCGCGGCAAGCGTAGCTTAACCTGATCGACCCGTGCACGAGCTTTATGGGAATAGCTCATGCCGACAGAACAATATTAGACTGACAGTAGGTGACATTGTTAGCGAAGCTCAGGATGCGCACCGCACGTCTATATAAGTACACCACTCGCGAAGGCTGTTTTGATGCACCCCAAAGCCATTTAAATTTCTGTAACTAAATTATTAAATGTGTTTTTTTTTCTCTAGAATCTTGGAGTTCTTCGGCATGAAGAAGGAAGAGATCCCCGCTGCCCGTTTGATCGCCCTGGAACAGGACATGGCCAAGTACAAGCCCGCTACCAACGAACTTTCCGCTAACGCCATTGAAGTAAGTCGTTATCATTATCACATTTTACCAACTTTTAATTGGAGCAGTTTCTTGCTATATTTCAATAATTGCGTGTCAAATATTACGTTATTCTTAATTAAAGGTGTTTCGTATTGTACAGAAGCCAGCATGTCAAGCCACCCGAAACTGTCAAATTTTCCCAATCAACCTTGAACCTAATGCTTTAGCGATAAAGATGAAAATTTATTAAAGAATGACAGATTGTAGTATAATATAGCTTGATGTGCTGGCGTCTGTACCTGCCTTAGTTAATATGTCATTTCGAACTTATTTAGTCGTGTAACCATCTCATTCATCCATACAGCCATCTCAATTCATGACAAATGATCAGTAGTGGTCATTTGATACATCTGCATTATCGTCATATTTCACGGAAGCTTATCATAATGCCGTAATATCACTATTATGGGCGACTTGTAATTTATTCAAATTATTATTATGTAGGTAAATTATGTAATCAACCTTATCGATACGTACATACGTACTATAGTTACATGGCTATTAATCACCGTTGGTTTGTAGGCCTGTGTGTTAACGATCCGATAATTAATTTCTGTCATTAATTGTGGTATGGAAACGATATGACATGAATCCTAGCACTCAATGAGCCATAACGTATGCCACACTCTTCCCTTGCATGATAAATCCATGTAAAAAGTATCATGTCAAAACTCAGACTAAATAAAAAACCAAGACAGTAATGTCAATAGTTATGTGAGGCGGGTTTCGTAAACATGTGTGCACTTAGTAAGGTGTAGTTTGGTGTAAATGTGTGCGTGTGAGGTGTAGTTTTGCGCATGTTTCACTGTATTGTTCGCAGCACTGTCTAGGTTTTTTATTTTGGTCTGAGGTCAACATCCCACTAGTCATACGATTGCAGATATACAAATGCAGAATCAACTTCCATAGTTCAGTCCTATCTCAATTATACAATATAATGTCGTACTGATCAACGCCATGTGAACACATAAGGTAACAAATCATTCTCATTTTCGTAAACTTATTTGATACATAAGTTTTGCAATTTGAGAGTTGGGCTTCTGTAAAGTTTGTTTTCTCTATCTTGCACATCTGCCAATGCTAATATGACATGGCGGAATGATATTCTTATTGGCATGCCACAATACACCATGAAAATCAGAACTTTAACATAATTAATACAGTCACGCAAATCATGTCCGCGACCACGCTATTTACAGATTGCCATTTATAACTTTGAAAATTGTACACAATCATACAAATACATACGTGCATATTAGAGACGTGACAAGGTAATACTAGGCGTAATAATTAATATGCAATTATGTTACAACATAGTAACCATTACTTGGTCTTGTTCAGATAGGACTTAGGTTTGACTTGTGCCCGTTGACCCATTTAATTAGGTTGTGAGCAGTGGTGGCCCAGTGGTAACGGCCCTTACTTACGAGTAGGTCGTGGGTTCGAACCCAGACAGGCGTTTTACTTTGTGTAAATAATTTCATCATCACTGCTCTCTAAACGGGAAGGAAAACATCGTGAGGAAAACCGGCATGACTTATAGTCGTATTTATAGTCAAGTAAAAGTAATTACTTCAATCATAGTAATTGCTCAAGTAATGATTTTCATTCTATAGTTTCGTAATTGCTTGAAGTTAGAACTGTCAAAGCTTAGAATTCTTAGCCAAGTAATAGTCATCATTTTCTTTACTTAAGAATTCTACCCCAGCAGTGGGAATATTATAGGCTGATTATGCAATTAGGTTTTATACCCACCATATTATGCATCTGTGAGATGTGTGGGCGCGAATCTCGCTGCCGCATAAATAATAATTGTATTAGTTTCTTGTTATGAACTAAACAATAAAAAAAACCGATGCTATTAATAATAAAAGTTGTTTCGCTACGTACGTAAAAAAGTCCATAACATCAATTATAACAGTTTCGATATCATTGAACTAAGAAACCGTTATTTATACCGTTAACTAATAGGTACTTAAAGTTTGAATGAGAACATACACTTGACTAAATTGTTACAAAAGGCTTTTCGTCTTCAAGAGACTTATTTCACGTAGAACAGCTTTAGCTTAGTCTACCTTAGCTCTCATATCCGAAGCTTCGGTATTGGGCTAGCTAAGATAACACTACCAGGCGCGCGGATCGGTGGAGTGGGGTAACGGGTGCTGTTACCGCCCTGGGATAATAATAATAATATCCTCGGACATTTCACACAACGCCATCTAGTCCCAAGCTAAGCAACCTAATGCTTGTGTTATGGTAACGAGATGGCTGATAAACTACTTATGTACATTTTTTTTTGTAAATACATACATATTATAGATAGAAAAACACCCAGACTCGGAACAAATACTTGTAGGTCGTACAAATATTTGTTCCGTGCGGGAATCGAACCCGCGACATGCTGCGCAGCAGTCAATCGCTCAACCACTGCGCCAACCGTGTCGTGATGCGACCAAACTGAGTGTAAAACCTTAAACCTTGATAAGTCGTCCTCAACATCACACACAAAAGGGAGCACATTCTCGAGTTTAGGGCAAATAGTTGCCGAAGGTTTTTTTAAAAGGCTTACTTGGCTTCTGAAGTCCCCTCTCCCTCAGAGAGAAACATTTGCCCCCCCCCCCCCCCTCTGCGAAAAGATCAGGGGCCGTACTATGACGTGAAAAAAGATCATGGTTCCAGTGTGAGAGAGAGACGGAGCTATACACGACCTATAGCACCTGCCTTTGTCACAACAGAACCATGATGGATCCATGATCTTTTTTCACGTCATAGTACGGCCCCAGATCTGCGATCCGCGTCTGAACATTACAGCCTATTTTAGTATAAAGTAGATTCATGTTCACATTCTCTAGCTCTAAAGAGAGCAAGACACTAACACATATCACAACATAATCTTGCAACTGTTATTAAGGATAGGCATTATTCAGAATGTTACCATGTTGAGTCCACTAAGTACATGATATTAACCTTCTTCTCGATCTTCCCAGGAATTCGTGCAGTCATTCTTCGCCGGCACCTTGAAACAGCACCTGTTGAGCGAGGACCTGCCTGACGACTGGGCCGCCAAGCCCGTCAAGACTCTGGTCGCCACCAACTTCGACGAGGTCGTGTTCGACACCACCAAGAGCGTGCTCGTCGAGTTCTATGCCCCATGGTAAGTAACCATCAAGTACAATAATACGCAACTAACGACCCGCTTCGCATGGATTTAGCGACTTGACAGAACAGGAAGATTTCTTTATTGTATCTCAGTTTAATATTATTGTATTATACACATAACCTTCCGTAATAAATTTTCTAAAATTTAGAGTCTAAATGATGTTGAAAACCGCATCAAAATGCGTTGTGTAGTTTAGAAGAACAACGCGATCACACGGGAGAATTAAAAGGCCAATTTAGAATATGCACAGATGCGCCTGCTCTTGACTACAATCTCGCCTGATAGAAAGCGATGGATGAGATCTATGATGTAAAGAAAAATGAATAATTAATAGAAATAAGAGAAACCAAAGAGTTAACCGATGTGGTGGGGTTGCCTTAATTTAGTTGCATACAGGGTTATTTTTCAATGACCAGCCAAATTTTCACAGGATGTTCTACCCATGAATATGAACAACTGTCACTATGGGACCAACTTTGAAGTCGCAAAAAAAAATCAGCTGTTTCATACATTTTGATCGAGTAGGTAACTTTTGTAGGAAACCGCTGGTTTTTTTTTTTTCGTGATTTCAAAGTTGGTCTCATAGTGAAAGTTGTTTATATTCATGGGTAGAACACCCTGTGAAAATTTGGCTGGTCATTGAAAAATAACTGTATAGCATTTGTTAGCATGTTTTCCTCATGGGTTAGGTATGGATTTCTCCACCGGGAGGAAGGATTGACAAAATATTAAAACAGGTGAAATTCTCCGTTTCAAAACTTATTATAGCAGTGTTTCTTTTTCGCTTGTCGATGCAGATAAGATTTGCACGTAGATAGATATCAAGACAATCTTGACATTCAATATTGATTACGAATTGACTGTACCTTTTCCTAATGAATGTGACCCATTTATTACGCCTATTTACTTGATATAATATAACTTGATCCGGTTACCTACAAAATGTTATGACTTATCTGTTTAAATATGAAACATCTGTGCAAGTATTTAAGAATAAATAAAACACATTGTTATTTAAAAGAAACCATAAAATTAATACAAAATGTATTGCATCATCTTTGGAGCATTATGTAAAAAAAATACAATATGGTTATATATGTTCTTCTAGTAAACATTTTCCTTTGTTTTATCAAGTGTTACCCGCTGTGCAATACAAACTTAATATCTTTAACATCATAACACCGGTTGCCCTGTTTCTAGGTCGAGTTCAAGTCCAGACACTGTATTATTTGTCGCGGCGACATTGCCTCATTTTTGTCGTATTATCGTATAATTTGCGCAAGTGTTCGCTACTCGTTAGTTCGTATTCAGTGGGTCGTAATTAATTCGCTTGTGTCAAACGTCATTGTTTGCTGTTCAACGACTTGGAAATTGATCATTTGCTCCATTATGTAAATTTTCTCAGAGGTTCAGATGTTGCTAAGCTGTTGTTTATTGAGATTTATAAAAGCCAATCAGCAGATTTGAAAGCCTTAAAGTTTATTCGTATAACTCTTATTAGCAATTATACTTTAAAGTTAAGTCAGCCGCGGGATATTGAGTAGGAACAAGATGCTAGACAACACTATTTTTCAACAATATTACAGCTAACATGTTAGACACAGTGAAGCAAGAATCAAGCAATAAGTTAGAGACTCGTGAAACATAGATAAAAAGTAATGTATCTAAGAAAAGATATTTATTAAAGCATAGACATATAAAAAAAAGGAGGACTCCGCGCCACGCATAACGAAAGTGAAGCACCGTACCGATCTATGTGTGCGTGATTTGAGTACCTGCAAAGACGCCGTCGCTCGTATCACGTGATGGCGGCCGGTCGGCATACTATGATGTAAATGTGTGTGTGAGACGTGTTTGTACAAACGGTACGTACTTACTGTGCTTCACTTTCATATGCGTGGCGCGGAGTCCTCCTTATTTTATAAGTCTATGCATTAAAGATTAGCTTTAATAATGTTTAACAATTATTTTTTAAAACACCAACACGTGTTATCACTTCAATTATTTTTTTAAAACACCAACATGTGATATCACTTCAGAAGTCTCAAAATAATTTTCCACCAACAGGTGCGGCCACTGCAAACAGCTGGTCCCTATCTACGACAAGCTGGGAGAACACTTCGAGAAGGACGATGATGTCGTCATCGCCAAGATGGACGCCACCGTCAACGAGCTCGAACACACCAAGATTACCTCCTTCCCCACCATCAAACTGTACACTAAGGATAACCAGGTCAGTAACACGAAACTGGTTAACACCGGAACTTCGTTAGTTTATAATCTGTCTCGCGAGATTATAAACTATCGAAAAATTGTGAACTGCCACAAGCCACAATTTAACGCCTTATTTTTATAATCTATCCATGGCAAACCGACAAATTTTGAACTGGTATCAAACTTGCATGCGACGAACGCATCTGGCTCTAATACTAAATAGTCAAGTAATTGCGACCAACTTGGAAGAAGCGCTCGATCTACTCGCGCGTGGTTGGTCACAGTCCTAACCTAACCCATTAGGTTGCGGTGCCCTGGACCCTGGCTTAGTTACTGCGACCAATTCGGCTACCGCAAGAAGGAAGGTTTTGGCGGTAGCCGAATTGGTCGCAGGGATGCTTCACAATTTTACGAGTGATAAAATCGGACAGATTGTGAACCCTGTCGGTAAGTGCAAGTACGTTCACAATTTGACGGTTTGACATGGATAGATTATAAACTATCGGAAATAAATACGTTGTATTGTAAGCAGTATACATAGACGTATAAAAAAGGAGGACTCCGCGCCACGCATATCGAAAGTGAAGCACCGTACCGATCTATGTGTGCGTGATTTGAGTACCTGCAAAGACGCCGTCGGTCCGGTCGGCATACCTTCATGGACCCTATGAAGTTTCTTATTTATTGCCAGGCAACCATATACGAAAAAATGCTTCATGGATAAATGTGTGACATATTTACTGTGCTTCACTTGCGTGGCGCGGAGTCCTCCTTTTTTTATAAGTCTATGGCAGTATAGTACAGTTCACAATTTATCGACAGTTTACAATCTCGCGACATAAATTATTTATACTAATAGTGTTCACAATCTTAGTCGGCGTTCGCACGAGCGTAATAAAATCGCAGCGGGATTTTATCGCGCACTGGATTTTCAACTCTCTGTTTTGCGCCGGGAGTTGAAAATCCAACAGTCTGTTTTTCGTCGCACTGGGATGCACTCTGTTTTTGTTAGGTTGGATTCTCAACGCTCGGCTCAACAACGAGAGTTGAAAATCCAGTGCGCGATAAAACCCCGCCGCGATTTTATTACGCTCGTGTGAACGCCCATACTCAAAGAGATATAATAGAAATAGGTATTTAAGGTTTATAGTCCCGATTGGTCCCCCGCTCTTATTACATCATTGGCATCAAGACCTGATGTAAAACGTAACTGGCGAAATGTAATATTACCGTGTAGGTACTTTTTTCTGCCTTTGGGGAATACGAGTAGACGTAATATTATGTTACTAATGTAAATATGAGTCGAGTTATAGAGGAGTTATCCGCCACAATCGGACGTATATTTGCCTACTAAGTATGAAAAGCGAACGAATCAAAGCATTGGTTGGCGAATAGTATAACTCTGGGTAGTATCATTTTAGTGCTAAAGTTGATATTTATAGTTTTAGAGAATTCAATCGTGGTTAATACGTATTTAACGGCCTCATTTTATTGCAATGTGTTCACGCCTCTTGATTTAACTAAGCAATGTTGATAATACAATAACTTGCTTGTTTAATGTGTTCCTAGCGTGACTAGGTCATTAATACGTCACAGTTACTTATTCTTTATTAGGCCATTGTTGCTGGATCCATTATTCTTATCAAAAGGTGTGTTTTTTGTTGCCAACAATAGAATAAAATGGTTTGTCACATCTCATTTGTGTATTAGATGTACTGTATAATGACTGCGTGACTGTCGAGAATACCGTTACGCGAGATCTATTATGTACACACGGTTACACATCAAGCTATACATTTCCAGTATACACTGACCTCTCATTGTAAGGAAATCCTATACCATACGAATTCAGCTTATACTGGAAATGTATAGCTTGATCTGTAGCCGTGCGTACATCAAACAAATTATATACTTATCCTAATCAAATCAAACAAGATTTGTAGATATTATTGTTCCCAAGAAACTTCTGGTAGACTACTAATGAAGCAAACTGCCTTTCTATAAATGCCCAGTAACATTATTATTATTATACTATGCGTGCCAAATAATAATAAGATCGCGATTGCTGGCAACTTCACACGATAGCGTTGAAATTAGTACTGCCGATAGCTGTCAAATACACGTTACCTGTCAAATTAGTACGCATTGGGAATGAAGTTTGCGAGTATTGCGGAACAAAATGGCGTCTTGACAGTCCTATTCTTATTTGGCACGCATAGTAATCTTTCCAATCATTTGTTTTACATTTGACAGCTCGAGTACTAATCAATTAGTGATGTCCTAATGCGTTACAGATTCGATTTCTTATAACAATTGACTTTATTTATGAAGAAGTTTTAATCGATTTAACACATTGATATTTTATTTTAAAGAAACATGTACTTAAAGAAAAAACATCTTAGCAAAAAATATCTTTATATACCGAGACTCCTCCATGTCTCGGCCGTCATTCTTGGATTTTTGACAGTCGTTACGGGTCGTTGAAAGCTCGAAAGTCTGACAACCAGTCTTACCAGGGGGTACCGTATTACCCAGTTACTGGGTTGTGGAGGTCAGATAGGCAGTCGCTCCATGTAAAATACTGGTACTCAGCTATGTCCGGTTAAACTGAAAGCCTACACCAACATAGTTGGGAAAAGGCTAGTCTGATTGATATAAAGAAAAAACAGCGTCCATGAAGTATTGCATTTTTTCGTCTATGGTTACCTGTCAATAAATAAGGAACTTCATATGCGTGCTTATGTCAAAAGTAAAATAAATGGTTGAAAAGAATATTCTAGTTTCGAAGCAATAAAGTTTGTAGTGTTTAAATGATGCCTTCATAGGTCTGTAGATGGAAAGATGTAGCTAAAAATCATACTAACGTGAGATTGATCCATTTACCCTCCCATAACTGTGACAACTTTGGAAAACTTTTGTTCACTGTCACTATAATTTCTAACGGTTATTGTCTATTGTACAGGTGAAAGACTACAACGGTGAAAGGACGCTGGCAGCCATGACTAAGTTCGTAGAGACCGATGGTGAAGGTGCTGAGCCCGTACCAAGCGTGGTAAGTTATCAATACTTCCTGAATTTATTTCATGAATTGCATGTCTTGTGATTGAGAAACCTTGACTAGCAGCAATTAGTTCCGCTTCCACCACAGATAATTAAATACGTTTAACCTCTCAACATATTTGAAACTAGCTTTTGCCCGCGACTTCGTCCGCGTTTCCGTCGTTTTTCGTAAAAAAGTACCATATGTCCTTCCTCACGGTTCAGTGGTTTTGATGTAACAGACAGATTAACTTTCGTATTTTAGTAGGGAAATATAATATGTCAATCCACAATACTGTTGAAAAATATCGCAATAAGGAACCGCAGAATATTATTATTAATAGCTGTTCCCGCGACTCCGTCAGCGTGTAACTCCTTGTATGTTATTAAGTTAATATATTGGACTGCTAAGCTATCGGGAGTTACACGTGTTATTGTGAGTCAACCATAAAAGATAGACATATGCTGTTGTGGGATATTTTTTAGATAATTTTATGTAGAACATTTCCGTCATAAATGATGTCTATGTAGCTTTAACCATTAAGGCTGCACACGCGACGGAAGCTTAAAAAATGGAGCAACTTCTCCCGTTTTCCCAACATTTCCCTTCACTGCTCTGCTCCTATTGATTGTAGCGTGATGAAAAGTATACTATAACCTCCCCAGGAGTATGAAGAATAATTGTACCAAGTTTCGTTAAAATCCGTCGAGTAGTTTTTGTTTCTATAAGGAACATACAGACAGACAGACAGACGGACAGACAGACAGACAGACAGATAGACAAAAATTTTACTGATTGCATTTTTGGCATCAGTATCGATCACTAATTACCCCCCGATAGTTATTTTGAAAATATATATCATGTACAGAATTGACCTCTCTACAGATTTATTATAAGTATAGATATTCTGTCTATCACCTTCAAACCACTGACAGAAACAAAACAATGGTTTAAATACGTTTAGCATTAATTATTAGGTAGCAACAACGCAACGCAAAATAAAATATTTTGATTACCTAAAAAAAGAAAAAATACGTGTGCAATATTTTTTTAATAATTCACATGTGGGACAAAAAATTTTTAGTTTTCATCCCTGTTGGATAAGTCGGAAGCTTCATAAGACCCTTAGCAACATTAAGTATTGTTTTAATTTTCGACGAATACTTAATCAATTTTCCGGTGCTTATCGCCTTAACAAGTCGTCCTTGAACCATTTTTAGGTACTAAGACTAAAAAACACTTTAATGAAGTTGTTTCTGCTTCGATACAGTTTCTAATTGACTTATTTAATTGTTTCATACAGAATAATATAATATTATTTGTGTGACGTGTTTATTACCACGTGGCGTGGATGTGGGGCACGTCATTATAACTTAAAGGCTACGTGTAGTTGTATGATCTGCAACGTTTATCTCTTGAAGTCATCTCAATTAATAGCTATCATTAAAAGAAAAAAACATCGATTTTATTAAAAGAAATTAAAGTATTACAAATTGTAGGTATTTATTTTACCTATTTATAAATCCATATTATTTAGTTAGTCCCCAAACTAAATCGGGGCTTTTTACCCTCTTCAAAAAAGGAGGTTATGTATATTAAGCTTTTGAATAAGCTCCTTTCTTAACCTAACATCGATACGATCACTAATTAGAAACAAAGCTTTTGGATAAGCTCCTTTCTTAACCTAACATCGATACGATCACTAATTAGAAACAAAGCTTTTGGATAAGCTCCTTTCTTAACCTAACATCGATACGATCACTAATTAGAAACAAAGCTTTTGGATAAGCTCCTTTCTTAACCTAACATCGATACGATCACTAATTAGAAACAAAGCTTTTGGATAAGCTCCTTTCTTAACCTAACATCGATACGATCACTAATTAGAAACACGAAAAGATGAATGGTTTCCATAGCTGAAAACACAAATTTGGGCAAGATTTTTTATCTAGGTTTTGTGGAATAACAAACGCTAGTTATTTGTGTATTAATTATATTAATTTCTAACTTTGCAGAGCGATGACGACGAGGAAGAGGAGCTGCCATCCAGGGACGAGTTATAAGCGCTCGCGGCCAGTACACTCTCATGAGACTTCCATAGTATAGTACTGTATAGATTATAATTATTTACTTTTATACTTAAACTAACACGTTTGCATTTCTCTTGCTAGACTGTTGACTTGTTCTCTAAATTGTGTTAAGGGTTGTACTTGAACGAATATTAAGTTAGTAGTACGCATTGTTTGATATTTTATAATGTAATACTCTGTTTGTTCGTCACGTAGCGTCAGAGCGACCGGATCTCGTGCAAGTGCCCTGTAAAATTTAATTTATTTTTTAAAAGCATAATTTATTTTGCATAAACAGCAGCATTACTTAGTTTATGTATAATAACTAATGTATTTATAATTTCTGTATCATAATGGTATAATGTTTTCACATTCCTTAGTACAAGTTTTAGTTACGAACAAGTGTGTTAAAGAAGCATTGGCGATATTTTTATATTTTACTTTTACATTTATTCATCACAAGAAATAGAATTACTTATCCCGACTTTTAACCGTTAAGTTGTATTTTTGTAATGTTTTTTTTAATTAAAATTATAACGTTGAATAGTTCAATCATAAGTACTTGCATTCTCAAATGTTTTACGTGCTATTTTCATAATTATAATTAGTAAAGAACTTGAAAATGTGATTTTCTACGGATATTTGGTAATTCTGTCTATACATGTAAATAATCATAATTGTATTTGCCAAATCTGCAATTGTGTATCTATTGTGGATACAGAAATTGATAAATAAACAAAATTAAAACTTATTCTTGATTTTCATTTAAGCCATGGTCTGTTGATTAACAAACATCCAAACATACAGCCTTTCATATTTTTAATATTATTATGATATTTTTTTATTTTTTTTTACTAGCCGTTATTGTCCCTCTGCTAGGCAAAGGCTTCCATACTCCCTTTCCACCTCTGTCCAGAGCTGCCAAGGTAACCTTTATTAAAGGAGTCCAGCTCATCCCGCCATCTCAGTGTTGGGCCTGGCGCGATGTCGTTTGCCATTAAGCGGGACCCACTGGGTCGTAAGTTTGGCCCATTGATCGTCTGAGCGGCAGATGTGTCCAGCCCATTAAAGCGTGGCAACTTTGCGAGTTTCAGTTACTTTAGTGATGAAACGGATTGTTGTATTCTTAACCCGGTCCACAAGTTTGATACTCAGAATACTCCCGTTCCATAGCTCTGGCAAACTCCGAGCGAAAACAATGCCATCGCTGCACGGCTACCGCAAACACCCGAGTATAAGCGCAGGCCACACTGGGAACGAAGCGAAACGAAGCTAAGTTCGTTTAGCTTCCTCCGCGACTTTTCATACTTCAGTTTATAGTACGCGGTGTTAACCCAAATATGAAAAGACGCGGTAGAATTAAATAAAATTAATTCACTGACCGACAACACACAGCCTAAACCGCGGGGTTAAAAACATGAAATTTTGCACAAGAACTCCTTAGTACTCATGTTCGTTATGCTCTAACTAAAAAAGGATTTTTGAACATTAATCCACTGAAGGGGTTAAATAGGGGGTGGCAGTTAATAATTTTTGCTGATGGGAAATTCCATCGGGCACATGGCTCTTATCCCTGCCTATCTATGCCCTGTGCATTAGAAAGCCTGGTTTCAGAGCGGCAAATTTATAACGCGAATGCCTGTAAGTGCTCTTCCACCAGAGATGTGCTATGCAGCAATGCTGCGAGAATGTATAAAAGCTGAGCTAGGAAACTATGTGAACGTTTCCACTGATGCTAAGCTGTGCAGCAGAGCGAGGAAGATGTGCTATGAAAATGCGCCGCCGCGAGGTACTTAGCTGTTTGAGAAATATGCGCAGCTCGAGCTATGTGACGTATCGACAATAGGAAAGCTACACCATTCGCGACCATCGCATCATGATGACCATGCATCCATAGCACGGATCCTTCCACTTAGCCCTCAAGTTAAAGAGAAAAATTTAGTAAATTTTCCCCTCCGTGTGACCCGTCACCATTTCATCCATCCTGAGTTGCTCCGGTGAGTTACGTCTCGGTCTACTTCGACATCCCCTTGGACAAGCGACCCGAGGTACCGAAAGCCGGAGCAGATCGGTAAGAGTGTTCCAGCGCTATTATGGACACAGACGTGCACTGGAGAGACCGCCAAAATCACAAAACAAATACTTAGTTTTGGTCCAACTTAATCTCTGGCCAACCATTATAAAACCGACCCAGCATTATAAAGGAAATTTTGTCTACTTTTCAGGGTTCCGTACCAAAATGGTAAAAAGGAACCCATAAGGTGCGACTCAGTCTGTCTGGTAGGTATTTATAAAACATTATTTTATAAACTGTGTGTGAACCGGTTTCCCTCAGGAATTAAGTATACCTAGAGATAAATGAGTAGGTACCTAACTGGAACCTTCTGAAGATCGTTAGCAACATTAAATAAGTACTTAGGTAGGTAATTATTTAAAACAATGTTTTATTTTTCGAAGAAATCTTAATCAATTTTCCGATTACGTGCTTATCGCCATAGCAAGTCATCCTTGAACCATTTTCTAAGTTCTAAGACTAAAAAACTTTTTAATAAGTACCTTAAAGAGTTGTTTCTGATTCGATAGGTACAGTTTCTGTTGTTTCTGATTCGATACACTTAATTCATTAGTTCCTATTAGTTCATACATAATAATAGACTTAATATTATTTGTGTGACATGTTTATTACCACGTGAATGTGGGCCACGTCATTATATACTTAACATAAAGCTTACGTTTAGTTGTATGATAGATAACCCCATCGTTTATCTCTTGAACTCTCAAATAATGGCTATCATTAAAACATTGCTTTTATTAAAATATTACATATCGACTCTTTCGGCTACAAAGGGCGTAAAGGCCATATTGGCCAAACTCACTTTTTGATGCAGTCTTACATAAATTGACTGATAGATTGAAGACTGTCTGTTCCGGCTGCTGCCGCTGTGTAATGAAGGCTTCGAAATGATGGACTTTTGATATTAATAGAGGTTGTTTAATAATTCTGTTCTGATGATTTACAAGTACCTATGTAAAATTATTAATAAGACGAGCCACGTCTGAAGGTGGGACGACGACGAAACAAACTCAGAAACAAAAAACAAACAAAAAGAAAAACGGATTTGGGGACTGTAGCTGAGTGAGTTCTTTCCGATTTCCTCTATAGGACTATAGGTATTAACCTTTTAACTCAACTGTGTTCTTACCTCTTATTGAACTGCGATGCTCTTCCCATTCCCGGAATGATTTATAATCTAATTTCTTTGTCATGAAATAATTAATCATATCATCCCAGTGGCCTGTTGGTAAACCTAAAGTGGAAAGCGCACACAAGTTTTTCTTAGTAATGTCAATGACATTCCTTAAATAGGCAAACAATTCCTTTTGAGCTTGTTCTAAATCAAAGAGCGCATTCATATGATTATTAATTAAGAGGCGTTCATTGTCAAACCTATTTGTTAACAAATCCCATGCTATATTATAGTTATCTGATCTGAATTCTACACTTTGAATGACTAAAGCTGCGTTACCTTTCAAAGCAGCTCGAAGGTAATGAAACTTGTTAATCTGATTTATGCTATGCTTAAGAACACAGTTGAGTTAAAAGGGTAATAGAGAGGAAATCGGAACGAACTCACTCAGCTACAGTCCCCAAATCCGTTTTTCTTTTTGTTTGTTTTTTGTTTCTGCGTTTGCTTCGTTGTAGTCGTACGTGAACAAGATGGCGGAGTGGTGTCCCTTGATTTTCTTTTCTATCCGGCTCGAAGGACCACTGTTCCGGCTGCTGCCGCTGTGTAATGAAGGCTTCAAAATTATTAATTACGATGAGTCGTCGTCCGACCATCAGACGTCGCTCATCGTAATTAATAATTTTACATACTTTGTAAACTATCATTATCAGAAATATTAAACAGCCTATAGTAATATCAAAAGTCCATCATTTCGAAGCCTTCATTACACAGCGGCAGCAGCCGGAACACTGTACTAAAAAGTGAATTTGGATAAAATGGTCTTTACGACCTTTGTAGCGGAAAGAGTCGATATTGTGCAAATGAATGTTACCTATTTATAGTCCATATTATTTAGTTGTGTCCCCAAACTAAGTTGGGGCTTTTTAACCAACTTCAAAAAAGGAGGTTATGTAATATGTACGTAGGTATCTATGTTTAGCTTTTAGCTTTTCTTTTTCGTCCTTCCTTAGCGTAAGGACGTTAGTATCACTAATTAGCAGCACGGAAAGATGAATGGTTTCCTTATCATAAAAGACAAACGACTATTAGCGACAATTTTTTTGTGATATCCAAATTAAAATCCCTGATGGTGGCCATCCCAGTGTCAGTCACACGAGCAATTTGAGAGTTTAGAGAAAATTGATATTTAGGTAGTAACGAAAACTGGAAAATTTTCAAAAATACTTATAAATTGGATTTTCTCGAATCCCATGATTTTGCGCCTAGGCTTTATGGGTTGCTCAATTGTTGCAAATGGGTCACACATCACGTCGAAGGAATAAGTACCTACGTCAAATTACAAGTCACCCTGTATAAAGTTAAAAAACAAAACTTGTGCATAAAAAACTTAAGTAATTTAAGATGACTTCCCAAGAGATAAATGATGCAGGTTATCATACAACTACACGTAAGCTTTAAGTTATAACGACGTGGCCCACGTGCACGTAGTACGTAATAAACACGTCACACAAATAATATTATATTATTCTGTAAGAAACTAATGAAGTAAGTAGTTAAGTTAATTAGAAAATGTATCGAATCAGAAACAACTTATCTTCATTAGAATGTTTTTTAGTTTATTTACTTTAGCCGTCCGTGTTTAGGTCACAGAAGTTCATATACAGGGTGGCCGGAACATTGACGTCCAAAAATAAAATTTCGGTCCCTCGTATCGTGGGGTATTCGAATCACCCCCATGTATGTTCCGCGACTTTTCTTAGTTTTCGAGTTATGAATTTTTTTCTGAATGTTTGAAAATTTTCGACCTGACCAACCTAAAAAAATTCTAAAAAAAAAAGTAGAGGGTTTTATCGAGTTTCTTTTTTTGCAACTGAATTTTCATAAGTAGTACTTTTATGCATAAAATAATCAGCTTCGTAACTGCGATGAAAGTTATGAAAATGTTGATCTAAAGTGAAATATTTACGTTCGGTAAATTATGACTCAAATTTTCAACTTTAAATTAAAAATCTTAACAGGTGACTTCATAATTCCTAAGTAGGCTTCAAGAATGCGCCAGACTCTCAGCTTTCATAATCATAAAAAAAATGAAGTACTTAATAGGGCTACTTTGTTTAAAATCGGCCTTCAAAGACAGCGAGGTGGAAAAATTCTTAAAATTACCCATCTGAGTAATTATTTTTTTTTGGCTATTTTCTCGTTCCTAAGGTTAATTAATGATAAGAATACTGAAAACTAACCACATTATATTCAATATTCATAATTACCACACGTGGGCGAATGAAAATCCACTCGAAGTGAGAGCTTCGACATTTCAACATCGCTTCAGCGTTAACTTGTGGTCTGGTATCCTCAATGGCGAACTAATTGGTCCGTTTGAACTGCCGTCCAGACTTGATGGAGAAACATACAAAAACTTTTTGGAAAATGAACTTCCATTGTTGCTGGCAGATGTGAATCTCGAACTCAGACGAACCATGGTGTTGCAAAATGACGGCGCCCCGTGTCACTATGCAACCCAGGTCCGAAATTACTTAGATGAAACATACCCCAACAGATGGATCGGACGCAGCGGACCAATTAGGTGGCCTCCACGCTCACCTGATCTCAACCCCATCGATTTCTTTATTTGGGGCTATTACAAGGAAATAGCATACGCCCGAGACTGTTCAAGTGAACAAGAGCTGAGGCAGTTGATTGCAGAAGCTGAACGTGTTGTGAGAGAGAACAGAGACGCTTTTAGACGATTGCCAGACAATTTCTTACGTAGGTGTAGAATGTGTATTGCTGCTGGTGGTGGCCACTTTGAAAACCTTTTGTAAATGTTAAAAATAAATTAAGTACTTTTTTCACATTATCATCTGTGTTTTATTCAAAACCACTTTTTACGTAAAACTTTTCTTACCCAACTCTGAAAATATTTGTTGGTTAGTTTTCAGTATTCTTATCATTAATTAACCTTAGGAACGAGAAAATAGCCAAAAAAAAATAATTACTCAGATGGGTAATTTTAAGAATTTTTCCACCTCGCTGTCTTTGAAGGCCGATTTTAAACAAAGTAGCCCTATTAAGTACTTCATTTTTTTTATGATTATGAAAGCTGAGAGTCTGGCGCATTCTTGAAGCCTACTTAGGAATTATGAAGTCACCTGTTAAGATTTTTAATTTAAAGTTGAAAATTTGAGTCATAATTTACCGAACGTAAATTTTTCACTTTAGATCAACATTTTCATAACTTTCATCACAGTTACGAAGCTGATTATTTTATGCATAAAAGTACTACTTATGAAAATTCAGTTGCAAAAAAAGAAACTCGATAAAACCCTCTACTTTTTTTTTAGAATTTTTTTAGGTTGGTCAGGTCGAAAATTTTCAAACATTCAGAAAAAAATTCATAACTCGAAAACTATGAAAAGTCGCGGAACATACATGGGGGTGATTCGAATACCCCACGATACGAGGGACCGAAATTTTATTTTTGGACGTCAATGTTCCGGCCACCCTGTATACCTATACCAAATTTCAACTTAATCGGTCTATTAGATTCGGAGCAAATTGGCTGTGACAGACGGACAGACAGACACACGAGTGATCCTATAAGGGTTCCGTTTTTTCCTTTTGAGGTACGGAACCCTAAAAATCGAAAAAATAATAGGCAAGTAAGGGGTCTGCCGACAGAAGTGAAAACTTAAACGCAGTGTTGCGGTGACACGAATCCGTAAGATTTTCCTCTACCAAAAATCGCTCAACGCGCAGGCTGAAGAAGTTTTCACTTCAAAAAGCTGTAGGGTCAGATGTCCAACAATGAAACAGTGGTACACAGTAAAACATAGTGATATTTCTAAAATGCTGCATTGCCAGATCGTGCATTATATCCTCGAGAACCCCCCGCCCTACCCCAGTTTGCAGCGGCGCCGCGTAGGAGAAGACTGTCTGCGGAGCATTTTTAATTTTTTCGACAAAAATGTAAGTATTTTCAGCAATCTATATAGATTTTTCATTAAATAATGGTAGAAAATTTCATATTTTTCTTGATTACCTAGCATTAAACATATTTTGTAGATTAACGTGGAATATATCATATTATGTTAAAATGTTACAATTTAGTGGATTTTTCCTTGAAGTTATTAAAATAAACCTTATGTAGTCAACAGTGAAACAGTTGCACAATGGACACAATGAAACACTTTCGTTGTGTACTATCTTTCATGATTCATGTATTTTCCATGGAAATGAATAACTTTTGTGACTAGAAGTTTTTTTTTAGGATGGCGCGTACGGAAAATATGCTTTGAGCTATTCTAATGCACTGACAAGGAAAGAGCTTGAAAGAAGAGAGCTGCACAAGAGTGCAATGTCCTACATTTATACTACGCTACTTAAGATTTAGAATAAAATCTTTTTGAATGAACTCAGCATTTTTGTCATACACCTACTTCCTAAATATTACACAAAATATGAAACAGACACTATTAATTATTATGTTTCATTGTTGAATTTGTGGTGTTTCATTGTGTACACCACTGTGGACACAGTGAAACATTTCCCATTTTTTAGTTTTTAATTTTTTGCTGATCAATCACACATTAATTTAAAAAACTATAAATGCCATCTGATACCCAATTAAATTACCTATATGCCTGTAAAAAATTAGACTTCTATTTGTAAAAACAAAAGGTGTATGAGACTTTGAATTTTTAGTGTTTCATTGTTGGACATCTGACCCTACTCGAGTTTGGTTCGCGTGGCCATATTTCGGTCAATTTATATCCGAAAAAATTTTTCGACCCAGCAACGACAGCAGTTATAACGACGTGGCCCACGTGCACGTACCTAATTTAACACGTCACACAAATAATATTATATTATTCTGTAAGAAACTAATGAAGTAAGTAGTTAAGTATGTATCGAATCAGAAACAACTTATCTTCATTAGAATGTTTTTTAGTCTTAGTACTTATGTAGGTACCTAAAAAATGGTTCAAGGATGACTTGTTATGGTGATAAGCACGTAATCGGAATATTGATTAAGATTTCTTCAAAAAAATAAAACATTAAGTATTTAATGTTGCTAACGGTCTTGAGAAGCTTCCATTGACTTAATTATCTCAATAATTTGTGAGGGAAACCTGGGTTAGTTTTATCCGTAGGTAGCTAATCAAGTACCTACATATGCTAAAATTTATATTAGTCTATAACAGAAAGGTTTTTACACAAATGCAAATTAAACAAATAAACTACTGCTATTAATGGTTCAATTGATTTAGTAATCATTATTGTTGTTTTTAGTTGCATTGTATTTTTAAACCGAGGTTTTAAAATAAAATAAGATAAAAGACACATCAAGATTATTTACCTTTTTTTCACTACCCAAACCTTTCTAGTATAGTGTGGCATCGCCACATTATTTTACTCGGCCCACACTATCCCAATTGTGGGAAGAGACACCCCTTCACTCTTTCAACATAAGACGATCCTTTTAATCTTGCCTACGCAGGCTTGGGCGGGTCATGCTATGATCCTATAAGCTCAGTTTTCAGTACCTAGCAGTGGTAGCAGTCTTAGCCCCGCTTGCACCACAAACCTTAATACTGCTAGTGAAGACTGAGCTTCTAGGATCATACCAAGACTTAGTCTCAGAGTGAAGTGTCTCTTCCCATAATTGGGATAGTTTAGGCCGTGTATGCTGAGTAAAATAATGTCGATGCCACCAATAAGACTAATTTTTAGATAAGTACAACATTATTTTTTGTTTACACTAAACCCGAAAAACGGTCATTGTACTCATCATTTTGAACAATTTTTCTATGAGACCAACCTTGAAATCGCGAAAAATCAGCTGTTCCATTCATTTGTGTTCACATAAATCGACAAAATGTATGGAACAGCAGATTTTTTTTTTGCGATTTCAAGGTTAGTCCCATAGAAAAAGTTGTTCAAAATGATGAGTGACCCCTTTTCGGGTTTAGGGTAAACAAATACTAATGTTAATAATGTTGCAAACAGGTCAAGAGCGAGTCGGACTCGCGCACCGAGGGTTCCGTTCCGATTTCTGAAAAAGTGTGCTATTTAGAGACATCGTTTTATTTTTCCTGTAATATTTACATAAACTTCTATCGCATAGAATAATTTCAGATTTTTATGTTTGCAAATTTCGGAGATAAGGTGGGGGGAGCAAAATGATGGGGTCCGATAGGGCCGATGCCGCCGGGTTCGCGGGTTGTTCGAAAGAGATACCGTAGCCCTGGCATAGGCAACTGAAGGAACACGGGTGGGTTTTGATCATTAAAAGTCTGACACGCCCTTCCGCTCCACCCAGAGCGGGAGAAGTCATTTGATGATTTCCCATCCACAAAAAAAAAGGGGTCGCGGGTTCCAAAATGTACCTTTATATCCATTCCATTTTGACCGCGCACTACGGTGCGGCGTTCGGCGTTTCCTACTCCGTATCACCTACGGATGGATGTTTGGTTCGGGGCCCGAACGAAGTATGAATGGCAACACGTTACGACAGTTGTACTTGTTCCTACTCCCGATGTGTTTTTGCCCGTCTGAAAAATTTAACTTTTACACTTGTTTTGATGGATTTTTAAGACAGACGGACGGATGAACAGATGGATATAGGGGAGTAGGCCTCCTCGTCCTTACCGGACGGCGATCTACCCACTACTCGCCGTCCGCAAGCCCGCGCCTACGGTGGCCGGGAATCGGCTCTCTATTCTAGGGCGTCTCCTGCGGCGACTGAGGACGTGAGGTTGTCTCTCCCTCACGCGTTCCGCCTCTTCCTTCGCGAGCAATACTGCTTCGCAGAACGAGGTGCCGGCCTCCCATGCACTCTCGCTCCGCACCATGTCCTGGACCAGGGGTCTACTCCCTAAGCACGAAGTCTGTAGTTTCGGCCTTCGTTACGGGCGTTTCCCACTCCGAATCACCTACGGACAGATCATTGGTTAAGGGCCCGAACGAAGTATGAATGACAAAACGATACGACAGTTGTCCCTACTCCCGATGTGTTTTTGCATGTCCGAAAAATTTAACTTTTACCCTTGTTTTGATCGATCATTATGTCAGACGGACGGATGAACGGACGGACGGACGGACTTAGGGAGTAGGCCCCCAGGTTCGGACGCGAGAGATCACCACCACCACAGCGTGCGGCGATTGGCGCCCCCTATAGGACGCGGCGCCCGCGTGCACCGCACACCCTGCACTACAGGTAAAGCCGCCCCGGACCCAGGTTTCCCTCAGGAATTATTGAAATATAAGTCAATGGAAGGTTCACAAGACCATTAGCAACATTTAAATATGTTTTATCTTTCGATAGCTTCTGCCAGCGGCTTCACCCGCGTGTATGTCGAAAAATATCCCACGGGAACGTACTACCGGGAATTCCTTCCTTATTCCTTAACTACATTATAAAGGAAACCTCTGTGCAAAATTTGAGCTTTCTAGGTCCAACGGTTTGGGCTGGGCGTTGATGAGTCAGTCAATCAGTCAGTCAGTCAGGACTTCTCTTTTTATTTATATATGTAATTTTTTTTTTTTTTTTTTTTATAAAATCTTAAACAACATCCCGATTACGTGCTTATCGCCATAGCAAGTCGTCCTTAAACCATTTTTAGGTAGGTCTTCCTAAGACTAAAAAATAAAAAACATTTTAATGAAGTTGTTTCAGATTCGATACAGTTTCTAATACTTACTTATTTATCAGTGGCGTAGCTAATGCAATGGGGACCTGTATTAAAATTATATGTTGGGGAGCACATTTTACCCGATTACGGCGATGCTCAAAAGGAGCATAGGTATTGTTTTTTTTTACAAAATACTTATTAGCATCCTGAGTCGGGCTCGGGAGGTTAAGCTGTCATGTGACCTTATACAAGGTGTAACATAAATAACCCAGTATGAACAACTTTTACTATGGGACCAAACCTGGAATCGCGAAAAAAAAATCAGCTGCTCCCTACATTTTGACGAGTTTGATGTAGATAAAATAATGTACTGGTCAGCTGATTTTTTTTCGCGATTTCAGGTTTGGTCCCTTAGTAAAAGTTGTTCATAATGATGAGTACAATGACCCCTTAAGAGGTTGTGGGTTATTTATGTTACACCTTGTATAATATGTATTACAAAAGCGAGCGTTTTCATTAGTTTCCAGAATATACACATAATCAATATAATAATATGTGTGACGCTGAGGTGTGACGTGGTTACCACGTGGATGTATCATGTGGGTGGGCCACCGCGGCCACGTCATTGTAACGCAAAGCTTACTGACCGACTGACACTTACATACTGACGTGCAGTTGTAGGTATTACATAATCACATTGTGCAGTTGTATGATAAACCTGCATCGTTTATCTCTTGAACTCTGAAATAATAGCTATCACTAAAACATTGCTTTTATTATTATTATTACTGCTGCGCAGCATGTCGCGGGTTCGATTCCCGCACGGAACAAATATTTGTACGACCTACAAGTATTTGTTCCGAGTCTGGGTGTTTTTCTATCTATAATATGTATGTATTTACAAAAAAAAATATGTATATAAGTAGTTTATCAGCCATCTCGTTACCATAACACAAGCATTAGGTTGCTTAGCTTGGGACTAGATGGCGTTGTGTGAAATGTCCAAGGATATTTATTTATTATTTATTTATTTATTATAAGAAATTAAAGTATTACATATTGCGCAAATGTTTGCTACCTACCTATTTATAGTCCAAAAAAGGAGGTTATATACAGGATGTTTCTTTTAAGGTGTCAAGCCAGTGCGAGCTGATAGCAGAGTACCATACCTATCGATTTAACCCCCATTTATGTTCTACGATTTTTGTAGTTTTGGAGTTATATTTTTTTTTCGATATTGGCACTAGCTAAGGGGCCACCTCCACGGACATGAAAATCGCAGCGATAATCTCGTCGTGCCACCAAATTCAATAGAAACTCTATGAATCAATCTACACACGGCGATATCATCTCGGTGATAATTTGTAGGCACAGCGTGACTATCGCCGCGATTCTCTCGCTAGTGGAGGCGGCGAATAGGATCACTAGGTAATTAGCAACACAAAAAGATGAATGGTTTCCTAATAATATCAGAAAACACAAATTTACTATTACTTATTTTCAGAAACTAGGTAGGTATGTACAGCATCCGGCGATAAATATTGCACATCGACCTTTGGAAAGAGACAATCGGCTAATTTCGGCTTCGTAGAGCGTTATCTCTGTCGCACACTACCAATGTGACGTTTTGTCAGTCGTTGTTTAAAATATATATTTAGAGTTGTTAACACCCCCAAAAAATTATTTAAAGTTGTACTGTACTATGGCATCTTTAGGAAAAAGAGGGAAACCTTTAAGAGGTCAGTCACGTGAAATTATCTACAATGTTTATAAATATTTTGTAACCGAAGCTGACAGATTTAAAAAAAAAATGAAGATGCAAATGTAAGTTGTTTCAAGAGCGAGTTGCAAATGCCACTGGAATTTCAAGAAGAACTTTGAACAATATACTAAACGAAGTCAGTACTGAAACACATTCTACTGCAATTAGAATTAGAAATTAGAATTAGCTCAGCACTCCAAAAAAAGGGAGACCAAAAAAGCAATTTCGTTTATACAAAATAATTAAATACGTAAGTAAACATAATGTGAACATGTTTTTTTTATTTTATTTTACCCCAACCTAAAGCCATCACTTATAGAAAAATTGGTGTATTTTAAACAAAGAATTGTCAAAAGAAGCAAATCATAATTGTTTTAACAGCTCCTAACAGATACCAGACTGTTTGTATTTCGTGCGACAGAGATAACGCTCTACGAAGCCGAAATTAGCCGATTGTCTCTTTCCAAAGGTCGATGTGCAATATTTATCGCCGGGGACTGTACTAGGTTGACTTGGCGCCGATATAATATTTTTGACATATTTTACATACAAAAATTGTCAGGCATCAAAATACCACGGATAAAAGATATAGGTGCTGATTAAAAATAAGCCCGTTAGGGCCTGTTTCACCACCTACTAAAGTTCCTATTAACTTACTTGGCAGATAATTTCATACATATGCTGTTACATTTTGAATTTATTCAGTAAGCAGTGGCTATTCGTACATCGTGAAAAAGGCCCTTAGTGTAAATAAACTGACTAAACTTATTTAGGAGAAAGCCACAGGGAGACATATAGTGACAAATGTTGATTGTTCTTCAGAAAGGTCAGGTGCGCAGTACTCGCAACTGGCGTGCGTGTATGAACAGAGGCCTTAGTGCGAGTTTTTATACTCACTCGATCGCGTTTACGTTATCGTTACCTTATGTCAATTCGTATGGAAAATTGTGTTTCCCATTACAGTCACCAGGCGGCGCTTATTCATTTTCAGTACAAACTGACGTTTACGTTAACGTGATCGAGTAAGTATAAAAACTCGCACTAAGCCCCCAGTGGGCTTAGTGCGAGTTTTATACTTACTCGATCGCGTTTACGTCATCGTTACCATAGGTCAATTCGTATGGAATAATTGTGTTTCCCATTATAGTCACCAGGCGGCGCTTATTCATTTTCAGTACAAACTGACGTTTACGTTAACGTGATCGAGTAAGTATAAAAACTCGCACTAAGCCCTCTGGTGTATGAACGTAAACGAGGCAAAGGAGTATGTAAGGATCGTAGCAGGTGGCGTTCTGTTGTTTCTGCCTACCCCCTTGGGAAGAAGGCGTGAATTTATGTATGTACCTATTTAGGAGAAGGCCACATCGAGATCGGACTAAAATTAAACACCATCTGTATGGTAATTATTTTATTATCTTAAATACAACGATTACAACATAAAATAACTCTTTTAAATAATTAACATTAAGCTTGTTCTTTTAAATTATCACATTAACACCAAAAGAACATTTAATTGAGACAAATGTGGAATGGCATAGTGTTTTAAATGTTAGTGCACTTTGGTACAAGGTATGGGTTACATGTAGGGTAACTTTTGTTCATAATTACGATGAAATATTCTACGTTTAATACAGATCCATTACAAATTAAAAATAACTAACAATGGGGATAAAACAATCTGAACACGAGACTACAGTGCTTTTAAATTGCATAAATATTTTTTCAAACAGCGGCTATATTTATATAAATCATAGTTTTCTTCGCAAATCCATAAGATATTAACGAACACAGCTGAATTGAAATTCATACCTGATCTTGATCATAGTCATACATAGGACTTCTTCAGCTTCACCATTATTTTATCTGTACGGAATCCATTTTCATCAATCTCAATTGATAGAAGAATCGTTATATATAAAATACTCAAATTCATTAAATCCATTTTTATCTTGTATTCCTTATAATTTCAATAAACAACAAAAACAAATCAAAATGCAGTACGACAGGTACTAAATTAATATACAAATACATGCTCTTGATTTACTCTCAGTAATCACTAACTCTAGTAAATAAAAAGTACCACAATATACTATACAGGGTGTATCAGAAAGGTGTGGTCAAATTTAAGGGTATGCTACAGACCGTCAAACGGAACAACTTTCTCCATCGGACCAACATCGTAATCGAGAAAAAATTATCAGCTGTCCCGTAAAAAACTTCAATACCTACTCGACCTAAATTATATGGAACGAGTAATTGAGAAAAAGACCAAGGTCTTCAACCAGTGCGTCCTGCCCGTTATGACATACGGTGCCGAAACGTGGACACTGACAGTCGGGCTGGTCCACAATTTCAGGGTCGCTATGCTCGGAGTTTCTTTGAAGGATAAGATCAGAAATGAAGGTATCAGGGAAAGAACCCGAGTTACCGACATAGCTTGCAGAGTAAGCAAGCTGAAGTGGCAGTGGCATCTTTGTCGAAGGACCGATGGTCGGTGGAGCAGGCGAGTCCTGGAGTGGAGACCGCGTATCGGCAAACGTAGTGTGGGACGCCCCCCAGCTAGATGGACCGACGACCTGAATAAAGTGGCTGGGACAGACTGCATGCGGAAGGCGGAGGACAGGGTGTTGTGGCGCAGACTGGGAGAGGCCTATGTCCAGCAGTGGACTGCGATAGGCTGAGTTGATTGAATCGAGAATTTTCTCGATTACGATGTTGGTCCCATGGAGAAAGTTGTTCAATTTGATGGTCTGTACCACATCCTTAAATTTGACCACGCCTTCCTGATACACCCCGTATAAAACAATACTATATATCACAATCTCGACCCTTCGACGATCACTCTTCAAAACTTCAATACTATAAAATCGTAATAAATAATTACATGCACGTAATTAATAATTTCGAACGCCTGTGGTCTTGTATTAAATGCTCCCGTGGTCTAGTGAAGTCTACATAAGTTATATATTAAAGAAATCTACTTAATGTAACCTTAGTCTAGAGTAATACATAGTCAATGACGCGCCGTAGTTATGTACTTATCATCGTATATACCACACAGTTAAACCATTACATATTGAAGTATTTTAAGTTGAAGAAAACGAGTATTTCTTCGGTCCCCTAGGAGTTAGTAATCTCGGCCGAATAATAACGAATATATTAATTTTTTTATTACGCTTAGAACTAGTAAGTAGATGAAATCGATTAGTCAGCTTAAAATATTTCAATTACAACTATATAAGCCAGGCACCAAACGGCATATCGAATACATGTGAATTATTGGCGATAAAACGAAATCATCGCGATGTATAAATACGATTCGATGCAAAAACAACAACACTGACTGAAGCTCTAATGGCTACGTACAGTGGAAGTCAGGCGCGCGCGCATACACTTAGCGATTTATCGTCACACGTCATACAATATCGTGTGGAAAAATAACGCTTTGAGATGTGCCAAACTAGTGACGTATTGAGAAACTCATTTTTATAATTGCAATGCTCATAAATAGGGTAAAATATTATGTAGTATCTATTTTAATTTAGAATATTGATTTGACTGGTTATACATGATGCGGGAGACTTTTACAAGGATTTTGCAAATGGTATGATAGAAACCCAGCATCATAATATTGTATGTTGTAAGTAGTTTTTACAAGTATTTAGTACTATGTACCTGAATGCTTAAATTAACCTTTTAACCGCCGGAGGAGCTGTGGTATTTGGTCGTAAATATACAACCCTGGCGAAATGGAAACGAAAATATTTGTCGGGTTAATCCAACATAAGCGGAAAGGCTTTTTAATTGCAACAATCAGGTTTAACCTACATGTTACTGAATACTTGATGCTCTTCGGATCTATGCTACGGACGAAGGGCCAATTTCACTAAACTCTATTAGTTATTAAATGCCTAGTTAAGCATTTTGACTGACTGTTTTGCATTGTACTTATGGCAATAGGACATTTAAACACCACAAATCACTAAATGCGTTTCGAGTTCAACATATTTAAAATATTCAAGGTATTTACAAGGCCTGGTTGAAAAGCCGGAAGGGGACGCCCTAGGAAGATAATACAGGGTGTAAAGGACAGCCCTCCGCAAACTAACAGGGTGCAGTTGAAATTGTCTCAGGAAAATTTTCATTTTTTCAAATTTTTTTTCAGTTACATTTTCATTATTTCAATGTAAAATTGCATTGTGTGTTCGCAGCACTCCATTTATGTAAAAAAAACAGCAAAAAAAAACCAGCAATGGATGTTGAAATACTCTAACCAACGACGCGTGAAATCAGCTGTTCACTTTCTGTCTAGCTACAGAGTTCATCGAACTCACCGCATACCTATTACCTACCCCTCCCAACCAGTAATAGACGCTCCGATTTGTGCACAAAAACACAAACAAATCAGGTTTATTGGAGTCCCTTAAAGTTCCTGAAAAAATTTCATGTACCGGTCATCTTAGTATGACATACTGAATTCACCCTATCACCTTATTGGTGATGTTCTTCAGAAAGGTCAGGTGCGTGTGCTCGCAACCGTCGTGCGTGTATGAACAGATGTATGAACGTAAACGAAGCAAAAGCAGTATGTAAGGATCGTAGCAGGTGGCGTTCTGTTGTTTCTGCCTATACCCATGGGAAGAAGGCGTGAGTTTATGTATGTATGTATATTTAAAATATATCAGCACCCTAATAACCACTTTCAATCGCAATCTGAATGATTTTGAAGCATATTGCTAATCCATTGCTTCATATGTTCGAATTTGTCTGCTCAACAATATAAATCATAAATAACGCAATGCCGGCTGGTTTGTTATTTTCAAACGATTGACAGAAATACAGGGTGGAAGGACATCGACGCGCAAACGGTTACCACGTATTCAGTACATCATTCTGAGCCCCCTGTACAACGAGTAACGTTAAATGCGCAAAACCTCTTAAGAGGTCATTGTACTCATCATTATGAACAACTTTTACTATTGGACCAAACATGAATTCGCGAAAAAAAAATCAGCTGTTCAGTACATTTTGACAAATTATGCGAACATAAATGTACGTTGTATGTTGGTCCAATAGTAAAAGTTGTTCATAATGATGAGTACAATGACCTCTTAGAGGTTTTGCGCATTTAACGTTACACGTTGTATAAAAAATTTTCATCGGTTATTGAAAAAAAAATCTGCTGTTCCATACATTTTGTCCGTGTAGGTATTGCACTATTGTAGGAAACTGCAGATTTTTGTTTTAATAACCGATGAAAAATTTCTATGTAGGGGGCTCAGAGTGATGTACTGAATACGTGGTAACCTTTTGCGCGTCGATGTCCCTTCCACACTGTATAATGATGGTTCAAATTCGTTTAGCCCTAAACGTATTTAGCAATTTGTAGTCATGACACTGGCCCTAAGTTGATTGTAGCTGAAACAGCAACAGTTACTGTAATAGCTATTGATATAGAAATCTAGTGACGATAAACCAGGCGGGTCTATACTGTGTGTGAATGAATCAGAGCGCGAACATGGAGTCGTGGTCGTTGTCTTTGTTGATCTGGCGGTGGCGCGGGGTGAGCGCGGCGGGGAGCGGTGGGGCCGGCGTGCCCGCCGTGCTGGGGGCCCCGGCAGGCGCGGCGGGCAGGCTGTCGGCGGCGGCGGCGCGCTCGGCCAGGAACTTGTCGAAGTCACTGCTGGTCACACTCTCCTGGGCCCCGTTAGCATCTGATGCCGCCTGCGGATCACCAAGCTTATTATGCAAAAGTTGTCTTTTATAAATACAAGGTGGAAGGAACATCATAGCGAAAAGTTTTACCATGGATTCAGTACATGATTGTAGCATACCCAGTGCTGATATTTTCGTCGGTTTTTGGAACAGCTGATTTTTTAGGGTTCCGTACCCAAAGGGTGCCTAACGGAACCCTATTACTAAGCCTCCGCTGTCCGTCCGTCCGTCTGTCCGTCAGCGGGCTGTAGGTATCCCATGAACCATAATAGGTAGACAGTTGAAATTTTTACAGATTGTGTATTTCTATTGCCGCTATAAAAAATCATAAAAATAAAATAAAGTTAAAAATTAAAGAGGGTCCACATAAAAGTAACCTGTTTTTTAAAAGAAGAAGTACTTCTTTAAAAAAAATATTGTACAGTGGACCGGTTTTTTAAACTGACCAATAATGTCAATGTTTCAGTCTTATCCAGGAACTGGGTTGTGGAGGTCAGATAGGCAGTCGCTCCATGTGAAAAACTGGTATTCAGCTGCATCCGGTTAGACTGGAAGCCAACCCCAATATAGTTGGGAAAAGGCTACGCAAATTCGATTCGATTTGATTTGAGATTCGAGGAGTGGATTACGAAGGATTCGTGGTAAGTTTTCGGCGCTTGATGGTCTGAATACATGGTCAATGTTTTCGTTATGATGTCCCGTTCACCATGCACAAGTCATTTATGTCATGTGCTTGACCATTTAAGCTAGTGTTAGAATTTTCACTATACCACCTCATTTTCCAGTGCATAGCATAGTTAACTATTTTTCCAAATAAGATAAAAAGTATATCTTGTATTATACTTATGATAAAGGCGTGAGTGCACCGTTTTAGCTTCTAATGAAAGGATTATATAAAAATCCCGTTCACATGAAAATGGGTCATATTTACACCATACTTACGTAAAATAAATAAAAAAAAGAAAATAAAATGATAAACATAAACACACACCTTCTCCTGAGCTAACCAAGCGGCTATTTCATCGATCTCCCTCTGATCCATGCCCGATGGCTGTCGAATGTTACAGAAACGTTAACATAAAATAATTGTTATATACAAAAGACAAAACAAACAATAAAATTATATGGAAAATAAAATTAATAGAGAGAAAAAGTTTTAGGTAAGTAATAGTTATATTTAACTTGGAACTACTGTAAAGTATAAATAATAGTTGAATTTAAATCAAAACTAAAAACTGTAATGGCGGAATAATACTGTATCGTATTGTGTCGAGGTGACATTATTTTAGTGATAACTAGCGACCCGGCCCTGCTTCGTACGGTTTTAAATAAAATGTCCGGAATAAGTTCTCTAAATGATAGTGAAAACCGCATCAAAATCCGTTGCGTAGTTTAGAAGAACAACGCGGCCACACAGACAGACACGAAAAGCGACTTTATTTTATATTATGTATAGATAGATAAGTCAAGACGATTTTACTAATAATTTCTACTATGAATTCTATTTGAATGTGTGTCAGAAGTGTGTGTCAGAAGCCCGAAAGTCTGACAACCAGTCTTACCAAGGGGTATCGTATTACCCAGTAACTGGGTTGTGGAGGTCAGACAGGCAGTCGCTCCGTGTAAAATACTGGTATTCAGCTGCATCTGGTTAGACTGGAAGCCAACCCCAACATAGTTGGGAAAAGGTTAGGCAGATTGATTGATTGATATTGTGGATACAAATATAGTATCAAAAGTTCGATTGTAATGTAAGCTTGAAAATAACGTCGTTTGTGAGAACCATTCTGACAATATATTTTGCAGGTTCACTTTCTGCTCGAAACGCTTACTTCAACCACTTATTTTTATTAAGGTAAAAGGTAAATAAGGTAATGATAACATTTGAATAACATCCTCACAATTTGATAAACTCATAATAAGTTAATGCGTAAGTAAGCACAACCAAGATTGAGGGAGCTGAAGTATTTAAATAGCCTCCCTCACTTTAACACACACCAAAACAGTAAAAAATAAAAACAACAATGTATTTAGTTAGTACACAACAATAAATTCATTCACACTTAACATCACATCGACATAACACGACACAGCATAAAATCTCAAAGCTATAGTTTGACCGATACCGCTGTACCGCGGGGGGCGGGGAGCCGTGATGCCGGAGCTACACTATGCGCTGTAACTCTTTAAACGTCGATTGCACACCTAGGTGTTCAGATAACAATAAAAAATCTATTATATCTGCTAATAGGCGTGCGACGGGTTAAACGCTTTAAACATCGCGGTATTGTTCCGTTCCGTCAATGCTCATTGAATTCACACCCCTCGTCCATAGGCCATAGAGTATTAGTAACTATTAAAAAGGCCATCGGCAATATGAATGCCGTTGTCAAATTATATCCGTAGTGGTGGCTACACCTACGGTTATCGCCCTTCAACGCGATGATCAACGGCGATGTCCCTATAGTGTAGCCCCTGCATGAGAGTTGACGAATGAGCGGCGGGACGCATTGAGCGTTGACGAATGATAACGCTCGAAGCGCACATACCTAAGGCGCGGTACAGCGGTATCGGTCAATATGGCACGACGAATTGTAGAAAAAGTTCGGTCGTGCCTTTCTAAAGCTCGATGTGTTATATTAACGGCCAGGAATTTTAAATGCTATACGTACCAGAGGTTGTCCTTGTGTGGCTCTCTGGCTGGCAGCCGAGGCCAGACCGGTCGATGACTGTTCTTCCAAGTTGTCTGCGTAACTGCTACCGCTGTAATTAAACATGCATATTTAATATTATAAATGCGAAATTAACTCTGTCTGTGTCTCTCTCTGTGTGTATGTGTGTCTGTCTGTCTGTGTCTAAAACCTGTGTGGTGTGTTACCTTTTTTACCAACAAACACTCGGTAACATTGTCTATGAGCACGATGTTATAAAATTAACTGTTTTACTTTCGCATACGATTAGATCAGTATCGCGATAAACCAAATAGTTTGTTATGTACACTTAAATTTTGTTGAGATCAATTTGTTGTCTCATTCCCAAAAAAGTCTAGCCCTACCCTAGTTTTTTTTTTTTTTTTTTATAAAACCAGATTTATAGAATAGATATTGACACGGAAAATCGACCTATTTCTTGAAAGGGGTTATACTAGAAGTTATTAACAACAAATTAAGTCCAGTTATCTAGGGGTAAAAAAACCGCTAATAAAGTTAATAACATTTGTATCTTTTTGGAAAGTTTATGTAACCAGTTAGTAATTTTACTAATTTGTAATAATAAAAATGATTGCTTCTATAGACCTTTTATTTCTGAGATTATATAAGTATTGGACAAACATTATTTTCATCACTCATTTTTCAGCTTTCAGAAGAGTATCAATTAAATGTTTAGAGTGGAGTAGTTTTTTTTTCATAATTGTTTTTGGTAACAAGTCAGAAAATTTAAAAAAAAGTCGAAGAACCTTTACAGCTCATAAAAGTCGTAACGATCCAGTTTTGACACCTAGTCAACTTATAGTTATTTATGCAACTGACGTATAAGAAGGGGTATTAAAACACGAATGTGGGATTATCACACGAGGCGAAGCCGAGTTTGATAATAGTATCACATGAGTATTTTAATACCTAATTATGTGCAGTTGCATACAAGACTTTATATACATCCATGTTATCAATCCTCTATAAAAGGTTCTGAAACAGTTTTTTGCAATACTAATAATCGTATCGAACATGGCGGCCGGCGTAGTATATATATATAACATAGTATACGACGTGAATTCGAATAAGTTATTTTTTTAAAATTACGGCGCTGTTGTAGTGAAACGCGCGTGCATTACAATGTTCTTTTTTTGAAAACGAGTTGCATTATGAAATTCAGTACAACATTAAAACACCCGTTTGGATGCTATTATGGTTACCATGGTTACTATGTCACTGGCTGTTTTAATGTTGGCAATAAGCTAACTGTTTCAGAAACTTTTATAGAGGATTTATAGCATGGGTGTAGATAAACTTAATTTGTTGCTAATGACCTTCTAGTATAACCCCTTTCAAGGAATAGGTCGAATTTCCTTGACACCCTGTATAGAAGTACACTCACCCAGTCTTGGAGTTCTCATAGGTGAGGTTGCGCGACTGCGCGAACATATCGAACTCGTCCTTAGAGCTGCCCGGGGACTTGTCCGGCTGAGCGTCCTTCACGGCTGGAATTATTTATTGATAAATTAATATTAATACAGGGTGTAATTGTAATCACCATTTTCCTTTAAGGGGTCACTGTACTCATCATTATGAACAACTCTTCCTATGGCACCAAACCTGAAATCGCGAAAAAAAAGTCAGCTGTTTCCTACATTTTGACGAGTTATGCGAACTATTACGTTAACACTGTTACTGTTATTAATTACGTTAGTTACTCGAGGATAACGGTGATTAAAATTACATCCTGTATATATTTTGTGCATCATAGTACTCTAGAAGTATAACTAACGAAACGAATTAATAATAAATTTATTGAAACGAAAAACTCAGGTTTACAGAAACTCTGTGTTTGATAACAACTGCATTAGTATAATACTGTGTCGCAGTCATTAACGCCCACCACCAAAAAGTCGTGACAAAAGCAAACTAAAAGACTAAAAACAAAACAAAAGTTGACTTACTCAATTTAGCAATATCAGGTACATCATCGCTGAGATCAATCAAGGCATCATCTTCAGGCTTCTTTGCTAAAATTATACGAAAAAAAAAAATGATTGGAGACAAAAAAAGGGAGAATCAAATTAATTAACACTGCGGTACACTAAACGCCGTAATAACAATAAAACTACTGTTACAAGTTTGTACAACTACAAGTGAAAATATTTTTCTAAAAGTTTTGAGTGACGGATTGAAATGTTGCCGTACCTATAAGCCCGTGCGCGTACGGCGGTGCGGTGGAATGCGTTCCGTTAGTTCTGCCGCACTGGGCGGGGCCTACAGTAACAAAACGCATGCGTTTATCTTACCGCAGTGCGCGCACTTCAAAGACATTCCATACTTCACAGATTATGCGTTAGAAAAACGCACCGCAGTGCGCGCAGGGCCTTAATGTTGCTTATTTCGTATGGAAACTAAACAGTATTTTTACCAAGGTGAGATGTCAGATGTTACACGTCTATTTCTACGCTCAAATCATGTGCTGAATTCATGGTTACAGTTTGCGCGCCGAAGTCCCTGCCACCCTGTATACTAAGTAAATCTATAAACTAACGTGAGGCAGGAGCATTAGTTCCAGGTATTCCCATGGCAGCGCCCAAGATGGCTGATGGAGTGGCCACGCCAGTTGCAGCATTCCTGAAAAAACACAAATTCGAATAGTTAAAAACCGGCCAAGTGAGTGTCGGGCCACGTGCAGTAATAGGGTTCCGTAATTGCGGACTAAGAAGAGGGCTTTTTGTTGCTTAATGAATATTTGACTTTTACTCGTAAACTTGAAAAGCCTACTTAGCTGTTATAGTTTTCCTTTTAACTTAGTTATACATACTACTACCGTGAATTTTTTCACCCATCTAAAACTATCCGTTTATCTGGCAGGGGGGACTTGATTCTAACAAAAATTAGCACTTTAAAGCTTAATATTTCAGAAACGGATCCCTAAATCGAAAAATTGTTTTCACAAACCCGCAATATTTTTGAAAGACCCATCCAACAACACCCTACTACACCATGGGATGGATGAGAAAAAAAAAACATCCCCACTTTCCGTGTACAGAAGGTACCCCAAAAAAATTTTTTTTCATGATTTTATTTTATCACTTTGTCGGCGTGATGAATATGTATATCCATGACAAACTATAGCTTTATAGTACTAAGAGTCTCTGAGCTAAGGTGCGGACGGACAGACAGACAGACGGACGGACAAAGTGAAACTATAAACCCTCCCTCCCTTCTTGTTGACTACGGAACCCTGAAAATATAATTGTCTAGACATGCTTGTGAGTAAGTTGGCTTCAAAGTGCAGCGGGTGTGCAATAGCCGCTCGAGACTAGTTTCAAGATAGCCTAAGAACTAATGGCGATACGATTTTTTACAGCATTTCGGTTCCTTTTAGTTCGGTTTGCTGATGCGGTTGAGTCTGATAGAGTATGAAGGTTGGGCCACCGTCGTACACATTCAAGAAGTTCCTGTGATGTTTCTAACATGTCGCCTTACTGCTAGGCAGATTATTGTCCTCCAACCTACCTGTTGTTAACGAAGCGGCCGTGTCTCAGCAGCAGGTTGTTGAGCCGGTCGTTGGCGTGCAGCAGCTCGGCGGTGAGGGGCGACTCGCCCGCCAGTCGCCCGATCAGCTCGGCCACGCGGCTCTGCATGGCGCGGAGTGTGTCTGCGAGCTCCTGCAAGTACGGAAATAAAAGATGAAAAACATAGCAAGCAACAAGATAATGACAACTAGACAATTCAAAAGTGCCTGTAAATGGTTTAATTAAAATAAATCCTAAAAATCAACAAAAAAAACATAATATCACGCCTATTTTTGACAATGGAAAAGGCAGAAGTGTACACGAACATTTCGCTAGTTATGTTATTTATTTAAGACATATACAACATAACAGATCTATATAAATAAAAATAAAATAGAACACGAGAAATTAGCAAAATTTACAAAATAAGAAACAATGTAGAGATTAAAATGCAATCAATAGAAAACTACAACTTTTTACTTACCCATCCTTCATTCATCGTCTCACAGAATCTTAAACATTCACGACACACATCTATCCACCTAAATCATCATAGTCAAGTCATAATACGGCGTTGATATCAAAAGAGTATTAGTAATTCCCGTGTTATAAAAGGCGAGTCGAAAGCCGGTCACAAATTCTGACTCCGGACAACTACTGAGAATTTTCTTCAGGAGAAACACAATATCACAGCACAGCCCGAGTATCAAACTCGAAGCAGTCATCATACACCATCATCATCATCATCATCATCATCGTTCATTTATAAAAGTGCAGTCTTTAAACTCAATACACTACTGTGACAAACTACTTATTTTTAAACCTTGACACCAATAAACGGTTGATAACTTTTATCTGTCATTGGCATGTTATTTACATAACAACAAAAGGTTTCCTTGTACGGTATTTTAACTGTAAAACCTGAATGATAATGTTTTAAATATACTTGCAATTTCCCGAAAAGCGTCCAAGCGTCGCCAAGGATGAATCATATACCAAACTAGCTTCTGCCCGCGACTTCGTCCGCGTGAAATTTATTTTTTGCTCGACCCACCCCGTCGCATAGCATTGCCTACCCGCGCTATTACTTCGTTTTCACTTAGCGTTCTTTCAGACTTTTTTTTCTTTTTGCTCGGCACCTAAGGGTCCTAGAGTGATGTTAAATATGCCTTCTATAAGATTTGGGCTATCATTAATGCAAAAAGATTTTTTAAAGTCCGACTGGTAGGGTAGTTCCAGAGTTTAGCTCGTTCCTTCACCACATCCCCTTCCGCTACCTCTCCCTCCCCCTCTCACTCACTCTCACACCCCCTTCACCACTTCCCCTTCGCTCTCTTTCTCTCACCACACCGTCCCCTTCCTCTCCCCTTCTCCTCCACCTCCGGCTCACCCACCCCTCCCCACCCCTCAGCCTTACCATGTCTTCCTCCTCTCCTCACCAATTCCTGCCCTTTCTCCCTGCGTCCATCATCCTCCCCCTCACACTCCTCACCACCCCTCCCTTGCCCCTCCCTCCGGGGTAGTAATAATGACAAACTTAGGCAAACATTTGTGCCAAGTTTCAAGTCAATTAAAACCAAATGAATAACATTTTTCATGTAAATTGTATTCCCTGTTTTCACCCCCACAGGGGTGGAATTTAAAAAAATGGTTTGAGATATTTCCATAGCTTGACTCAAAGATTATTTACACCAATTTTCGAGTTAATCAAGCCACGCAGTAAAATCCTCCCCTGTGAAATTGACTACCCCTTTTCACCCCGTTAGAGGTAGATTTTCGAAAAACCCTGACACATTATTCTTTATTTTTGGTTTTAAGTATAAATACTGAGTTTTGAGTTAATCGGATTGCGCGTTAAATTTTTTTCATACAAACTTTGAGACCCCCCAGTTCCCCTTTAGGGGGTAGTTTAGAAAAACAAAAAATCACAAAAAACATAATTTACTTACATAAATATTCGTGCCAAGTTTCAAGTTTATTAACTCAAGTAATAAGATTTTTCATACAAACAATATCCCCCCGCTTTACCCCCTTAAAGGTCGAATTTCCAAAAACCCTTTCTTAGCGGATGCCTAGGTCATAATAGCTACCTGTGTTCCAAATTTCAGCCCAATCCGTTCAGTGGTTTCAGCTGTGTGTTGATAGATCAGTCAGTCAGTCAGTCAGTAACGCTTTCCTTTTATAGATATAGATGAAAGGGTACAATGTACTGTTCAAACATGCAGAAGGGCATCAAAATCTGTCCAAGAGATTTCGAGATATGATAGCTTATTTTTGTCTCAGAAGATACTACGGATTTTTGATTTTGCTTAATTGTCGAGTACTATTAATGAGAAGAGCTCGTGGCTAAGTAATAACAGCCGCACGGGTCGATCCATCAGGTTAAGTTTCGCTTGCCGGGGTTGGTCAGTGGATGGGTGACCATCTTTACACACCGAGACTCTTCCGTGTCTCGGAAAGCACGTTAAGCCGTTGGTCCCGCTGTCATTCGTTGATCTTTGACAGTCGTTACGGGTCGTCAGAAGCCCGAAAGTCTGACAACCAGTCTTACCAAGAGTATTACTCAGTTAGTGGGTTGTGGAGGTCAGATAGGCAGTCGCTCCATGTAAAAGACTGGTATTCAGCTGCATCCGGTTAGACTGGAAGCCTACCCCAACATAGTTGGGAAAAGGCTAGGCAGATTGACAGATACTTACATTGAGCAGTTCAATGTCGCTGTCGTGGTGTGCAGTATGAGGCTGGGTAGTGAGCTCGTTGAGCATGTCATTCATCACGTTCATGTTGCCATCTACCACCGCCAGGTCGGCCCGTAGCTTGTTGGTCTGACTTTCTGACAACGTCACCTGTGAACAATGAGACAGGTATAAGCAATAAGAATAAAAACTATAAAGAAGAACGTTTTCATGAATAGACCCCCAACTAACAAACTAATGTTAAGTTAACGTAAACAAGTTCGATTAGTTTTTTTTAAGATTGGTCGTATAAGCGTAAACATAAACGTTTATAAAACGCGAATTACACGACAATATTATCGTTAGTAGTAGGTAGTTACGTCGAAGTCAGCCAATGGTGCCGATTCTCTTGTCACAAATGCCTCTAAACTAGACTAAAAATCACCAAAATTTAGTTTATTCCTGTCAAATGACGATTTCCCATGACAGCACTAAGATGACACTAAATTATGGATGGCAATTTTGCTATTCTGAATTTGACGTTTTTCACCTAAAATTTTGATTGTCAAACTAAATCAGACTATTTTTAATTGCAATTAAAATGGTGTGGAATAAAATTAGTTGTCATGAACTAAAATTCACACCAACACCTTGACTTCAGGTGCAAAAACAGTACTATATCGTTTTTTTTCTTATCTGCTTATATCTCAAAAATGGTGTGTCCTATCGCAAAAATAATCAAAATTTTGCCCCTCTTTACAAGACCCATAGCCACCTAAAATTCTACATGCATGCATCTTCTCCGGCGCAGCGGGCTCGCATGGTGCGTGAGCCTTATTACAGCTGGAGGCTGCCCTAAGCTCCCAGCGCACCTCCGGCTCTAAAAAAAACACCCTCGTGGTAGGGCAAACAAGTACAACGTGGAGTCGCGATTGTCAAACTCGATTTTAGTTATTTCAAAATTGTTTGCAGAATACTTAGCTTTTAAGATTCTCATAGCCAAAAGTAAGAAATTTTAGTGATAGTTTACCCAACTAAACTACAAGAGAATTGGCACCAATGACCGCAGAACGTTTTATAAAAGTGAAAAGACCGATTTTACGGTTCAACATTACTTAACTATAAAATGGAAGTAATAAATTTTTCCGAAGTCATGGCCACGATATCAGACTAGCATTGAAGACAAAAGACTTGACTGATTATAACAAGTACGGTGATAATAGCCTACACATAAATTGAATACAGTAATCTACACTTAGCTACTTTCATAGATTATATTGAAATTAATGATAATTAAAAACAAAGATAACAGGCAGACCAAATTGACTATCGATAGCAATAATTGCGCTTATAATTAATTAATTATGCATTCAAGAGCTTCCACGAGTGACGTTACTGTACGTCTGGCGCAATCTCGCAGTCAACCTAGCAACCTTGTTGACTGGTTAATATTTTCACCATCCTAGAACTGAATAGATTTATAAAAGATAATTTTAGAGGTAGTAGAGCTCCTTGAAAATAAACAGAAAAGTAAAGGGTCGTGCGCATTCGCAGTGTGACGTCATAGACAAATTATATCCTGACTTAAATGGGGCAAAGTACATCGGTAACCCAGGTACCCTCCGTGAGGTTGTCAGTAACATCAAGGCGCTGCTGGCCTTCTTTGAGGAGCTGGGTGGATAGAATAATCGATTTTCCCACCCATACGCAAAATACGCGCACTGTCGTGGAGTTGCGGATACCAGCCGATATTACTTATCCTGCCTTAAAATTGTTATAAATATGATCTATATTTTATATGCTCAACCATTACTCTAGCAATAAAAGTCTCACAGTTATTAGCACTTGAAATCTTACATGTTCTTGTCGGTCATAAATATTGAACTTAGGTACCATCAGTAAACTGCACGAAAAAGTTTTCACATCATCTTGAACACTCTTTTAGTGCCCACCAATCTTTCATAACAAAACAATAAAATAAATATCAATTACTTACGGTGCCAAGGATTTGTTCCTGGCTAGGACGGCTAGGCGAAGTTTGCGGCATAGCTGATCGTTGAGGCGAGCCAATTATCGGATCACCACCGTCTGGCACACTCTGCACAAATTAACTCATTATCACTCTCTGATCTATGCTTTTAACCTGCACGAAACTCTACATCAAAACAAACTGGTTTGAGCACTCCTAGTTTAGCTAGATTATTATCACGTTTTCTAGATCCTTATCAATAACTTACCTAATGTGGCACCTATGTTTGGTAATATTGTTAAAAATATAAACGAAGTTGATTTGGTCACTACACCTATGATACTAAACGACTAGCATCATAAAACGTATTATGAGATTAAAAAATCGATTATTGCATGGGAATACAAAATGCATTCTGCAGCTGATTGGAATAATATGGAGATTCGAAACCCTTTTAACGTTTTTAACCGACTTCCAAAAGGAGGAGCTTCTCAATTCGTCGGAACCTTTTTTTTTATGTATGTTCCCCGATTACTCGAAAATGGCTGGACCGATTTGGATTTTTCTTTTTTGTTCGAAAGGATATACTTCCCAAGTGGTCCCATGATCATCAAGTCAGGATCTGACGATGTGATCCCATGGAAATCGAGGGAAACCCTCAAATTTTATGGGCACACCTATATTGATTTCGGTATTTTTTATAGTAACTCGTGCATTTGCTCTCGGAAAGTACCATTCGGTGAACTGGAACTGATGATGAAGACCACAGAGGGCCACCACACAGGTTGCGATTCGATTACTTTAATATGGTTTATGCTCATCAAAATGCATAATGGTAATGGTGACTTCACCATGAGCTCCAGTTCTCCTGGTTCTTACTAGGAGAACTCCTCAACAATTAACGTCCCTGCATCGGGAAAAGCAATATTTTGTAAAACGTGATGAGCAGTCAACTGCTCATCACGTTTTACAGCAGTTGACATTGGGTTATTGTAACTTAGATAAATTACGAACTGAACCACTAAAAAGTGAAAAATAAAAACTTTTTTACAAAAAAAAAAACCGACTTCCAAAAAAAACACTACAAAGTGAAAAATAACTTTAATTTCGGAAGTCGGTGGCAAAAAACTAAAATACAGATCCAAAGACACTGACTTCCGAAATTAAAGTTATTTTTCACTTTGTAGTGTTTTTTTTGGAAGTCGGTTTTTTTTTTGTAAAAAAGTTTTTATCAGATTTGGATCCATCCAATAGGGATTTTTTATTAGATTAGAGTTATTGGGTTATGCGACAGTTGCCGACCACATCAACACTATTATCATGAAAATCATTCCGATGTCTAGCAGGTACATTTAATGACAACATTATCTTTAATTTCTATTTCAGTAGTGGGTAAACAAATGCGGTCAGGGATAAGCTTTATATATTTGTAGGTACATACATACTACATAGGTAATACAATACTATGCTCATAAAAGCGGCAAACGGTTTGTTAAATGATTTTAATTATCAACATGTAACATAGTAGGATAAAAAGTCGGCTAGTATTTCATTTCATTTTATTTTACCTATTACCTTATGGTGTGGGTAGTAGTAACCGCGAAATTTAAATATCTTTGCGTTTTTTGCAAATTGCAGGTCAGTGTCAAATTGTATCTTGATCAAAATATGATTCGCGACTATATATGTATAAACACAAGAATCATCAATACATGTCTCTAAGTTAGATTTGTTCTATTTTGATCTAAAATCAGATCAACCTGACAATATCAATCTGCCTAGCCTTTTCCCAACGATGTTGGGGTCGGCTTCCAGTCTAACCGGATGCAGCTGAATACCAGTATTTTACATGAAGCGACTGCCTATCTGACCTTCACAACCCAGTTACTGGGTAATACGATACCCCTTGGTAAGACTGGTTGTCCCAGTAACCCATAACGACTGTCAAAGATCCACAAATAACAGCCGGGACCAACGGCTTAACGTGCTTTCCAAGGCACGGAGGAATCTCGGTATGTAAAAATGGTCACCCATCACTGACCAACCCCGGCAACCGTAGCTTAACCTGAAGGATTGACCCGTGCGGCTGTTATTACTTAGCCACGAGCTCATCAGATCAAGCTGACACTGACCTGCAAATTGTAAAAAAACGCTAGAAAATTTGAATTTCGCGATCAACCACTGCGGATATAGAAAAATTCTTAAAGAAACCTTTGCACTTACAATAACTAAGTAGTTACTGATAATATTCGGAAATAATTCTTTTAAACTTTTTACGCGATTTATGCTTACTTACATTGTTTCAGAATGACTCATTTCAGTTTCGTTATCGGTCGGAACATGAATTTAACGTGTGACGATGAGTATAAAGCCCGATAAGCAATAGATAATAGATAATATTCCAGTTTTTATCATAAACTTCGAACGATACATACCCTCTGCGGTGTGAATATGGGCGCCATTGCATCTAAATCCGTCATGGGGAACTCCACACCTTTGGTTCTCAATTCAGTGTAGATTTGCACGACACCCTGAAATAATGTTTACTTGATACAATATGATAATTATTTTTTTTATTACTGTTATGTATATTATTTTGTGTGCCTCATAATTAGTCTGTATGGAACAGTAGATTTTTTTCGAGATTTCAAGGTTAGTCCACCTTGAAATCTCGAAAAAAAAATCAGCTGTTCCATACATTTTGTCGATTTAAGTGAACACAAATGTATGGAATAGCTGTTTTCTTTTCACGATTTCAAGGTTGGTCCCATAGAAAAAGTTGTTCAAAATGATGAGTCCAATGACCTTTTTGGGTTTATACAAAAACTAATGTTGTCTTGAGACAACTAATACAAATAAAATAATGCATTATGTCATGACAGTTATTATTAAAATTACCTCTTGTATCGCATCCAGTAATCGGATTATAGTGCACGCGATGTCATTGGTAGTTTTAAGGCATTTAAATAAATAAATAAATGTCGTAAAATATCTCCGATATAAACTTTAAAGTTTCGACATTACATAATATTACTATTAGGTCATTCGCTTTTTAAATGAACTAAGTGCCTATACTCGTATACTATCTCTAAATACGTGAGTTGAGGAACCATTAATTGGATTATGGCTTAAGCTGTTTCAGTAGTTTGTGTAATAAAATCGGTTGTTTGGGACTTTGAACTGAGAACCGTTTATAGAAGCGTTTAAGCCTTGTACTAATCGACAGGACCGTAACTGACGCTAAACGGAAATCAGAAAGATCAATTAATTGACATCGTCAAACCTTCGACTGGTCTTGCGACTAAAAGTCTAGTGACACCGGACACGTGTCGAATGACAATACACTATGTTCACAACTATGTTGCAGCGACGGCATAGTAAAATGTTGTCACCTATCTAGCATAGTGAAAATCAATCAATCTGCCTAGCCTTTTCCCAACTATGTTGGGTTCGGCTTCCAGTATAACCGGATGCATCTGAATACCAGTATTTTACATGGAGCGACTGCCTATATGACCTCCACAACCCAGTAACTGGGTAATACGATACCCCTTGGTAAGACTGGTTGTCAGACATTCCGGCTTCTGACGACTGTCTAAGATCCACGAATGACGGCCGGCACCAACGGCTTAACGTGCTTTCCGAGGCACGGAGGAGTCTCGGTATGTAAAGATGGTCACCCATCCACGGACCAACTCCGGCAAGCGTAGCTTAACCTGACGGATCGGCCCGTGCGGCTGTTATTACTTAGCCACGAGCTCTTTTATAGCCTAGTGAACATCGCAGGATAATGTTAGCTCTTACATCATACACAGTAATATCATTGGTAAAGAAACGGATCCCGCCTAAGTATTTCCTATAAAGTTTTTTACAGTACTATAGGTCAATGAGCAACATTGATAAGATGCGCACTATCTTATAGATAAGAAATCTTTTTTGGAGTTTTCCTTTCAATACATGTTGATGGAAGGGAGGTTCCCGATAGCAATCGGGTTTGCTTCGTGCATTGACCGCTCCCCGATTCCTATCTGATATGAGACGGTAAGGAAACATTTTATAAAAACAATAGGCTGTTCTGATTGTATGAGGACAATCAAATTCGCTGAAATGCTATTCTGATATGATGAGACGATATAAATGAAGGCATTGGACTTATAATAAATAATAATAATATAATATAAATAATAATAATAAATATAAAAATAACTTGATCAAAATCTTCACCTAACTGGGTTTGTAATGAGTATGTTTTCAAAAGCAAGAGCCGCCGGCATACATACAGTCACCTGCATTAATTGAGTACCAACCACACGCGCATTAAAATTCCTTTATAAGTAGGTGGTAACCAATTAATGCACACGTCGATAGGTACCTACATACGTCCGCTTCAAACATTTTCGGAAAGAAATAGCGGCATAATAATCTCCTCAGCAACATGATTTAGCTATTCAATTGTTATGTGCATACAAAACTGATGAGTGATGACCTATACAATTGAAGCTGAATTGGCGAAGCAATTGAAAGTATTGACCTTCTCAATATTCTGAACTAGGAATGTATCTATGTGTTTGACGTCAAGACACGTCTAATAGAAAAAGTAAGTTGGCAGCAATGGAAGTGTTACTGTTGCCATGAGATATCTACTTAAGTACATAACTTCGCGAAAATCCTAAGTTTACTTAGTTTTAAATATGTTTTTACTTTTTACCTGTAAATCAGGCTGATTCTGGAAAGCGTCAGCCCAACACTGGATGAGGCTAAGCACTTTCTCTTGCACAACTGTTGGAGGATCATTCTTGGGACCAATAAGTTTTACCTGAACAAAAGAAAGTTAAAATAATACTAATTTAAAAAAAAAACAGATGATGCTTCTTGATTAAGTATATGTTTTAATGATGAAGGACATTTTGCTTATCAGAACCTGATTTCCCAAAAAATATTGATAAAAATTAAAACAATTTGCCTGTGCAACTGTTTTTTCGTTGTTTTTTGTCAACTTTCCTACATAGGCAGAATTTACATAGATGTGTTAATTAAACTAGTTTTGATAATATATGTACATACATAATGTAACACATTCGGCTCTGAAGCAAAAAAACAAGTTTATTTATATATGAAACTATCCTAGTTGTGGTCACAACATTCCACGAAATATTATTCTTTTCAAAAATAGTATCACTTCTGTATCCCTCAAAGGGTTAAGCAGCTTACACCCCGTAAGTACGTACATTGCGCTAGTTTTGTTCCGAGTCCCAAGTAATAGTGAGCAAGCCTATCTTGCAATAGGGATGATGACTACATTTTTTTTTACCGTCATGTAGTTTATTAAAAAAATATTGGACACGTATTATTTCTTTTTTTACGTAATCAAAAGATTACAGCGATACACAGTTAAAATGTGGCATGACGTCACTCCTTGCTAGATTTTATACGTAATTTGCTGTAGTTGTGATTGTGACGTACTGTCTAATATTTTTTTATTATCCAACTGACGGCCTAAATAGAATTTATTTTTTTTTACTCAGAAAACATCCACCTATTACAGGTACATTTATAACGTTAGCAAGCAGTAGACCAATGAGGCATCCTATTACAAATCTTACAAAACGAATACAATACAATACAATACTGTGCTATGTAATGTAATGCATCATTAAGACATAAAAAGGCTCTTATACAAACACTACCAAAGATCGAGAGATTAAAAATGAATTAACATCAAAACAGGTTTTAGAATCTGTAAAAAATTATCAATTACTCTAGCAACTAGAATAGTAAACTGGCATCATTATTTTTGCATAAAAACATAAACCATTTATAACAATACATAAAACTATGACAAGTACTAATAGGTACTACTAATGAATGCAGTCTAATATTGCATAACACAGCAACCGCACATGCATCCAAGGTATGTTAGGTGAGCCTATGAATCATATTATGCTAATGACTAATAAACTAATTAAAAGGAAACAGCGAAGAATATATAAAATGCATACTAAGATACTATAGTCTGTTTAGTAACATCACGCCTGAATTCCCTGAAGGATTAGCCAGAGGTGGACCTATACAGAGTGATTGGAAGATGGTTGCAAAGCTTTAAGGCGAAGATAGTACAGACAATTTAGAACCATTTAAGCCATGGTTGTCTTAGACATAGTCTTACCATTTTTTTTAACCAAATTTTTATGATTTATATTCGAAATTTAATTCGAAAAATAGAGAATCCTCAAAATTTTAACTAAACTGCTTATTTAAGGCCAAATTGAATGATAAATGAATTCATTTTTATTTTATTAAAGTAAGCAATCTAGCAAAACATGTTTTAGGGTCAGCGCAGACAGAACGGAGCGCAGCGGAGAGGATTTTATTAACGCACTTGAAAATAAACTTTAAAATTATTAAAATAAAGTGCATAAATGCTTGAACCTGACAAAAAATTCTCGCGCGTCCTCGAAGATACGCGTGCGTGAATCCCGCGCGGCGTAAGTAAAGAAAAAAATGCCCGAGACCGCGCGGGGATTATTCCTCTCTGTTTGCGCTGGCCCTTAGGCTTTAATTAGTCTGCCTAAAATTTTAAATTTCTCCCTCAAAACTGAGCGATTATCAAACATGTTTTGAAAAAGGTTTGAACAAAAAAGCACGCTCTGTTTTTTTTAAAATAAAATTTACAAAAAGTATTTATGAATTTTTAATTTTTTTATGAAATTTAAATGTCTGTAAAAAAAGTCTAACGACACAACACATGTTTTGCTAGATTGTTTACACATTAATTTAATAAAATAAAATAAAAATGAATTCATTTATCATTCAATTTGGCCATAAATAAGCAGTTTAGTTAAAATTTTGTGCGTTTTCGAAAAAAAACATAAAAATTAGGTTAAAAAAATGGGTAAGACTTCGTCTAAGACAACCATGGCTTAAATGGTTCTAAATTGTCGGTACTATCTTCGCCTTAAAGCTTTGCACTTATCTCCCAATCACCCTGTATAATACACCCACATTTCGACAGTTATGCTCGCCTTAAAGCTTTGCACCTATCTTCCAATCATCCTGTATAATACACCCACATTTCGCCCAACATGTTCGCCTTAAAGCTGTGCACCTATCTTCCAATCACCCTGTATAATACACCCACATTTCGCCCGTTATGTTCGCCTTAAAGCTGTGCACCTATCTTCCAATCACCCTGTATAATACACCTACATTTCGCCAGTTATGTTAAGACCCTTGTAATAGGGGCGAGCCTATTGCCATCAACCAGGTACAAATCTAGACTTTGGGCTGCTACTGAGAAATTCCAGATGGAAAAACCCAATTACACTGTGCCTGACCTGGGATTCAAACCCAGAACCTCACGCTCAGCAGTAGCTCTTGCGACCACTAGACCAACGAAGCAGTCAAACATTTCCATTTTATTAAGAAACATCATTTGTTTTTACACATTTGACTCACACAAGATTTATTGACAGACCGACAGAATATTCGGAACAGGAAAAGTGGCAGACATGCATAATACTAAGTTATCCTATATATATAAATGTTTTTTGTTATATTATAGGTACGTTGTTATTACATTTCTACATGATTAACTTGAACTAATTCTTGAGTATGAACATACACTACTATACACTAGTATTAGATGCTTCAATGCATGAATCTGTGTCTATTTTAACTAGGTATTATTTTCTATTAATACTTGGATGAAAAGTACATCAAAACAAGGTAGCACTGCTGATTAACCTTCAAGAGATAAAACTTATTATCAGTTGAACTATAAAACTGAGATATCAAATGAACAAGTGATTCATAGTAACAGATCTACACATTAATTGTATCATTGGTTTTCTCAATGTTTACCTGCTATGCAAAGTTGCTATAGACCTGTTTTTAAGAGGTGTGTCCATTAAAATGTGATAAATTGACAGTTTCACAATAATGTGCTGGCAGCTTAGCATTTGGATGAAAGATAAAGATGTGGCATATATTCATAACTTTCAATCTTATTCATCATCTGCCCAGCCTTTTCCCTAATATGTTGGGATCAGCTTCCAATCTAACCAGATGCACCTGAATACCAGTATTTTACATGGAGCAACTGCCTATCTGATCTCCACAACCCAGTTACTGGGTAATACAATATCCCTTGGTAAGACTGGTTGTCAAACTTTCAGGCTTCTAATGACTTGTATCATCTGTCAAAGATCCACAAATGACAGCCAGAACTAACGGCTTAACGTGCTTTCCGAGGCATGGAAGAGTATCGGTATGTAAAGATGGTCACCGGATGCGTGGTGGGTGGATGGGATGGCAGCAAGCGTAGCTTACCCTGATTGATCAACCCATGCAGCTGTTATAGTAAACTAATACGTTAATAATTTTACTGGTTAAATGTGGGTGTACCCCTGGGAACACAGGAATATTGTGTTTCATAGTTACAGCTGCCAAGAGTTTCTCTCTGTCACCTTGTAATAATGTTATTGGCCTTTAAGAATTATAATCTTAGTCACATATCAAATGCATACATTGGTACTAACAGATATTAGATAAGGCATCATATTTTGTATGTCTTGTTTTGCTGTGGTTACTGCTGATTATAACTATGGTAAAAATTGATGCTATTTTTATTATAGCTACTTCAGCAAAGAAATAATCAAAGTGCTTACCAATTCAGATATGAATTCCTTATTGCAAGCCAGAATATGAAAAGACTTTCCACAGTTTTTCACACAGGTTTCAAGAACAGTAAGAGTATACATGACAACTGTGTAATTCTTTCCAGCACTCTGTGTCAACCTCTTTCTAATAGCCTTTATGGCATCTTTGGGACCGTCCGTGCTGCTGTTCACAATATCACATATTTCCATATTAAGAGCCCAGTTTTCCGACGGTAAGGATCCATCTGTAGCTTGTTCTGGAATAATATTTCAGTACACACATCACATAATAAAAGGATCAAAGTAATTAACACCTACTATAAAATATACGGCGCACAAAAATAATATGACCACAGCAGTACACGCAAAGTACTATCAATAAAATTGCCTAACATTTAGTTACCGTGACACCACAACAAAGAGAAATTGAGATCATAAAGTGCGCAACAAGAAGAAATGGAACATAGGGTAAGGAACCCAGTTATTTTGGAGAGTGTTGATTAACAAGAAACATGTACATTGTATTCTTACCTATTTTTTGTCCCACCGGCGTAGAAAAAGGATTTCCTACACCAAAGAACGACATCTTTGGAAATTAATCAAGTATTTATCAAAATGATTTCACCGATTTCACTTGTCACCAAAAACGCAATTCACAGACAAAAAATACGCGCAGCTGTCAAGTACTCAAACATTCGTTCAAAAATTAAAAAAATATGATTATCTCAAAACGACTATTCTACTTTATATTTCCAAAATCTCTAATTCTCTAGTTGATAAATTTAAGTTGTTTTTTTTTATGTCACAAAGAAGCACAAAAGTACAGAAATATAATATTTTTAAACTCAAAGCAAATTGCATGGAATTTACGCTGGTTTCTGAACCAAGCCATTTTGAATAATGGCGGATTGGTGGCTAATGTTTAAATTGCAAACACAAACAAAACAAACATAAACATTTGCTTGCTTTGCAGTATTCATGAAATAATATTCATTTCAACACTGCTGTAACCTTAGCTGTAACGCTAAGTGAACCATAGATAATACACTATACAGGGTGATTTTTTAATGACCAGCCAAATTTTCACAGGGTGTTCTACCCATGAATATGAACAACTTTCACTATGGGACCAACTTTGAAATCACGAAAAAAAAACCAGCGGTTTCCTACAAAAGTCCAATACCTACTCGATCAAAATGTATGAAACAGCTGATATTTTTTTTGCGATTTCAAAGTTGGTCCCATAGTGAAAGTTGTTCATATTCATGGGTAGAACAGCCTGTGAAAATTTGGCTGGTCATTAAAAAATCACCCTGTATAAAGCAATGACATTAGGTATACATCTAGATGTTGCCATGATTACAGTGTGAAGTGTGGAAGTGAGACACATATACAACGTGTAACGTTAAATGCGCAAAACCTCTTAAGGGGTCATTGTACTCATCATTATGAACAACTTTTACTATGGGACCAAAACTGAAATCGCGAAAAAAAAATCAGCTGTTCAGTACATTTCTGTTTGCATAATTCGTCAAAATGTACTGAACAGCTGATTTTTTTTTCGCGATTTCAGGTTTGGTGCCATACCTACTAAAAGTTGTTCATAATAATGAGTACAATGACCCCTTAAGAGGTTTTGCGCATTTAACGTTACACGTTGTATACGAAATAATTAGGAAAATTGAGACAAAGCATCGTATCTTCTGTCCCTTACGGCGTGCCGTATTTTTGCTTTAAAAATGTTGCCAAACAAAGTACTTTGTATGGCAAAATTTAAAATGGTTGCCAAACAAAGTACTTTCACTGTTAATATTGCTGTCTCATGACCGGCCACGCGGTGGCTCGATCTAGATGTATGTTATCTAAGATATAAAGTAATACTGAACATTAAAAAATCTCTGGTTACCTACTTACAACTTTGGAATCGTAGAGAGCTCAGAACAATAACAAAGCATAGAAGGAAGGCTAAAAACAGAATTCTGTAACTACCTTTATTCCCGTTCTATTATTAGGTACGATAAAGGTACGATAAAGGATGTGGGAAAGAGATAACTGTTTTACTCTTTGTTTTACTTTCTTGGCATGGTCACAAGATCAATTGTCATTTGGTTAAAAAAGTTATAGTATGACGCGGCCAAATTTGATAGTACTTTGTTTCAATGTCTGACAGTTCGTTCATTGAACTAGCTGACTTATTCGCGTGTTCATTGTTTACGTGTCTGTCGTAATATTCCATGGTTTTGCGATGTTTTAATAATATTTCTACTGTTAGATTGCATGAATTCTTTGTTTAACTACAAATAGTGAGTGTGTGGACGCTGTGGAGCAATTTCTTGTGTGGTTGGGGGCTGCAAGTCCCATTCATAGCGAAAATAAAATGAACAACAAATATTGACCTTCCATCGGTAAGTTTTTGCTCAATTTCTTGTTGCCTAAGATCTGATAAACGAATATAAATACATAACAAATATTGCTGTGTCACTATATAGCTGAAACCAGTCGTAATATTTATTCCAATAGAAGTTATTAGCGAATAATCGGAAATTGTTTTGGGGTTATCTTGATCAGCCATAGTGACGTAAATAATGTTGTCGATACTTTTCTTTTACGGATTTCCTAGACGATGTGAAAAAAAAATGGATAAATTGTATTGGTAGACGAAATTGGGACTCCAAACAGCACAGCCACATAATATGCTCCAAACATTTTACTTTGTATTCATTTGGTAATGAACCTATGAAATGGATGTAGCATGTTCTTTAAGTCATCACTTAGAGAACATGCTGTTCCTACATTATTTGTTATGGATAGAACAGATGAAATGGTCTTGATATATTATGATATAATTAAGGTATTTTATTGGCAATAAATAGTATCCCGTTCAAATTAAAACTTGATTTATTACATTACAGGAAATACTTATGGAAGTCTGCGAAGAAGGACATAGCGCAATACTGCAAATTAAAAAAACCGCTCACCATCAACAGTAATCTAACATGAAGACAGGTATAACATTCAGAAATATGTTCACTTGATATATGCGATACAATGATATTATATTAAAAATATCATTGATGCGATATCATTCTTCTAATTATCCCAGTCGGAAATATAATCGAGTGCAAATTTATTTATTTATTTTTAATACAAAATACGTAATTGTAGGATCCCGTAGCAATGGAAGTTGAAACAGGACCTAGTACATCGGTACAAATTAATGAATCGCAACTGATCTTGACATCTCGTGAAATCATCTCACATCAGTCAGGTAAGACATACAAATAAAACTATTTACCTAAATAAAAATGTTGATAAAAAATCTTACATAAATTTTATTGAGAACTGTTTGTTTTAGGAATCCTTGACACAGATGACAATAACAAATTCAGAAATAATTGGATTCCATCCCGATTCAAGAAGACTGCGCTTTTGGCGAGTTCCTGGTCGCCAGAGCCGACTCCAAAATCCTCAGGAAGTTCATCCGTATTATGGTGTGGGCTGGAATTCGACTAACAGATTATTAAAGTGGCTAGGCATTTTATTTTTTTATTTAAAATATTATCTGGTCGTTATTTATTTTTTTATGTACGAAAAGTTTTTGTCGCTTTGGTACCATTTTAAATTTTCATAATAAATTTTATTTTTTCACTAACAACCATTTTATTTAATCAAATAATTCAAATCTCTATTAAATTACGCTTCTACTGATTTACAATAATATATGTTACATAAAAAGTATTAAAATAAAAATTATTAGGTACTTTGAATACCCTTTTTCCCTAGACTTTGTTGAGTAGTCTATGATGTAATCTAAAATTCAAATAAATATGAGAAAGTAAGTTGCTAAAAACATTTGCAAAACCGAATGTCTCCCACTTCTTTTCAATAAACTCATCAGTTATTATGGCAACTAAATACATTCGGGTTTAGCCGGGTCAGATTTAATACATGAAGAGCTGTCGGGAACCAAGGAAGACTTTGGTGATGATGATGACGAACTATTTAGTTCATACTTAAAGTATTGTTTCATTTTGAACGAATATATTAAGTATTGGTATCATAAGTATGTGCATAACTCCAGCTTCCTCATAGGTGATAGAATAATTCTACCTATGCCAATATTTAAAGCATAATAGCTGCCATCGAAGTACCCAGTCTTAATTTAGCTGCCGCAAAAACTTCGTCAATATGAGTCGTTTAGTGTGTGTTAGCTAGAGTGACGTCACCCCAGCTTCCTCATTCAGAACAGCCAAACCAGTGAGGTTAGAGTTTTGGAGTAAAGTCAGAAAATTAAAGCATAATTGCTGCCTTCGGCAGCAAAATTTTCAAATCTCTGGTCATAATACTCTATGAGTTATTAAACTTTTAAACATGTGTAAGCTGAAGTGACGTCACCCCAGCTGCTCAGTCATATCTTCCGAACGACATAAGATATGATTATGTAATATAGCTCAAAAATTAAAGCATAATAGCTGCCGAAGGCAGCAAAATTTTCAAATCTCTGGTCAAAATACTCTCTCAGTTATTAAACATATAAACATGTGTTAGCTGACGTGACGCCACCCCAGCTGCTCAGTCATATCTTCCGAACGAAAGAACATAGGATAATGTTTTACAGCTCAAAAGCTAGGTCTTAATAGTTGCCGTAGGCAGCAAAATTTTCAAATCTCTAGGTCTCGTAGTTTCTACGTAATAACTAAAAATAGTTTCCGCGCCAAAAAATTCAAATTATTACCTCGGAGCATGTAAGGAGCGGCGTTGCCGTTCCGTGCGCTACATTATTGCAATCAAGTTTGTACTTAGCAGAAATTGTATTAGAAGTCATTATAGCTTGCGCTCAAAACAATTTTTATTTTGAATATTGAAGATCTTAGACTGAGAGCCGACTGAACTATAGTGGAACTAATAATCTATATACCTATACAACGTGTAACGTTAAATGCGCAAAACCTCTTAAGGGGTCATTGTACTCATTATTATGAACAACTTTTAGTATGGGACCAAACCTGAAATCGCGAAAAAAAAATCCGCTGTTCAGTACATTTTGACGAATTATGCGAACAGAAATGTACTGAACAGCTGATTTTTTTTTCGCGATTTCAGGTTTGGTCCCATACTAAAAGTTGTTCATAATAATGAGTACAATGACCCCTTAAGAGGTTTTCAAATTTTTCGTCATGGGTGTCATTTTTATGGTGTTTGTGGTCGCTGAAGACGATAGTTGGGTCAAAATGAAAATCTAAGATGGCGGCTGCAAAAATTTTGAAATTTTTGGCAATGGGTGTCATTTTCATGGTATTTGAGGTCAATGAAAACGATAGTGGGGTCAAAATGAAAATCCAAGATGGCGGATGCGAAAATTTTAAAATTTTTCGTCATGGGTGTCATTTTCATGGTTCTTGAGGTCGCTGAAAACGATAATGAGGTCAAAATGAAAATCCAAGATGGCGGATGCGAAAATTTTCAAATTTTTCGTCATGGGTGTCATTTTCATGGTTTTTGAGGTCGCTGAGAACGATAATGAGGTCAAAATGAAAATCCAAGATGGCGGATGCGAAATTTTTCAATTTTTCGTCGTGGGTGTCATTTTCATGGTTTTTGAGGTCGCTGGGAACGATAATGAAGTCAAAATGAAAATCCAAGATGGCGGATGCGAAAATTTTCAAATTTTTCGTCATGGGTGTCATTTTCATGGTTCTTGAGGTCGCTGAAAATGATAATGAGGTCAAAATAAAAATCCAAGATGGCGGATGCAAAATTTTTGCAGCCGCCATCTTAGATTTTCATTTTGACCCAACTATCGTCTTCAGCGACCACAAACACCATGAAAATGACACCCATAACGAAAAATTTGAAAATTTTCACAGCCGCCATCTTGGATTTTCATTTTGACCCAACTATCGTCTTCAGCGACCTCAAACACCATGAAAATGACACCCATGACGAAAAATTTGAAAATTTTCGCAGCCGCCATCTTGGATTTTCATTTTGACCTCACTATCGTTTTCAGCGACCTCAAAAATCATGAAAATGACACCCATGACGAAAAATTTTAAAATTTTCACAGCCGCCATCTTGGATTTTCATTTTGACCCCACTATCGTTTTCATTGACCTCAAATACCATGAAAATGACACCCATGGCTAAAAATTTCAAAATGTTTGTAGCTGCCATCTTAGGTTTTCATTTTGACCCCACTATCGTTTTCAGTGACCTCAAGAACCATAAAAAACACACATGACGAATAATTTTAAAATTTTCACAGCCGCCATCTTGGATTTTCATTTTATACATGTTACATGTTTTAATATTAGACAAGGGTCGTGACGGAAAAATCTTGAATTGTACCGGCCCGGCGTCCGTACATAGTACAATATTAAAGTGTGTAGTCGGCTCCCAGTCTATAATCTAGTTCAAACTACAACAAACTGATAACGTAGCGCACGGAACGGCAACGCCGCTCCTTACCTGCTCCGAGGCAATAATTTGAATTTTTTGGCGCGGAAACTATTTTTGGTTATTACGTAGAAACTACGAGACCTAGAGATTTGAAAATTTTGCTGCCTACGGCAGCTATTATGACCTAGCTTTTGAGCTGTAAAACATTATCCTATGTTCTTTCGTTCGGAAGATATGACTGAGCAGCTGGGGTGGCGTCACGTCAGCTAACACATGTTTATATGTTTAATAACTCAGAGAGTATTTTGACCAGAGATTTGAAAATTTTGCTGCCTTCGGCAGCTATTATGCTTTAATTTTTGAGCTATAATACATAATCATATCTTCTGTCGTTCGGAAGATATGACTGAGCAGCTGGAGTGACGTCACTTCAGCTTACACATGTTGAAAAGTTTAATAACTCATAGAGTATTATGACCAGAGATTTCAAAATTTTGCTGCCGATGGCAGCAATTATGCTTTAATTTTCTGACTTTACTCCAAAACTCTAACCTCACTGGTTTGGCTGTTCTGAATGAGGAAGCTGGGGTGACGTCACTCTAGCTAACACACACTAAACGACTCATATTGACGAAGTTTTTGCGGCAGCTAAATTAAGACTGGGTACTTCGATGGCAGCTATTATGCTTTAAATATTGGCATAGGTAGAATTATTCTATCACCTATGAGGAAGCTGGAGTTATGCACATATCATAAGTATGCTTAGTTACTTCAACATTTTTGGTACGCACGGCTACAGATCAAGCTATACATTTCCAGTATAAGCTGATCTCGCATTGTATAGGATTTCCTTACAATGAGCGGTCAGTGTAAACTGGAAATGTATAGCTTGATGTGTAGCCGTGTGTACCTACGGTTATTATTCTTGGCGGTGTATGAAAGAATGTCATTGTAAATTCTATCGACGTTGAAATTTAGTGGGTACATCACTAGTCAGAATAAAATGAATGACAACCTACAAAATTTCGAAACGTCTTCTGTATACGTGTCCTTCTTTAACATCATAGCGGCTCCATAAGTCAAAATGAAACAAATATATTGAGTTCAGTTGCTATTTTAGCACTACTTCTATGCTTTGTTATTGTTCTGAGGTAGAGAGAGAATTTTGGAATAATGGAATTTTATCGTAACCATAGCAACGCGGCAACGTCCTATGTAAACAAAACAATTGTTTTCATTTGTGTTTTCATCATAGTCTGTGATAATTGTTTAAGTACTGTGTTTTAGGTTTTACTCTCCCATTACATTATTATTTATTATACTTTTTGGTTTTACTACAAATTGTTCTTTACAGAAAGTAAAATATTTTAATAATTTACAATGTCACAAACAATGGTCACACGAAAGCGAAATCTAAATAGCCTCATCATTCACCCCGATATAGAACCGGGTGTAATAGATAATGCTATGCTCATACGATGTATTTTGGAATGCGGTAAGTAAGGACTTGTAGTAGGTAGTAGTAAGGAAAGCATCGAAGCAAAGCAAATTGGTACCTAACTTGGAGAAAAGCTCATCTCATCTATGCACTACCAGGGGGATAGTGCAGTTATGTGGGACTCTAACCCACTAAAACTCCACGGTGTCCTCTTCTGCCGCTTACGGCGGGAACACGGGCACGCGTTAGCACTCATCCGTGGACCCGCCGCGGCTGTCTATCACCGGACCCTCCTCTGGGGAGTGCTCCCCATCACCGGCGCACCAGAAGACATTGCACGCCGTGACCAGTGACCACCCTAGGTACCAAACTAGCACATGGGCGCCAGACGACCCCGTGACTGGGCACCCTTGGTCCCCTGCGACGGGTCAGGTCATTGGCCCCGCCACCTGCCAATTTTCGGGGCAGAGGACAGGGAGAGCGGCCAACGTCATACCGACACTCCTTTTCCCCTGCAGCCCCACCGCGTCCGTTATCAGACGGTGGCGACCGACCCCATCAAGACTGGCACTCCTCTACCGCCGCGGCCTCCAACCCTCAGCCGCGATGCCTCCCATAGGACATCGTGGCCCGCCTCAGGTGCGATGTCGCCCAAGCGGCACCGCAACCTGCTCGTTAGCCGCTACGTCGTCGGCTTAATTGGAAAAGCCCTGACGAGCGGCCCCTCCTCGGGTTCCTCTTCGCTTCACCGTGGGTGACCAAGCCACGTTACGGCTACTGAGCCCATCGCCTCGACAATGCGGGAACCCACCGGCGGGGGGAATACCTACCTTCCTAATCATATCTTTTATTTCCTTGATTTGATCCTCATCAGTTTTGCTTGTAGGTAATAAAGTAGTTACCTGTGGCAAGTCATAGGTCATACTTGGGTGATAAAACAAGTTTAACTGTTGAATTCAGGTCCAATTGAAGAGGCTGGAAGACTTTTCGCCGAAGAAGGTGTACATCTAGACGAGGCAGTAGAAGTTAGACTAGAGTTCCAAAAGATTCTGCGCATAGACCACCTTTGGATGCTAAAATCTTTAACTAAGCTAACTTTAGCGCACAATTTAATCGAGAAAATTGAAAACTTGGAACTGTTGACAGGGCTCAACGAACTAGATTTGTCGTTTAATAAAATCGAGAGAATAGAAAATTTGGAAGCATTAGTTAATTTAGAGATTTTGACGTTATTTCATAATAAAATACGGAAATTGGAAAACCTGGATGCGTTGGAGAAACTTCTTATATTCAGCATTGGAGATAATAACATAGAAGATTACAAGGAGGTTGGTAACTACAGCTCCTATGGAGAAAACTAAAACAGCCTACATGGCTGTTTTAGTTTTCTCCATAGGAGTCAGTTATTCTGTAGGTAGTCATGCCACTGTGCGGCTGTCATTTGTATTATGTGTTTACAGGGTTATTTGTAAAACACCAGTAACCTCTTAACGGGTCATTATACTCATCATTGTGAACAACTTTTACTATGGGACCAAACCTGAAATCGCGAAAAAAAAATCAGCTGCTCCCTACATTTTGACGAGTTTGATGTAGATAAATGTACTGTACAGCTGATTTTTTTTTCGCGATTTCAGGTTTGGTCCCATAGTAAAAGTTGTTCATAATGATGAGTATAATGACCCTTAAGAGGTTACTGGTGTTTTACAAATAACCCTGTATATGTATATGGTTCAACTTTTATATCACAGTAGATAACCTTATCAAAGAGCAAAGCGCCTAATCCAAATTACTATTGCAACAATTTTTTTAATTAGGTAGGTATTGTTATAAATTGCTTCTGACAATTTTTTTCCATTAAAATTACAAAAAATCTTGACATGTAGGTGCATTAAAATTCACTGTAAAGAAGTAATGGAGCCTATCACCAGTTCACCTCTCCCCAGATGGCGTACCTCCGTAGATTTCGAATGTTGCGCGCAGTAAGCTTCAAAGGCAACCCCTGCTGCGACGATTCCATGTCCTACGAATTCATCAGGGCAGCTCTTTCTAGGGTCACCTATCTCGATTATAAGATCGTAACTGAACGTGAGAGAGAGAACGGGCTAACTATGTTCAGGTGGGTAGCCTCCATAGGTAGGTAAAATTTACAAGTATACTGTCGTATGTATAGAACTGTTGTAAATGTCACCAACATCCATAGGGAGCATAACTACCATGGGGCTAGCCTTAAGAAATAATAACTACCTAATTCCAGAGGTCTTATAAGACAAATGGATGAAGCGGACGAGAAAACGGAACGTGAAAGATTAGCCAAAGAGGAATATGAAGCAAAAGTGACGTTCTACGCGATGTCGTTCGTGGAATATCTCAGCGGATCTGAACTTTTGGACAGCATGTTTGAGAAGGATTCTGATGGTTTGATTCTGCTTAGTTTTGGAGGAGAACTTCTGGGGTTTTTCGACCAGTAAGTGTTGTTATTCATGCTATTCACATCAACTTTCCCCACCAGTTGTTCTGTAGATATCTAAATAATGGTGAATGTAGAAAACCAACTCTGAAACCAATAACGCAGGCGGGTTGTTCGAAGGAGATACCGTGGCCCTGGCACAGGCAACTGAAGGAATACGGTTGGGTTTTAGTCAGTAAAACTCTGATACGCCCTCCCGCTCCGCATAGAGCGGGAGAAGTCATTTGATGATTTTCCATCCACAAAAAAAAAAGTTCCTTGCAGTCGACATCGTTTCCGATCTTGGCATTTTATTTAATTCCCGTGAATTTTTGTTACCTACCTAATGGCCAAATAATTGCAAAAGAAAAAAAAAATCCTAGGTACAAAGAAAATTACGTAGAAACGATGGCTCATCTAGTCGACTTCGCCCAAGAAGCGTACAACGACAGACAGCATGAAATTAAATTGTTCAAAGATCTGGTGGACAACGCTTTGGAAGATAGTGTCGCGGAAAGCAAAAAGTATGTATAAAAGTACCTAGATAAACTTACACAAGATCGGCATCACCTACACTATTCTACATAGGCCAAGCACACACAATCGCTGAAAACCAAAGCCAACGAGCGAGAGTTATTGATATGATTTGTATGAATCGTGGTCTCTGTTGAATAGCTACCTACTCTCAATCAATATAATTATTTATTGCATTCCTCAATGTGAACTTAGAGCGAGCGCGCACTGCGGTGCGTTTCCGGTAGTTCTGCCGCACTGGGCGGGGCCTACGGTACCCAAAACGCATGACCGCAGTGCGCGCACTTCAAAGACATTCCATACTTCACAGATTTTGCGGTAGAAAAACGCACCGCAATGCGCGCTCGCCCTTAGGTGGTAGGTTTCACGCATATCGAAAGTGAAGCACAGTAAGTGCCGACCGGCTGCCATTACGTGACACGAGCGACGGCGTCTTTGTTGCAGGTACTCAAATCATGCACACATAGATCGGTACGGTGCTTCACTTTCGATATGCGCGGCGCGGAGTCCATCTTTTTTTATATGTCTATGAAATCAAACTACTTATTGCTGTAGCCCGCGAAATCGAATTTTTCTTACATTTTTTGCAATTTGCAGGTCAGTTTAGCAAAATGACAATGCAGTGACAATGGGATCGTGTTGGAATGACGAATTTATAAAAAATAGCAGACTTGGGGCCGGTTATTATGTTGATTAAAATATGATTCGCGGCCGTAACTATATGGCTTTACAGAATTATTATCATTAGAATCAGCAATATAATAGAAAACTCCACAAGTTAGAATTGGCCTCAAATCTCATGATTTCTTGAAATAGTCATTCAATAGGATTCCTAATATGAACTTAGAGAGAGAGTTGTACTTATTCGTAGGTTGTAGGTACCTATTGATGATGTTTAAGATTATAATTCAAATATTTGTTACGGCCGCGAATCATATTTAGATCAAAATACAACCTATAACTTACTGACTGCAAATTGCAAAAAACGTAAGAAATTTAGAATTTCGCGGGCTACCCTGGCGAAAGCTGCTGTTTGTAATGCTGGGGCTACATTAGCGGACGTAGATTCGTGTATAAAAACATCGTTTACGGGTATACGCGATGTTCTTGGCTACATTAGATCCATGTCGCGTTGGCGCGCACATCGTGCCGGGTGGTGTTCGACGCTTCAAAGTCTGGGCTTCTGGCGAAGTGTAGCCACGCAAGCGAACATTGTCGCGACCCGGCGTGCATCAAAACCCTTTGATGCGCGCCAGTTTACCGACAGTACCGCGTTAGGCATTCTCATCGCCCGATTATTAAGCGGTGAGATGAACTGCTCGGCCACACTTGTCGCGCTAACGTGTCGCGGTATCCCTAGCATAAGTAAAGTTGTTTTGCAAAGTAAATGTAGGTAAGCAAAGCGATTTTTGCAGTCGAAATAATTATCTACTTCTAAATCTCGCAAAATGTAAAAAAATAGAGTGCTCGATGAATTCGAAGCCAAGAAGAAGCCGGTAATGGACCACGTGAACGACTTAAGCGACCGGTTTACGGCGAAGCAGATATCCCTCGACGATATGGAACAGATGTTGGTCGAGGCGGGCGAAACGTACCATGAGATGCTATACGAACTGTGGAAGAGTCTCATGACTCTGGAGATGCATCTGTTTGAACAATGCGAGGTAAGTTTTTAGTATAGGTAGATGTCTCCGTGATTCTTTTAGACCATGGTCACATGATGACTGACGTTGTTTATTTAAGATAATTTTACTTATAGTCTTTTTGAAGATGGAAAAAATTGGAATACGTGGCCTTGCGTTAAAAATGTCCACAGATTATCTGGAAGAACTCAGCGTGTAAAAATCAATTCCTTTGTCAGCGAAGATGAATGTATCTGTTTTTTTAGGGGTACCACAAGGTAGTATATTAGGACGTACCTTGTTCCTGATATACATTAATGATTTGTGCACAATGTCTATACCCAACTGTGATATATTCACTTACGCTGACGACACGGCGCTTATTGTATACGATGTTAACTGGGAGAAGGCCAAACAAAGAACGGAACACTCTCTCCGCCTTGTGATGGAGTGGCTTTCAGCTAATCTCTTGACTCTCAATATTGAGAAGACCAAACTCTTACGTTTTTCCTTGCCGAATTCTATTCCTTTACCTTCTGAGTCTAGTTTAGTAAAAGCCCATTCCTGTGCAGAGCATGATATCAGCTGCAGTTGTCTTACACTCTCTATAGTTTCGAGTACCTATCAAATACCTTGGGGTGTACATTGATGAAAAACTAACCTGGCGCACCCACATCGAGGCATTATGTTGACGCACAAGAAAGCTCATCTTCATATTTAAAGAGTTAAGACATTCAGCTGACCGTGCAACTTTGTCTTTGGTCTACCAGAGTCTATATGCATCAATTATCACTTATTGTATTAAAGTTTGGGGAGGCACTTATAAAAATCTTCTAATTCAAATAGAACGTGCTCAAAGGGTGATTTTAAAGTTTATGCATTATTATACAACCGCCCTGCTGTAGGTACTCTGAATCCCAGGTCCTCACTGTGCGACAACTCTTCATTTTACGTGTAGTCTTACGCCGTCACTCCATCCTACCTTTAGACTCAGACATCCTTCTAAGACGTCGAGGTCGTCCAGTCTGTGGCTCCGTCCAATGCCGTTCCGCATTTGCTAGCCGCCATTACTCAGTTCTAAGCGCTCGTCTTTATAATAAGGTACATCGGTTAATTGATATTTACACGTTGACCAAGTTTGCGCTGAAAGCTAAGCTGACTGATTGGTTGCAGAATTTGTCTTACGACGATACAGAGGATATTCTGGCGGTCGCCTCATGATTATCTGAGAAAGGTATTCATGGGGTGATCGTTGGAATGTCTTCTGTAATTTAAATGTATTTTTTTTTTTCGGTTTCTCTTTATCTATATAATATTTGCATAGAATATGTTCGATGTTCACAAATATAAAGCATTATAGTAACTATTACTGAGCTTGATTGTAGGGTCAAAACCAAAATTTTGTACAATTTCATAACAATTTCATGTCCACCGACTTTTCCTTATTCCTCAAAAAATTCTGTAATGGTAATGTTATTTTAAAAAATGGATTTCATAGCGGAATACTACCTTAAATTCATATTTAATTTATTAGTTGGTGGTTCAGTTATACTTTACGAAATATTATGAAAATAATAAAACGGAATGAAAAATACCATATTATTCTCCCTCAAAAAACCTGTGTCCAACTATCGATTTCAATGTTTGAAACCGCAAAAACTTCGAAAAGGGTTTTATTTATTGAACATAGTATCCAGCATAACGAAGTGTGCGTAAATCACTCAATATCTAGGCAACTTATATGTACTAACAATTATATGTAATAATTAAAAAAAATAAAAACAATGCGTCTCAAAAAGAGTTCATTTATGTTATTCCTTTATGTAACGCGTTATTTTCCAATAAAATACTTTTTTTTAAACTTACTACTGGGAACATTGGCGGAAATGTCACGCCATTTACACCACCAATTTCTGCGCGGCAGTCATAATCTTGTGTCAAGAAAGTCGAAAGGTGTTGTGCGTGTGGAGTGACAAATAAACATTTAGTGGTTTCTCTTGAAAATTCATAAAAAAATAACATGTAAGTATGTTTGATCTTAATCTTATTATCTGAAAACTATTTTGTTTGTGCTATTCAGTCGCTTAGGAGCTGTAATCATTAAGTGAATAGTGAGTCTTGAATTGAAATGAAACACTTCAAAAACATCGTCCATGTTTCCTTTATGTTACATTTTTATGTCACGTTATTTAAAAATTGCATTAAGGTGTATTCACAAACACAGGCATGTACTTACTACGGTTAATAAATATTTTTATCTTTACAATATGTTTGGTTACCGGTTACCGATACTGACAACATTTATTTTATAATACTTAATGCATTTATTTTAAGAAAACCTCTGGCAAAGTGGCAACTAATGAAAACTTAGTGAAAATTAACTAAATAGGTACATACCTTTAAACTAAGGAGGATGCGCAGTGGTAGCCCGCGAAATTTTTTTTTTTGGGTTTTTTGGAATTTGCAGGTCCGTGTCAGGTTGTGTCTTGATCAAAATATGATACGCGGCAATAAAACATAATTATGTATTTCCATAATTTTAACCATAAAATTCATCAATACATCTCTCTAAGTTAGATTTCGTACAGATTCGTTAGATTTCGTTCGTTCGAGGAATCTGCACGGAATCAGTTAAGTTAATCAATCTGCCTAGCCTTTTCCCAACTATGTTGGGGTCGGCTTCCAGTCTAACCGGATGCAGCTGAATACCAGTATTTTTCAGGAATCAGTTAAGTTAATTAAGTAAAATTTGATTATTATATAAAGATTTATATTCCCTACTTATGTTATCAATAATTGTTATGTTGTCATTATTTTGATATCATTTTGTAGACTGACTCAAATACTTTTGGTTAAACATAATTTCACATGCAAAATTCAAGGGTTGTTTTTGCGAAAAAGTAAAAAATGTAAAAAAAAAAGTTATTTTTGTGTATAGTTTCGTGTTTTTGTATGTTTTTTGACTATTTTTTTATTTTATTTAGTTTTTCCATAGCCTCAACGTATACCTTTACAATTAAGTCATTTGGACGTCTGTAGGTTTTTTAGATTCAAAGATATAAGCATTTTATTGCACATTCCCTAATGCAGCCGTTAAAAATGGCCGCCATTAGCGGGGTGTTGGGTTAGGATTTTTTATAAAATTAGATTTGTCGATAAAAAAATTGTATATAATATGCCCTTTTAGTATCGGTAACCGTTAACCAAACACATTGTAAGTATATAAAACAAATTCGGTTCAGTTTCACATTTATAACTTAAGAACCGCTGGACCGATTGGATTTGTCTTGTTGGTCGGGTCAGCTAGTTTATCAGAAATATCGGATTTATCGAAACCTGCTAAACTCAAAGTGTTTGGTTTACAGATAATATAATATGCCTTTATCGGTTGCAGAAAGGCAGAAAATGTATCTAGAGCGGCTAAAAAATAACGATCCCGAAAAATAGAATCGAATGCAGGAGAAAAATTTTGACCAGAGCAAAAAATTCTACAAAAAAAATATAGTAGAGCTATCAGACAAAGAGAAGGAGACCAGACGAAAGTACTGGAGGAATTAAAAAAAATACTGACAACAAGCAAGAAGTAGAAAGTGTGAACATCGAAAAAATACCAAAGAAAATATCAGAAGAAATACAGAAAATTAACCAAAGAAAATGAAAAGATTAATCGGTACTACCATCGGTAGCCCACATTGAAGTGACTACCTGTTATTTTAAAATTAAGATCACGTAAAAGCTTAGACCAAAAACTTAAATGTTTTTTTAACGGCATTGTAGTTATTCTTTTAGGCGTCGAAGTGAGACTTTTGTTATGTCAATCTTTCAGATTGTTACATTTTTATCATGAATAAAAATAATTATAAAATACTTGACTGTTTTTCTCTTACATCATGAACACAGCCCTTATTTTCCTTTATGTTACTTTTATGTTATTGTGACATAAAAATAACACAGATGAAATGATCCAAAATTTTGGTTTTGACCCTGTATTTAGTTGTACTTTTCAATGTTTATGAGGAATTGAGGAACTTTGGCTCCTGAGATACAAGTATCTTTTTACTTAGTTCAGGAGCCAGCTGTTCAACCTGTCTGACTAACACTTGTACTATCATGTTTAGTGTATGTGTTCTATGTGTTTCTCTTTGTACAATAAACTTATCATTTGAAAAAAAAAACCCTATGGGTTTCCTTAAGTTTTCAAGATAGTAAGTTGCTGAATAGTAAAGAAATAACATCATAGGTAGGTACAGTCAAAACCGTTTGTACGACCTTGAAGGGACCGTCGGATTGCGGTTAGCCGATAGTCGTTACCTATAACTCAAAACTATGCTAAGTAAACAGAAATACTGGACCTCATCGATAGGTACCTACGTCCTTTTAAGCGATGTCGTTATAAACGGTTTTGCTTGACTGAAGGTATAGTCGACTGCTAATTCGCTAACTCAAAAAAATCATTGTCCTTTAGTAAAATGTAGCGAAAATAAAATAAAGTTCTGTCGTATTTTGAACGCAGGACTCTCGCGTACAATTCTCTGTGAACATGACAGAGAAGGTACAAGAATTGCTGGAAGCGTCCCGTAACGCATTCGGTGCGTGGCGTGAGCACGAAGGCGTTTGGTCGATGCGACAATATGAGGTACTGTCCAAGCACCTCGGCAACAAGATCATGCTCGAGGACGCCTCACCCGAACTCTACAACGTGAGTAAAAAATATACACTCCTTTGCAAAAAAAACGGGCGGTTTGGATTTTTCTACATTATTGGTAATCATTTAGTTCTAAAGCGGTTTTAAAAGCCAAACTATGTTACTGGCACTTAATAAAGAGTCGGGGTATGAAAAAAAGTTAATTTCAAATTCGAAACTGTTGTTTTTAAAAATAATAATCCCTTTTTCAGTTTATGACTTTTTACTTACTATTCGCGGGTTTGCAGTTAAAAGGCTATCAGGCAACTAAAAATAACTTCTCGTTATTTTTATTAGAATAATTTATGTTTGTCGCATAATCCTGCCTTATTGTGACTTAAAACAGATATCTTTGTGGCGATTGTAATGGCAGAAAAAGCAATAAGAGCTAGTAAAATTATGACACTGCTGGGAGAGGGGTGTAGCCAATGTTACGGCTCACAGCGGTTAAACGTGAGTCGTTCCACCATCCAAAGAACCTGGACTCGATACCAAGATACAGGTTCCGTTCAAAGAAGGCAAGGTTCTGGGAGAAAACGTTGCACACAACCACGAGACGACCGCTTTTTAGTGACTCAGGCGCTAAGAAACCGCAAATGCAGTTACATAGACCTCAAAAGAACCTTGAAGATGTAAGAGGAGCACAAGTGTTAGAATTAGGTTACTAAGAATAATAGATACTCATGTAACTTGCAGTGGTTATATTTGAGAAAGTAAAAGTATATTATAAAGTAAAACACAAAATACGTTTTTCTTCCATTGACAACTCTAAAGACAGTAACTAATAAATAATCAGTTGCCAGGGAACAATAGAGAAGACTCTACTGTTAAACCATAGAGGATTACAACCTTCATGGTTCAACACCCCCACTTAATCCACTATGTTGTGTGCAGAACACATGTTTCTGCTTACCAACTCCCTTTGTCATCATATCAGCAGGCATAAGGGCAGTCTCACAATATTCAACACTAATTACCCTTTGCTCTGCTAACTCCCTAACGATCAGGATCATCGGACACATGGAAATTAAATACCATGTCTTTCTCCCGCCTCGGAACCCTATTCCGAGCAGGGCAACGTCTCGAATTTTGCAAATCTTCTGCCACAGGACGCTCTAAGTCGACAGAAGCTGAACTTTGCAAATCCTCAGAGTCGTAAAAATTATCTCCAGAATCCGATCTCATCAGTGAACTAGCCCTCACTGTACTAGATGCACTTCCAGTTTCTTCTTCGTTTACATTCGAACTAGCCACCGGAACCCCCACTGCAACAGGACCAGCAATCCTTGGAACCTCTGGTTGAGTAGTGGAACGACTAATTCCAGGAATGTCATACGGTAGTAAATCTACGATCACAGCATCCTTCTTAGAAACAGGAACAGCGATTTCATGTTTCTTTTTAATACTCACGAAAAAAAAAAATTTCCATAAATGTAGCATCTCGAGCGATGATAATCCTCCTTGGATTATCCTCCAAATTGATAAATCGGTACGCCTTCGAATTGGTCGAATACCCAGTCATTATCATTTGAACAGTCTTTGGATCAAACTTCTTGCGACTATGATCCTTTACCAGAACCTGAGCTCTACATCCGAATATTTTCAGATTCGATAGATCGACTCTCTCTCCTGTAAAAACCTCCTCTGGAACTTTATCCTTGATGGGCATTGTAGGAGATCGGTTCTTCAGGTACACGGCACAACCAACAGCTTCTCCCCAGAATCTCTTGTCCAAACCAGCCTCATGCACCATACATGTAGCCTTTTCAGTTATTGTGCTTATTGTTCGTTCCGCCACTCCATTCTGGTGAGGAGTGTAAGGAACTGATCTCTGGTGTTGGATCCCATGTTTCTTCAGGTAACCTTGAAACTCTCCGTTGGTATACTCAGTGCCATTATCGCTACGAAATTTCTTTATTTTCTCATACTTTCTTTTAGTAACGCTGCCATCACAGTTTCTGTCGAAATCTGTATGTTCGAATGCTCTAATGTCATCACCAGAGAATTGAAGGCATCTGTCAAACCAGCCAGCATTACAATCCCGACGAACTCGTCATCAAGACCAGCTTTTATGCTTATTAACGACTGACTCGTAGTCTGAATGTCATTCAAGTACTCCTCCATAGTGCTGAACATTGATAGTTTGACGTTAAACAGCTTCCGCAACAGATATAGCCGCCGCAGTAGTCCACCGTCAGCATACGCTCGCTTTAGTACTAACCAAGTATCTCTCGCTGTTTTGACATGCATTATCATGGGATATATCTTCTCCGTGCACATAAGGCAAATTTTGCTTCTAGCTTTGGCATCTCTCTTTTTTGCTTCCACTGAATCTATCTTAAAATCATCACCAATGCACTCCCATAAGTCCACGTCAGTCAGAAACATTTCCATGGCAAAGGCCCATGTGCCATAGTTGGCCTGCCCCCCCGAAAGTTTCTCAAAACTCCTAACAGCTTCCATATTTGAAATTGAGATCAGATACTTCTCCACTTACTCAGATTATCATACCAGATCTAGTCTGGGCCCATAACCTGTTAGAATTAGGTTACTAAGAATTATAAATACTCGTGTAACTTGCAGTGGTTATATTTGAGAAAGTAAAAGTATATTATAAAGTAAAACACAAAATACGTTTTTCTTCCATTGACAACTCTAAAGACAGTAACTAATAAATAATCAGTTGCCAGGGAACAATAGAGAAGACTCTACTGTTAAACCATAGAGGATTACAACCTTCATGGTTCAACAACAAGTTAGCCTATGGACAGTGAGGAGGAGGCTTTTAGCGGTTGATATACGCAGTCGACGACCAGCGCGGGCCCCCAACTTACTCCGTGAGCACCGGATTGCTCGACTGAGGTTCACTAGAAATTGTCTATCTTGGACACTGGTAACTGGAGTAGCGTACTCTTCTCCGATGAGGCTCGAATTTGTCTGAATGGTAAGGACCGACGTCGGCGAGTGTTACGAAGACCAGGGGAACGCTATGCCGACGTGTGTTTTGAAGATATCACTCCTTATGGTGAAAGGTCCGTTATGTTTTGGGCGGTTGTAACTTCCAGCTATCGTACCGAGATTGTGTTCATTGAAAATGGCTCACTAAATGCGCAAGGGTACATAACAGGAATAATTTGTCAACATGCACAGCCCGCACTGACTGTAATTGGTGAAGATGCCATTTAAATGGACGTTAATGCGCGGGACCACCGTTCTGGCGACGTAGATGCTTATATGCAAGAGGTCGGTATTCGTCGTCTGGATTGGCTAACGCGGAGCCCCGACCTTAACCCCATTGAGCACGTCTGGGAACTCCTAAAAAGGCGAGTACGATCTGTCCAACCCCTTCCACAAAACATCAGGGAGCTTAAAAGTGTGATCTCGGCTGGAGTGGGTACACATTCCACAGGAGACCATCAAAAGACTGGTGGAAAGCATGCCAAGACGATTACATGCCATAATCGCTGCAAAGGGAGGTCATACTCGTTATTAATTTTTATTTTTTAATGTCTTTTTTTTATTAAAATACCATAAAAATACTCGTAGTCTTAATTTAATTATACCCTAAAAAATTCCATTTTAAAACGACTCTCTGTTTACATTGACTAAAACACTGATTCCAGGATTTAAGGGTTAAAAACTATATTTTCAATGATAATAAGAAATTTCTAGTCATTTATGCTAATGACATACTAAAAATATTAATATTATCCATAGAAAAGCCAATGACTGTAAGGTGCCCGTTTTTTTTGCAAAGGAGTTTATTTTTGCGCTGTAATAATAATAAGTTACTTTCTGAAAGACGCTATAATGGCTGTGGTCTGCGAATTAGCTTAAAACCATTGGTGGATCCATTCATCCATCTTCCAGTTTATGGCCTGGCTAAGTTAAAACGACAATACTCAATATGGGAGTAGTAGAGTGCATGTCGTACACACCCGCTGGGGTCGCGGTTAGTTTAAAAAAGATACCGCGGCGGCCCTGGCATAGGCAACTGAAGGAACACGGGTGGGTTTTAGTCAGTAAAAGTCTGACAAGCCCTTCCGCTCCACCCAGAGCGGGAGAAGTTATTTGATGATTTCCCATACCGTACTCAAAAAAAAAAAAGAAATAAAATGTCGTACACACAGCTACACATCAAGCTATACATTTCCAGTTTACACTGACCTCTCATTGTAAGGTAATCCTATACAATGCGAGATTAGCTTATACTGGAAATGTATAGCTTGATCTGTAGCCGTGCATACGTGACCACCTGCATGTCCAGCAGTGGGCTGCGATAGGCTGAGTTGATTGAAGTTCTTCGGTGCCTATCTAGAGACAGTAACAATTTAAAGGAAAAAGCGAGATAAAATAGAATTCCCCTGCTTTTCCGTTCAGTCTTCATCATCATCTATACTTACTAATAATATCCATATTCTTTCAATGATCGCAGGCAATGATGGACCGTGACATGTTAATGAACCTGGTGGCCGCATCATCAGACAGCCACATGCGGTTCATAGACGGGCGCGAAGACCAGCTCATGACGCGCGTTAACGACTGGCGCGAGGATCTGGTGCAGGGAACCAATGAGTAAGTCCTTCAACTTCACCCTTCTATTTTTAAGGCCCAATTCTATACATCAATGCCCAATTCCACTAAAGAAAACTCGGAGATATAGCTAGCTTGTGCAATCTCCTGGCCAGTGGCGTAGTTAGTCCTGTTTATATTCAGTGTACGGTCTATCTAAAATTATATTTATAGTTCAGAATCGTACCATGCACATCTATTAACAATTCGGCCAAAAACATTAGCATAAACAAAAGCAATGATTTGACATTTGTAACAGCGTCCATAGATAATTTAAACAAAGCGTTCCACGTTGGTTAATAAAGAAGTGACACGATGCATCGGCTATGTACCTACCTACTTATTCATAACTAATACAAGGCAATTTAATTATTTTATCACTTTTGCGTGTTGAGCAATATAGTGGCCCAGTAGTAACGGCCGCGAGTTGCAGGTCGTAGGTTCGAACCCCGACTAAATTTTTTCATCACCACTGCTCTGAAAACGGTGAAGGAAAACATCGTGAGGAAACCGGCATATCCTAGAACTAAAAATTCGAAGACATGCGTGACATCTACCAACCCGCACGGAGCCCGCGTGGTGGATTACGGCCCACTCCCTCTCAGCGAGAGGAGGCCTGTGTGTCCCAGCACTGGGAACATTATAGGCTGATTAATGCTAAAAAAAAAGCGTGTTTTTTAGTTTTTAATATTATGTATTTTTACCTAAGTTTTTTTTATCTGAATATTTTGTTATTGATTAAAAATGCCATAGGTATTTTTTTAATAGGTAAGTATGCTATATTTATTTGGGTATACCTAATTATTCGATATTTCACATCAGCTGCCAGTCCTACGACGCCCGCCGACGACGAGCGACGTCTCAATTTTTTTTAATTTTGTACGTGTCTCATAACAATAAGAATTTGAGGTTTTAGTTAGATAATATTTTACGGACTTTTGCTTACACCTTATCATTGATACAGCTGATACGGAGGTAGCTACGCGGCTACGCCCCTGCTTCTAGCTGTTTGTCTATATCTATAATAATAATATATTATAATACTAGCTTCTGCCCACGGCTTCGCCCGCGTTAATTATACTTATAAATAAACCTTCCTCTTGAATCATTCTATCTAGTTAAAAAACCGCATCAAAATCTGTTGCATAGTTTTAAAGATCTAAGCATACATAGGGACAGACAGACAGCGGGCAGCGACTTTGTTTTATACTATGTAGTGATACACATGTACTATACCTAAACATCTCCGTGGGTGAGGAGGAAATATAATATTTAAATTCCTATAAATAGGTACCCTGGGCCAACATAATGACAACCAAATGAACTCACAGATAGAGAGACGAGTAGCCAATGCAGGGCTATCATTCATGCAATGAAATGCTAAAAGGTAAACAATATAAGTAATAAGTATTGCAATGAAAAGGAAAATATACAACACATGCATATTACCAGTATTTTATCTTACGGGTGCCATGTCAAAGAGCCATGGAGAGGAGAATTCTGGGTTATCTACACAAAAAGATACAGAAAAAGAGCCGTACCTAGAAGACACAATACTAAAATTGAAGATGTTGTAGTCACCACAGAACAGATAAAGAGGTATAGTCACCACCAGAAAATTCATGGAGGTGAGTAGGCCACATGATGAGAGAGAATAGTACCTAAAAAAAAAACAAAATGGACCCCTAGATTGGAAACAAAGAAAAAGAGAAAGACAAAGAAAACGTTGGTCCAGTAGACTGGAAAGAGCTGGAGGAGGCTTTTGTGCCGCAGACACGCCGGCCGACGACGCCCAATGACAATACATACTAGTAGTTGTTCAATAATCTTCTATGTATCTATATATATATATAAGTAGGTATGTTTATGTATAAATAAAAAGAGAAGTCCTGACTGACTGATTGACTGACTCATCAACGCCCAGCCCAAACCCTTGGACCTAGAAAGCTGAAATTTTGCACAGAGGTTCCCTTTATAATGTAGACAAGGAATAAGGAAGGAATTCCCGGTAGCAGGTTCCCTTGGGATATTTTCCGTCATCCACGCGGGCGAAGCCGCGGGCAAAAGCTAGTATCTATATAAATAAAAAGAGTAGTCCTGACTGACTGACTGATTGACTGACTCATCAACGCCCAGCCCAAACCCTTGGACCTAGAAAGCTGAAATTTTGCACAGAGGTTCCCTTTATAATGTAGACAACGAATAAGGAAGGAATTCCCGGTAGCAGGTTCCCTTGGGATATTTTCCGTCATCCACGCGGGCGAACCGCGGGCAAAAGCTAGTCTTATATATAAATAAAAAGAGAAGTCCTGACTGACTGACTGATTGACTGACTCATCAACGCCCAGCCTAAACCCTTGGACCTAGAAAGCTGACATTTTGAATAGGGGTTCCCTTTATAATGTAGACAAGGAATAAGGAAGGAATTCCCGGTAGTACGTTCCCGTGGGATATTTTCCGACATCCACGCGGGCGAAGCCGCGGGCAAAAGCTAGTTAATTATATAGCTCGCTATTGAAGAAACTAGGTGGTGTACGTACTTATTTTGATGGAAGATAGTACGTTGGAAGTTGGAACACAGTTATTTTCAAGAAAGAATGTTTGAGAAAACACAAACGAAATTCGATCTTGTGAAGGAAAGGTAATTATGCCTTGATCCGTTTATTGATAATGAGGGCATACTGCGAATAGGAGGAAGACTTCAAAACTCCAGTCTACCATATTATGATCAAAAACACCCAATTCTATTGTCTCACGACCATCATGTTACAATAGTTCGTGATGCTTAGCGTAGGTATATACGACAGAAATATTGGATACTTGGAGAAAAGCGAACAGTGAAAAGTAGCCTTAGAAAATGTGTAAAGTACACTAGATACCTACAGATCATCCACCGCCTCACAAAAAGTGGGCTCATTACCAAAACCAAGAGTGACGGAATCGTCCCCATTCAGTCACACAGGCGTGGATTATGCTGGACCAATATCAGGGAGAATAATGAAAGGAAGGTGTCATAAATCTTACAAAGGCTACATTGCGATATTTGTTTGCCTATCAATGAAAGCGGTACATTTTGATGTACTTACCTAATAAAATATCCAAACACACACACATGGTTCACATTGCTTTACAGCATTTTACAAATATTTGGTATTAATGTGTATTGACCACAAAATTAGTACTTATATTCATATTAAGTTAATTATTATTGTAATAAATCAGTCATCAAGCTGGAGTCCATTGTTATTCATCTCTTATAACTATAACTCCTCTCACTGTGGCCAAGACATCACCTTTAGCCATCATCGGTCCTATGAGTCTGTGGGATCGGCAGTGAGAAAACCATTTCCTCTGTACGTTTCACGACGTACACAACACAAACCCCTTTTCCTACCCAAATTCCGTCTGTTACCGTAGGTCTCCTTGAAACAGACTTCCCGCAAGTAAAACCAACGTAACTTACCTACGTTTGGTATAGTTTTTATGGTAGGTTAGGGCATTAGGATAACTAGGATGCTAGGTGATTAAAATGGGGCTAGGTTTTAGGTAATTAATAGGTACCTACTAGGCTCAATTGTCTCAAACGTAGTCACACACTCACACTGTACGCATTTGGAATAACGGCCGTACTAAGCTAGAGTCCCGGTGCGTACATGAAATTCACCCGGGAGACGCCGGATATGAACAGCTAGTAGAACATACAGATAACATGTAACTCTTGACCGTTACAAGAAAGTCGATATGTAGGTAGGTATATTTGCTGAACATACCTACTAAAATCAAATTTTCTTCCGCAGCAATGAAGTGAAACGCAACAGGGATAGAATCCTGGAGATTAACTACTTTATTGACAACCAGCGGGAAGAATGGGCAGACATGCACATGGAACTCACTGATACCGTTGATCCTGATACCGTGGCTTTGTTGGGAGATGATTTTCAATGTTAACAGTATTATACTTTAAAGAGGTAAAAATTGTTTCTTTCCGTATGTAGGGGATATCTCTGGATATTTATTTATTTTAAAGAAGGCTTACAGACTAACAAACCAATAATAAAAATAATGTAATATTTAAAAAAAATTGCTAATAACAAGCCTCCACATATGGTCATGGAAAAAGTCGATAAAAAGATACATACATGTTATTAATTATTAAGATAATAATAGATAAGTTAAGTTAACTACCCTTGAAAAAAGACTGTGCCAATAGCCGTCTTAAGGTCGCCACACTGGTGCAGAACAAGTCGACATTAAGTCGACATATGACAGTCGGATTTGAAAAATTATTTTTGTATTTGATAGCCATAGACTTATAAATTATAAGTCTATGTTGATAGCTCAATTCTTGAGTTTAGGAGCCGAGTAAAAAGAAAAAAGTCGGAAAAAACGCTAAGCGAAAACGAAGTAATAGCGTGGGCTGGCGATGCAATGCGACGGGGTGGGACGGGGGAACAAGAAAATTCACGCGGGCAGTAACTCACACTAATATTGTCCTTCCTTCCTATTCCTTGTTGACCACGGAACCCTAAAAAAAGAGTGAAAATAATAATGAGCCAATGAACCAGGATTAGGTCTAGTTTCCCCTTGGTTCCCATGATAACGCGATCTGATGCGCACTTTTGACCTTCCGAATCACGGCTAACATGGTAGGTAGCCATTGACTTATATATTACTAGCTTTTGCCCGCGGCTTCGCCCGCGTGGATGTTGGAAAATATCCCACGGGAACGTACGCACGGCTACAGATCAAGCTATACATTTCCAGTATAAGCTGATCTCGCATTGTGTAGGATTCCCTTACAATGAGAGGTCAGTGTTAACTGGAAATGTATAGCTTGATGTGTAGCCGTGTGTACTACCGGGATTAAAAGTACCCTAAGTCGGCGTTCCCACGAGCGTAATAAAATCGCGGCGGGATTTTATCGCGCACTGGATTTTCAACTCTTGTTGTTGAACCGAGCGTTGAGAATCCAACCTAACAAAAACAGAGTGCACCAGCGCGACGAAAAACACACTGTTGGATTTTCAACTCCCGGCGCTAAGCAGAGAGTTGAAAATCCAGTGCGTGATAAAATCCCGCCGCGATATTTTTACGCCCGTGCGAACGTCGGCCAGACTCGCTAGAGGCGCTCGTGGCTAAGTAATAACAGCCGCACGGGTCGATCCGTCAGCTTAAGCTACGCTTGCCGGGGTTAGTCAGTGGATGGGTGACCATCTTTACATATCGAGATTCCTCCGTGCCTCGGAAAGCACGTTAAGCCGTTGGTCCCGGCTGTTATTCGTGGATCTTTGACAGTCGTTACGGGTCGTCAGAAGCCCGGAAGTCTGACAACCAGTCTTACCAAGGGGTATCGTATTACCCAGTTACTGGGTTGTGGAGGTCAGATAGGCAGTCGCTCCATGTAAAATACTGGTATTCAGCTGCATCTGGTTAGACTGGAAGCCGACCCCAACATAGTTGGGAAAAGGCTAGGCAGATTGATTGCGAACGTCGGCTAGACAATATCTTCTCGCACTGCTTATACTGGATAATTTTTTAAGCAGTGCGCAAATTTGCACAGGGTGTTCTACCCATGAATATGAACAACTTTCACTGTGGGACTAACTCTGAAATCGCGCAAAAAAAATCAGCTGTTCAGTACATGTATCTACACCAAACTCGTCAGAATGTAGGGAGCAGCTGATTTTTTTTTTTGCGATTTCAGGTTGGTTCCTATAGTAAAAGTTGTTCATATTCATAAGTAGAACATCCTGCGAAAAAATGCGCACTACTTAAAAAAATATCCTGTATAGTACTCGAGGAGCGGCGCGCAGAATGATATAGGTACCTATGATTGCTGGAGGATAATAAATCTTAAAACCAAACAATAGTAAACGGAAAATTACCAACTTGCCTTTGAAAGCAACTTTAAAGCGAAAATATAAATCCTCTTTATTCCTATTTATTATGGGAATTAAAAAATATTACGACTAAGTAACTGTTACTTCAAGATACAAACTGCCCAATCCCTCTTACACAAAAATTTTAATGGTGTTTGTGAATTTTAAAATCAACCGCTAGTTTACCCCCATAGGGGATGATTTTTTCATAAATCAAAACCATAAATTTGAATTTTCATTAAGAAATGCTGGGATTCTCATAAAACTTTCACCACCAGTAGGATTATTTTTTAAGACAAAAAATAGGTTATGTCCTTCCGCAGGATGCCATCTATAGTCTTGCCAAATTTTAGCGATATCCGTGCAGTTTTATGAATTTTAAAATTATCCCCTTCTTTACCCCTTAGGGGATGATTTTTCAAAATCGCTGGACCACACATTTCTTTATTTTCTACCAAAACCATAAAGTATTTTCATAGCCCTTACTTAAGTAATGCTGGGTTTCCCTTACAAACTTTCATCCCCCATATCACCCCCTGTAGGATAATTGTTTAAGATAAAAAATAGGCTGTGTCCTTCCCCAGGATGCCATCTGTACCCTTGCCTAATTGTATCGATATCCGTGCAGTTTTGTAGATTTTAAAATAACCCCTATTTTACACCCTTTGAGGATGATTTTCCAAAAACGCTGAACCACTTATTTCATTATTTCCTACCAAAAGCATAAATTTGAATTATCATATCCCTAACTTAAGAAATGCTGGGTTTCCCATACAAACTTTCATGCCCTATGTCACCCCCCGTAGCGTTATTTTTGATACAAAAAGTAGCCTAAGTCCTTGCCTAGGATACCACCTTATAGCTTTCCCAAATTTTATCAAAATCTGATCGGTGGTGTAGGCGTGAAAAGGTTACAGACGGACATAATTATTTTCGTATTTGTAATATTAGTATGAATAATTGTTATTTTCCTCGCTAGAGCGCGCGCGAAACAAACAAACGCGTGCGATCTCTGCTAATCATGAAGCGCGGCGTTCGACGCGCTATTTATGTACCGCCGCCCTGCATTTTAAATCTGTAATATCTTCGAAAATATTAATTTAAATTACATACTGTAAAGGGCTTTATTGATCTATAGTAAATGCACAATTTATTTAAGGAACTTAATTGGATAAGGATTAATGCTGTATTGCTTAAAATCGCTTCGTAAATAAGCCATTATTCCTCGTAAAAAGAAAAGGATAAAAAATGGTTATTGTGGGTTATCCCTAAGAGATAGACATATGCCATCGCGGACTTTTTTGCAGAACTTTTTAAGGTGTACAATACTGTAGTACATTATTTTGATCTAGATCTCATTGGGTTCAGCCAGCGTTTGCAATGAAAGCGAAAAAAAAAGTGTTTATTTACGACATCACATTAGAAACCTCTAAAATTATTAGTGTTCCTCTACTACATTATGCATGTATTATACATATAAACCTTCCTCTTGAATCACTCTATCTATTAAAAAAAACTGCATCAAAATCCGTTACGTAGTTTTAAAGATTTAAGCATACATAGGGACATTCAGACAGCGGAGCGACTTTGTTTTATAATATGTAGTGATGTAGGTAGCCCAATAATTTTTCCGGTTGAGCGTTACGGGTTACAGCACTTACAGCTAATAGGGTAGGCTCGCCAACTTGTTCCCTTTAAAACGTTTTTGTACCGTGGTGGTAACTAGGGAATCCAATCCCGTTTAAGAGGAAACGTGGGTGCTCTTTTCTCCATACAAAAAGATACAAACGCTCTCGCCTGTTTTCTTTCTGGTTAATGACCATAAAGCAATGATTTTTTACAGAAATATAAATATCAGCTACTTGTATGCCCCTATGTTTTCCTTTTTGATGATATATTACTAGAACCCTCAAAAAATGCTCAAAATTGCCTATTCAGACCGCTGTCAACAGACGCCTAGTGTACCAATTTGGCAACTATTAACGAAAAAAGAAAAACATAGGGGCATAGTATATATACTTCTTATTCAGTTTATGAAATATCTTTTAGATTGGTCCAATATTGGAGGAGGAAATAGGCGAGAGCCAAACCTCGAAATGTGACTTTTTAACCGACTTCCAAAAGGAGGAGGTTCTCAATTCGTCGGAACCTTTTTTTTTTTTTTTTATTTTTTTTATTTTTTTTTTTTTTTTTTTTTTTTTATGTATGTTCCCCGATTACTCGAAAATGGCTAGACCGATTTGGATTTTTCTTTTTTTGTTCGAAAGGGTATACGTCCCAAGTGGTCCCATGATCATCAAGTCAGGATCTGATGATGGGATCCCATGGAAATCGAGGGAAACCCTCAAATTTTATGGGCACACCTATATCGATTTCGGTATTTTTTATAGTAACTCGTGCATTTGCTCTCGGAAAGTACCATTCGGTGAGCTGGAACTGATGATGAAGACCACAGAGGGCCATCGGAAATACTCAATTATATCTAAGTATATAACAGGTTGCGATTCGATTGCTTTAATATGGTTTATGCTCGTCAAAATAATGGTTATGGTGACTTCACCATGAGCTCCATTTCTCCTGGTTCTTACTAGAAGAACTCCTCAACAATTAACGGCCCTGCATCGGGAAAAGCAACATTTTGTAAAACGTGATGAGCAGCTGACATTGGGTTATTGTAACTTAGATAAATTACAAACTGAACCACTAAAAAGTGAAAAATAAAAACTTTTTTACAAAAACAAAAACCGACTTCCAAAAAAAACACTACAAATTGAAAAATAACTTTAATTTCGGAAGTCGGTGGCAAAAAACTAAAATACAGATCCAAAGACACCGACTTCCGAAATTAAAGTTATTTTTCAATTTGTAGTGTTTTTTTTGGAAGTCGGTTTTTGTTTTTGTAAAAAAGTTTTTATTACTTATGCTATTTAGTCGGATCTGCAGTTGTCCTTATCGCACGAATTCGAGAGCGGAACGCTCGCAGAGCGACAGCAATACCTTCTTAAAATACCTAATTTTCAAAAGTCTGGCTGCCCCCATGTCCTCTTAATATGCGGGATCAGCGGCACTGAGAAAAAATTGGAATCCGAAGAAAAATGGGCGACAATATGCAGTCTTACCGAGCGACTGCACTGTTGAGCGAAACAAGTAGTGATACAAAAAAAGCATCGAGACTACTTGAGAGTTTTAAATAAATCAAAGGTTGGGTAATCTATACTAATATTATAAAGAGGTAAAATTTGTTTGTAAGTTTGTATGTTTGTAAGTTAGTATGTAGGGGGTAATCTCCGAAACTAACGATCCAATTCAAAAAAATTTTTCACTGGTAGAAAGCTACATTATTCCTGAGTGCTATAGGCTATAAATTATATTTATACCGAGCTATCACAATTTTTGTCTAACAAGTCGAAAAGAAATACGTCTTTAAAACTTTAAACAGACTTTTTTGCATGCGCTGCCTAAACGGTTGTTTAAAATTGAAAACAATGTATGGCAGTCTGGTCCGTCTTAAATAATTCTACAAAAAAGTCCGCGACACCATATTTATATTTTTATATTTTACCTTTTATACATCTTTTATTGTTTTAAAAAAGTATTTTTTAGACATACTTACGTTTGGATGATTATTTAAACAGCAACACATTAATCCTTATCAAAATAAGGATCCTTATTTTATGATCACAAGGACATCATGGAGATAAGATTTGGCCTTTACAGTATGGCAATTGGTCGTACAGTTTCGGAAATAATATAAAATTACTAAAACGCTAAATAACTCTTGAGCAAACATGTTTAGTGCGGACGTTTTATCAATTTTAACTATAGATGGCGTTGTGCAAATAAGTAATTTTTCTGAATTGCGAGATTTATTATTTCAATAACGTCGGTGGAAAAAAACAAACTCTTCCGCTGTATTCCACCGTGGAATACAGCGGAAGAGTTTGTTTTTTTGTTAGTTTGTTTGAACGCGCTATCTCTGGAACTACCCCAGTCGGATTTCAAAAAAATCTTTTTGCATTTTATAACCAAGTTCTTGAGGAGGGCTATAGGGTATTTAACATCACGCTAGGGCCCTTAGGAGCCGAGCGCGAAGTAATAGCGTGAGCAGGCGATGCGGAAGGATATAGCCTATTTAACATCACGCTAGGGCCCTTAGGAGCCGAGCGCGAAGTAATAGCGCGGGCAGGCGATGCGGAAGGATATAGCCTATTTAACATCACGCTAGGGCCCTTAGGAGCCGAGCGCGAAGTAATAGCGCGGGCAGGCGATGCGGAAGGATATAGCCTATTTAACATCACGCTAGGGCCCTTAGGAGCCGAGCGCGAAGCAATAGCGCGGGCAGGCGATGCAGAAGGATATAGGCTATTTAACATCATGCTAGGGCCCTTAGAAGCCGAGCGCGAAGTAATAGCGCGGGCAGGCGATGCGGAAGGATATAGCCTATTTAACATCACGCTAGGGCCCCTAGAAGCCGAGCGCGGAGTAATAGCGCGGGCAGGCGATGCGGAAGGATATAGGCAATTTAACATCACGCTAGGGCCCTTAGGAGTCGAGCAAAAATAAAAAATGTCAGAAAGGATGCTAAGCGCAAACGAAGTAATAGCGCGGGCAGTCGTTGCGATGCGATAATAAATAAAATTCAGGGACTTCCCGGTAAAAATTAATTGCACCATGTTTGGACGATAACTCACGGTGAAGGCAATTTAGTCATTATTCCAACGCAATACAGTTAGTGATTTGTGGTAAATAACTACATAATGTAATGTGTAACTCTATGTGGATTAAAAATAAAACAATTTCCATAAGTACTTTACCTATTTATTTAAAACTTTGGCGGCTTTTCTTTGTTTTAGACTTTGTATGTATCGATCAATCGACTCTTGAAATTGGGGATTATTTACCAGATTCAAGTACTCTGTTAAATATTTTGGTCGGTCCTTTTCCAATTTTGCGAGGTATTCCTGTCTTATTGCTCGTTTGGTGGTTGCTCGGATGACCGGAGATATGTGGTCGTACGTTCTTATGAAGGCTTTGCATTTTTCTATTGCATCCGTTTTGTCTGACGCTATTTCATCAATGAGACCCACCTGAAAAGTTAAAAGACGACATAGAAGAAGACAAGTAAATATTAAGACTTATTAAGTAGGTACCTAAGTAGGTATAGTGCGTGCTAAGTAGGTAATGAGCAAAAGCTAAAAATAATGAAAGCGAATTAGACAACCTCGAGTAAAAATATTGTTGTCTGTATTATGCAACCAGATAACCAGCCAATTTTTAATACGTAACTATAATATAATATTTTGTATGTACCTACTACCTACAGATTTTTTATAAATTGGATGTATGGGATTTCCTGTTAGTGTTTCGTATCCTTCAGTTTAGAGCACTCCCAAAAAAGAGATTCAATGATTACAGTGGATTACAACAGTCCGCTTTGAAAGAAGAGAGGATGACTGGAGTGGTTGGTTACCAACTAGTGCTAGTAGGGTATGCTGTATACATTTTGGGAATGAAGACATTTATATTCGTCACGCACAGGCAATCGTATCGACCTCAACGATTCGCCGAAAAATACCAAAGAAAAGGCATTTGGGTAGGCCGCATAAATTACCTACTCAGTAAATAATAAGTGTCATTATTATATTATATATTATTTTTTATTTGTGATTAGTATGATATTGTGTATTACTTAGGTCACTCGCCCTGCCTTTTTATTTATATTTTATCGTATTCTAATTTTCATTATTACTGACCACTAGCCTTATATATCAATTGTATTTAAGTAGGTATATAGATATATATTCTCTGCATTGTATTTATAATGTGTATTTTTTATTTCTTAATTTATAATTTGGGAGGTGTATGTTTAGACCTAATATTTTAACTTTTTTTTGTAGAGAAAAAACGTTCGACTGTGGGTGCATTGTCACTGAGACAAGCGAAATAAACCGTCGCCTGCCTGGACCGACACCATTGGCTTACACAAATGTTTCGCCTCGGCACCGTGCGTGAGATTGTTGCCACCCATACATCAGATCCATTCGCTTAGACCAGGATAACAGCAGCAGCACACAACGTCACTATGCAAACTGTACGGAACCACCTGCAAGCGGACGGTTTGACATGTTGCAGACCGATGCGTAAAATTTTATTATCTACCGTGCACCGTCAAAATCGCGGAATATCGGCACTTCGATTGACAAAACAATGTCGTCATAATTACTGATGAAAAATGTCTTCATCGAAAATCACCACCGACTTATCGTAACATATATACTACCTTTAAGTTTCAGACATTTTAACGTTTTTAAATCTATTATTTTCCTAGAAATAATTAATAATGGTTGGTAATAATTATAATACCTACTGTTCCCGATACAGGTGGTAAATGTTTTTGTTTTAATTTTAATTTTCAAAAATGTAGGTAATTTACATCTGTATATAACTGAACTAGCGACCCGGCCCTGATTCGCACGGTTTTTACGACTTGGCAAAACATGGAGGTTTCTATATTATATAAGTTAAATATTTATCATGATAGTGAAAACCGCATCAAAATGTGGTGTTAGAAGAACAACGCGGCCACACAGACAGACACGAAAAGCGACTTTATTTTATAATAGATACCTAAACGAAATACTTAATACTTTCACAGCATATTTAGCCATAATAAATTAAGTCGGCGGTACTGTGTAGGTAGGAGTGTGTGAGTGATGTTATTGTTACTGGATCAGATTATATTATTATTTGTTATCTATGTGACATGTTTATTCACTCCGCCCATTGTTGTATACATATATAATGGTATAAAAAGATGTAATAGCATGTTCTAAACATATTGTTGTATTTATAATAAAACATGTTTACTTGTGATGTTCTTTTTTTTAAATAAAGATATTTATTCAAAATGGTTTTATTTATTTAAGCAATTTTAAATAAATAAAACATTTTCTTAACAAAAAATGTTCTAATTGCTTTAGCTTAAAATAATAAATCGCAAAAAGAATCATCACTTCAGAGATTTGAACTCACAGAGTAGTACTCAGAAGTATGATGCCTTATTCGTTGGGCTACGAACAGTACGAACGCTTAAGTTTTCAATGCGAAATTATGTTATACTGAGCGCACTCACTCGCACATGAACGCGATGTGTGCGTGAGGGCATTGTGTGCTGTACGTAATGAAGTAGCAATACAGTTTTGTAGTGTCACGCACACTATAACACTGGTTACTTATCTCTGTTGCAGAGTGTACATAAGTAAGTAGATAGCCTAGCCTAGGAAACTACATACTTACTAGTTTTTTTTAACACGAGAACGGGTATGTCACTCATGTCTCGTGTGTCACTTTTTCACCTAAGTATCCACTTATTTATTTATTAATCCAGGTATTTTAGGCGGTGGAAAAAGCGAAATAATTACCTATTAAAAATAGATATAAATTACGTACTTAGTAGCAATGCGCGCTCGCCCTTACTGTAGATATCTTTACCGTGCCACAGTCTTATGTTTTTATACTGTGATGTTACCATGGCTACTTAATAATCCATCTCGTACCCACTCCCTGGCTTCGATATTTCCGTTTCACTCTAACATTATCTTACTAAATAAAATTGCGCCCCAAATGAATGGTTGGGCGAATTCATGCACGGAAAATAAATTTAGCAAAGTATTATATTTTGTCTGTGCGTGTGTTGCGAGTTTAGTAGTATGAGTTTGGGACCATGTTTTAGCGGGCTTCGTAAGAGAGTTATGATTCTATATCATTCTTAATTGGTTGGATGAGGTACTTAGATTTTTTTGTATCAAAAAAATCAACACTATAGTTTGAACGTTTGAAGTTCAATGGTGGTGATTCAATTCTATAGTTGGCGGCACTACTCGCCTTGAAGCGTGAAAACGCTTAGCAGACACAAACAGAGTTATTTTCGCATTTATAAGTAAAATAAAAAAAAATAGTATGGACTTGCGTAGCCCGCGGAATTAAATTTTAGACAACCTTCGAATTAAAGGAAATTAAAATTTTTGCAATTTGCAGGTCCAGTATCAGAGAGGCAATTCCCGTACCTATTTTTAACAACGTTCGCAATCTCATCTCAGTCTCAATCTGTCATAAATTACTGCCCTATTGAATGACTACATATTTCATGAAATCTTGACATTTGAGGCCCTGTTCTAACTTAAGGAGTTGTATTACTGATTCTAATGATTAGGTATAATTGTATAAATGGATTTAATTATTATTGCAGAAGCTTGAAACACTCGGAATAAGAGGAACAACGCTTTCATTACTTTCTGATTATCTTAGTGACCGCGAACAATGTGTCAAAATTGGTCAGTACGTCAGTTCTGAGGTCCGAAATAGTAATTACGGAATACCACAAGGTAGTATTTTGGGTCCTACTTTATTCCTAGTATATATCAATGACCTGTGCAGCTTGACACTCCAAAATGGGGTCATATTGTCATATGCAGATGACACAGTTCTATTGTTTTCAGACAAATCTCGACATGAGGTGTATAAACAAGCCCAAAACGGGTTTAATATAGTGTCTGATTGGCTACATGATAATCTCCTTACACTAAATGCAGATAAAACCAAACACATTTTATTTACTATTAGAAATACTAACCTGCCAACTACTAACATAAACATTTATGCGCATAAGTGCGGCACTTATGCTGACAATGCATGCAATAGTCCTAGTTTAGCAAAAACCGATCATATGAAATATCTTGGTGTAACGATTGACACAAATCTGAATTTCCGTAAACACATTGATTTGTTATGCACTAGAATGCGTAATAGTACATTATGATATAAGTGCGGTAAGTTGAAAATTACAGCCGAGGCGATATTGCTAGCCCGAGCCGTAGGCGAGGGCTACAAGAAAGCAGAGGCTGTAATTATCAAATCGCACGTATGTCATACGACGTTTTATAACATATTTGAGAGGAAATAAATAAAACTCGGACTTTCTTAAACGAATAAATCTTTAAAAACACACTTTCTGAAAATGAATTTGCATCTTTGCTTATTTTCCATACGATGAAATTTTGATCCGCTTGTAAGTATCTATCGGTCGATTTTTCGGGAAAGAGGCTTAGAGTAGCCTTTTTCGCTGCCTCTGAGACTTCTGGCGGTGTCGAATGAATAAATTCATCATTACTTGACGACATTTTCAAATAAAAACAATACAGAAGGAAAAGCGCGCGGATTAATTTTTACTTGTTCACAAATTAGCGATGCGCACGCATCAGCGCTTTTTTTTAAAAGGCAAAGGCACAAAAACAGCCAGTATTATTAAAGTAAATTAATATTTTTTTGTTTTTGTTACAGATAAATGGTTGTAATTTATTGCCAAAATTAATTAAATCAACGAATTAAATGTTTAACATTTAATTCTTTAATTTTATTTTTTCCCAAAGTTAATTTTATTCATAAAATGTTGACCACTTTTCAACATAAAAACTCTTTGCTTTGCTTTCTTTGCTTTTTTTTCTTAAGATTTAAAAAAGTACCGTTGGTTTTAGACGGAGCATGATAAACCGTACGTGTTACCTTATTAGAAAGAAACTCGTGCGTTTTACTTTACGATTACGCACAAGTAGGTACGTAATGACATACATTACGATATTGAAATTGGTGAAATAAGAGGCCCTTTACGAGCAAATGTGTTATAAATTAATATACATTTTTAAGAATTTACGATATTTATCAGAATACAAATTAATTAAACAGGTTATTTAGCTTTATGTCAATCCATTCTGACTTATTGTATAACTTCATGGGGTGGGGCTGCTAAATCAATCCTATTGCCATTAGAACGTGCACAGAGAGCTATTCTTAAGGTAGCCACCTTTCGCCCATTTAGGTTTCCCACACACGAGCTTTACACTGCGTGTAAAGTTTTAACTGTGCGTCAACTATTTATACTGAATACAGTACTACACCAACATAGCAAACTTTCTTATATCCCAATACCTATAGATAAGAGAAGAAAAGACTTAGTTTGTATAAAGCCTCAAACTAGACATACTTTTATAAATAGATTTTATGTATTTTTAGGGCCGTTTTTATATAATAAAATCAATAAGTCTCTTAGTATTTATAGTATAACTTGTAAAAAATGTAGTGAAATGCTGCGTGAATACTTAGCGACATTTAATTACTCAGACACTGAAAAATTGCTAGATGTAATGCAATAAGTTTAATAATGTTAAGTAATTTTCTATTTTTTTATTTAAAATATAATTATAATGTATAAATGCTAGCTCTTATATGTACACTAACACATTGTCCACTAAAGTACTCAGCGTTGTTAAGTGATGGCCTGAAACACAGGTTTTAATAAACCTACATCAGGCAGGTCGCTATTGTAATAATTAGACCTTTATCCGATAAATATAAATTATACACTAGATTTTTAACATAGCTTAAGTTTTTCATACTAATATTACTATGTAATTTGTAATGATGTAACTTTTATGTAATTTAATTAATTAATGTGAACTTATGAATAAATATTCTATTCTATTCTATTCTAATTGTTACGGTCGCTAATCATACTTTAATCAACATAGACACTGAACTGCAAATTGCAAAAATCGTGAGAAAATTTTAATTTCCTATAATTCGAAGGTTGTCTAAAATATATTTTACTGTGCGTCATAAAACCATTGTAATTATTCGTCAAAATATTCTCAAATTATTATTTCAAGATGCGACTGATATAGTCGTTGGTATCAAAAATATCGCTAAGTAGGTATACATAACAACCTACCTACTAAAACTTACCTACCTCAAGATCGGCTGGACTCCAGCTGATCTCGGTAAGTTTAAATTATGGTTGTTGTAAACTGTCCAGCCGCTGAACAGTTTACGACAAGCTTATTTTAAACATACAAACCTGCAAAGCTCGTTCTGCTGAGTACATGGCGGAACTTGTGAGGGCGTATTCTGCATGCTTGGGGCTCATGACTCGGGACATGAGGTCAAATATCCACATCGCTGGCGGGATGCCGACGGCTGTGTCGTTCACTCCGATGGTCGCCGGACCAGTAGTCATCGTGCGATAGTCGAACGCGAGGGCAAGGAGACAGCCCCCGGCTGCTGTGTAACCCTGAACCAAGAAAATCATTTGTTTTTAGGAGGGAATATGAGGGTAAGTTTTCACTTGTTTCAATTTTAGAGAACTTAGTTAAAAAATTCAAGAATGATGACAAAAAAAATATTTTTGTCCGTCATGTTAGGTACATGTAGATTAGGTATTTAAAAATATTGGACACGTATTTTTCTGTATTTACGTAAATAAAATATTACTTTTAAAATGTGGCATGACGTCACTCTTTCCTAGAATTTATCAGTAGTTTGTTATAGTTGTGACGTAGTGAGCCTCCGCTCCCCAACTTTAACGCGTTTTATCTAAGTCTATTTTAGGGTTCCGTACCGAAAGGGTAAAAAGGAACCCTTATGGTATTATGGTGTGACTCAGTCTGTCTGTCTGTCTGTCTGTCACAGCTGGATATCTCAAGAACTACTAATGCTATCAAGTTGAAATTTGGAACAGTTTTAGATGACGTTGGCCCAACTGTTTTACAAATAAAAATATTTATGTTTTATTTTTGCAACAGGGACTGAAAGGGGGTCTTAAAAATACAAAGTGGGACTACTAGGGCCTGTCGGGTATCATATGAAAGAGCGTTGTTTGCACATTATCAAACATTTTTTTCTCTTTTTTTAGGCCGCATAGTTTTCGACTTTTGATGAAAAATTTTAAAAAAATACCGTAGAGTTTAAGGTTTAAGGTTTAAAAATACCTACGGTATTTTTTACCTACCTTATCTCCGGAATTTGCATAGAGAAAAATCTGAAATTATTCTATGTGATAGAAGTTTATGTATAGATTAAAGGAAAAATAAAACGATGTCTCTAAATAGCACAGTTTTTGAGAAATCATCAACAAAAATTACATACAAATGATGGTACGGAACCCTCGGTGCGCGAGTCCGACTCGCTCTTGATCGATTTTTTTTATTAATATGATAAAGCAAAAGATACGTGTCTAATATTTTTTTATTATTTGACTGACGGAATAAATAAAATTTCTGTTTTTTACTTGCATTATCCCTAATCCGTAGATATTTTTTGGGTGCGACCTCTGACGCCCACTATTATCATCCATCTGATACTATTATCATGAAGTTTTGATATTCTAATTTCGAGTACTTAAGTAATGATAATTTGTAAAACTTACATTGATAGCAACTGTGGTGATTATATCTGTTCCATATATTTTTGCCACAACATCAAAAATACTATTCTTCAATAGGGTTAACCTTTTTTGATCTGGTTTGTGAAACTCACTTAGATCCATACCAGCTGAGAAAATTTTAGGAGATTCCTGAAAATGTTCAAATCATTATGTAGAGGTACATACCTAAGGAGATACACAATCAATCTGCCTATAGTCTTTTCCCAACTATGTTGGGGTCGGCTTCCAGTCTAACCGGATTCAGCTGAATACTAGTATTTTACATGGAGCGACTGCCTATCTCACCTTCACAACCCAGTAACTGTGTAATATAATACCCCTTTCTAAGACAGGTTTTCAGACTTTCGGGCTTCTGACGACCCGTAACGAGTGTCAAGGATCTACGAATGACAGCGGGACCAACCGAAGCACGGAGGAATCTCGGTATCTAAAGTAAGGAGATACACAATATAGATATAATACTATGAGGTAGGTATGTGTAGTTAGTATCAAACAAACTAGACTTACCGAGGTCAGAACTATTCCTTTGCAATTGTCTTTTTCTACTTCATAAATCGACTGGTGTAACGTCTGCAATAATTCAAGGCTGATGCTGTTGACGGGCGCCCTCTGCAGCTGCAGTGTCGCTATACCTTCATTATCCACTGATACACCTACTAGAGGCTTCGTTTGCGAAGAAGACAGTAACCTACAACCCACTGCAAAACTTTTTGGTAATTTCCTCAGGTGAAACATTTTCAAAACACTTTCTGGTTTCGTCACACTTGTTGTTCTTTAAATTCAGATAGGTACTGTTTAAAAATACACAGATATGATGGGAAATATTATGATCAGATAATATTTTATAGTCGACAAACTATAAGATAACAAATAAGTAGGTATTGCGATTTTTGCTAAAAATGACTTGCGCTCAGTCCGAATTAAAAATGCCTCGGTGAGACGATGCTATATATATACACACATCAACACGGTCTAGGGATATTTCATACTCAATTAAATAACTCGAAAAGTACTGGCCGCATTGGAATCTTTTATACACCGATTTGTTTGTAATTTATCTCAGACTAATTCCAAATTCAAATTTTTGAAAATTCTTTTGTTTCGGTGGCATAAAAATGTCTTGATGTGTAGGAGAGGGAATTTTCATTTGTGCGAAATTTAGAAAACAATACGAATTACGTTTGGTTACAGTTTTTTTTCATTTTTAAACGAAAGATAAAGTTAAAATTGAGGTATTGTAGCCATGCAACGCCAACATTTGACGAGGTTGGAGATGTTACGAGCTGTGGGAATGCTGGAAGCTGGGTCTGTTCAGCATAATGTTGCTGAGGCCATAGGACCCACCAAAATGTAATTTCAAGATTGTGGACACGCTATCGTGCCACAGGTGAAGTAGCGGAGAGGCACCGGGGGCCAAGTCGCATCACTACCCTCAGATAAGACCGATTTTTGCAAATTACTGCGCGAGCTCAACCAAATGCAACGGCGACTCAATTGGTCCAAAGGCTGCGAGTGGAACACCAAGTGCTTGTGAGTGACCAAACTGTAAGAAGGCGACTGCATGAAAGCAATCTACGCTCTCGTAGACCACTCCGGGTCCCACCTTTACGGAGAGGCAATCGTGGACGACGATTAGAATGGGTTCGGAACCACGTGGACTGGGGCCGTGAGCAATGGTCCAATGTGCTGTTCACGGATGAATTCAGGTTCGGCTTCCATCCAGATTCACGAAGGACGCGTGTTTGGCGAGTTCCTGGAGGATGGAGCCGTCTTCAGAACCCTCAGGAAGTTCACCCATACCAAGGAGGAACAATTATGGTTTGGGCAGGAATTCGTCTTGGAGGATGGATGGATCTCGTTTAGGTGCGGGGCAATATGACGGCAGAACGATACGTCCAACAGGTGCTGGGGCCCGTAATCTTGCCCCACAGAACACAAAGGGGGCAAGATTTCCTGCTCATGCACGACAATGCCCGGGCACACACGGCGAGAACGGTAGCAGCTTGGTTACATAAACACAATGTTAGGGCCTTAGACTGGCCTGCTCAATCGCCAGATCTAAATCCCATTGAGCATGCGTGGTATATGCTGCAAAGAAGAGCTCTGAAGGAAGTTCCTGAAAATCTGGCTACAGAAGATCAACTTTTTGCGCACCTCAGAAGGACATGGGATAATATTCCGCAGCAAGACATTGACAACCTTGTTCTGAGCATGCCGAATCGTTGCCGATGTGTTATGAACATCATGGGCGCTTTCTCAGACTACTAACTTCAAGTTTATAAACACAAATTAAATGATTTTTCTATTTTTTTCAGTTTTTACTCACAAATTAAAAGTAAATTCATATACGGTTTCCGTCTATTCTTCATTTTTTTTCCATAAAATCCTGAAATTTAATCTAAGTACCTCAACCATTATTAAAAAATGGTACAATATTAAATAACGTACCTTTTAAATATATACATGTCATATAAATAATTATCACATTGATAGTAATTCGCTTTTTTAAAAATATCCCTAGACCGTGTTGATGTGTGTATATACACTCGTATTAGCATCGCGTTATCCTTATTACCTACGTATGCATTTGTTTTCCGTCTGCACATGTCCTTAATTAGGCTGAAGCCTCATTATTCCTTTGCGTCGTCGCATTTAGTGACGCTTTCTCGTTCTAAAAGACATGAGGATTTAATGTAGGTACTTTAGAACTGAGCAAGCGTCATTGAAGTGCGACAAAAGAACGCAACGCGACGCGGTAATGAGGCCTCAGCCTTAGTTGACTGCGGAAAAAACGTTTATTATTTATCTTAATGTTCAGTGGGAAACACAACACGACTATATTTGTCGGTTTGTCAAGTCGGTGCAAGACAAAATAAGGAAGGATGATTGAACCAGAAGCACAGATTAATAGAGATGGGACACTCCGCAAAATCATTTAAATAAAAAGCGACTCTTGCTACGACACAATAAAGTGCAACTCAGTTCGCAGAACGCTAATTACCTACAGTTATATTCATCACCTACACATTGCCTCTTTTTCTATCGCGTAACTCTTATACCTTCGGCGCGGCATTTCTACTGAATTAGCCCCGTGCACGGGGCCCGCCGTGTAGGTACTTGTAGCTTCATACCTAAACTGCGGAGTGTCCCATCTGTATTAATCTGTACCAGGAGGGATGGTTTAATGCGCCTCGTATAGTCGTACCTCCACACTTACGGTTTTATGGGACCACACATTTACTCGAAACTCAATAACCAACTCAAAATTCTACAACTTACTCATAATCAATGCAAAACTACAGTTACAAAATGGCTTCTTACTATGGACTATGATATGACTGAAAACTTCTTAACCTAAAAAAATGCACTCATACATATATTTATATTTCTATAATTACTATTCTATAACACAAACATACTATTTATATATCACACACCATATCACACATACACACACCAACACACCCCCACACCACATACATACATATTTGGTTATTTACTATTTTTCTTTGTGTATTAGCATTAGTTTTCTTTTGTAACTTTGAAATTAAGAAATTTATTGTAAAATTTTCAAACCTATTTCATGTATACGAGTAGCAACAGATGTTAACGGAACGAAGGAGCCTGGATCTCACGACACAGGGAATCCTAGTGTGAGTTCCAGGAAACAACACAACAAATGTAACTTATTATACAATAAATTATTCTTATTCTTATTCTTACTTACGGCCGGCGCACATCTGGCGAAGCTCAGTGCTTTTTAAAGAAATATCCACATGACATTTCATAAAACAAAGTCGAAAATAATTACTTAACCTGAGAAGCACACCTGTCCGCTTTGATGCACTTATTCTCAATTTTATTTCAGCATTCAGAAGGTTGATATTTGTTAAGCAATGAAAACCGCGCTGTGCTGCGTTTCGTTAATGTGCGCCATTAGATACATTTCATTCATATTTTACTCAAGAACATCGCGCGGATGGAAGATTATTGTTATGACGGCTATAGCCGTATACCGCACTCTAAAATATCATTCGAGTATCAAAATACCAAGCTCATTCATTAAGGCGGTGAGAGCCGTAAAAACGTCGTTTTGTTTAGTGTTTTATTCGTAGATAACACGTATTTAAATTTTGAAAAAAATATATTACTTAGTTCAGACTTCGATCTAGAAATTTCGGCCGTCCGATACACGATTACTTCCACTTTACTGCATCCAATTAAATCGCAAAGACAAGTCTAAATTATGATCTATATCTTATTTCATTTGATTTATATTAGGCTTTGAACAATAAAACTTATGCCATAATAAAGGTCGTAAAAAATGTAATTTATAACGGCTATCATAATTTGAAATATCAAAATATTTATATCACTAATTCCAATGTCAAGTGTTTTCAGCTTCGCAAACGCTCGCCCTGAGCCGTTTAGTCCCGAGCGGAACGTGACGGAGGTCGGACGTGTGCCAATTTTTCGAACCCGCCACCCCCGCTAACTTCTGTCACCGGCTGCGACCGGCACAAATTAGCATGTGTTGAAAACAGTTGAATTTGAACGCTATACCTATGTAAATAAAGACGTCACGCGCGCAAAAGCTTTATTGGTATTTATTTTTATCACGGCCTATGTTTACCAATCGCATCAAGTGTGTAAAACAGTTGAATTTGAACCCTACACTGGAGCTTATAAAGCCGCCTGACGCGCAAATTTTTGGTTCACTATTTTCAAATCTCAAATAGGTAGGTGCCACAGAATAAAGTTAGTACGGGTGGTTTTATAATGAATATCGGATAGGAAATGAGATTTCTTCATAACATCACGCCTGAATTCTTTCAAAGGGTTGGGCAGGGATGTTCAGAAAATAAGTAGGCCCTCAAATGTATTTTTCTGTATACCTACATAAATAAGATTTTTTTTTTAAATTAAGTTTTTTTTCTAATTAGGTATCTTCTTATTTTTTTTTGTATTTCAAGGTCAAAATGAAAATCCAAGATGGCGGCTGCAAAAATTTCCAATTTTTCGTCATGGGTGTCGTTTTCGTGATATTTTAGGTCGCTGAAAATGATAGTGGGGTCAAAATGAAAATCCAAGATGGCGGCTGCGAAAATTTCCTAATTTTTCGTCATGGGTGTCATTTTCGTGATATTTTAGGTCGCTGAAAACGATAGTGGGGTCAAAATGAAAATCCAAGATGGCGGCTGCGAAAATTTCCTAATTTTTCGTCATGGGTGTCATTTTCGTGATATTTTAGGTCGCTGAAAACGATAGTGGGGTCAAAATGAAAATCCAAGATGGCGGCTGCGAAAATTTCCAAATTTTTCGACATGGGTGTCATTTTCGTGATATTTGAGGTCGCTGAAACCGATAGTGGGGTCAAAATGAAAATCCAAGATGGCGGCTGCGATAATTTCCTAATTTTTCGTCATGGGTGTCATTTTCGTGATGTTTTAGGTCGCTGAAAACGATAGTGGGGTCAAAATGAAAATCCAAGATGGCGGCTGCGAAAATTTCCTAATTTTTCGTCATGGGTGTCATTTTCGTGATATTTTAGGTCGCTGAAAACGATAGTGGGGTCAAAATGAAAATCCAAGATGGCGGCTGCGAAAATTTCCAAATTTTTCGACATGGGTGTCATTTTCGTGATATTTGAGGTCGCTGAAACCGATAGTGGGGTCAAAATGAAAATCCAAGATGGCGGCTGCGAAAATTTCCAAATTTTTCGTCATGGGTGTCATTTTCGTGATATTTTAGGTCGCTAAAAACGATAGTGGGGTCAAAATGAAAATCCAAGATGGCGGCTGCAAAAATTTCCTAATTTTTCGTCATGGGTGTCGTTTTCGTGATATTTTAGGTCGCTGAAAACGATAGTGGGGTCAAAATGAAAATCCAAGATGGCGGCTGCGAAAATTTCCTAATTTTTCGTCATGGGTGTCATTTTCGGGATATTTTAGGTCGCTGAAAACGATAGTGGGGTCAAAATGAAAATCCAAGATGGCGGCTGCGAAAATTTCCAAATTTTTCGACATGGGTGTCATTTTCGTGATATTTGAGGTCGCTGAAACCGATAGTGGGGTCAAAATGAAAATCCAAGATGGCAGCTGCGAAAATTTCCAAATTTTTCGTCATGGGTGTCATTTTCGTGATATTTTAGGTCGCTAAAAACGATAGTGGGGTCAAAATGAAAATCCAAGATGGCGGCTGCAAAAATTTCCTAATTTTTCGTCATGGGTGTCGTTTTCGTGATATTTAAGGTCGCTGAAAACGATAGTGGGGTCAAAATGAAAATCCAAGATGGCGGCTGCGAAAATTTCCTAATTTTTCGTCATGGGTGTCGATTTCGTAATATTTTAGATCGCTGAAAAAGATAGTGGGGTCAAAATGAAATTCCAAGATGGCGGCTGCGAAAATTTCCAAATTTTTCGTCATGGGTGTCATTTTCGTGATATTTTAGGTCGCTGAAAACGATAGTGGGGTCAAAATGAAAATCCAAGATGGCGGCTGCAAAAATTTCCTAATTTTTCGTCATGGGTGTCGTTTTCGTGATATTTTAGGTCGCTGAAAACGATAGTGGGGTCAAAATGAAAATCCAAGATGGCGGCTGCGAAAATTTCCTAATTTTTCGTCATGGGTGTCATTTTCGTGATATTTTAGGTCGCTGAAAACGATTGCGGGGTCAAAATGAAAATCCAAGATGGCGGCTGTGAAAATTTCCAAATTTTTCGTCATGGGTGTCATTTTCGTGATATTTGAGGTCGCTGAAAACGATAGTGGGGTCAAAATGAAAATCCAAGATGGCGGCTGCGAAAATTTTAAAATTTTTCGACATGGGTGTCATTTTCGTGATATTTGAGGTCGCTGAAAACGATAGTGGTGCCAAAATGAAAATCCAAGATGGCGGCTGCGAAAATTTCCTAATTTTCGGTCATGGGTATCATTTTCGTGATATTTGAGGTCGCTGACAACGATAGTGGGGTCAAAATGAGAATCCAAGATGGTGGCTGCGAAAATTTCCTAATTTTTCGTCATGGGTGTCATTTTCGTGATATTTTAGGTCACTGAAAGCGATAGTGGGATCAAAATGAAAATCCAAGATGGCGGCTGTGAAAATTTCCTAATTTTTCGTCATGGGTGTCGTTTCCATGGTTTTAGAGGGTGCTGAAAACGATAGTGGGTTCAAAATGAAAATCCAAGATGGCGGCTGCGAAAATTTCTTAATTATTCGTCATGGGTGTCATTTTCGTGATATTTGAGGTCGCTGAAAACGATAGTGGGGTCAAAATGAAAATCCAAGATGGCGGCTGCGAAAATTTTCAAATTTTTTGACATGGGTGTCATTTTCGTGATATTTGAGGTCGCTGCAAACGATAATGGGGTCAAAATGAATGACTATCGTTTTCAGCGACCTAAAATATCACGAAAATGACACCCATGACGAAAAGTTAGGAAATTTTCATAGCCGCCATCTTGGATTTTCATTTTGACCCCACACTCGTTTTCAGCGACCTAAAATAACACGAAAATGACACCCATGACGAAAAATTTGGAAATTTTCGCAGCCGCCATCTTGGATTTTCCTTTTTACCCGACTATCGTTTTCAGCGACCTAAAATATAACGAAAATGACACCCATGACGAATAGTTAGGAAATTTTCGCAGCCGCCATCTTGGATTTTCATTTTGACCCCACTATCGTTTTCAGCGACCTAAAATAACACGAAAATGACACCCATGACGAAAAATTTGGAAATTTTCGTAGCTGCCATCTGGGATTTTCATTTTGACCCCACTATCGTTTTCAGCGACCCCAAATATCACGAAAATGACACCCATGACGAAAAATTAGAAAATTTTCGCAGCCGCCATCTTGGATTTTCATTTTGACCCTATTATCGTTTTCAGCGACCTCAAATATCACGAAATTGACGCCCATGTCGAAAAATTCGAAAATTTTTGCAGCCGCCATCTTGGATTTTCATTTTGACCCCACTATCATTTTCAGCGACCTAAAATATCACGAAAACGATACCCATGACGAAAAACTAGAGCATAAGAAGTTATGCCCCTCCGTTTTTTTTTTTGTGTTGACATAACGAATAAAATAAAAAAAGAACTTTCCAAATCGGCTTCTAAATGACGGAGTACTGCAGTAACAAACATAAAAAAAAAAAAAAAATACAACTGAATTGATATTCTCCTCCGTTTTTTAAGTCGTTTAAAAATAACACATCATTGTTACGTTTAAAAATTAGCTGGACATCACTCACAATTGTCAAGTCATTGGTGTCGTGGGGAATACTAGTTTCTGTCATTCCCGACGACACCACCAGTGGTGTCGTGGGGAATGAACGGTCATTTCGTAGTATTTAAGTTCGCTGAAAACGATAAAGGTCTCAAGCTAATTTCGAGCTTATTGACATTTTACAAACCCTTTGTTTTTTTGGTCCAGAATACTCGGTAAATGATCTGGAAGCTGAATTTAACACAAAAACATGAATGTCAATAAGGTCTAAATTCGCTTGACACCTCAGAAAGTGTCTAGATTATTATGCACATCATTTTTAGGGTGTCAAGCTAATTTCGACCTTATTGATATTTTACAAACCCTTTGTTTTTTTGGCCCAAGATACTTGGTAAATGATCTGGAAGCTGAATTTAACAAAAAAACATGAATGTCAATAAGGTCTAAATTCGCTTGCCACCTCAGAAAGTGTCTAGATTATTATGCACATCATTTCTAGGGTGTCAAGCTAATTTCGACCTTATAGACATTTTACAAACCATTTGTTTTTTTGGTCCAAGATACTTGGTAAATGGTCTGGAAGCTAAATTTAACAAGAAAACATGAATGTCAATAAGGTCTAAATTGTTATGTAACACATCATTGTTATGTAGCTGGACATCACTAACAGCACAATACAGTCGGTGGTGTCGCATGGCGTGGGGAATAGTAGTTTCTGTCATTCCCCACGATACCACACCAGTGGTATCGTTTTCAGTGGTGTCGCTGTCGTGGGGAATGAACGTAAAGTAAAATGGTGCGCGGCGCTTAGTTTTGAATCGTACGGGTAAAGGTCTTCGTGTCAGTCAGATTTTAAATCCACCTTATTCACAAAAATAAATAAGTATAAGTAGTTATTTTTATTTATTTTAACTGTTCAAGTTTACAATGAAATAATAATCTGTCTAAAACTTTCAAAAATACTTACTAGAAAAATAAAACAAAATAAACTTGTATACTAATCAGTTCAAGTTTATCTACTGCATTGCTCTATTCTGTGACGCAACATAGTACCTTCTACTCGAGTTCATGAACTCATGAGCGGTGCGCTTGGCGCGCGTTTCCCGCGCATCGTAATTTATTACGTATCGCTACTCCTTGCGGGGGCTGCGGTAAGCATTTAATACCTACGGCGCTTGCTTGCACCCCGCCTTAATATTTTATTGACGACGGTTTTGCGTTCACGGGCACCTCAGCCGTGGATACGACAGCTGGGGTCTTAAGAGGCAGGCCGTACGGTGGTGTGGCCCTGCTCTGGAGGAAGTCTGCGTTCCCGTGCGTTACTGTGATACCGTGTGATAATGTACGTACCGTAAAACATGGCAACTTTGCCCATAAATTTAAAAAATAAATGCTTAATTAATGATATTTTGGAAAATTTTAATAAATTGATTATTGTTTCGGTGCCACATAATACTATATGCTCATGTCTCGATACACAAAACTAAAAATAGTAAAAAAAAAGCATATTTATTAGTGAAAATAACAATTATAGGTGTTGGGCAAAAAATCATATACATTTGGTAACTTTGCCCACATTACAGATCTCCGTTACTATGGACTCTAACACTATACGAAAAGGACTGAATGAAAATACTGAGCAATGCAATAATGTATTAAATTATACGCCAAATATTCACATTCCTTGACCCTTAAAAATGAGTGGGCAAAGTCAAAAAGCCTTCTAGAACATTTTTCGTACAAAATGGCGATTTTTCAAGGGTTGTCACCATTGACAATACTTAACTATTTAATAATTTTTAGTGTGGAATATTATAATATATTATAATGATAAATTAAAAATAATATAACATCATTTTTTACATAATATGCTTTATTTCTAAAGTGTTCAAAATATAAAAAATAATTTAAAAAAAAAACTAAAAAGTATGTACCTATCTCGGTCTTTGTTTTTATATGAAAATAACAAATAACACTAAAATTTGTAATGAGTTTTACAGAAAAATTATATTACTATGCAATATAATTTTTAGTAATTTTAAGTACCTATAAATATTAGGTACTTACCTATCTTTTATGTTATTGTTAGAGTAGTTTCGGGTATTATGGTCTGGTCGGCCAATATGGACTACTACTATATCTCCGAAATAAACCAACACTAGCGTTTAACCTACAGTGCCATGTTGGCGCAACCCCACCCCCGCCTCCTCAGTCAATCTGTGCAGCGCGGCGAGTGCGCGCGTGTCCTGCATGCGCTTTTATCCAGAATTACGTATTTCGATGTTATTTTTAGGTAAGTTTAAATCATTTCAGTTATTCGAATAATTAATGTTTTTATGTTGTTAGTGCACAGTTTTGTAGGCAAACTCTTAATCTGTAGTGAGGTAACAGTTTTGTATGCATATTATTCACTGGTTTTTAGGTTGGATTTTACTTGTCAAAAACGTTCCTGTGGCCAATATGGCTCACCAGGTAGAGGGCCAATATGGCCTGCTAGGCCATATTGGCTGCCATATTATTAAATAATTAATGTTTTCTTTCGTTTTTAGGCAATGGCCCCACGAAAACCTATTTCCCAAAGAAAACGCCAAACTTGGTGCAAAATATCAATGAGAAGAGCAATCGAAGATGTGCGAAATAAAAAAATGGGTTCACTTAAAGCTTCTAAATTGTATAAGGTACCACGAACAACTTTAAGACGTTTAGCAGCTAAAACAGAACTGCCTGCCGATATAGCGACTTGTGCAAAGTTGGGAAGAAGACCTACTTTACCTGAAGAGCTAGAAAAACAACTAGTCAGGTATGTGTTAGCAATTGGTGCTTTGACATCAGCTGAAAGGGGTTCTTTGATAACCTGCGTGATGTGTATGAGTGCTGGAGGTTCATTTGTGCCGAAAGACCGAACAGAAAGGCAAAGGCAAAAAGACTAAAATAATGGATGTACAAATATCTAGCTCGGAGGAAGAAAATGAACCTTTGTACGAGGATAGCTCTGATGAAAGTCCAGATAGACGCAATTTTTCTGACGCGAAGTGCTTGTATTGCGGGTCTCTCTATTCTATGGACAACAGAGTTGAATCATGGATTCAATGTCTATGTTGTAAGCTATGGGCCCATGAAGAATGCTCAGGAGTGGAAACTGACATTTTTTTCTGTGAATTTTGTTCCTCAAAATAACTTGCGCTTGATTGTTTGCTCTGATGGGCAATATGGCTCACGGATTTTACGGCTAATATGGCCCTAGGCTATATTATCCCACCACGAATAGATTTTGTGAATGTTCAAGTTTACGAAAAAAATTATTTTTAGTTATTCTGTGAAATTATATTGCCATAAGCTTCTAGTGATTGATTACTGATTAGTTTAATGACTTAATTAACCAATAAAGACTGATTGATCTCATTTACTTCGAGTTTTATTTTCAAAAAGGCTTATGGTGTGCCATAATACCCGAAACTACTCTATATAATATAATCAACATTTAGCGTAAATTAATTTGGATACATATCTACACTGACGGACAAATAAACTGCAACAAAGTTCAGGATTAGGTACTAGTATGCAAAGTTTTTAGATTAAACTAAATGAAAATGTCGAGACTACCCATTATTAACAAAAAATGTAAATTTATAAACAGAACTGCAGTAAAAGATAAAATTATAGCCGGGAAAATAAAATTTGAATAACTTTCATAGTAGGTACTTATATTAACAATTATATTAGAAATTATTTTATGAATTTTATCGCGGTAGCGGTAAAACAAGAGTACCTAGGTACATGGGCGTACCCAGGGGGGGGCAGGGGGGGGCAGCTGCCCCCCCCCTGGATCCTGTATGCCTAAGTACTGTTGTCGAAAAAAGTTATGTTAGAGCCACGTCACGTTGTCGTTTACTTACTTTACAATTAAGAAAACTAAAAAAAGCATTAATTTTAGAAAAAACTGCGCTGCGCGGCCATAAACCTGTCTTTCTTAGTCTATGAATTAAGCGACTGCATGATAAGGGCACCCCCTATGGTGTACGTCGCTCGGCTTAGGCCGTCGCTGGGGGGAGTACAGCAAGGAGGGATAGGCTGGATCATATCTGGATAATTACTGCTACAGGCTCAGCTACGCCACCAGTTGGCACTCCTTCACCGATCAAGGCTGGGGGGGAATTACGTGGGGGTCGTCGTCGCAAGGGGCGGCGAAGTCGGAATGTAGATTTGTGTTTGTGATCTGTGCTGGTGCTGGTGTAATCTGTAGGTACTTTTCTCCTGGAAGAGGGTTAAGGGGTCATCGGGGTCGGTGAGAACATGCTTTGACTTTACTGATTTTAGAGGGGATTTAACTAGACGATTCGATAACCAGAGGGATTGCGATGTTTCGCGGGGGTATCGAAGAAACGCTTGGAATTGCGTTTGAAGAATTGATGGATAGTTGGGATTTTAAGGTCTAGGTGGAGGATTTCATTCCGAACGAACCAAAAGGGTATCCCGTAGCCGTTCGGAGGAAACGATTTTATAAGGTCTGCATCCCATGGATGCTTTGGGACTTTGCGTGTGCAAATACTGATCCCGCATAAGTCATGATTGTGAGAATACATGCTGTATAGATGCGCAACTTGCACTTAAGTGACAATTTGCTATACGTACATTCAGAACGAGACTGTTTTATGTGCTTAGAGGTGCTTATCGAGGGTCACACCCGGATATTGGGCTCGCTTCTCCCAAGGGATCGGCTTGCCAAACATGGTGATCGGTCAGTGGGGGGAGATCGATTGAGACGCGGTTTAAAAAGAGAACCGCTTGACTTTTGTCGGGATTGACTACGATTCTCCACTTTCGAAACCACGCACCGAGTTTATCGACTGCAGTTTGGAGAGTTCGAGATATCGGCTCTTGGCGTTGGCCGGAATAGTAAATGATACTATAATGATAATATAATCGTATCGTCTGCGAACAGAGCCAACTGTGCCTTTTTACTTTTCGGGATATCGCTGGTAGCTAAATAACGTGGAACTGAGTGGAGAAAACACAGAGCCCTAAGGGAAACCTGCGTGAACGGGGTGGGAGAGGATAGCGCTCATTCGGTACAATAGCGAAAAGTGCGGAAAGACGGAAGTTTCGTAAGATGAGCACGAGACGGTCTGGCACACTGAGTTTGTAAAGCTTATTATAATAAACCGTTGTGCCAGACTTTGTCAAACGCTTTCGCTATATCGAAGAAAACAGCACCCGTCATCGAACCAAGTTGGAAACCAACGCTTATGTGTTCGTTAATGTAGTGAACCTGTTGTACACAAGATTGTTGGGTTCGAAACTAAACTGTTCGTAAGGAATTAGGCCCTTTATCTCGGCATAATCTTTAAGGCGCTTATAAATAAGTCTCATAGATTTTGCCGAGGTCATTGAGCAGACTGATGAGGCGAAAAAAAAACATGTGGCAAAACCCGGCTTAAGAAATTTCTGATTTGCCCCCCCCTGGGCCAAAAGCTGGGTACGCCCATGCCTAGGTAGTTTGATTTCGATGTAAATACATATAGTTTTTAAGAACCTAAAACCAATCAACAAAAAACTTTAAAAACACAGTCAGAATTTGGAAGATACGAGCCCTCGTATCTTCTAAATCCCGACTGTGTTTTTAAACTTTATATGTTTACCAACATTATTAACTGTTCATCAAATCCGAACCCTCCTTTTTTTACTAGGTTAAAAAATGTAGCTCGGGTGACAACCCTAGTGAAAAAGAAACGTTGGGCAATGTTGTCAACGATATCCAAAAAATATGCTTGTGACTTTGCCCACCGTTATATTTTATGATTATACGACGCATTTAGCGAAGAAAAGTAGTCTATATTATTCATTTCCAATGTAATAACGGATGTATAAAAATTACTTACCTGCGATAACTCCAAGTAGCACTTCTCGAAAAAGTTTTTTTAAAAGATTTTGCCCGCAAAAAAACACTCTAACTTCAACGACGTCTGACAGACAACTGAAGTAGCATCTGTGACTGTGCGTCACACAGTGTTGCCAGAAAAATGATGAATTTTTTACCATAGACAAAATGTTCTTACTAACTACAGACAAATTTGGTATGTATTAAGTTTTTAAAAAAATACACAACTGGGCAAAGTCAACTGTCGAGGGCAAAGTTGCCATGTTTTACGGTAGGTATTGCGGCCATTAACGTAGTGCTCAGTAACAGGTCAATTATGGTCGTATCAGTGTACATGCCCACCGCGAGTGTCGATAATTTAATTGAATTCACTAATTGCCTTAGTGATGTTAATGCGTTGATTGAAAATAGTGCCGTGGAGTCTGTTTTTGTACTTGGGGACTTTAACGCACACCCAGGTGAGTTATTTTCAAGTGAACTAATTAACTTTTGTATCGAACAATCTTGGTCGTGCGTAGATATGGATTTGCTACCTATAGGCACATATACGTTTGTGAGTGAGGCACACGGCTGTCTGCGTTTACCTATATAAAAAAGTACTCTGTGGTTGGCTCGATCACTGTGTGACGACCAGTGCGGCGAGACGCTCAGTACGAAAAGTGTCCGTTTTACATGATACTTACTGGTCTGATCACTGTCCCTTGTTGGTTGAGTGTGACTTTAAATTGATAAGGCCGAAAATTATTGCGACTGATAACGAGTGTAATAAAGTAATTTGGGGAGAAAGAAACAGTGAACAGACCGGAAAGTTTTGTGAAAGTTGTCACTCACAACTGAGAAATATTAATTTTCCTGTAGAATTTACACACTGCGCCGATCACTGTTGTTATAATGAGGATCACAAGCGTATTTTAAAACAAATGTATAACGATATTGTGCAAATACTTAGTAAGGCGGCGGCAGATAGCTATGTTGGTCCAATGTCCAGAAGACATAAATATATTCCAGGGTGGAACAGGCACGTCAGCGGTGCTCACAAAGAGGCTCGATTGTGTTATCAAAACTGGTTATTGAGTGGACAACAAAAAAGTGGGCCTATTTACGATAGCATGTGCCAAACGAGGAGACTTTTTAAATCTCGGGTTAAATTTTGTCAAGATAATGAAAAACAAATCAAGTTAGATATAATTGCACAGCTTCATTCGAATATACAATTTGGTAAATTCTGGAAAAATACAAATAAATTGAACCCAAAATCGAGTCTACCTGTGAGCGTTGCGGGCGTGCATGTGCCTCGTGATATAGCCAACCTGTTTCAGCGTCATTTTAAGGTGGAATCTCCTCCTGTAGGCCCTACTGACCTGACACAGGGTGCTGAGGCCATGGCAGGGGACGTTACTGTTCGATTTTCTGCCAAGGAAGTTGCCTCCGTAATTCATAAAATGGTGCGAGGTAAGTCCCCTGGTCATGATGGCCTCAGCATTGAGCATTTGAAATATGCTGGTTTCCATTTGTCTCGAGTACTTGCCATGTTCTTCAACCTATGTATGAGTCATTGTTACCTACCGGATGAACTTACATATACCGTGGTTGTTCCGGTTATAAAAAACAAGACCGGGGATGTCTCAGACCTGGCAAACTACAGACCCATTTCGCTGGCTACTGTGATAGCAAAAGTACTGGACAGTCTGCTTGACAAACATCTGGATAGGCACATAAAACTTAATGATGCTCAATTTGGATTTAGACCTGGCCTTTCGACCGAGAGTGCCATCCTGTGCCTCAAGCAGACTGTGCAGTATTATACAGCCAGGAAGACGCCGGTCTATGCCTGTTACCTGGACTTGTCCAGGGCATTCGATCTAGTATCATATGATATATTGTGGCAAAAGATGACAAATGAAACAGATGTGCCGCGTGATGTTGTTGCAATGTTGAGATATTGGTACTCGAGTCAGAGGAATGTTGTGCGGTGGGCAGGCTCACACTCGGACGTGTATGGGTTGGAGTGCGGGGTGAGGCAGGGGGGGGGTAACCTCAACTCGTCTCTTTAACTTATACATGAACGAGCTGATCGGCGAGCTCAGCAGAACAAGCATAGGGTGCCATATAGATGGACAGTGCGTCAATAATATCAGCTACGCGGACGATATGGTTCTGCTGAGCCCGTCGATCAGTGCCATGCGCAGACTGCTGGATATTTGTGAAAAGTATGCACGAACCCATGGACTCAGATATAATGTGAAGAAGAGTGAAGTTATGGTGTTTAAGGCTGGTACTAAATCCTTCGCTGACGTGCCTCCCTTGTATCTTTGCGGTGCCAGCTTAAACAGAGTGTCTAATTTTAAATATCTGGGTCACTGGGTCTCTGAGGATCTATGTGACAACGCTGATTTGGAGAGGGAGCGCAGGGCGCTGTCTGTGCGCTGTAACATGCTGGCCCGCAGGTTTGCACGGTGTACTGAGCAAGTCAAAGTGACATTATTTAAGGCCTTCTGTCAATCTTTTTACACCTGCAGCCTGTGGACTAAGTACACGCAGCGTACATACAGTGCCCTGCGTGTACAGTACAACAACGCGTTCAGGATACTGTTCGGGCTGCCGCGCCACTGCAGCGCTTCAGCAATGTTTGCGGTGAAGAGCGTGGATGGTTTTCATGCCATCATGCGGAAGCGTTGTGCGTTTCTTATGAAGCGCATGCGGGCCAGCTCGAACAGCCTTCTGAGCGTGTTCGTGGGCCGCTGGGACTCGCCGATGTGGAGGCACTGGATGCGACTGCACACTGTGGGTGGTCGCGTCCAGGGCTTGCCATAAACGGGTACTCCTGTGCGGTGCCACTTTGTGATTTTTATTACTTTCTGTGGCTTTGTTTTGTATGTACTAACAATAGCATTAAGGTTTTTTGTGTTACTAACAATTTATGGACTACTTATGTCTGAAATAAATGTCTTATTCTATTCTATTAAAATAACTTAAGTAAGTAGGTACCTACAACAAGTACCTATCCCGAAAGTGATATAGTAACATCTTTCTTCACTTTACGGTATTCGTATCATATGACCTTCGTATTATTGGGTCTATTGAGTTGAGCATACCGGGATGCCTCAAGGGAACCTCTTATGGCCAACCAACAAAACAATAATTGAGATTAATCTTACCTCCCCTAAAAGATAGGTAATTTAAATGATTATTATACAACAATTTTTATTTTTCCTAAAAGAGACTTAATTCTTTTGTATTAAAAATGAAACCACACGAGTAGGTATATTAACAAATGTATTTGTATAAACGTATGTATAACATAATATACACTTTACACAGGTAAATACATGGCTCAGGTATAATAGCTACATATAACATAGTTTCATTATAGTAAAGTTCTCGCCTAGTCGCATATCAACGGATTAACATGCTTAGCTACATACACAATACAAAATTGCACACAAAAATTTATCAAAATATTAGGTCCTTAAGTTCCTATGAAATTTCCGATTTTTGATACCAGCTAGTGTGAAGATCAGTATCTTCCATTCTATTTAGAATTCCAAATTCAAAATAATTTTATAACATAGCATTCCATTTAAAAAAAACCGCTCAAGAGCGAGACGGACTTGCGCACCAAGGGTTCCGTTCCGATTTCTGAAAAATTGTGCTATTTAGAGACATCTTTTTATTTTTCCTGTAATCTTTACATAAACTTCTATCACATAGAATAATTTCAGATTTTTATCTTTGCAAACTTCGGAGATAAGGGGGGGGAACGGTATTTTTTTCACATTTTTCATCAAAAGTCGAAAACTCAGCAGCCTAAAAAAAATTAAAAAATTGTTTGAGAATGTGCAAACAGCGCTCTTTCATATGAAACACACACACACACATGCCCTAGTAGCCCCACTTTGAATGTTTAAGACCCCCTTTCAGTCCCTTTTACAAAAAATATATAAATATTTTTACTTCTTTCTTATTTGCAAAATAGTTGGGTAAATGTCATCTAAAACTATTCTAAATTTCAAGTTGATAGCATTAGTAGTTCTTGAGATATCCAGCTGTGACAGACAGACTGAGTCACACCATAAGGGTTCCTTTTTTGCCATTTTGGTACGGAACCCTAAAAAATATATGAGTTGTTCATTTGTTTTCCCGAAGTTCGATTTTTCTTTGGTTCGGTGTTTCTGTAACCTTAAATAATACACTATATTGGAAATATCAAAATAGCGCACTATTTTCGAATATGAGTTCCGTCGTGGCACCAACGCAGCACAGACAGCACGCAATATTAGAACAAGGTACCGCAAGTGAGCACGGTGAATTTTTGGTTTGGAAGCTGTGCCATACATTTCTGTTCACTTAAATCGACAAAATGTATGGAACAGCTGATTTTTTTTTCGCGATTTCAAGGTTGGTCCCATACAAAAAGTTGTTCAAAATGATGAGTACAATGACCCCTTTTCGGGTTTAGGGTAAACAAAAACTAATGTTGTATAGTGTCGTCTAATTGCATCAATTCTTTTCTTTCAACAAAAGTTCATTTTACATAATTATGACTAGTGACTATTGAGTATTCGTTCAGTTTTAGTGAATTTTTTAGTAGAATCAAAGGTTGTTAAATCCGGGAAAACGCCGTTGGGCGTCTTCCGCATATAAGAAGGAATTCGCAATTTTACAAAAAGTTAAAATTCCGGAAACGTCGAGCAGTACCTTGTTGCATTTTTAAAAAACGTGCGTGAATTGCAAGTATAACTTTTTGGGACTTGTTTTTGCTTTATAAGCAATAATAATAAAAAACGCCGATGGGCGTATTTAGAACCTGAATATTAAATCAAAAGCGCCGATAGGCGTCCGCCGCAGCGAATGGGTTGAAAAATTCATGGATCCCCGTCCACAGGGGATATGATAGCAGAGGCATCAACGAACTTCATTAAAATGGCAAAAGTACAGACGCCAGCAGGTCAAGCCACCCGAAACTGTCAAATTTTCCCAATCAACCTTGAACCTAATGCTTTAGCAATAAAGATGAAAATCTATTAAGGAAATTTGACAGATTGTAGTAGCTTGATGTGCTGGCTGTGTGTATTTCTTTAAAAAAAAATGTTTAAATAAATAAAAATTGTGTAAAATTAAAACGGCAACTTCATAGGTTCTAAGGACTACTAAGGACTCTAAGGACCTAATACTATAATAAATATTACAATTACATTCACTTGGCAGCCTTCTGTTTTAAAGCTTGAATGTACATTTCTAATGACTTCTGTACTTTAGGATGCCCCACAAACATGAGGAACTCCTGTGTGTCCTGCTTACGGTTGTCCGACATCCATTTCATGGGTCCTTCCCTGACTTTCTGTTTGGTGAGAGAACGCGCTAACGCCGGGATTCTGTCAAACTTTTTGATGAACTGCTTGCATTTCGCAACGGCCTCCGCTTTGTCTGATGCAGTTTCGTCAATAAGACCAACCTGTAAAATAAGGAAATTATTGTTAGTAACTGGCTGTGTTGTATTGTTGGTGAATACAGGCGTTATGTTATGTTACTAATAATAATAAATAAATATCCTTGGACATTTCACACAACGCCATCTAGTCCCAAGCTAAGCAACCTAATGCTTGTGTTATGGTAACGAGATGGCTGATAAACTACTTATATGTATACATTTTTTTTTTTGTAAATACATACATATTATAGATAGAAAAACACCCCGACTCGGAACAAATACTTGTAGGTCGTACAAATATTTGTTCCGAACCCGCGACAATCAATCAATCCGGGAATCGAACCCGCGACATGCTGCGCAGCAGTCAAACGCTCAACCACTGTAAGTAATACATTTCATTGACCGAGCGAGCGAAGCGTCCCAGCTTCAAGTCAGGCAAAATTTGCTTCCGTCTGTCAGTTTGCTGCTACTGCTCTACAGGTTGTATTTTACAACCAATCTGGACGAAACTTGGTATACAGGTTTTATGAATTTTTTTTTTGTCGTCAGGAATTTTTTATTGGAGGGCTACTTCTCCAAAAAGTAGTAAAAAGGGGGCTACTGGATATTATCTCCGCCTTATGAGATCCGATTGCGATGGTTCTTTTTTATTTGTCTGACCTTACAAATAAAAAAAGAACCATCTTTAAGTACTTTAAGTTGGTCTCATAAAAATTTGGTGAAGATCTGATAAAAATAACATGGTAATATCCCGTTTTAAATAAATTTAGTGTTGCAAAAAAGTTTGTGCTCGCAAGATCAGAACTACTACTTAGTTTAATTTGTTGTTTTCGCTCCATGACACATAATAGTTTTTCATATTCCACAGCAAGAATAACCCTTACCTTCAAAGCTTCATCAACGGAGAACATTCTAGCGGTGGTTAGGGCAAGTTCAGCCTGCCTCTGTGGTATGGTGTTGGTCATGGTGTGCATGAACCAGTTGGGGGCTACAATGCCCAAAGCGGTCTCGTTCAGGCCGATGGAGTACTTGCCGCTCATCATCACGCGGTATTCGCATGACATGGCAAGGAGACATCCACCAGCTGGGGCGTGACCCTGGGAAGAATGAAGAAGAATAGGTTAGCCTTTTGTTCAGTTATTCAAGGTGAGGTTTTACATAAAAGATATTTAAATGTAAAAAACAAGTAAGAATAGGATTATCTTTATTTTATCTAATATGTACAGTTACCGGCCGTAAATATTGCACATGGGATTTACGTACGTTAAATACGTAACTACATATATAATATGTATATATGTATGTATGTGTGTATAGTGTATGTGTATATATGTATGTAGTACTATTGTAGTACGTTATTTATGTACTTTTACGTATACCTACTTGTTTCATGTGCTTTTACGACCCGCAACTGTAAAAATCCATGTGCAATATTTATGGCCGGTAACTGTACTTACTTTTCTTAATCCTATAACAGCATGTAAACATTAAAGTAATATTTATAAAGATTAATCAAGTAATCAATAAAATGAATAGTGGATCAGTCAGTTGTTAATCAAATGCACCTTGAATACCAGCGGTAGGCTTAACACAAATAGTAACATCAGTTTTTGCCAGATTATCTTAGCTACAAAAAGTAATATGTATAATGTAAAATATCCAAAATGTGTGTGCCGTCCCTAAAAGTGTATTTTTAAATAACCTTGCATCCAAATCTTCTGTGTATTTATAGGTATCCGAGTATCTTAAATGTTTTTTTGGATTCCAAGTACAGTTTAGACATTACAAGTTTGACTCATTGCATAAATGCACAACAGTAATTATCATTACTGGCGGTGAGAGTTAAAGCTTTAAGGAGTCATTTAGCAATTCACAAAAACTATTTCATTTTGGTCCTTATGGAATAAATTAATGTAGTTAGAATTAAGAATGTGATTTTTAAATAATCATGGTTAAACATACATTTATGGCTGCAGCGGTAATAAAGTTAGATCCAAAGAGCTTGATCCACACTTCTTGCAAGGTTGTCCAGAATGTTTCTACTCTCTTCATGTCAGGTTTATACATCTCCATGATATCCAAACCAGCAGAGAAAACTGTTGGTGATGCCTAAAATTAAAAAACTATTAAGTGTGTGAGTATTCATGTCTATTTTATAAAGATAGTCTTATTTGTACAGAACAATTTTTCTTGCCTCTTTTTTTCATGAAAACTGGTCCTTAGATACAATTGAGATCACTACCTACTAAGACTTAGTAAGTACTTAATCTTGAAATGTCTCATGAAAATATTGACTATTTTCTATTTGACATTAGCAGGTATTTTGAATCACAAATCATTTTGTCACCGAAAGTAATATAAGTATGCAACTTACAGATGTCAAGATCATTCCCTTGCATTTTTTTTCCACTACTTCATCCAGGGCTTTGTCCATTGCTTGAAGGAGTTCTAAGTTGAGGCTGTTCACTGGTAGCCTTTGCATGGTAACAGTCGCTATACCTTCATTGTCTACTGCCGTGTCGACCAGAGAACCTTTGCTTGACATGGCCCTAATGCTGGGCGCAAGTCTTCTGTTGACATTGCCTACTAATTGCCTGAGAGGAAACATTCTGGAAACACAAAATTTTACTGTAGCTGTGATTGTAGCTAGGTAGGTACTTAATTGGACTTTTAAGTTTTAAATATTATATAGCCGCGTAAGCAAAGTTCACGTCAAAATACTTTGAAGCTCATAAACATATAGATAAAATTAAACATTTATTTATATAGGAAAATAAGAGTATATTATTAAAAGACGACCTACGTTACTATCATAAACAGGTACCTAAAATAATATGATCACTGTTGTATTGTATGATGTGCGGTGCGGTCGTTGGACCCGGCTAGTTCCAAAGTACAATTTAGATCATACAAAATTCTAGATATTTGTAACAGCTGACAATCTCTGTTGTTTGAACTTTGTACCCTCGCGCGCCTCGCCTAGAGTTCAGTACCCCATAGATTAATATACAGTACCCCTCAGTTTGTGTAAAAAAAAAGCTAATAATTTTATTGGTCTGTGTATACGTAGTATTTGGTAGTATCCACAGACTACTTAGGGATACCACAGACTACTTAGGGATACTACGTATTAGTATCCCTAAGTAGTCTGTGGTCTGTGTAGAAAAATGTCAACTGCAAAAGTACATTCGCGCTCAGTCAATGCGATCCAAAGAGTATAGAGTCTGGCACACGAAACATGAGCCTGGAAAATAGCGGCAAATTCAAAAAATCGAGATCAAAATTGGTTGAGCCGTTAAAAATTGTATGATGTAAAAGGACAATAATATTTGTCCATTAATCCATGATGTATTTCAAGTATCAAAATGTATTTACCTATTATACGCAGTGATACCAGAGCTACATTTTTGAATTTGCCGCTATTTTTCAGGATCATGTTTCGCGTGCCAGACTCTAGTAACAGCCTACATAAAAGTTTAATACTTTATATACTACTATTTGCGACCTATGCAATAATTTTAGCTACCTCAATGTATTCGTAGTTATTTAACAAAATACTTGGTCCCTCCATCTTGGCGTCAAGATGGAGGGACCAAATGGATACGCTGGTCGGAGGAATACAGGTACTGCCTATATACTATTTTAATACCTTAATTCTACTTTAGAGAAATATTTTGGTCCCTCCATCTTGATGATTCAACAATTTAGTCAGACATGTTAAGTAATGGATAGCTTTTTGTTTTGTTTTTCGAAGTACTCATATTTAGTACCTACCTTTTTTCTACCTTTAGAAAAATTAAAAAGTAATAAATATTTTGTATTCTTGTCAGTCAGGCGGGACAAGGGTGCCATATTTTTTACATAAGTAGATGATTTCGATGTTATTTTTTTTTTAAATGCAGACATATGAGTGTAGGTACATTTATTAAATTACGAAGTAGGACGACTTGCCCCCTAAAACAACAAAATATATTGTATTTTGTAGCTGCAAGAATGGTCGATTCAATCAATTATATCAATAATTTTACGATATTTTATAAGAAATTGAGAAACGTGAATATAGGCGCGCTTGCCCCTGGAAACGCGGCAAGTGCGCCTATATAAAAAAAACCGGCCAAGTGCGTGTCGGACTACGCACAATGAAGAGTTTCGTAGTTGGTATAAAATTATCACAAGAACAAACTTAACATTACAGTTGAAAAGCATTTTCTCCCATACATTCCAACAGTAAATGTAAGTTTGTACTCACAATATTCAGAGATTTACCATGTTATTTTAAGACTACAAACTTCTTATAGGTTTTCCTGTAATCTACATCTACCTATTTTCTGTTTTTTTTTTTCAAAATTTTAGGTTCAGTAGTTTCGGAGATAAGGTGGGGGGGATGGTCAATTTTCGTATATTTTCTTAAATAACTTTGAAACTATTTATTTTAAAATTATAAAAAAAAATATGTTTAAAACCCTCATAGTAAGCCCTTTCATTTGATATATATATCACACAGTACAGTTTGCAAAACTTTTATTTTTTATTTTCTTATTTGCCCACTGAAAGTGACCCCATATTCAAAATTCATTTATTTACTTTAGCCGTGCGTGTTTGGGTCACAGAAATCCATATGTGTACCAAATTTCAACTTAATCGGTCCATTAGCTGAAAACTTGGTCAAGACAGTGGTTCAGCTGGGCAGCGCTGTGTCTACCACGATCAAGGAAGATGACATTTTGTCCGTCGTGCGCGTGAGGAAATTAGACCCAGTAAGCAAAAACCCAAGAGCAGTCGTTGTCAAATTGCGAAGCACATTATTAAGAGACTCAGTCCTGGCATCTGTTCTACTGTTTAACAGAACCAACTCTAATGAAAAACTCAGTACTCAACACCTGGGCTACGGTGGTGCTATCAGGCCTATATTCGTATCGGAACACCTGTCGCCGTTGAATAAAAAAATACACGCGGAAACTAGAAAAGCTGCACGTGAAAAGGGATATTTATATGTGTGGACACGCGACGGCAAAGTCCTCGTCAGGAAAGCCGACGGTCACCAAGCTAAACACATTAAAAGCCTAGATGCCATAGCTCTGCTGTAATTTTTCATTAGATTCTATGCAGTAATACCATGCAATTGCTTAAACATTCACTATTTATTACCAGAACTTCAGAGGAATAAAAACCAAACTTGATACTGTTATGTTGGCGGCACAGTTGGGCGTCTATGATGTTATAATTGGAACCGAAACGTGGCTGGACGATGGTATAAAGGATGGCGAAATATTCGATTCTAGGTATCGTGTATATCGCAGAGATAGATCGTCAACTGCTCTGGGAACCAAGAGGGGCGGAGGTGTTCTGATTGCAGTGTCTAAGCTCATTGATTCAGCACGTGTGCCCAAATGGGAATCTGACATCGAGGATCTGTGGGTCAGGGTTAGAATTACTAAGGGAAAGAGCCATCGTAATTTGAATATCTGCTCTGTTTACCTACCCCCACCAGTCCAGCAAGTCTCACTTGACTCATTCTTGGACAAAGTGTCTACACTGATGGAATCTACAAATGAAGATACAATTATTGCCGGAGACTTCAACCTTAGCTTCATAAGTTGGAACATAGACAATACTTTTAGCCCTCCATGTACAATTCCCACCAATTACACCAATAGGTTAGGCTACTCTCTTGTTGATTTCATGTCTGAAAACAATATGTTGCAATCTAATATAGTGAAAAATTGCTACAATAAAACCTTGGACCTGATTCTATCGAATTTACCCGTAAGTGTTAGCGAATGCAATAACCCGATGTCAAAAGTAGATGCACATCACCCTCCCCTGGAAATTATTATCACTCATGCTTCACCAGCACCGTTAAAAAACAAAATAACTTCGAAGTATAACTTTAAACGCGCTGACTATACGTCGATCAAGGCGAAACTTAGAGTAATTGATTGGACTAAGATTTTTTCTGAAATAACTGATGTAGACGAAATGGTTAACGTGTTGTACGAACAAATTAATGCTTTAATTAAAGAACATGTGCCTCTGTCTAAACTTTCCAATAATAAATTTCCGCGTTGGTTTTCTACGCCTTTAATTAAACTTCTGAACGAAAAGGAAAAAATTAGAATTCGCTATAAAAAATACAAAAATCCAAGAGATAATTACGAATACAAAATGCTAGACGGTCGCGCAAGAATTATGATAAAGAAGTGTTACAAAACTTATTTAAGCAATGCTGAGAAAAACATAGCACAAAACCCAAAACTATTCTGGTCATTCGTTAAAGCCAAAAAAGCACAGTCTAGTGACATACCCACTACTATGCGTTTGGGAAACAATACTGCTTCTTCTGGTGAGGAAATAAGCAACCAATTTGCCACACATTTTTCTTCCACCTTCATACCATCCAACAAGTCGACTGCTCCCGGTACTTGCTCGAATAACTATTGTCAATTGGCTCTGAGCAGAATTGCGTTCACGGAAGTGCAAGTATTAAAAGAATTAAAGAAACTTGACCCCTCCAAAGGACCGGGACCTGATGGCCTTCCCCCGCTATTTATCCAAAAATGTGCATCCAATCTGTGTCTTCCACTCAAACTTATTTTCAATCGCTCCATTGAGACCTCTAAATTCCCCACAGAGTGGAAAATCGCTAACGTGGTACCTATTTTTAAGAAGGGAGAGCCCAGCGATACTTCTAATTATCGCCCCATATCTCTTCTTTCTATCTTTGCAAAGCTGTTTGAAGCGTTGGTTTGTCCTGTACTGTCTTCGCATACAAATGTGCAATTGGCCTCGGAACAGCACGGCTTCCGAGCTCGTAAATCTACTACCACTAATTTGGTTCACTACGTCAACGACATTGCTAGATCTCTGGATTCCCGTGTACAGGTTGATTCCATCTACACAGATTTCAGCAGTGCTTTTGATAAAGTTAATCATAATATACTTTTAATGAAGCTGGAACATTTTGGCATAGCCGGTCGGCTGCTACGGTGGTTCGCTTCATACCTGACGGGGCGGAAGCAGAGAGTGGTTGTGAGAGGATACGAATCACTGTTCTACTCTTCCACTTCCGGAGTACCACAAGGATCGCACCTGGGGCCGATCTTGTTTCTTATATTTGTAAACGACATTGTTTCCACAGTACGACACAGCAAATGTTCCATGTTCGCAGATGATTTAAAACTGTACAAAGAAATTAAAACGGACTTAGACGTATCACTTCTTCAGAAGGATCTTGATGCGATACATGAATGGTGTCGATTAAACATGATGACTCTTAATGTAAGTAAGTGCTATCATATTACGTTTACGCGTAACAAAAATAAAGTACCTTCGTTCTATATATTAAATGGAGTCTCTCTGCAAAAGGTTGACACCATCCGTGACTTGGGAGTCCAGCTCGACAGTAAACTTTCGTTTATTAACCACATTGACCTGATCGTATCCAAAGCGACTAAAATGTCAGGTTTTGTGAAGAGAACTTGCTCGGAGTTTCGGTTCATACCTACCCTAAAACTTCTTTTCAGCACGCTTGTTAGAAGTATACTGGATTACGCATCTCCGGCCTGGAATCCTACATACCGCGTCCATGTCAATAGGATAGAACGTATACAGAAGGCCTTCACCAGATATCTGCGCTTCAGATGTTCTAGTTGCGATCGAGACACTAGTTATGCTCAAAGACTCAACCATTTCAATATGATATCTCTGGAACAACGTAGAAGTCTCTCCGATCAGATATTTCTGTATAAAATTATCCGTAATCGATCCGATGTTCCAGAGCTATTATCTGAACTTAACATCACTGTTCCTAGGCGCACTATAACTAGATCTGTACGTAAATCAGATATTCTTACTATGTCCTCATCAAGAACAAACCTTGGTCGCAATGCTCCTATGAACCGACTTATGGCTAATTATAATATAATCCACAACAGCAGCAACATTGACATCTTTGCCGACACTTTTTCCCAATTCCGTAAAAAACTTATGATCCCCAACCATTCATAACATTTGATCACGATTATTGCAGTCGTCTTAGTTATATGGATTCTCAGTTTAATTTTGGGGTGATTATTGTGCGTAAGTTACGTATAATGGTCGCACCGGGGTTGGACTGGGAATCTGTTATTTAGGTACTAATTAATTAAGTAAATCTGATGTTGTATTTAAAATATATATACTTCCTATGTTAAAATAGCTCTTAATTTGTCTTCCAGTGTAGCAAAAAATAGGTTTGTTTTTTTTTTCTGTAATCATTTTAAACTTTTTTTAAATAATTTGTGTATATTTGCTAAGTAACATATTTACATATTAAGCTGTGTACTTCTTTAAGTGACAAATTCACCCTAATATTAGATATACTTATAAGTTTTTTTTTTAATGTAATATGTATTAGTGAATAAGTCGTTGGAGTGCCTTTAAATAAATAAATAAATAAATAAATAAATTAGATTTGGAGCAAATCGGCTGTGACAGACAGACAGACACAGGAGTGATCCTGTAAGGGTTCCGATTTTTCCTCTTGAGGAACGGAACCCTAAAAAACTAAAAATTCGTACGTTACCAGAAAAACAGATAATTTATTCAATAGGACCTAAACAACTAAACGCATTACTCTTGGATTGTTTTCATTTTAAGGCTCTTACAGACAGAGGCGATATCGCGTCGCGACGCGATATTGTTCTACGGATATAATATCGCAATATCGCGTCACCCGACGCGATATTGCGATACCATGTTTCCTTAGTGCCTGTATCCATGTTTCCTTATCCTTAAAATATCGTAAATTTATTGATATAATTGATTGAATCGACGTTTCTTGCAGCTTGGTCCCATAGTAAAAGTTGTTCATAATGATGAGTACAATCTCCCATTTCGATTTGGAACATGTTTTAAATTTCATCCCGTTTATAGGGATTAGGGACGCGATCGCGAACGTATGATGATGGATGTATGTGGATGTATGTATGTACATGTACTTACATACATCCACATACATCCATACAGCAGCAGGTCAAGTTACTACAAAGTCACATTCGATTTTGTACGTACACATTTGAAGGTTTAGAATCATTTGGAGTTTGCGGTTTGGTATAACCCTGATGTGTGCTGTTGTCTGTACCTAGGTAGGTACTTCTAATCATCATCTGCCTATATAGCCTTTTCCCATGTTGGGGTTGGCTTCCAGTCTAACCGGATGCAGCTGAATACCAGTATTTTACATGGAGCGACTGCCTATCTGACCTCCACAATCCAGTAACTGGGTAATACGATACCCCTTGGTAAGATTGGTTGTCAGACTTTCGGGATTCTGACGACCTGTAACGACTGTCAAAGATCCACGAATGACAGCCGGGACCAACGGCTTAACGTGCTTTCTGAGGCACGGAGGCGTCTCGGTATGTAAAGATGGTAACCCATCCACGGACCAACCCCGGCAAGCGTAGCTTAACCTGATGGATCGACCCGTGCGGCTGTTAGTCAAATTATGACAAGCAGTTTAGAAGCTACGAAGGAACAGATGAACATACATAGTACATAGTAGTCAGGTAAAAAACTGTCTTCCAGACATTGCGAACGTCGGAAAACAAGTAGGTACGTGTTTACCTCGTAAAAAGGAATATCGCGATAAGACCCGTTCTCGATGTTGTTTTATAATGTGTACAAATCGTGCGAATATGAACAACAAACACAGACACAACATGACGAACAACGGAACAACACAGCACTGATGGACTGATATTAAGGATAAGTATTTTTATGTTCCTAAGCTAACCAATTCACAAATATTTACCTTATTTTTCACCCGGGACATGGCTTTTGGTTAAGTTGTTTATTTTTCAAATTTTCGCTCACTTTCTTTGACAAATGTATGTGAATGTGACACTTCCTTCAAGTTGAAAACCACAGACAACGCGCTCACAGACTGTTCAAAAAACCAACCAACGATGTTTTACCAACGGTTTTTACCGGTTTTTACGGATTATTTTCTCCAAACGATGACGTTTTCGTGCCATATCACTTCGACTCACACTCATTCGAGCAACCTCATAATTTCCTTAATCTTACGACTGAATACCGATTCTGAGGATCTTTCGAGACACGCCTTGAGGTCGCCTCGACTGAGTTTTGAGTCGAGGAGCTTTCGACGGCTACGACTTAAGGTGGGTTTAGACTAAACGAACATAGAACCAGAACATCAACTAATAGAACATTCTTTTGTCGAAATTCTTGACATTTTCGTAGGGAGAGACCAACGAAGGAATGTTCTGTCCAGTTCTGGGGGCTTACTATGAGCTCTTATAGCAGGGCAGAAGTTGAACGTTTCCAGTGAGAGAGAGAGACGGAGCTATATACCACCAATAGCACCGTCACTCTCTCTCACTGGAAACGTTCAACTTCTGCCCTGCTATAAGAGCCTTATAAGAGCTCATAGTAGTCATAGTAAGCCCCCAGTCCTATGTCCCTGTTTACACAAAAAAAAAATAATAGAGTGGGGCACAGACATAAAAGAAAGATATGTCTGTGTCGTATGTCTGTGGTGTGGGTATAGAACTGAGAATATGCATTCGCTCGTTTGGTATAAATCGACCTAAAGCCCACGTTCCCACGAGCATAATAAAATCGCGGCGGAATAAAAACGCCTAGCACGATTTTTTCCCACGTTCTACAGAGTGTTCGAACGAGCGTGAAAAAACCACTTCAAACGGATTCTTCGTGCAGTGCCGACGTAAGATGAGTTCCGCAAAATTATTAGCGGCAGCTGTTTGCGAGGATAGGAGACCACAACACAACAAAATAAAATTTTGTATGCATCCCTTGAATTGTATATAATTAAAAATTATTGTACGGTGCCAATTTTTGACACCATACAATAATTTAAGGAAATAATAATAAAGAGCATGTTTATTAAATTGTATTTTCCCAAATTAAATCCGTTTAATGTTTACTTACTTTCTTTATGATAAACTACACCCTTAAACATATGCCCAAAAGTATTTTTGGGTAGGTAGGTACAGTTACCGGCCATAAATATTGCACATGGATTTTTACAGTTGCCGGCCGTAAAAGCACATGAAACAAGTAAGTATACGTAAAAGTACATAAATAACGTACTACAATAGTACTACATACATATACATATACACATATACTATACACACATACATACATACATATATACATCGTATATATGTAGTTACGTATTTAACGTACGTAAATCCCATGTGCAATATTTACGGCCGGTTACTGTACCTAATATTGGAATTGGAAACATCGGAGGTGTTATAAAACAAAATAACAGGCAATATATCCGATAACGAACAGATTTGTAAAATAAAGTGAGTGCGTACTGAGTACCGCTACTTTAACTGATATCGTCCAATGAAGTCCGATAACTAACTCTAACTTCAAAATATATTACTTTCATTACATAATGGGTAAATAAAACATTTCAATAATCAGTCATGTGGTTTATTTAACTACGCGTTCTTCGTCTCAGCATCGCTGTGCACCACGGCCTTGAGCATGCGGCACGTCCACACTCTATCAGCCGGCGCACTGACCAACGCGCGCGATTATTTCGCGTCCGTGGGAACACAAGTACAGAATTTCTCATGTCGTCGTATTCATTCAACGCTTAATGCCGAGCGTTGAAAATCGAACACCGCGCGATTTAAAATCGCGGTGGGAAAAAACCGCGGCCGTACGCACGGCTACAGATCAAGCTATACATTTCCAGTATAAGCTGATCTCGCATTGTATGGTATTTCCTTACAATGAGAGGTCAGTGTAAACTGGAAATGTATAGCTTGATGTGTAGCCGTATGTACAGATTTCTGTTAGTTCTATTCCAAGCGCGCCACGCGATTTTATCCCGCCGCAATTTTTTACGTCCGTGCGTACGTGGGCTTAGAAAGTTAGAATGTAGAGTTATGCTGCGGCCACATTAACGTTAACGTCTGTAATGACGATGACGATGACGCCTCGACCACGGGCAAATATCGGCGGCAACCAAAGAGGCCTCGACGCAGGACTGGAAAAAGATTTGGTCAAATTATTATTAATAAGTGGTGGCTACACATACGGCTAACGCCCTTCATCGAGATAATCAACGGCATATACCGTTAATGTGGCCGCGACATTAGACTTTAAAGACTGGTGCTTATTTTGTTAACTTCGGTTAAAACCTCAGAAGAACAACAAGCATAGAAGTAGTGCTTAAATAGCAACTGAACTCAATATATTTGTTTCATTTTGACTTATGGAGCCGCTATGATGTAAAAGAAGGACACGTATACAGAAGACGTTTCGAAATTTTGTAGGTTGTCATTAATTTTATTCTGACTAGTGATGTACCCACTCAATTTCAACGTCGATAGAATTTACAATGACATTCTTTCTTATACTGCCTAGAATAATATAGGTACACACGGCTACACATCAAGCTATACATTTCTAGTTTACACTGACCGCTCATTGTAAGGAAATACAATGCGAGATCAGCTTATACTGGAAATGTATAGCTTGATCTGTAGCCGTGCGTACCTAAAATTTTGAATTAACTAGGCATCCTTATGATCCCAATACTTAATATATTCGTTCAAAATGAAACAATACTTAAAGTATGAACTAAATAGTCTTCCTTGGTTCCCGACAGCTCTTCATGTATTAAATCTGACCCGGCTAAACCAGAATGTATTTAATTGCCATAATAACTGATGAGTTTATTGAAAACAAGTGGGAGACATTCGGTTTTGCAAATGTTTTTAGCAACTTACTTTCTCATATTTTTTTGAATTTTACATCATAGACTACTCAACAAAATCTAGGGAACAAGGGTATTCAAAGTACCTAATAATTTTTATTTTAATACTTTTTAATTATGTAACATATTATTTTAAATCAGTGAAGCGTAATTTAATAGAGATTTGAATTATTTCATTAAATAAAATGGTTGTTAGTGAAAAAATAAAATTTATTATGAAAATTCAAAATGGTACCAAAGCGACAAAAATTTTTCGCACATAAAAAAATAAATAACGACCAGATAATATTTTAAATAAAAAAATAAAATGCCTAGCAACTTTAATAATCTGTTACGCGAATTCCAGCCCACACCATAATACGGATGAACTTCCTAAGGATTCTGGAGTCGGCTCTGGCGACCAGGAACTCGCCAAAAGCGCAGTCTTCTTGAATCGGGATGGAATCCAATTATTTCTGAATTTGTTACTGTCATCTGTGTCAAGGATTCCTAAAACGAACAGTTCTCAATAAAATTTATGTAAGATTTTTTATCATCATTTTTATTTAGTTATATAGTTTTATTTGTATGTCTTACCTGACTGATGTGAGATGATTTCACGAGATGTGAATATCAGTGGCGATTCATTAATCTGTACCGATGTACTAGGTCCTGTTTCAACTTCCATTGCTACGGTATCCTACAATTACGTTTTTTTTTTAAAAAATAAATAAATAAATTTGCACACGATTATATTTCCGACTGGGATAATTAGAAGAATAATATCGCATCAATGATATTTTTAATATAATATCATTGTATCGCATATATCAAGTGAACATATTTCTGAAATGTTATACCTGTCTTCATGTTAGATTGCTGTTGATGGTGAGCGGTTCTTTTAATTTGCAGTACTGCGCTATGTCCTTCTTCGCAGACTTCCATAAGTATTTCCTGTAATGTAATAAATCAAGTTTTAATTTGAACGGGATACTATTTATTGCCAATAAAATACCTTAATTATATCATAATACTGGATGTTTTTTTTTTTAAATGCTTGGAGCATATTATGTGGCTGAGTCCAATTTCGTCTACCAATACAATTTATCCATTTTTTTTTCACATCGTCTAGGAAATCTGTAAAAGAAAAGTATCGACAACATTATTTCCGTCACTATGGCTGATCAAGATAACCCCAAAACAATTTCCGAATATTCGCTAATAACTTCTATTGGAATAAATATTACGACTGGTTTCAGCTATATAGTGACACAGCAATATTTGTTATGTATTTATATTCGTTTATCAGATCATATGCAACAAGAAATTGAGCAAAAACTTACCGATGGAAGGTCAATATTTATTGTTCATTATATTTTCGCTATGAATGGGACTGGCAGCCCCCAACCACACAAGAAATTGCTCCACAGCGTCCACACACTCACTGTTTGCAGTTAAACAAAGAATTCATGCAATCTAACAGTACAAATATTATTAAAACATCGCAAAACCATGGAAGATTACGACAAACACGTAAACAATGAACACGCGAATAAGTCAGGTAGTTCAATGGACGAACTGTCAGACATTGAAACAAAGTACTATCAAATTTGGCCGCGTCATACTTATAACTTTTTTAACCAAATGACAATTGATCTTGTGACCATGCCAAGAAAGTAAAACAAAGAGTAAAACATTCATCTCTTCCCACATCCTTTATCGTACCTTTAACGTACCTAATAATAGAACGGGAATAAAGGTAGTTACAGAATTCTGTTTTTAGCCTTCCTTCTATGCTTTAGTGTTTATTCTGAGGTTAAGGCGAAAGCTCCAGGGTAGCCCGCGAAATTCAAAATTTCTTACGTTTTTTGCAATTTGTAGGTCAGTGTGAGCTTGTATGTTGATTAAAATATGATTCGCGGCCTTAGCTAATATGGCTTTACAGAATTATAATCATTAGAATCAGCAATACAACTCCATAAGTTAGCATTTATCTCAAACCTCATGATTTCATGAAATCGCTAGATTTGAGGTAAATGCTAACTTATGGAGTTGTATTGCTGATTTTAATTATTATAATTCTGTAAAGCCATAATAGCTACGGCCGCGAATCATATTTTAATCAACATACAAGCTCACACTGACCTACAAATTGCAAAAAACTTAAGAAATTTTGAATTTCGCGGGCTACCCTGACGCATCAACCTTAAAACAGTTAATTTTTTTACGCTAGTTGTCAATGTCAGTGTCACTCCGTGCTGTCAGTGTCAATACTACTCTTAACTACTTATGCTGTCAATACTACTCAATCTGTGGTGGCTGTCTGTCACTGTTCTTCGGCTAACACAGAAATGTAATGATTTCTAGATTTATAAAATTATTAGAATAATTGATCATCGATGAACAAAAGGTAGGCTCAATATGTAGAAAGACATTAATAAGATTCTTGTTCATTGTTTTTACGAGTGAAAACAGGATGTCGTTGGAACAAACGGCTTGCGATGGTAAGTAATCACTGTTGTAATCTTGATCTGTATTTTTAAGCGCCGTTCTTGGTATTTGAATGTTTATTCGAATATACTATAGAACTCTGCCCTTAAGACGACCCACTGACCAATTCCTTGGTTTAACCAAACTTTAATAACAATATGAGATGTTGCAGTAGGTAGCCCTCGATAGCATAGCTCCAAGTACGGAGTGCTATGCACGATGTATTTTGTATCTCTAACAAGGTAAAGATTTGCTAAAAAATAAACACAACATGTTATAACTGAAGTAAAATGTTTGATCTCTGCTATAAATATGATTTCATGTTGATTTCAGACTTGAAGGCGTTTGAGCGACGCCTCACAGAAGTCATAGGATGTCTGCAGCCAGCTACTATGAGATGGAGAAGTATGTATCTACATTACATTGCCATACATAAAAATAATCATAAACTATCTTGCAAGCAAGTGCAGCCAAACTCGCGAATGTCCTGAGAATTTAAATGTTTTAAATTTATTAGGTTATTATAATCACCATCTTAGTTTGAGAAGAAATCAATGGCAAAGTTATAGTTTAATCTACTACATTTAAAACTGTACTAGCTACGAATGTTGGTACCTATTCCAAGAAAATGCTGGTATTTATGGTATTCTGGCGAATGTGATTATTTTGTTGAGTGAGAATAGACAGGGTATTTAATGAAAAGTATAGATACTTGTAGCAGACAGTTTTTTTGTAGGAAATATTAGAACAAGAACAACAGTAAATACATGGTCTAAGTATTTATTTATAAAATACAATAAAAATTTAGAATAAAGTCAGTTATTGACCAAAAAAAATGTTTCCAGACGTTTTCTGGCTAAGCGATTTCTGGAAGCAGTCAATGTCGCGCCAGCTTTTGAAATCAGCCTCTCGCAAGGTACAGGGGTACCAACTATGTGCAGAAACATTTGTGCCTGTCTGTACAGCATTGGAAAAACTAGTTTTTTTTCTTCCCATTCATAAGACCAATGGATTGGATTTTAAAGCGCAGACAAGATTACTGAAATAAATTTACACCTCATCTGCTTACCATACAGCAAATAGTAGTTGGTGACCGACCAAGTACCAATACAAATACTCACTTCATGATACTACTTGTTACTTGTCAGTTCTAAAGTATAGATGCCAAAAGTACTTGGTATCAAAAGAAAAGTATTGAGTAAGTACTTGTATTGTTTCATCCCTAGGTCTTTATAATATCGTTTGTCAGAGCAGTGTCAGCCTCAGTTACATGAACATTATTATAGCTTGTTAGTCCCAATAGAAGGCTGCTCAAATAGACAGCAGTACCATGTATAATTATGTAGACACAACCTATTATCTATACAGGGTTAATGGTAAAACACCAGCAACCTCTTAAGGGGTCATTGTACTCATCATTATGAACAACTTTTAGTATGGGACCACACCTGAAATCGCGAAAAAAAATCAGCTGTTCAGTACATTCATCTTTAAAAACTATAAAATTTATTTTTAAACACCTTTGTTAGGTGTCAAAATGTAGGGAGCAGCTGATTTTTTTTTCGCGATTTCAGATTTGGTCCCATAGTAAAAGTTGTTTATAATGATGAGTACAATGGCCCCTTAAGAGGTTGCTGGTGTTTTGCCAATAACCCTGTATATAAACAAGTAGCTTTATCTTTCTGATTGTCTGACTCCTTGACAGTTTAAAAGAGCCTATTTATAGGCTATTTGGATTAACTGAAATAAATGCCTATCAAGTTTTCATTCTGTTTCAGTTCTGCTGACAGTGGTGTCAGTATGCACAGCAATAGCTGCATATCATTGGTTGATGGACCCACTCACACCGGTTGTCTCCCTAACACAGTCTCTCTGGAATCATCCCTTTTTTGCCTTTACCTCAACTTTTTTAGGTAAGCTAATTAATAATTTTCATGGCTAAATCTATGAGTATTAAATGTATATTATCTGAAGTAGACGCCAGATTATATGGTTGATAATCATGTTTAGTTATTATTGGGCAAAATTAATTTTGACTGAATTAGCACTAAGTATTTGAACTTTTACAAAACACAAGCACCCAAAACCACTTTCGAGTGTTTGAATTGATCTCGTTGGGAACAAGAGGCATAACAAACTCCCTAGCAACACATCATCATCATCTGCCTAGCCTTCTCCCATGTTGGGGTCGGTTTTCAGTTGAACTGAATGCAGCTGAATACTAGTATTTCACATGCAACATGGAGCGACTGCCTGTCTGACGTCCACCACCCAGTCACTGAGTAATACAATACCTCACCAACCAGTCTTAACTGATTGTCGGACTTTCCAGCTTCTGACGACCCTTAACGACTGTCAAAGAGCCATGAATGACAGCCAAAGGGTTAACATGTTTTCCGAGGCACGGGTGCGCCTCGGTATATAAAGATGGTCACCCATCTACGGACCAACCGCGACAAGCCTATCTTAGCTGGATTGATCAACCCATGGGGCTCCTATTACTTTAGCCACGAGCAACACATCACCATCTAGTAATTAATAAAAACTGATTTTTCTGTGGAAGACTAGGTAATGAATTTCTTTCTCTTCAGTGTTGCTATTCATGATGGGAGTGCACAGAAAGGTGGTGGCGCCGAGCATCATCACAGCTCGCACGCGCTCCGTGCTCAACGACTTCAACATGTCGTGCGACGACACAGGCAAGCTCATCCTCAAGCCTCGCCCCGCCAACACCTAACACATCATTGTACATACTATTTAAGTTAAGAATAAATTGTTTCTTTGTTCATATGACTTTTTCTTCATAATAAAACAACGGGCTACAAGAATCTATCCAAGTTTATTTATTACTTATAACTTTGGTGTGTTTATTATATACAATAAATAAATGATAACTAAGAAAAATAGGTCTATCATACAAAACCACCTTAAACAATAACAAAATGTTGCAGTTCAAATAATACATACAACAATCTTCATAACTAGTACATTACATTTATATAATGCATTTTTATTATCTTTTTCTAGAAGAATTTACTAAAGATTTGGCTAAAGTATTAACAAATGCCTGTGCTATAATAAATTCTGAGTAGATAATGCAGGTAAACAATTGTTTCAACGTAAATAGTACTATTACAGCTTCTGTTTTCTACTCACAAACATTCATAGCGACCTAGAGAGGCCCTTTCTATAATTTAATCTTCTACAATCATAAGCATTCAATACTTTCAGTTTTGCCCAACTAGACACTAACTTTGCTCAAAATATGCTTAGACTCAACATGGAGTGATTGGAATTATTATATCTTGGAATAATTTTAGAAAACTTATCAATTAATAAAAAAATATTGTATAAAATTTACTTATTTGGGCAGTGTAAATTTAGGGAACGCTATTATTTATTCAAACCTTCAATTCCTCACAGTAAATGCAATTCGGAGTGCACACCTGAGTCGATCCAGTTCTTTGCAAGCCACAGTCGCAATTATAAGATAATATTCAACAAGGATACTATATTAGATATAATAACTATCATAAAGTATTGTGCTGACTGTGCATGTAATGTAACTAACCATCCTAAGTTAATAATTTTATTTAATTCTAAGATACTATACACATAAGACAAGTAGTGTTTGTGCTTAGTGATATACCGACAGCTATGTTACCAATACATGTAAATAGTGAAAGGATTAACAAAATTATTATCATTTGCAAACTTAACACTAAGGCCTGCCATACCAAGCAATCTACCGCCAGACTCGAGTGTTAGTTTACCGTCACCACAGCCCGATGCGGAGTGGCGCCAAAGCGATAATTCTATAACAACTGAAAGTCGATTTTATTTACTGTAGCATACAGGGTGGCAAGGACATCGTCGCGCAAACTGTAACCATGAATTTAGTACATATTTAGTCAGTTATAAAAAAAAAAAAATGCTGTTTCATAGAAAAGTTAAACCTAAGCGGTCAAAATGAAAGGAACACCATTTTTTAAAAAATAACCAACGAAAAATTTCAACCCAGGGGTTCAGAATCATTTAGGTACTTACTGGATTCATGGTAACGGGTTGCGCGTCGATGTCCCTGACACCCTGTATAGCAGCTTCTTTGCCGTGCGCTGCTCGACGACGCTTTTGTGTTTTTATTAGGTACTTACTTAATACAAATTTCAGCCGTATGTTAAATAAAATCCACATTCAGTTGTTACAGAATTACTCATTTCGCCGCCACTCCATCGGTCTGCGGTGACCCTTACGGATCTTCAAATTGTACCCAATAGTTGCAATGTCTCTTACTGTTTATCTGACGATAAATTTTATGGTGTACGGCCCACTTAAGACCAGAAAACACGTAAGGTAAATTAAACTAATTTTAATCATCGTCAAACTGTTCGTACCAAAAGTAATTAATTTCTGTGATCCCAAAGTCGATTGAAACACAAATTTCAATCTGATCAATAAAGTCGATATCCTACAAATTGAAATAAATCAACATACAAATTGATATTGAGCGTAATCAGCGGCTTTAAATATAATTAAAAAATAGAGTATATCTCGTTCAAGTGCTACGTCTATCCACAGTTACACGAAACTGGGAGAATGATGTAAATACTTATAAACTTATATTACTTGTAAATAAACAGGACATGCTTAATCGTTATATTACATTTGAGTTTATACATCAATAGTGAAACATATTACATTATAACTATAAATTCAATTTAAAATTATTATGTTAGATAACATCAAGGCAGTGGTACATGCATAAATTCAACATTGTTAACACGACATACTTAACATTTTATAATAATTTTAGAAAAGGCATTGAAATTACTCATATTCGCTATAGGTACGCCTTTTTCTTTAATTCAATAAGGCATAGTTTCGTGACTTATACATTTCTGGTTTCTTAATTAAAAGAAATGGAACTGTATTAACGAGAAATGCAATAAAATATTCGCGAGTGTCTATCTCAGTCTTAAAATAATAATATACGACGCACGAATCATTTAATGAGCGAAATAAGTAGTAATTAACGTTTTGAATAAATCTTTGGAACCGAATACCTACGCATATTGACCTCCCAGTAAAGGGGCGTGCGTAACAATATTGTGCTAAGTCTATAAAAAATTACAATATCTATTTAATACCATCCAACATTGGGATCAAACGTTTGTTGAGTAAATCTAAGTAATCATACCCCTTCCACCTAAGTATCAATTAAAATATGTAACTTTACCTAATATTTTTATACAACTTCAAAATAATCATAAACATGAATTTAAATCAAGAAAGAATTCAGCTTACTGAGATACTTAGGTGCAGGGTGCAGTATTAGGATACAACATCACAAAGGTAGCCAGCGAAATACAAATTTTCTTAAGTTTTATGCAATTTGCAGGTTTGTGTCAGGTTGTATGTTGATTAAAATATGATTCGAGGCCGTAACTAATATGGCTTTACAGAATTATAATCATTAGAATCGGCAATACAACTGCAGAAGTTGGAATTGGCCTCAAATCTCATGATTTCATGAAATAGTCATTCAATAAGGGCCTTATGAACTTGAGAGTTGTATTGATGATTTTTATGATTATAATTCTATAAATAAATATTTGATACGGCCGCGAATACTAATATAGATATTTAGATCAACATACAAACTAATACTGACTAACAAATTGCAAAAAAACGTAAGAAATTTTGAGTCTCATCTAAACAATAACAATTCATACTCTTGAATAAATTGCACAATAAACTGTGTGGTACTGGTAACCAATCAATATGATCCAAGGCAGTTTTATATCGTAGAATAAATGTAAATAATACTTCTTTTTCAATGACGTCACACATTAGAGGTGTCTAAGCCTTCCTATAATAGTTTATAAAAGCTAACTTACGAGTTGCGACTGACAGCTATATAGCTATACTTGTGTTGAGACGAAGAGGGTCTAATGAAACCTTGCACGAATGTGGGAGTGTAGGGATAGCTTCTCTATATAATTTCTTCTAAAAACTCTGCTTTTAAAGCATGCTAACTATGAAAAGTAAGAATAATTTAATTTAGAGTAGAATAAATTCCTTTCTTCATACTTACATAATAATTATATATATTTCCCGAAATTCACTCGTGAAATTAGTAAAAGTAAGTGTTCATTTAATTGAGTATAACAATAAAATACAGGTATTTTTTTTATAAATTTCGTTCACCTGTAGGAATTAAAAGTTAATAAAAATGTTTTAGACGACACGTAATAAGTATTCTCTCATCCAAATGACGCAGGGTACGACCATATATCCCATTGTGATTCGCCTCTTTGCGAGAAAAACGCTACATTTCGGAAAAGGTGTTTTTAATTATTATTTGATAATTGAATATTCGATTGTAGAATCTTTTTGTGATTTTTTTTAAAGTTTACAAATCGCTTCCTGTAAAATTGCATTTTTCGAGATAACACGTTTTTCTCATAAAGAGGCGATCTGATATTCAAATTTTTCAAGAAGTATTTTAGCGACTGCTTCGTCAGTTTTATTGTATGTACCTAGTAGTTATAGTTATCTATTTAATAGAAACTTTATTAAACACTTGTATAGCTTCGTTAGTGGTCCATGGTCATTCAACATTTGAATAATGTAGCGATGAGAGATAGGTGTTAGTATACTACAATGTAGAGGTATCGCTAAGGAGCAAAACAATGGCGTGCCAACGAGGTATCCCCACAGGTAATTATTGTCGCATCATTCCCCACAGCAACATGCAAGGCTCGAGTGCTGTCCTCACGCGGCCAGCAGTGTTCTGATATTCTTCGGCGTCGTTTGATGGTTTAAATGCTTCGTCGTATACCTAAGGGCGTTGAGGAGTGGTTCAGCCTTCGTCGGTGGCTGTTGTTGGAGGAACTTGACGCAGCCCTTCACGTCGACGGATGAGGAGCGGCAGAAGGCACCGGACGGGTGGACCCAGTCGTACAGGATGATCAGGCCGACCATGACGCGTAGGACCAGCAGCGACGTCTCCTCGCGACTGAACTGGGCGACGAGTTTTCTGGAAAATTAACGAGAATTATGTTAGATAAAATAAATAAATACCCTTGGACATTTCACACAACGCCATCTAGTCCCAAGCTAAGCAACCTAATGTTTGTGTTATGGTAACGAGATGGCTGATAAAGTAATAATGTAAATACATACATATTATAGATAGAAAAACACCCAGACTCGATAGATACACTTAGATCAATCTAGGTGGGTAGCCTCAATAATATAACCATTCAATGGATCAAAGGACACAGCGCCAGCGGTTCGCTAGGCAACGATGCAGCCGACGAACTTGCCAGAAGGGGGTCGAGCATGGCACCAGTAGTGAGACCTGACCCATCACGCCACTCCCCTTCGGGTACCTACGCAGTCTGGTAAGGAAACGAATTAGGGACCAACATCACAAACTATGGTTGGATCTAGATGAGTGCAGCTGTAGAGCTGGGGTGGATCGAATAACCGATTTTCCCACCCATGTGCAAAATACGCGCTGTGACGTAGAGTTGCGGACACCAGCCCGTATTACCTATTAGATTGATCTACCTATTAATAAAACTTCAGAGAAATTGGTGTAAGTAATTAATACAGTGACCTCGTCTCATGCACAATATTAATGACTTCAAACTAGAAACCAAGTTTCATGTTAAAATATTCTAACGTGTCCTAATTTTCGAAATATTTTTATGTGCGCTTTGATATGGTTACAAGTAAATAAATAAGTTCCGTACATGTTTGTTTTGGGTCGCGTGTGTTGTGTTTACAGTGAAGAAACTGAATTTACGACACAATAAACCTACGTACGACTGGCGATGGCGGTGCTCGGAGCTCGGATTTGGGTCGCCGCCCACGGACCAACGGATCCCGTATGCACCGCACAGACAGGTATGTTCACTAAACTGTATAAATGTTACTTGTACCTTTATTTGTCGACGATGGAAGTGCTACGTCTGCTAATATTTGAATAAATGCGATTCATGACAGACGTTTTGCTAACGAGCAATTTAATGTTCCGCAATTTGCGATCTAATAACCGAAATAATATCTACAATATCTAGTTTAGAACTTTCTATCTAGTTCCCGTCCTGGAATTTAATCAAGGCGTGAGTCAGGCAGTTCTAAATATTAACACATAAATCAACTGAGTTTATCTTGGTGTATATTCAGTTACTGGGAGAAATGTATTAACGGTTAGTTAAAGTTACTTCCGAGTTTCGGGTTTAGAAGAAAGGTGATGGTTTTATCGCAGCCCTCTCCACATCCTCCGCAACGTTGTGATATCGCCGTCGTCGTTCAAACTGAATGCCTTGCAGCAGTAATCAAATATGTAGCTACATATATTTATCATTCTTTGTAGCCAAGAAAAATGTCTCATAGAAAGAAATATTATACCATTAATGGACTGTTTAGAAGTCAAGTCAATAGAATCTGTAATTTGTAAGTTATATTAATTGACATCGCTGATTGTAAATACATTTGCACGATATGTAATGGCAGGATAAGCTGAAATAAACAACTTAACACCTATGTACCATCTTCTAGCAAATATTTTGATTTGATATGATTTGATTCGAATGTTTAGAATCGTTTCAGGAAGTACCTACGCAAAGACCTAAAATCAGTCATCATTATCGATTTAATTATAATGTTAGAATAGCACCAATCAACTTCAAACCGCGCTAGTATACCAATTTGAAGCATGGTGACAAATCGGTCACCGCAAAAATTGTCGACGATCATTAATTTAAATTTTTGTCACGTCGTATTGTCACTTTCAATGAAGGAACTGCTGTATCTGGCCTTATGGTACTAGGCAATCGTTCCTGTAAGTATTTTTAAACAACCAATTAATATTAATATCAATCAAGGAACTACGACAGTCTTGTTTTAAAGCGTCATTATTTTTGGATGTATTTATAAGTTCCCTGATGATGCTGGTGTTGTCATTATGTCCGTAATATTTTGTTGTAGATATACTATCATATCCTTTAGGCATCATAGGTACTGCATTTTATCGTTCGATGATTTCAGCTACCGTACCTATATACCTATCTAAGGTTTATTAGTACGTCCTAAGTCTGAAAAACATACGCATTCTTTCTTTTCTACACCTAGATTAGTAATGACGCGTGAGGAACAAAAGACTTGTTACCCAGCGGTCAATGAAAGGTGGTAGGTATATAATTATATGAAGCCCAGTAGGATAATAGAGTTGTCAATTATGTTGGTAATATCGAAGCTACATCACAGCCACAGCTACATACAGCACGGAAACGGTCACTTGGGGCCAATCGATGCGAGGTAGTGGACGAAATTACGCGGACCGGAGCGAACGCAGTATGGTATTGATAAGGAAGTGCAAGAGAGGAAACCGTTATCTGTGGTTTAATTAAACTAGTGCTTTTCCCGTCGAAATGCGTTAAAAGTTAAAAGAAACAGTTTATAACAAACCGAACGTAAAAATACTTGAAATGCTACAACATACGGAATAACCTCTACGAATGTTTAGTCTGAAGTGTTAGAATTATGTAAGCAAGTCACTCCGTAACCTAAACAAGACAAAAAGTTTCCGTGGAGTTAGAAAACAGTAACAAAGGAGAATAAAAAGCGTAGGTCGTCATGGACAAATCGCACTCACGGCGACAGAGGCCTCGAGAAAGTAATTGGGAAATAAAACATGACATTCAATGGCGCCTCGTTTTTTAATGATGTAACAACATTATTATGGCTAGAACCTACAACAGCATGTGCAATTAATCCAGTGATACGATATGATAAACAAGACACATGTTTTAGTTATCAAGTAACATGTGGTATGGATATGACTGCCGCGGCCCGCAATAGATTTATTGTCTAACTAATTTTGAAGCACTTCGCCGATAGCTTGCAAGAAAATCTTCGGAAGTGGAAAGCAATCTAGGGAATTGCTTCTACGTGGAACTTGCAAGCGCATTTCCGATTTCCACCCTAAATAGACGAGGGGAAGTGAACTAAATTAGTTCCTCGGTAATATCTGTCCAATCAGCGGCTCTCGGGGGAGATAAGATATTTGTAGTTTGTATAAACAATTCAGCCATTTATCAAACTCGAAGATATATCAGATATCTCAATTTATAAGGATAAACCATTTCGGTGAAAGCAAAACAAAAGCTTTGAAATTGCAGACTTTTAACGTAATTATAACTGACTAACTTTTCTGCTGAATTTGGAGGTTCACAGACTCACTAATTGATCAGGGTGAGGACGGTAGTTTGTGCTCATAAGTACCGTGATTAGTTCGGAATGGAGAGTGCTGTAAACAATAATGAGAATGGCGCTTAAAGTGGTATATACAGTGTGAGTCTTCATAATGTGCACAAACTTAAGGATGTGGTGTAGACCATCAAACTGAACAACTTTTTCTCGGGGACCAACATCGTAATCGTGGAAAAAAAAACAGTCGTCACTTACAAAATTTCAATACCTACTTGACCAAATGTATGGGATGACTGTTTTTTTTTACGATTATGATGTTGGTCCCCGGGAAAAAGTTGTTCAGTTTGATGGTCTGCACCACATCCATAGGTTTTTACACATTATGTAGACTCACACTGTATAGTTAACGTGTGAGGCGAGGCGATGGTACAATACAAACACACTCGAAGGCACGTGTTGGTACAAGTGACAGCTGATTTATCTTTATTTATATGATCCTCCGTTCTTATGTTCTGACGGTGGCTCGAGCGTATCGATGTCGTGGCTCGACACACGATCCCGCCATGTAATGAATACGCTCCTATTGTCGCAAGGATAACTCGGACAGGACCAACTGCGGTGGCGTTATTCGGTCCTACTGTTTATATTACCCACCTATCAACGGCTGGACTGTTCATTCCAAATGATGATTTAATTTTTAATATCAGTGCAGTACCTTTGTGCTCTTCTATCTATAAATATGTATTTTACTTTATTTTAAGTGTTTTGTGAAAAGGTAAAACTTTTAAATTAGGCTTTCAGATAAATAGGTCTACGTGACGGAACAGTTCTGAAAATAGGCACAGTAAATCTCGTTGTTTGAAATAACTATCGAGAAGATGTTAGAAGTTTTTGAAATCCATTAATCTTACGACACAACTGTTGCCCCAGCAAATGAAACTCGGACAGATGTCAGAAAATAAGTTAAGACTTTGTTCAACTTTGATCTACTGAACTAACTTCGATAAAGTCTCTGAACCTATCGCAGATACACAGCGGCTGACGTAAATAGATTGTTGAAGTTAAAAGCGGTTTTACAGGTGCACCGTATTCCGTAGGAACAAGAGTCTTGTTCGAAAATCAGGTTCGTACGTGAAACCTGAGATTCGCTCTAGCTACAAAGGTCTAGTTTGGAAACTCCTGGAACGAGTGCAGTATTAAAGACGCTTCTGATCATAACAGCGCGAATGTATTGTGCTGGATACAGGTTCACTGTAAACATGCTGTGTAGTTACATCTTGTTGACACCATTCCCTTCCTCTACTTTGATGATTTCGGGAGGCATCCATATTTATCACCGATTTTATTGAGCCGGTATGTAGAAATTGGCACAAAAGCTTGCTTTTAAAGTTTTGAGAAGAAAAATATGCTTCCAATCCAAGGCGAAATTATCGTTTATGAAACAGCAGTCCGCGATTGGAAACGTTTTCACGAGTTATTCGACCGCGTGGTTTTCGGCGAGATTAGGTCACGTTCACTTTGAGTGGATAACGAAAAAGATAACTGAGGTCTATGTCTGGGCAGAACCATGCATGCATCATGCTTAGTGTATGTGTGATATTGATAGATAACTTTTCTTTTACATGAATGATTTGTCTTTGGAACGTATTGAAAAAACGAAAAATACTTACGGATTTTCCAACATCCTGAGGCAAACTTTAGCCATAGTGCTAAGTGTTTCCGTCGTATTCTCTAGGTCTTGCTGGTTATCATTGACGAACTGGCTCGTGGCTTCTGACAGGACCTTTAGCATCGGCGTGGCTTGTGCATAGAAGAGGGACATTCTGTTGGCGACTTCTGCCGTTATGTGGGGTTCCTCTCCCGGCGGAAGTTCTGCGTTGATCAGCCCTCCTCTGGACACGCTTCGTCTATAGTAACTAAAGTCGTTTTGTATCGCTGGTGTCTTCATCTGCAGGAAGAAAAGGGAACGGTATTATTAACATTGATTCGTGTGTGAGGTCCAGTCTGAATGAAGTAGGTTCATTTAAAGTCACATGATCTACTATTATTGTAACGTGTCGTTTCGAGTTAATTTTGGAAGGATTATTCTTTGGAAGTGTTATCCATATTGCATAATTTAGTTATGAAACTGTGTCACGTACACCCTGCATGTTAGCTAGGACCTTCCAATTAAAAAATTAACGTGACATCCCAGACCTTTGCAACTGGACCCCAAATATTATGGGCTTTATAAGAGTCTATGGGGTATATGGGGACACCCATATATAACAATAAAAACGTCTACCTGCTGACATAATGATGATTAAACTCAGAATGTGCCTGATAAAAGTACTTTTTGCACACAATGGACACGCGAAATAATACTTTCTGAACATGAAGGGCGGAGATGAATTAGGATTGCCGCCCATTCAACATCAAGGCACTCAATCAACCTCGCTACAACTCGAACCTAGTAATTTTACGCGTCCATGTCCATAGTATAGCTTGTCCACTCTGAAATGGCGCGCCCCACTACTTAATTTTGTATGCGTACACTACGGTAAATGCGGCAGCGTGGCGCGTCTTTTCAGAGTGGACAAGCTTAATACCAAGTGTACTAACCCATACATAAATATTATAAATGCGAAAGTAACCCCCGTCTGATTGTTATTTTTCACGCCATAACGACTGAACGGATTTGGATGAAATTCGGCACACGGATAGACCATGGCCTGGGTTAGGACACAGGATACTTTAATCACTGTAGTACGATCCCGTGGGACGATTTCCGACCTACACGCAGGCGAAGCCGTGTGCAAAAGCTAGTCTTCCATATTATGTATAGACGCCAGCAGGTCAAGCCACCCGAAACTGTCAAATTTTCCCAATCAACCTTGAACCTAAAGCTTCTAGCAATAAAGATGAAAATCTATTAAAGAAATTTGACAGATTGTAGTAGCTTGATGTGCTGGCATTACCTATTGTTGATTATTTTTAGTAGACCACACGCGAAGGAGATGCGTGCGCTTGCGATTAATTCGTCGCAAGATTATCTTTTAACGATACATTGTTCGTCAGTCAGTATTATTTTGTATTGAAACTATATTATAAATCGTTATTGCTCGAGGTGGCTATGCTGCTAATAAACTGTATGCTCGGATGTAGATGTTTGCTTTTTAGTTGCTTCCTTGTTTTGAAGAATAAATAAGTAGGTACTTATACCGAGATCGGATTGATTTCGTGCATGGGTAAAGTACCTACCATTATATAAAATTCTATGTTTCTAAAATATTTTATTTATAATACAAATATTTTCCAGTATTTTTTGCAAAGAGTTTATCGTTTATATAAATTCATGACTGAGTTTGACTTCAGAATTTTTTTTAATACTCTTTCCTGGTATATCCATTATCCTATTGCTATTAGGTACTTAACGATTATAAAGTGCACAAGTGTAACGTCTCCGAAGTTTCGCCAACGAATAATAAATGCCCTATATGATAATTGTTCAAAGAAACTATAACTACTGCAAATTCTACACTACTATACTATTCTCGCTATTGCATCTACAGCTGTTTGTATCTGCCTCTGCATCATCCAAATGTTGACTGAAACTATCTATGGTTGGCTAAAACCATGTCTAGGAAATGATTGACCAAACTATGCAAAGCAGTTTTCTAACCTACCTATGTATTCAACTCGCTACGGTCGTTATGCTTTGTAAACAACGAAGTCGGTTAAAAAGAATTAAGCATGGCTAATCAATGCTTCTATTTCCGTTAATACAAGGCTGCCTTTGTAATCCAATTAGCTGCACCAACTGGCAGTAAGCTTAACCCAGTCTTTATTAATTTTAGCACAGTAATTATGTTAAAATAAAGCGTTGGATACCAACACAAAATTAAATTGTAATATGAAAACCCTTTTTATACGGGGCTTAGAGTAGACTAATGAGAGCATAATATTTATAAGCTGGTTACTTACAGTAAAATAGACTAGAATTTAAATGGTACTTTGGACTTTTTGACTCCAATAAAATATTACGTCGAATAAATAACAATAATAATAATTTTGCTTTTAAATCGCATCGACCACTGAACAATTTCTTTCAAGTATAACACTGCTTCATTCCTATGACATAATGAGGCGTGGACGGGTTTCCTAACGCGAAAATTAAATAATAGTCCAAGAAACGATGTGAAATTATTTAATAACATTTTCTGATATTTACGCCAATATATCCATTGAAAAGCTATGTTTTATATTTCCCATCCATTGGTCATCTTTGTAATACCTACTTATCGATTTGCTATTACATACTAAAACATTCCATGACGATCATTACTGGTGGTACTAATAGGTACCGATCCATCAGTGTTCCAAAAGGCGATCGCTTTACCTAAGGACGTTAATTATGGATTTAAGGATGATGCGCCAGGGTAGCCCGCGAAATTCAAAATTTCTTATGTTTTTTGCAATTTGTAGGTCAGTGTGAGCTTGTATGTTGGTTAAAATATGATTCGCGGCCGTAGCTAATATGGCTTTACAGAATTATAATCATTAGAATCAGCAATACAACTCCATAAGTTAGCATTTACCTCAAATCTAGCGATTTCATGAAATCATGAGGTCCAAAAACAAATAAAAATAAAAAAGTGTAAATATTAGTTTTTAGAAATACAGACCAAATTTTCTGAACGGATAAAATACTTGTAATTCTAAGAGAGCAAAAGCTTAATCTTAAATTTCTGTTACTAGTAGACAAGGCCGTTCCAGTTTATTGGAAAGATAAACGAAATGATAGGCATAGAATATCATTAGCGATAAAACCAAATAACAATAACATTGTTATACTTGTATATTTTACGGAGGGTCCAGTCGAAGATGGTTTCAGTGTTTGAAATAATGTCGAAATAGGAACGGTTCCCAAAATTGAAAAAAAAAAAAAAAATAATAATAATTGCGAGAGCTATTTATCTAAGAATTCCTCATAATTGCCGAGACTGGATAGACCGAAAACAGGCCTCAATATCATGAAGATTAAGCAATGAACTCGGACAGATTACATCAACCTAATAATAAAATACGATTCGAAAATACCCTTTCAACACGAAGAAAATAGTATATTATGCAATTAGTGAATAAAGGATGGATTTAAAGCGAGGGCCATAGATGAATCACGAGCTAGTGAAGGATTCTAACTATTGAATCACGACCGTAGGGAGTGATTCATGAAGATTGAATCACGAGCGTAGCGAGTGATTCAAGTGTTAGAATCCTGAGCGACGCGAGTGATTCATGGCCCTCGATATAAATCCGTTTTATTCAAGAGTTGCATACTATACTTTATACCATGACTACGAGAAAAAGAAAGATTTAAGTTAAAATAGACATAATAATATAATGAAGAAAAAGGAAAGTTAAATTGGCTTTGATGTAAACCAGCCGTGATTTTTTGGGTAGCAAGTTTTCCACTATATCGGCCGCCCTTTTTTTCATCAGGTGTTAACACATCTTCATCACTAGAATGCATTTTTAATCGATTAGAACAACACTAAACAAACACAAAATTAAAGATTAAAGTAACACTAAACTTTGTGTTCGTACAACTTACAGTATTCAAAATAGCGCCAATTTACTAAGGACAAGCAAACAACATAAAACAGTTTTTATTCTAATGCTAAACTCCTTGTCCAAAATGTCGACCAATCAAATTGAATTTAGAACACATCAATATAAGTCGAATACAAAGATTACACTTACACTAGATACGGCAAGCCACGACCAAGCGTGCCCTGCATGTTCGACTGTTCGTACTAAAAAAAGTCTGTTAGCTCAGTGACGCTTAGCAATTGAAACAGTTCTGTTTACTTTGAGCACATCACTAAATGGCTGGGGTGAAGTTATCGTAGGTATAAAAAAGATGACACGTTCGGTTTTCATACTATCTAATAACATGCCGTATCTAGCCTAGGTACTCTAAATCTGTGGTCGAATACATTGGTGTGTTCCATTTTCAAACATCAAAACAGTGAGTAAAAGTGCTTTTTATTCACTGTTTTCAGTGAATAAAATAAGCTTTTTAGAGGGGGAATGGTATAAAATATTTTTTCGGAGTCCTCGTTTCAAATAAACGGATTAGCAATCGTAACACGAGAAGACCAACAAGCCTAAACCAATCTAAATAAACGATTTGATTTAATAGTTACTTGGAACGCTATTACCAAATCCTCATCTGTTTCGAATGACAAAGAAATAAACGTAAATAAATAGGATGCAAGCCCGTGACTCACAGACGAGGTCGCGACTCGAGCCAAGCCTCGCCTCACTTTCTATGACAATTCCTTCGCAAATTGTTACCTTTTCGACTCGATGACTAAGAGCTCATTCACACGAAGACGAATCGTGATTTTTCACGAATCGTGTTTTTTCACGATTCGTTATTTTTTTTGACGGGAGCAATGCTTTTTATATACCCATGTTCACACGCTTCACGAATCGTGAAAAAAGACGTAGACGGATACGTCGGTCACTACGGTACGTCGGTTTTATACCGAATCGTCAAAGACGTATCCCGTGTGAATGCGCCCTGACATTTAGATAGCTTCACTTTAGATTAATTATGGCGATAGTTAAACAACCAATACTAGTTATTATAAACTACTTGTAGATAAGGATATTGGCACTTGGCAGGCTAACGTAGTCATGCACTGCAATATTTGTTGGAATGGACACAAGAGAACGTGCCGCTTTTTCTAGGGGTGCTGTAAAAGACGATTAGGGTATTATGTCAGAAGGACGTGCACTTGGTTCCTTTTTTGAAAGAGTCAACATGACGATCGGAATCACTAATGAGTTTATTAAACGTGGTTACATTATTCCATCTTCATAGTTAAATCGCTTATGTGAAGGCTAATTTAGGACCATTCTGATAATGTTGAACGTTTTTTAATGTTTTCAAATATTAAATTGTACTTGTAAGTTTTTAAACTTCACTAATCCCTTCTGCAATGACAGATACACAATGGTTTGGTGAAAAGCTAAAAATGAAACAGAAAAACAGGTCCTTTTACAATGGGGACATCTATGGGTTTCGCATTCCTTTTTATCGGGCTTCTCAATTCAAATCTGAACACGTTGATGCTATAACTAATGCGATTCAATTATTGATCCCAAGAGAGCTAAGTATCAATTTTAACTTATAACTACACAAACGCTCCGGCAATTATATTCCCATTTACATCACAGTACTTAACAAAATAGCTAAATGAACACTGATTCTAGTGAAGTAGACACAGAACAATGTTTCGCAGTAAGTGAACTAGGAGCAACGACACTGCAAGGTTGGGGTCAAAAGGGCCCCAGCAATTGAATTACTTATGCTGCATCAGATACGCTGGGAACGATTGGTCGTTTTGTTTATATCATTGTGACTTATTGTTTGTTATTGGTTGCTTACAATGCTGTGATCAAACATTAGATCAGTTTTGATTGTTCACATTATACTGCAACTTCATCTAAAACATGTAACGTCATTAATGTGTCATGTGACTGTTCCAAATGAACATATGCTTCCGCATGTGTAAGAAGGATCCCAGAAAAACATGTAGTAGATTTTGGAACACAACAAAATCACGAGTTATTAAAGAATCTGAAATTGAATTACTGTGTGCAAATGTAGTTTTTTTCAGTTAGCCGCTGAAGCTGATTTCCTGGTCAACTGCCCACTATGCTATTACCAATCAATTACACAATGAAGTCCTACATCACTGCTTAGCTTATTGAATGCGATAACAAAAGCCGAAACAATGGTTCCTCATCATCTGCATAATGAAAGGAATCAGTATTTATTGTTATTGACTTCCTGTTTTGAAACATAATACAGTGTAACAATAAGACTTTGTGGCTAAATAGTGTTCTCCAATACAGATTTGATCTAAAATAGTTCTGAAAGTGAGGAGATTGTATGAAGTTGTCAATACTCTAGACTCGTAAAACCAAAATTCTGATTATGCTTTGTAATCACCATGATATAGCTAAAACAAAGCATTGTCGACAAAGTTATTTAGCCAATCCAAAGAGTCCATCTGCCAGTCAAAACATAAACTAGAACCACAACCATTCTGAAGAAATACATACTTGAAAAAGTTTCCGACGATCAAAGCTTTGCCTTTAGCCTTTAGATACGCGTACAACTTTAATCCGACACAGAAAGAATTGAGTTTACAGAAGCAAAACATGGATCCCAGTGAACCTGTATTAAACAAACTTGAACAAAAGTTTGTGAATCCAAAGCTGGGTTTTAAACCATTGAAGCATTTCGACATTCGAGATTATCGACCTATTTTGTTTGCAGTTCTGAATAACATTAGTAGCCCAACTAATCATGCATAAGCTATTATCGAATAAGTAATGCAGCTAGCCTAAGTAATGTCATGATATTATTATGCATGTATGTACTACAAATATTTGCACGACTGATAAGTCGAATATAGAGATACTGAAATTATTCTACCATATTGTTATGCACCTATATTCTGGCAAATAAATACATTTCATTTCATTTCATCGTTTTGCATTAGATAATCTACAATGCATTTACCATCCTCACGGACATAAAGGCGGATTGCGTTACCTAATAACTGCAACACGGCAAGCAAACCCGATTACGTAGTGTTCATGTAACGGATTAGAATACAAAATTATAACTTAACCCAAAAACTAGGGTTTATAATATAATAGTAATAGCAGCGGACGAAGCGTGGGTTTACAGCCTTACAGCTAACATGCATAATTGATGCGACATACTAAAGTCTGGTGTGAATATTAGCTAGGTGTTTCGAAACAAAGAATGGGCAACCCATCTTCTTGTGAGTGTTGTAAATAGCAATAAAGGCAGTATGAATTATGATTGCCAGGAACGTGATTATATGTCTCATAAGATACAGGCAGGACTACCTAGTTTAGGAGACAGGGTTACATTAACTGTGTAGATTTATATACTATCTAGTATGCTACGTGTTTTGTTGTTTTGTACATCTGCTCTTGTGTATCATGAATTCATGAATCTTGTGTGTGTAATAAATATTATTGCTATTCTTATGCGCCGAGATGGCTGCTAATAATATATTGAGATCATTAGCAGGTTTAACAGACGTAATTGTTAAAACCTGTTAAAATAATATTCCTTAATCCTTCTTAGACGATCGTTTGTTGTCCACTACAAAATGATGTGTTTTATAGAATACCCATTTTCTCCTGTCGACGATTTTAGGTTACTTACTTTGTATTCATCGAATTTGAGAACGAATTCTAATATTTCTGCGAACTGCTTGACGAGAGCTTGTTGCTGTTCAAGATGTTGCGTGGGGCTCATCGCACCCCCGACTAGTGAACCCAGCAACCGTGGGACTACCTGTCAACAAAATAAAATTTGTTAATTCTGTAGAAATTCACAATTTTTGGAGGATTAAGTACTTACTGATTAGCAAAAGAAGTTCTAAAAATACCACCAGTAAACACATCTCTCGATCAGGTTAAGCTACGCTTGCCGCGGTTGGTCCGTGAATGGGTGACCATCTTTACATACCAAGACCCCTCCATGCCCCGGAAAGCACGTTAAGCCGTTGGTCCCCGGCTGTCATTCGTGGATCTTTGAAAGTCATTACGGGTCGTCAAAGCCCGAAAGTCTGACAACCAGTCTTACCAAGGGGTATCGTATTACACAGTAACTGGGTTGTGGAGGTCTGATAGGCAGTAGTCGCTCCATGTAAAACACTGGTATTCAGCAGCATCCGGTTAGACTGGAAGCCGACCCCAACATTGTTGGGAAAAGGCTAGGCAGACGATGAAACACAAATGAAATAGAAACAAGTGAATCAATTAAACAATTTTTAATTAGAATTCTACGCTGAACTAAGGCGTTGACATTTAAATCAAACAAAAGAAAATGTTTTTCATTTTTACCGTAAACACAGCCGCAGAAAAGCAAAGTTGGACGGCGAGCTGTTTTCACTTCGAAATAAGCATGGCATAAAAGTGAAAAACGTACAAAGACTGGTTTTATTGACTGGGACCATTGTTGTGATAGCTACTAGCTAGAAAATAAGCACAATGAGGAAAACATCCGTGCTTTACTTCGTAGAGTAAACAAGAAAGGCAAAAAGTCATGTTATATTCAGCTGCTACACGATGTTCGTGTGCCAAGTTAGATCCCTTGGGAGGCCACAAACGTACTGTTTCTTTATTCTTAGGAAGAACTAAAGATCCCTAACTTCTTAAGATTAATGTAATATTTAGAGCAATCTTAAGATTAACTTGCACAGATGGTTTCATCCGATTTCGGGAATGATAGCAGATAGGTACTAGAAATCCTTATATTGCTGTTGTGATACACACCCAAATCACAACTGTTTCAGACAAGCCCGCTCCACTGAATCGATTTCTCAGGCCACGTTATGCTATCATTCGGTTAGATTTCCGGCAGCCAATAAACGTAGGTATCTAAGTCATATCAAAATATTTGTGTTAAATTGCAGAGCTAGTAGTTGTGGCCTCGTGTAACATGGTTAGCGAAACCGGAGCCTTTGTGACCCGTTTTTAAACAATGTGAGGAAGCGATCGTAATTCAGTCGATTAGTCTGCATCACTCGCTTATTGGTACGGGAACCAATGTAACCGATTATTTTATCATTTGCCCTCTGTTCCTGTTTCCTAAGCGACCTACTCTAGTAGCTTATCTGCATTTCACATTTCATACGTTACATGTTTCAACTTTGGTTCATGTACTAGTTTATGACTATGAATAATGCTTTCTTTAGATGTTAGATTTCTATTTTCCTCTCGACATCTTTATTGTTTTTATAATCAAAAATAATTAAAATGATCTACAGCCGCGAAGTGATTTATTGTTTCCCGTATGTTCTTAACACTTCGTAGTGCGTACATTTAGTTCAATATGCTGCATAATGTGTCGAGAATAATCAACTCGCCGCCGACCGATACTTTGATGTGTAATTAAAGTTTATTCTTGTACATCACGCTATGAATGACAAGCGACATTTGATTAATTAAAAGGCTGGTGTCCTACGTCTAAAACATATAAATCGCCGAAGCAGGGAAAACGTGTAAGTATTATGAAAATGAGAGTAGAGGTAGGACCGCGAACTTTACTTTCAGCCTTCGGTCACGCGAATAAAGCATAACTTGAGGATTTATTTCAGAGATAAAGTCATATGTTTTTAGATTAACACTGGAAAATAGACTGACCTCAACCTTTTTATAGTGCCTACATTGTTCTGCTTTTAATAATTTTCACATTAAAGAGCTTACTGAAACTTTTACGGGTTTGTGCTACAAAAGAGTGATGAATATAAAGCCCGCACTTCGACGATAATGGCAAATGGATGTGATTATGCGTAAGTAGTTAAGTACACCATTGTATCGGCCAACGATACCACTCTGGAAACTGATTTCAACAAAGATGAGATTTGACATCTGTTTACAAAGGTTCAACGATGTGACTGACGCATAATATGACGTACCGATAATTACAAACGCCTACTCTACATAACATTTAATTCAATAAAATATTGAAAACATGTTTATCGCTAAAGGGCGTGTCTCCACAAAAATAACTTGGTAAATAAAATGACTTCCCGAACGAACTTCACAAGTAGGTGCGCAAACGCATATATTAATTGGTGATTCATACAAATTAAAACGTGGTGAATCACGTGTGGAGAGGATGGCAAGTTTTTTTTTATTATCCCACCAGACGGGATAATTCTGGGATTCGTCGAAGATGATGTAATACTGTAAGTGTATATTTTAAAGTTGCGCACGCGTCCCAAGGAGATCGACACGGTCGCGGGAAGCATAAATGATCCTTTATATCTGCCAAGGTTAGACCCACTGCAAAATTATTGTAACTGACAAGAAAATTGGTCATTGGCATAGATACGGTGGCATATAATAAAGATAAGATTACTTTACCGTTGTTTGTATTTTGGGCATACGAATGTCATCTACATTTATAAGCTTGATTGAATTCAACGTCTATTAGCTGTCTATAATGCCTAGGCCGCACACATCGCGATGACATTCGGGCGATAAACTTCGTCTTCGGTCTACAGCGAAGCTGCGCGGCCACATAGTGCGTGTTGTCAAGTTCATCGTGATGTACGAGCGATGTACAAACGCAAAAAACAAAATGGACGCCGCGGTTGCTTTGTATTTTATGGCAGCAAATAATTATTTTTTACATTTATGTCATGTAAAAAACAAATTAAAAGCAAGAAAAAGGAGGAAGTGGATGATAACTATTCATTCATTACTCCAATCCATGTTACGGCTTCAGATATATTATGCACTGTAGTTTAACTTGACACGTCCACTACGCACGAAGGGTGGGGGCCGACTGAAGTGTGGCCACGCAAGCGAAGTTCATCGCGATAAAACGCTTTGATCTGCGAGAGTTACCGACAGCGGAGCGAAGTCCTTGCGACTACGCACGAAGCTCCGAAGTATACGCGAATACTTGGCTACATACATCGCAATTATGCCTAGGCCGCACACATCGCGATGACATTCGGGCGATAAACTTCGTCTTCGGTCTACAGCGAAGCTGCGCGCCCACATAGTGCGTGTTGTCAAGTTTATCGTGATGTATGAGCGATGTACAAACGCAAAAAACAAAATGGACGCCGCGGTTGCTCTGTATTTTATGGCAGCAAATAATTATTTTTCACATTTATGTCATGTAAAAAACAAATTAAAAGCAAGAAAAATGAGGAAGTGGATAACTACTATTCACAAATCTAGCTATATTATGCACTGTAGTTTAATTTAACACGTCCACTACGCACGAAGGGTGGGGGCCGACTGAAGTGTGGCCGCGTAAGCGAAGTTCATCGCGATAAAACGCTTTGATCTGCGAGAGTTTACCGACAGCGGAGCGAAGTCCTTGCGACTACGCACGAAGCTCCGAAGTATACGCGAATACTTGGCTACTTACATCGCAATTACGCGAATCTTCGGGTTATCGCGATGTGTGCGGCCTAGGCATTACGCGAATCTTCGGGTTATCGCGATGTGTGTGGCTGTGGCCTAGGCATAAGGAATGTAACTGGAGACTTATAGATTCGTTTTGAATGGTTTTTACATGTTGTTTAGATGAATATCGAGCCAGAATTGATTGCATAACTTGAAGTACTCGCATATTATTACTGCATGTAAACGGTAGTGAGATTTGATAAACACCGCGAGCGGTACCTACCACATTTGAGAAATGTGAAGAAAATGGAATGTTGATTCAGTGTTCCACACAGAGCAATGGCAGCTGTCACACGAAATTGATTGCCAACATAATATTAAGATACCCGAGAAGTGGTTTTTGTAAAAAGAAATATCGCACAGAAAAACAACCGACTTCCAAAAAACCACTACAAAGTGAAAAATAACATTAATTTCTTCGGAAGTCGGAGTCTTTGGTTTTGTATTTTATTTTTCGTGTTTTGCCACCGACTTCCGAAATTAAAGTTATTTTCACTTTGTAGTGTTTTTTTTTTTGGAAGTCGGTTGTTATTTTCTGTAAGTTTTTATTTTTCACTTTTCACCTGCTATGGAAATTACAATGACAGGAAGTTATTATAAACTCCTACCCAGACAAAGTTAAAAAAAATTATATGGAACCACCTAGGAAGAATCCCTTTAAAAAAAAAAAAAATTCCAAATAGGACCAGCCGTCTTCGAGTAATCGGGGAAACACGCATAAAAAAAATATTCCGACGAACTGAGAATCTCCTCCTTTTTAAACATCATACTTACTAAGTTATGCCAAGATTAAATCAAGATAAGTACATAATTACAAGGTTTTTTTTCAATCATTCTGCCCGTTTCACCTTAATTGCAGTTGTTTAACTGTAAACAAGGTTTTTCTAAAGTGATTGATAAGTTTTTCTTGGTCTCTGTTCTCTTACTTAAAATTTCATAATCCTTGAAGTACTTGGTCTAAGGGACACACAGGTAGTCTATTTATAGAATAAAGACGTTGATGTAACAGCTTTGTGCTTTCTAGGGCTACCAAGAGCCTACTTAAGCATAGAATAACAAATTACCCGTTCGCAGCTACTGTAGCGTTTAAGATGCAACGCCTACAATACTATACAGTAATAGTGTTAAGTAAGATGGTCTACTGTTTATATTAACTGTTCACATCGCTGTTCAAACGCGCGATGCACAATTAAGTGCTCACACGAGATCAGGGGCAGTAATTAAATTAACACCATTTACCGACCAATTGCGAGATTTGAGCAATAAATTCAGCCAGATGGTCAGAAATTAAAGCGAGAGCGAGTGCAGGATTCAAATGAAACCCGCACTAGCTCTCGCTTTAATTTCTCAGGTATAATTTTAATTTCTCTTTTTCTAAGGGAAATCCCTTTATGGAACAAAAAAAGCTTCAATATTGTTCAGTACGTGTTCGAACTATTCACCTACTAAAATTTAAACTACAGCGTTCATGTCTGAATAGCTTGGAAACTTACAGTGCTTGTTTGGATCAGGATTATTTTTTATGAGCACATCCAATTTCATTGTTATTGTTTTGATTCTTTGTACAAACTCACCGATAGCACTAACATTCCGCTATTTCATGCTTTCTGCTTATCAATGTAATTTTCTCAGCTTTTTATGTGTTTATTAAAAGAAAAGTCTTAGTTAAATTACACACTGTAAACAGAAAGTGTGCATTCTTTATATCCGAGTGCAACGTACTCCATGCACCATTAACTTTGGTTCCACATCACGATCATCTGTCTCGTGGTCGTAGACAGCTCCTGCTAGACCTGACGAATGTATGCCTAATACGTCATGCTATTGTTCAATTAGCATTTATAACGTTTATTAGGACACCTTGGTATTCATAAAACACGCCTGCAAGTTTTTCCTCCGATAGAATTCATAATGTAACGCGCTACTTCAACCGTTGACTAAGTAACGTAGCCATTTCCTTTTTTACAACTTTTTAATTGAGTTGTGTATGCGTAATTATAATTACTCAATCCTTATTATGTATTATCGTAATAGCCATTAAATTGGGCACCGACCTACTCAGTACATCGAATACATACGGGGTCACACTGAAAGTTTTTAAAATAGGCCAGTAAGAAAAGCTGCCGATGAAAAATTTATTTAAATTTCGAATTAGGAACTCTTTGGTAGGAATTCATATTGTCATATGTTTTTATAAATTGGCGGCAATTTAAAAAGTGTCTGTCCTGCGTCGAAATGGATTTGACTATAGATCGTTCAATGATTTATTACGGCTTTCGTTGCGGTCTTACTCAACAACAATGTTACGATAGACTTCGATTAGCATTTCATGACGATGCCCCATCCCGTGCCACTAATTACAACTGGTTTAATGTGTTTAAACGTGGTCGAAGCAAAAACACTGATGATTCGCGAGAAGGACATCCTTCTACGGCGACTACTGAAGATAACGTGAGTGCTGTGCGGCTAATGATAGAAGTTGATACAAGGGTGACATAGCAACAGATTCGGGCAGCTTTAGGCATTGGTATGAGTCAAGTACAAAAAGTCTTACATGAACATTTAGGCGTCAGAAAGCTTTGTACTAGATGGATACCTCATAATTTGACGGAAGATCAAAAACCCGTCGTTTGGAGTGGTGCCGCTCAATGCTTGAAAAGTATGACGAAGGTGACTCGAATGCTGTCTATGACATCGTCACAGAATATTGTTACGAACCCGAAACCAAAAGATAATCTGAGCAATGGATATTTCCATTCGAAGATTTGCCGACAAAAGTAAAGAAGGGCAGAAGTCAAGGGAAAAAGACGATTCCCTTGATGATTATTTCTGTGGACGGACGGGTCATTTCGCAACAATTGTCCTAGAAGATAAAAAGACTTACTGCAGATTGGTAGTCAGTCACTGTTTACCAGTTGTCTTGGAAAATGTTAGACAGCGCCAAAGAAGCAGGATCCTCCTCCACCACAACGCTCCAGCTGACTCCGCCAGATAGACTATCGAATATTTGTCTATCGAAGGTGTGGAGTTAGTGAGTCATCCTCCTTACAGTACTGACCTGGCAGCTGGCACCTTGTGACTTTTATTTATTTTCAAAAATAAAAGATAAACTTAGAGGGATTCGTTTTCCTGAAGATGGCGTGGCTGCGTTTGAAAAAGGCGTGGAAGAAATCCCTAAAGAAGAGTGGGTCCACTCTTCAGTGACTACTTCGAAAAGCAATAACTATAATAATATTAACAGGCTTCTACATCATTCCGTTTTTTATTTTCTAAAAACTTTCAGTGTGACCTACGAAACATAATAAAATTAATGAAATTCCATTCTGTAACACCTACATAAGGAAGTATCGATAAATAAAGCATTGCACCTTGCACCCACAGTAAGCATTATACTCAAACAATACGACATTAATGACATGGTTGCACTTTACGTGCTAATACTTGCACCAAACTTTGTTCAGTGCTTTGCGTGCAAAACACTAGTTGTGTGCAAACTTGGACGTGCTTTCAGGGTGCTACATAAATTATGGTCGAAACCGACACTTTGAAGTTGTTTTCATAACACTACGGTGAAATGTGAGCAATTTTTATATGGAATAAAGTTCAGAGTTGGTTCGTCGTCTCCGAAACTTCACGTATTGTTTATGCGCTATCATGACCCGTTTGTTCCACCACTGCTGAAATAGGTCGCTTACTAACTTCCAGAATAATTAAAAAAAAAGTTTATCAGTACAAAATCTTGTTGGTATTCTTTTGTAGTAGTATAAAATTAAAACAAGACAAGCTCAAAAGAATATGAAGAAAGGCTCTTCTAAATTTTTTAAGTTGGAAAATGTTATCTATTTGCAGCTTTCCCGAGCAGACATTTCTGGAAACGATTTGAATGAAATGTAATGGCTGATATATATTTTTTTTGCTGTAAAACAATAGTCAAGAGCGCAGGTGCAATCTGTAACAGGTATTATAGATTTACATCGAATACCGCCCGTCTTATTCACTTATGAATGACGATGGATAATTGAAGCGCTTGCATAAATGTCAGTGCACAAGGTACTTTTTATATATGCCTTCATAAAGGTAGGTAGCTGCTGAACGTACAATTAAATACGCTTAACTATTTGCAGACGTGTTGCACCTGCCCATTTCGATGTAGTTTGTACCTACATAAGTAAACATAAGTGAAGTACAGGAGACGTGAGAGCAGCTGGCAACCGACAAAACAGAAACATGTACTTACCAGTAAATACGAACTTATTTTAAAAAGGAAACCCACCGGTCATTATTTACAAAAAATGCTCATACATAATATAAAACCAGCAAAACTTGTATACTTAAGGCGGTGAGAGCCGTAAAAACGTCGTTTTGTTTAGTGTTTTATTCGTAGATAACACGGATTTAAATTTTGAAAAAAATATATTACTTAGTTCAGACTTCCATCTACAAATTTCGGCCGTCCGATACACGATTACTTGCACTTTACTGCATCCAATTAAATCGCAAAGACAAGTCTAAATTATGATCTATATCTTATTTCATTTGATTTATATTAGGCTTTGAACAATAAAACTTATGCCATAATAAAGGTCGTAAAAAATGTAATTTATAACGGCTATCATAATTTGAAATATCAAAATATTTATATCACTAATTCCAATGTCAAGTGTTTTGCGCTCGCTCCGTGTCGTTTAGTCCCGAGCGGAACGTGATGGAGGTCGGACGTGTGCCAATTTTTCGAACCCGCCACCCCCGCTAACTTCTGTCACCGGCTGCGACCGGCACAAATTAACATGTGTTGAAAACAGTTGAATTTGAACGCTATGCCTATGTAAATAAAGACGTCACGCGCGCAAAAGCTTTATTGGTATTTATTTTTATCACGGCCTATGTTTACCAATCGCATCAAGTGTGTAAAACAGTTGAATTTGAACCCTACATTGGAGCTTATAAAGCCGCCTGACGCGCAAATTTTTGGTTCACTATTTTCAAATCTCAAATAGGTAGGTGCCACAGAATAAAGTTAGTACGGGTGGTTTTATAATGAATATCGGATAGGAAATGAGATTTCTTCATAACATCACGCCTGAATTCTTTCAAAGGGTTGGGCAGGGATGTTCAGAAAATAAGTAGGCCCTCAAATGTATTTTTCTGTATACCTACATAAATAAGATTTTTTTTTTTAATTAAGTTTTTTTTCTAATTAGGTATCTTCTTATTTTTTTTTGTATTTCAAGGTCAAAATGAAAATCCAAGATGGCGGCTGCAAAAATTTCCAATTTTTCGTCATGGGTGTCGTTTTCGTGATATTTTAGGTCACTGAAAACGATAGCGGGGTCAAAATGAAAATCCAAGATGGCGGCTGTGAAAATTTCCAAATTTTTCGTCATGGGTGTCATTTTCGTGATATTTAAGGTCGCTGAAAACGATAGCGGGGTCAAAATGAAAATCCAAGATGGCGGCTGCGAAAATTTCCTAACTTTTCGTCATGGGTGTCATTTTCGTGTTATTTTAGGTCGCTGAAAACGATAGTGGGGTCAAACTGAAAATCCAAGATGGCGGCTGCGAAAATTTCCTAACTTTTCGTCATGGGTGTCATTTTCGTGATATTTTAGGTCGCTGAAAACGATAGTGGGGTCAAAATGAAAATCCAAGATGGCGGCTGCGAAAATTTCCTAATTTTTCGTCATGGGTGTCATTTTCGTGATATTTTAGGTCGCTGAAAACGATAGTGGGGTCAAAATGAAAATTCAAGATGGCGGCTGCAAAAATTTCCTAATTTTTCGTCATGGGTGTCGTTTTCGTGATATTTTAGGTCGCTGAAAACGATAGTGGGGTCAAAATGAAAATCCAAGATGGCGGCTGCCAAAATTTCCTAATTTTCGGTCATGGATGTCATTTTCGTGATATTTTAGGTCGCTGAAAACGATAGTGGGGTCAAAATGAAAATCCAAGATGGCGGCTGCGAAAATTTCCTAATTTTCGGTCATGGATGTCATTTTCGTGATATTTTAGGTCGCTGAAAACGATAGTGAGGTCAAAATGAAAATCCAAGATGGCGGCTGCGAATATCCTAATTTTTCGTCATGGGTGTCATTTTCGTGATATTTTAGGTCGCTGAAAACGATAGTGGGCTCAAAATTAAAATCCAAGATGGCGGCTGCGAAAATTTCCTAATTTTCGGTCATGGATGTCATTTTCGTGATATTTGAGGTCGCTGAAAACGATAGTGGGGTCAAAATGAAAATCCAAGATGGCGGCTGCGAAAATTTCCTAATTTTTCGTCATGGGTGTCATTTTCGTGATATTTTAGGTCGCTGAAAACGATAGTGGGGTCAAAATGAAAATCCAAGATGGCGGCTGCGAAAATTTCCTAATTTTTCGTCATGGGTGTCATTTTCGTGATATTTTAGGTCGCTGAAAACGATAGTGGGGTCAAAATGAAAATCCAAGATGGCGGCTGCGAAAATTTCCTAATTTTTCGTCATGGGTGTCATTTTCGTGATATTTTAGGTCGCTGAAAACGATAGTGAGGTCAAAGTGAAAATCCAAGATGGCGGCTGCGAATATCCTAATTTTTCGTCATGGGTGTCATTTTCGTGATATTTTAGGTCGCTGAAAACGATAGTGGGGTCAAAATAAAAATCCAAGATGGCGGCTGCGAAAATTATCAAATTTTTCGACACAGGTGTCATTTTCGTGATATTTGAGGTCGCTGAAACCGATAGTGGGGTCAAAATGAAAATCCAAGATGGCGGCTGCGAAAATTCCCTAACTGTTCGTCATGGGTGTCATTTTCGTGATATGTTAGGTCGCTGAAAACGATAGTGGGGTCAAAATGAAAATCCAAGATAGCGGCTACGAAAATTTCCTAACTTTTCATCATAGGTGTCATTTTCGTGATATTTTAGATCGCTGAAAACGATAGTCATTCATTTTGACCCCACTATCGTTTGCAGCGACCTCAAATATCACGAAAATTACACCCATGTCGAAAAATTTGAAAATTTTCGCAGCCGCCATCTTGGATTTTCATTTTGACCCCACTATCGTTTTCAGCGACCTCAAATATCACGAAAATGACACCCATGACGAAAAATTAGGAAATTTTCGTAGCCGCCATCTTGGATTCTCATTTTGACCCCACTATCGTTTTCAGCGACCTCAAATATCACGAAAATGATACCCATGACCGAAAATTAGGAAATTTTCGCAGCCGCCATCTTGGATTTTCATATTGGCCCCACTATCGTTTTCAGCGACCTCAAATATCACGAAAATGACACCCATGTTGAAAAATTTAAAAATTTTCGCAGCCGCCATCTTGGATTTTCATTTTGACCCCACTATCGTTTTCAGCGACCTCAAATATCACGAAATTGACGCCCATGACCGAAAATTAGGAAATTTTCGCAGCCGCCATCTTGGATTTTCATATTGGCCCCACTATCGTTTTCAGCGACCTCAAATATCACGAAAATGACACCCATGACGAAAAATTAGAAAATTTTCGCAGCCGCCATCTTGGATTCTCATTTTGACCCCACTATCGTTTTCAGCGACCTCAAATATCACGAAAATGATACCCATGACCGAAAATTAGGAAATTTTCGCAGCCGCCATCTTGGATTTTCATATTGGCCCCACTATCGTTTTCAGCGACCTCAAATATCACGAAAATGACACCCATGACGAAAAATTAGAAAATTTTCGCAGCCGCCATCTTGGATTTTCATTTTGACCCCTTTATCGTTTTCAGCGACCTCAAATATCACGAAATTGACGCCCATGTCGAAAAATTCGAAAAATTTTGCAGCCGCCATCTTGGATTTTCATTTTGACAGTAATCAAATCCTCTCAAGAAAAAAAAAACTAGAGCGTAAGAAGTTATGCCCCTCCGTTTTTTTTTTTTTTGTGTTGACATAACGAATAAAATAAAAAAAGAACTTTCCAAATCGGCTTCTAAATGACGGAGTTACTGCAGTAACAAACATAAAAAAAAAAAAATACAACTGAATTGATATTCTCCTCCGTTTTTGAAGTCGTTTAAAAATAACACATCATTGTTACGTTTAAAAATTAGCTGGACATCACTCACAATGCACTCAGTGGTGTCGTGGGGAATACTAGTTTCTGTCATTCCCGACGACACCACCAGTGGTGTCGTTTTCAGTGGTGTCGTGGGGAATGCGCGGTCATTTCGTGGTATTTCAGTTCGCTGAAAACGATAAAGGTCTCAAGCTAATTTCGACCTTATTGACATTTTACAAACCCTTTGTTTTTTTGGTCCAGAATACTCGGTAAATGATCTGGAAGCTGAATTTAACAAAAAAACATGAATGTCAATAAGGTCTAAATTCGCTTGACACCTCAGAAAGTGTCTACATTATTAAACACATCATTTTTAGGGTGTCAAGCTAATTTCGACCTTATTGACATTTTACAAACCCTTTGTTTTTTTGGTCCAAGATACTTGGTAAATGATCTGGAAGCTGAATTTAACAAAAAAACATGAATGTCAATAAGGTCTAAATTCGCTTGACACCTCAGAAAGTGTCTAGATTATTATGCACATCATTTCTAGGGTGTCAAGCTAATTTCGACTTTATTGACATTTTACAAACCATTTGTTTTTTTGGTCCAAGATACTTGGTAAATGGTCTGGAAGCTAAATTTAACAAAAAAACATGAATGTCAATAAGGTCTAAATTGTTATGTAACACATCAATGTTATGTAGCTGGACATCACTAACAGCACAATACAGTCGGTGGTGTCGCATGGCGTGGGGAATAGTAGTTTCTGTCATTCCCCACGACAGCGACACCACTGAAAACGATACCACTGGTGTGGTATCGTGGGGAATGACAGAAACTACTATTCCCCACGCCATGCGACACCTTCGTAAAGTAAAATGGTGCGCGGCGCGTAGTTTTGAATCGTACGGGTAAAGGTCTTCGTGTCAGTCAGATTTTAAATCCACCTTATTCACGAAAATAAGTATGTATAAGTAGTTATTTTTATTTATTTTAACTGTTCAAGTTTACAATGCATACCTAATCTGTCTAAAACTTTAAAAAATACTTACTAGAAAAATAAAACAAAATAAACTTGTATACTAATCAGTTCAAGTTTATCTACTGCATTGCTCTATTCTGTGACGCAACATAGTACCTACTCGAGTTGATGAACTCATGAGCGGTGCGCTTGGCGCGCGTTTCCCGCGCATCGTAATTTATTACGTATCGCTACTCCTTGCGGGGGCTGCGGTAAGCATTTAATACCTACGGCGCTTGCTTTCACCCCGCCTTAATGTAATGATCGTTCTGTTGTTCCTTTTTAAAGAATTTCTTTGAGGAAACTCCAAACTGCCATTGTTACAGTAAATTTTTGCTAAAGTTAAAGCTCGTCAAAACTTATTACTTAACCAAGTTAAACGGTATACTACTTAACAAAATGGTTTTAGTAAGACCTACCTATAATTTTGCATACTTAAGTTGAGATCCTTTTACAGAACTTATTTTTCTGAAGCTGACTAGTACATCAAAGTAGTATTCTATAGAAATACCAGAAGATTAGAGTTGTCGAAAAATAAGACGCGCTGCACCAACCCCAAATAAATAATCGAGATAAGGGCAGGAAGAAGATGATTTAAAAAGAACAGAAAGTGGATTCTGCAGAGTTTTGGATCAAATGTCCTTTTTTACACTTCTATAACGTATTGAAAGTAACTGATGCAAAACCGAATCGATTTCTGAAGAGGCCATAAAAATTTAAAAACACCTTATGTTAAGAATTTCTCAGAGATAGAACAGAAACGACGGTAGGGACGGACACAGCCTCAAAAACTATTAACTAGAAACGAAAAAGCCATCATGAGAGATAATAAATTAATCAATTCGCATCGGTCCATCCGCCTTACAGCCTTGCCTTGGCTATAAATAGTCCACACCATGGCCTCGGAAAGAAAGGGTTTTGTAAGCAGAGTCCTTGGATGTACTAATAATATATTGTGATCCCGAACCCACCTGCTCAACATAATTATGGTAGTTTCCCGACAGATGGTTCGCTGTTGTGAAACAGAGCTAGGTTCTAGCGTCGTTGTAATCCTGATTCTAAAATGCATTTAAAACTGTTAATAATTACTAAAGAAAGCCTTTCCAAGTATTTAAACTGTACTTGTATCAAACAGAGCCTTGGTCATTGGTCTCAGAACATTTACGTTCGGTACGAGATACCACGTTGTGAAATGCCGCAGCGCGCTCGTTGCCGCACCGCACCTAATAAGGATCCCTATTCAACAATATACCACGTCATGCAAGCTACAAAACGTTGTTTTGTCTCCTTCCAACTGTACGATGAACGGGGCAAAGGAATATGGCTGTGCATCCAAAACTTGATACTACCTCTGTTATATTACTCACTATCCTTGACGTTTGTTGTCATTGTTCTGACTAAAATGGACCGTGCATTGCGGTTTGAAATGGCAATCTGGAGAATTACTCGTATATGTTGCAAGAACTATTAGTGTTCTTGTTAGAATAAGCTTTGTATAGACCACGGTTGTTCCGTAGTATGGACCACTGGGTGGAAGGATAATGTTGCTTTGTCCGAGTGACGTTAAACCAAGCAATCTCGCATTATCTGCTTTTCTCAACGCAGCGCTGCTGGCTGCATAGAATTGTAGCAGCCTTTCCGAGAGTAAAAGTTGTATTTTTTGCATTCAAAAGATAATAATTATGAATTGAGTTACAGGCCATATCAGCCATATCAATCTCTAGTCGGCGCGACGGCGGCTCTAGTTAGACTTTGATTTATAACGAAAACGAGCGCGTAAAATTCCATGAACAGACCTTTGGGGGTTTAGATATTATGACAAAAATACTGGATGTATTTATTCAAAATAAAGTTATTTGAATTTTTGACTAAATTAGCTATACCTGTACGGTAACAATTTTGTTATTTTCATACCCCGGGAGCTATTTATTTACGCCCAAAGATGTGTTAAAATTAGTGTTGAAATAGTTCGTTAGTGTTAGTTTCGACGCTCATAACTTCCAAACCAATATTTTTTTCGGATTCTGCTTCCATACACGGCTAGATAATGACGAGACAAATTGAAACAATTTTTAGTTTTGAACGTACACCGTCAAACAGACGAGTAATCACCAAACTACATTTGTATGGAAAAATGAGCGACTAGCGTGCCCTTAAAGAGGCTAGGTTATCATCACTTAACTCCAGTTAACTAATGATCCAATCAAGTATGTAACAATACGTAAATATGAAACTTTTGCCAACAGGAAGGAAAACCATTGTTTACAAATGTATTTGTTTCATTTAAATAAGTAAACTAAACTGTATCAATCATGTATAGTAGAATATAATTTTATTTTATTGTAGGCGTATGCCTACAGTAAATCTAAATTATATTATGTACAACCAGTTTTTTAGTCAATGCTTACAGCCGAAAGGTATACTATCGTCTGTACGCAGCGAAAAATAATTCAGTTCTTTTTCAGCGGGCGTATAAGAGCACAAAGTGATTTCAGGATCATGAACAACGAAAATTCAAAGATTATGCAACTGTAGAGGAACTCAGTAATTTAAAATAAAGGCGAAACCCCGTCAGAAATGTTTTTAAGTGTTGTTGTAAACCAGTAGGTAGGGAGACACATAACCAACACTGAACTGATATCATAATTATATTAAAATATGTAAACGGTAATTACACGACCCATTGTTTTATTCGGGTACCATAAACAAATAAATCTACAGGTAGTGTGATATTTTCATGCATGATACTAAAACATGGTTTACACAAAGTAGAGAACCAATTTATACACTAACATAAATTGGAATCAGTTGCTTCAAAGTTCAAGGCACAACAATGTACTTATTAATTTATGTATTATAAATCAGGAGATCTAATAAGGCAAATAAATTGATGGTTCCATTGCCCTCAGAGGATGCAGCATGCGTTATCATGTGCTGCGCATTCTCACGCGACTCGTGCGAGTTGTGACCGTTCTGATTAGATGATTGACAAACGTAATGGACGTGTGGGGTGACTGCGGTATGCTGCATTCTATTTTTTTTTTCAATTATTTTTAGCATTGGAAATGTTTTTCCGATTGCTCTGTATTTTCAAGAAAATTGCGACATGCAGATTGAAGTGAGTGTCAAACTGTTTTTTTTTTAACTTGAGAAGTGACGGTAGTATAATATTTATTCAGTTGTTTTGTTCGTCAATGTACCCACAGTAAAGGCTGACAGACATTCTAATTCAATAAAATGCTCTCAAAGAACTACGTCTTGCATTACAGGAAGTCAATATAGTTAATTGAGGTGTCAAAATGTTTTTTTTTTAACTTGGAAATGACGGTAGTCTAATATTCATCATCAATAATATTAGTTCATTAATTTACCAACAATACAGGCTGACAGACATTCTAATACAATGAAGTGCTCTCAAAGAACTACGCCTTGCGACACCTTGGTAAATGCTGGTCTCCATGACTACACCATAGTGTCCGACACCATTACACAGGCAAAAATCTATCAAATATGATAAATGTTTTAGCATGAAAGATGGGTAAAGGTATGTCTTCAAATTAGTTCAACTGCACTTAGACAAAAACTTCACTAGAAAGTGGAGTGAAGAGGTCAATATCATTACGTAAATTGGATAATGAACAGCGAGCACTTGCTCCAATTAATATACTACGGGAAGCTATTGTTATCTCTGATTATGCCGACTTGCAAAAATATGGTTTATTTTAAGTTTGACCTAGATTTTAGAAGCTGATTTCATAATTATAATTGGGTTCCAAAACTATGCAGACCGTGTAATTAATTTTAAAATAAATAAAATAAAGTTTATTGATGCTTCAGTTAATAAAACAGCGTTTTAGTGTTTAGAAAAAAAAGTTTAAAAGGAAGTTATTTCACAATTTTCCTTGGCTTACCTACGTGACTTTTGAGTAGGAAAGGCAGTATTATCCTCGTCTGTCCTGACTCCTGATGCAGATCAGGGTGGTGACTGCGGCGTTAATTGAAACTGGAGTCTACTTCTATTAAGAGTATTCTAATTCAGCAAGTTCATTAATTGCACATCCTAACTAATAATTTTAAATGCGAAAGTGAGTTTATTTGTTTGTTACGCTTTCATGCTAAAACGGCTGAACGAATTTGGATGAAATTTGGCAAATGGGTATAGTATGACCTGGATTAGGACATAGGATACTTTTTATCCCGGTAGTACGTTCCCGTGGGGTAAATTCCGACCTCCACGCGGGCGAAGCCGCGTGCTTTATTTAGCTAGTAATAAATAATGATATAGAATTAAAAATAATGTCATGCGTCCTAGAAACAAATGCGTCCTACAAAGCAAACATTGCTAGTAACCTAGCAATGTTTGCTTTGTTTTTAACAGATAAGTAGTGGGTGTTTTTTACAAAGCCGTCATGTCAATCAACTCAATCCAGACTTTATCAGTGAACTTGCGTAGAGGCTTTTGGCAAGTAGCTAACGAGTTTTGAACTGTATGATTAATTAAAGTTACTTACTTCAATGTTAATTTAAAATAATTATTGTAACTTGAATAGCATTATGCTGCATGAGTAGGTATGTCGCGGTGGTTATGCTAGTTCCTAACGCACTTCGCAACCGCAAAATCTATAGGTGTCGTGAAGTACAAAGCAACAACTTGGTTGCCCATAGTCAAATCAGCTTGCCGACTCTCGTAGTCTCGAAGGACTAAAAGATGCAGAGATGAATGCAGAGCTGAATGCCTTCGTTTGTTGGGCAGGCATAGGCACAAGAAGAATGGCAACGTTTAAATCATGGTTTCAGATCGTGCAGAGCTGCAAATTCAAATTTGCCATTCTGAATCAGATTTGTTCTATCGCCACTTACTTCCTGATTTCAAGTCTCTGGATTATAGAAGCTAGTTTATACACAGAGCTATTTAGGAGAGGGGGTATAATAGGTGCTGTTTTGTACCAGACTCGGCCCGTTGATATGTTTATCACGGAGCTGTTATTTATCTCATTCTCTGGCGAGCTGCAGAACAAATAAGTAGTAATTTGGTTTGTAATCTAGCTTCATCATGTTTAAACATAGAACACAGTAACAGTATAACTTCTCTATTTTAGATACAATGAATGAGCCTAACCAAGCCACCAATGAATTACTAAATATAGTCTCCACCATTTTAATTAAAAATACTATTTATAGAACAATCCCATGCAAACAAAGAATTATAAAGCCTTGGATAACCACAGGTCTTTTAAGATGCATACGTAATAGGGACAGAATGCACTATAATACAAATAAAGAGCCGAATAACCAGATCTTAAAATTAACCTATTTAAGATATCGCAACTTCTGTAATGATTTATTAAAAAGGATAAAATCGGACTATGAAGAAAAGGAATTTCAAAAAGCTAAATTAAACCCTAAAAAAATGTGGGAAACTATCCGCAGTGTGACTGACACCAAAAACGTGCGCTCGACACCAACAGAACTCCTATCAACTGAAAATTGCCCCACTAAGTCCGTCAACAAAATTAACACGTTCTTTGCAAACGTCGGTCTAGATCTCGCAAACAATATATCTAACTTAAATTGCTCTCAGTCTTTCGACATCCCCCAACAAAGTACACTCAATTCAATGGTTCTTCTGGAAACAGACGAAGAAGAGGTAAATTCAATTTTAAACAGCCTCCGGATTGACAGTGCTACGGGCTGGGATGGCATCCCTCCAAAATTGCTAAAAAATGCTAGGCATGTTCTAGTTCCACCTATCACACGTATATGCAACCTGGCAATATCCACAGGTATATTTCCCAGCGCTTTAAAAAAAACCATCGTACACCCAATATATAAGTCGGGTGACAGAAAGAGCGTCACGAACTATCGCCCAATTTCAGTCCTTCCAGCAATCTCCAAGATTCTGGAAAGAATAATGTACAAACGCCTCATTAACTACTTAAATAAACACAAAATTATCTCCCAAAACCAGTTCGGTTTCAGACGCGGACTATGCACAGAGGACGCGGTGTCATCTTTACTGGATTTTGTAGTTGACAAAATTGACAATAAGTTTAAGTGTCTAGGAATTTTCCTAGACCTTTCGAAGGCATTCGATACTGTGTCTGTTCCTCTACTTCTTTCTAAACTCGAATCCATCGGAGTGCGAGGCATCGCTCACGACTTATTTAAAAGCTTCCTTACTGATAGGCTGCAGTGCGTTAGGATAGGAGAGTACGTTAGCGAAGCGAATCCTGTCATTATCGGCGTCCCACAAGGAAGTTTGCTCAGTCCTCTCCTTTTTCTGATCTACGTCAACGAACTCTGTCAGTTATCCCTTCCATCCACAAAGATAATAGCCTACGCGGACGACACGGCAATCCTATCTTATGGCCATGATTGGGCCTCAGCTAAAGAGACAGCCGAAAAGGGACTCGGAAAAGTGATGTTATGGCTGGAGCAAAACAGTCTCACACTTAACGTTGCGAAAACCAACTTTATCACCTTTGGCTCAAAACGTTCCACCCTACCACAAGATGGCTCAATACTTCTTAAAGCCCACAAATGCTCCAACCCTCTCCCCATTTGCACATGTCCCGTCGTAACTAGAGCACCAGTGGTACGATATCTCGGCCTTCAATTAGATGCCTGCCTATCCTGGAAAACACATTTACAAACAGTGTCCGCACGAATACGTAAACTTATTTTCCTATTTAAGAAGCTAAGGGCAAACAGTGAAATCCTTAAGATTGTTTACTCGGCACTAGCCGAATCAGTACTGAGCTATTGCATCACTGCCTGGGGAGGGGCCGCCAAGACCGATATTATACAGGTAGAACGAGCCCAGAGAGCCGTTATCAAAGTCATTCTAAAAAGACCCTTTAGATTCCCAACGCGGCAACTTTACAGGGACTTTAAAACACTAACGGTTCGACAACTATACATACTACGCGCAGTCATGCGAAAACACATGACTCTTCCATACAGCGTAAATAACAGCCCGACAGTAAGAAGAAGACCCAAAGCGGCTTGTCCCACAACACATACAAAAACTACATTTGCCAGACGCCACTACACCTATCTAAGTGCCCTCATATACAATAAAACACATCAAAAACTTAACATACATACACTAAACACACATAAATGTAAAAAAATAACTAAAGAATTCCTCCTCACTCTAGATTATGATGAAACAGAAGCACTGATTAAACCTCTATACAAATAAATAATTATTAGTATCACGAATACTTACACACCCACAGACAACCCAAACCACCTTCCCTCTCTACACACACACGACACACATCATACACTCATACACAAATCACACACTCCACACATCACACACTCATACACTTACCCCATTACACCCTATCGCATGCGCTTACTCACACACTATCGCTGCTGTTACACGTTTTAACCTCCCGAATTTTGTAAAACAAACTTAACGGACGAATGGATGGCCCCTATAACACAGGATTTTCCTAGCATGGGGGTCATTATTCACAAAAATTGAGCACAAATGTACTTCCATATTATTGTAACATGCATTGTATTTCTTCTTCTTGCTAAATAAATTATTCTTATTCTTAGTAAGTATTTACATACATTAATTATACTTGTTATAAGAAGCAGTGCGCAAGTATTTCCTGCAATGAGACCAAATGCATCTACACATAGAGACTACACAAGTTCTTCATGCGTTGGAAAACTGCAATATCTGATCTACAGATTTTTACGAACCTCCGCTATTCTTTTCCTATACCAACTTCTCTTTTTCCCAGCGTGAAAGATCTAAAGAGAGAAAATCATCGTATATTTTCGTCCGGCGAGTGTGCGCATTCAGGCTTGCTGTAAAGCATAATTATTTTCAGCACAGACTAAGTAACATTTTTGTGTCATTTCAATGGCCGATTGTGAAACTGTCCCCTATCATTTCATTTTGAAATATCTTTAAAATTTTCTCGTGTGAACGCGAAACAATTGCGGTCGCAAATTATTTATTAAGTGCGTGTCAGATAGTATGAAATAGTAGACCTAGAAAATGTCATATTATTGATCAGTTAGGTAGTGACAAGACATCGACTTACTGTGTCAAACAGTATGAGTAACATACCTAATAAGGAGCGAATGTTATTGTACGTTTTGTTACGTACCGGAAACACGTACAATCGCAGCCGAAAAGATACTAACCTCGGTTAGGCCTGTCGGGAGTCGTTTGCTACCGATTGTGTAAACTTCCCAACAGTCCCAACTAAAACGGACGTGTATGTCCGGCCGGTAATAAAATCATCTGAATATTTCCTCGCCATTTATTTATTGATTTTAAATGCTAAATTTTCTTTGGTGGAAGTCGCAGGTTTTTTTTAATACATGTATTCTTAAATCCATTGGGCTTCCCCTATTATGTGAATCAATCGATTGGATCTGTACTTGCGGTAGGCACGATACCTAGTATGACTAATTAATGTCCGTTTGTAAGGTTTCCAGCACGTCAGCGTGTTGTACCTACAACTTACAACAAATTACGTCAGTTTTAATGACGATAAGGATATTATTTGTACTAAGTAACAAGTTAAATAATAACTTCTTATTACATACTAAGTTGTTTCATGCTCATGAGGCATTAAAAGAAACAAGTCTTGTGTGTAATAAAATTATGTAAATGAGCAGAGGATTGCAGTGGGGGCTGTCATACTAATCAGAGACCAATACACTAAATACCCGACATTCTTTATGAAGAAGAAAGCAGAAGGCTTAGGCTGCCTGTCCACCGGAGCGGAGTGAGGCTGCGGAGCGGAGAAACGGAGAAATATTAACCAATAGAATCTTAAGTCCGCTCCACTCCGCCGTCCGCTCGCGCTCCTATTGGTTAATATTTCTCCGTTCCTCCTCTTCGCAGCCTCGCTCCGCTCCGGTGGACAGGCAGCCTTATCCTAACTATTATAAATGCGAAAGTCAAGTTACTCTTTCACGCTAAAACGACTGAACGGATTTGAATGAAACTTGACACATGGGTAGACCATGACCTGGATTAGGACATAGGATACTTTTTATCCCGGTAGTACGTTCCCGTGGGATAATTTCCGACCTCCACGCGGACGAAGACGCGGACAAAAGCTCCTTCCGTTGATCTATAATGTTGTTTATTACAAACACAATAATGATTTTAATAAGCCAAAACGTGGAGGTTTTAGTCCCCGACCCAGTTCTCCCGCTCTGTTGTCTGCACGTGTTTCTCACAGAAATAAACTTTAAAAAAGATTTTTTTCTCTCTTTCTCTATATTTCTTCTTACAAGGTCAGTAAGAAGAAATATAGAGAAAGAGAGAAAAAAATCTTTTTTAAAGTTTATTTCTCCAGCGTGTGTTTTAGTTGGTGATCAAAATCAAAAAATCAAAAGTCATTTATTCAAATTAGGCTGAGAATCAGCGTGTTCGTTTCAACCGCGCGGCCATGGCGTTAAAAAAAAAAAAAACTATGCCAACATTTTGTAACAATTTGTAAAAGTTGACTCCCAAAACCACAAATTTGTCAAAGCTATGGTTAAAAACTTAGAAGGGTTTGAACGTGGCCGCGCCATCGAAACGCGGAGAACCGCGCGGCCACGGAGATCTCAGACACTAAGCGTTGCACAGACCTGAAATTTTGGTAACTAACAGATTCAATTTGTAAACAATTTGTAAAAATATAGAAAAAAATCCTAGATTAATATTTTAGGAGCTGTGAGACTAAAACCCCGTGGCCGCGCCATCGAAACGGTGAAAAAAACGTGATAGCCGATATCTCGCTGAAAAAGTAACGCAGACTTCTAGAGTTTTTTGTAAAACCCAGATTTGAATTTGTCAAAACTTACAAAAATGCAACAAAAAATACTAGGTTAATATTTTAGGAGCTGTGAGACTAAAACCCCGTGGCCGCGCCATCGAAACGGTGACAAAAACGTTATCACCGATATCTCGCTGAAAAAGCATCGCAGAGGTCTGAAGTTTTTTGTAAAACCTAGATTTGAATTTGTCAAAACTTGTGAAAATAAAACAAAAAATCCTAGGTTTATATTTCAGGACCCGCGCCATAGAAACGGTGAAAACCACGTTATCACCGATATCTCACTGAAAAAGCATCGCAGAGGTCTGAAATTATTTGTAAAACCTAGATTTGAATTTGTCAAAATTTGTAAAAATATAACAAAAAATCCTAGGTTTATATTTCAGTAGCCGCGCCATTGAAACGGTGAAAAACACGTTATCGCCGATATCTGACTGAAAAAGCATCGCAGAGGTCTGAAGTTTTTTGTAAAACCTAGATTTGAATTTGTCAAAATTTGTAAAAATACAAAAAAAATCCTAGATTTATATTTCAGGAGCTGTAAGACTAGAACCCCATGGCCGCGCCATTCAAACGGTGAAAAATATGTTATCGCCGATATCTCGCTGAAAAAGCATCGCAGAGGTCTGAAGTTTTTTGTAAAACCTAGATTTGAATTTGTCAAAACTTGTAAAAATACAACAAAAAATCCTAGGTCTATATTTCAGGAGCTGTAAAACTAAAACCTCGTGGCCGCGCCATCGAAACGGTGACAAAAACGTGATAGCCGATATCTCGCTGAAAAAGCATCGCAGACTTCTAGAGTTTTTTGTAAAACCCAGATTTGAATTTGTCAAAACTTACAAAAATGCAACAAAAAATACTAGGTTTATATTTCAGGAGCTGTAAGACTAGAACCTCATGGCCGCGCCATCGAAACGGTGACAAAAATGTGATAGCCGATATCTCGCTGAAAAAGCATCGCAGAGGTCTGAAGTTTTTTTTAAAACCTAGATTTGAATTTGTCAAAACTTGTAAAAATACTACGAAAAATCCTAGGTTTATATTTCAGGAGACGCGCCATTGAAACGGTGAAAAACACGTTATCGCCGATATCTCACTGAAAAAGTTTCGCAAAGGTCTGAAGTTTTTTGTAAAACCTAGATGTGAATTTGTCAAAATTTTTAAAAATACATAAAAAAATCCTAGGTTTATATTTCAGGAGCCGCGCCATTGAAACAGAGAAAAACACGTTATCGCCGATATCTCACTGAAAAAGCATCGCAGAGGTCTGAAGTTTTTTGTAAAACCTAGATTTGAATTAGTTAATTTTTTTACAAATACAACAAAAATCCTAGGTTTACAAAAAACCGTATTTCACCGTTTCAATGGCGCGGCTCCTGAAATGTAAACCTAAGATTTTTTTTTGTATTTTTAAAAATTTTGACAAATTCACATCTAGGTTTTACAAAAAAATTCAGACCTTTGCGACACTTTTTCAGTGAGATATCGGCGATAACGTGTTTTTCACCGTTTCAATGGTGCGTCTCCTGAAATATAAACCTAGGATTTTTCGTAGTATTTTTACAAGTTTTGACAAATTCAAATCTAGGTTTTACAAAAAACTTCAGACGTCTGCGATGCTTTTTCAGCGAGTTATCGGCTATCACGTTTTTGTCACCGTTTCGATGGCGCGGCCACGGGGTTTTAGTCTTACAGCTCCTGAAATATAAACCTAGTATTTTTTGTTGCATTTTTGTAAGTTTTGACAAATTCAAATCTGGGTTTTACAAAAAACTCTAGACGTCTGCGATGCTTTTTCAGCGAGATATCGGCTATTACGTTTTTGTCACCGTTTCGATGGCGCGGCCACGGGGTTTTAGTCTTACAGCTCCTGAACTATAAACCTAGGATTTTTTGTTGTATTTTTACAAGTTTTGACAAATTCAAATCTAGGTTTTACAAAAAACTTCAGACCTCTGCGATGCTTTTGCAGCGAGATATCGGCGATAACATATTTTTCACCGTTTGAATGGCGCGGCCATGGGGTTCTAGTCTTACAACTCCTGAAATATAAACCTAGGATTTTTTGTTGTATTTTTACAAATTTTGACAAATTCAAATCTAGGTTTTACAAAAAACTTCAGACCTTTGCGATGCTTTTTAAGTCAGATATCGGCGATAACGTGTTTTTCACCGTTTCAATGGCGCGGCTCCTGAAATATAAACCTAGGATTTTTTGTTATATTTTTACAAATTTTGACAAATTCAAATCTAGGTTTTAAAAATAATTTCAGACCTCTGCGATGCTTTTTCAGTGAGATATCGGTGATAACGTGTTTTTCACCGTTTCTATGGCGCGGGTCCTGAAATATAAACCTAGGATTTTTTGTTTTATTTTCACAAGTTTTGACAAATTCAAATCTAGGTTTTACAAAAAACTTCAGACCTCAGCGATGCTTTTTCAGCGAGATATCGGTGATAACGTTTTTGTCACCGTTTCGATGGCGCGGCCACGGGGTTTTAGTCTCACAGCTCCTAAAATATTAACCTAGTATTTTTTGTTGCATTTCTGTAAGTTTTGACAAATTCAAATCTGGGTTTTACAAAAAACTCTAGACGTCTGCGATGCTTTTTCAGCGAGATATCGGCTATCACGTTTTTGTCACCGTTTCGATGGCGCGGCCACGGGGTTTTAGTCTCACAGCTCCTAAAATATTAACCTAGGATTTTTTTCTATATTTTTACAAATTGTTTACAAATTGAATCTGTTATTTACCAAAATTTCAGGTCTGTGCAACGCTTAGTTTCTGAGATATCCGTGGCCGCGCGGTTCTCCGCGTTTCGATGGCGCGGCCACGTTCAAACCCTTCTAACTTTTTAACCATAGCTTTGACAAATTTGTGGTTTTGGGAGTCAACTTTTACAAATTGTTACAAAATGTTGGCATAGTTTTTTTTTTTTTTAACGCCATGGCCGCGCGGTTGAAACGAACTCGAATCAGCACTTTTCGAACGTCAAATTACATTTAAAGAAAGACAAAAAACGCCCGCCCTTCACCACTCCCTAGTGCTTTAGCTGGGAAGAAGAAGTGGCGTAACAAACTCTCCAGCAGCACAGCTCTGTTCTGATAATCGAACCATTGGAGTTTCCGTCAGAATATCCTCCAGTCTATGATGATAATCGAACCATTGGAGTTTCCGTCAGAATATCCTCCAGTCTATGAATTACAGTTTACAGTGTGAAGCGTGGAGGTGGAATTGTCGTTTGAGGAAGTAAAAGCACCATTCGAATCGCGATCGCAGGATTTTGGCGTTTCATTCTGCTATGAGGTAGGTATGCCGATGCCACAGACGGCAGACAATTTCATAAAGGGGTCACAGTTTCGGCGGATTTTAGATCGTTACTTTTTATCATCATCTGCCTAGCCTTTCTCCAACTGCGTTGGGGTCGGCCTTCAGTCTTACCAGATGCAGCTGAATACCAGTATTTTACATGGAGCGACTGCCTACCTGACCACCACAACCCAGTTACTGGGTAATACGATACCCCTTGGTAAGGCTGATTGTCAGACTTTCGGGCTTCTGACGACCCGTAACGACTGTCAAAGATCCACTAATGACAGCCGGGACCCACGGCTTAACGTGTCGTTTCCGAGTCTCAGTTTGTATGTCTAAAGATGGTCACCCGTCCACAGACAAACCGCGGCAAGCATCGAATCGAACTTTTTTATGAGTAATGCCAAATGCCGAATTTTACTTTCACAGAACCTCGACTTTTATCAATTGACAAAAATCTCGCAACGTAAGTAGACCTGAATTTATAATGTGTTCTTTCTGTATTCAATCTAACTAATGCACAATGCATGCTAATGTGGCGGTGGGCGGTAACCTTTCAGCACGCGTGTTTAGCGTGAAACGTTTACGGGGAATGGACACCCTCGTCTTATTATTTATAGCTATTTATACTTTCATAAATATCATGTGTTCTCGGCCACATGAAACTCATTAGGGAGACATTTAATTCATTATATCATAAGGGTAAGCCTTTTTATTTTTTACTAACTAGCAGTTGGATTCCAGTTAATCACCTGTGGCTAAATATCGTAGTAATTACATCAGGTCTACCGCGACTGGAACAGTACGGCGGATTAAATCGTAGATTTCGAAGTAAAAAACAGCCACCCCACGGCCACGTCAATAGTCAAAACTATTTTTAGATTTTATAAAATGGACAGTCATGCTAGTTCTAGGGTCTTTACCTTCCTAGTATTAATTTAAAAAAAAAATACAAATAATTATTTTATAACTTTTAAATTAAATAAATAGCTAATATGAATATTTCCATAAACACTTGACAAACATTGTAGTGTATCTCACTCATAGTGTTATCAGTGTGAGAACTTATCAATATGACATCACATAATCTTATCAAAGTTATCAGAGTAGTATACAGGATGCTAAATGACAATATACCACACTCTTGGTAAAATATTTAATGTTTATTGTATAAAGATAGTGGGGAATACTGCTGGGTTGCTGTATTGGTAGTCAGAAAGACTAACAAGTTCAGTCTGAATGAAGCTTTTGGATTAACTCTTTAAATGTTGATTGACACCCAGGTGTGCAGATAACAATAAAAAATCTATTGTGTCTACTAATTGGCGTGCGACAGGTTAATTACCAGGTCACAAATATGTGATGGAGTATGTCAATATAATAGGACTACTATAATAGGAGCCCTATGGCAATTTCTTGACCTCTATGAAAATAAGTCTAAACGGTATCAAAACTTGAGAAATAAAACGATGCCATTGCCCCAGTCTTAAGAATCATAAAAATTAGGGCTTACTTGTGACATAGCATTTATTGTCTGTCACTCTCGCTCTCCTGCAATCTGTGGGAGTAGTTTCGTGAAAAGGGACGGAAGTGTGTAACCGGAAGCAAAAATACTTTTCCAAAAGTTTTGAGTGACAGATTGAAATGTTGGTTGAAATTTGGTATGGAACTAGAAAGTACTTTTATAAAGGTGAGATGTCAGTCAGATGTTAGGTACACATCATATGCAACAACTGTAAGGTTCACTAATTTTTTTTTAACACTAAGTAAATATACATAATGCATAGTAAACACACAAAACAACGTAAATAAAACTATGTTTTATATTTATAAATCACTAAAAATAACTATGAATAACTGTACAAGGTAATAATTATTGCCCTTTGATACTTATGACAATATCAGTGTGTGGTTATGTGACCTGTAGGCATTGCTAAAACTTTTAAACTGCATTTTCCATAGCCTGACTTGGTTTGGTGATTATTTACTTAACTGATTAATAAGCTAAAAAGAGGTTGAGTCAGTAAATACGAAACCCTCAATGCTACACTCCCTAGGGTAAACAAATGTGACTGTAGGAGGTAAATATTACCTATTTAATACTTTTAAATACTCACCTATCTAGACTAGATACCTACTTGAAAAGTTTAATAGTGGCAGTTAATAGTTGCTTTTATCGCTTTTATTACATAATTATTTATGTGATACCCTCAAAAAGTTCTGATGGACAAATATCTCTGAATTCTATACAGACAAAATCACAGTGAGTGGATCTTTGTTGTCAAAATGTAGTGATTCATGGACTCACCCGCTGCAGCTGGAGGGAGTGGTTATAGCAGCGCAGGAGTTTGTCTACGAGCGGGCGCACGGCGCGCCACGCTCTCTCCTGCGATATCCTAGACGGATCCGCTATCGCCTCTCGTATCTCTTTCCCCGCACCCTTATAACACTGTATCTCTTCAAGTATCTTCTCCGAATCTAACAACACCCTCTGAACCTCCTCGTAAACGGCGCGCTCCGTGTCCGTGGGCGCGGCGTTCTCAAAATCCAAAAAGATATCGTATCGCGGCGACGAACAACAATTAGAATCATCCCTAGACAAAAGACTCAACAATTTCCCCATCGTAAAATAAATAAATCACAATATATTACAAAATTCTACTCGTTAGCGAACACTGCATTGCCTATTTCATTAACAGTTTCAAAAATGTCACTTAGATGTTCTTAAATCACTGACTTTGTAGTTATAAAATGGATTTTTCGGAAATAATATAGCGTTTTTCTCACTTATAATATTAAAATACCCCCAAATTGTTACAAATAATAGTAAAATTAACCAACGGAGCTACGCGAGACTGACGACCGCGGCGGAACAACTGTCATTAAAATAAGTGTTGCCACAGCCAATAGTTGCCTTGCCTTGCTTCACAGACTAAGTCAGTGTTGCCAGATGCATTGAACCTTTTATCTCTAGTGGAAACTGCTAAAATCTGTATTAAATCTGTATGCCTTTTTATCACGAAATCTATATAAAATCTGTGAAAATAGATTAGGTAAGATTAAATAAAAATTGACACAAATTAATAAAAAAAAAGATAATTAAAACAAAAAACAAATTATCAAATCAAAACTTAAACTTACAACGACCGAACAAATAATTATACCTAATTTCCATTAATCAGTCACACATATTTTTGTTAAGGTGATTGCGCTGTGTACCCCGCGAAATTATTTTTTTTTTGGGTTTTTTGCAATTTGCAGGGCCGTGTCAGGTTGTATCTTGGTCAAAGTATGATACGCGGCAATGAAACATATGTATTTATATAATTTTAACCATAAAAATCATCAATACATCTCTCTAAGTTAGATTTCGTGCAGATTCCTCAAACGAACGAAATCTAACGAATCTGCACGAAATGTAACTTAGAGCGATGTGTTTATGATTTTTATGGTTAAATTTATATAAATACATATGTTTTATTGCCGCGTATCATACATTGATCAAGATACAACCTGAAACGGACCTGCAAATTGCAAAAAACTCAAAAAAAAAATTGAATTTCACGGGCTACCACTGCGCATCATCCTTAAGGTGAATGCGCTTTGGTAGCCCGCGAAATTCAATTTTTAACCACAATTTTAACCATAAAAATCATTAATACATCTCTCTTATTTAGATTTCGTGCAGATTCGTCGAACGAACGAAATCTGACGAATCTGCATGAAATCTAACTTGAGAGAAGTATTGATGATTTTTATGGTTAAAATTTTGTAAATGCAATTTGTGTAGAATGTGAAAATTCTGTATAAAAATCTGTATCCAATGCTAATCTGTATCGCAAATCGAAAATCTGTATAAATACGGAGAAATCTGTATATATGGCAACACTGGACTAAGTAGTATTGCCTTGCCTTGCTTTGAATAATGCCAGTGATGCCACATTACTTCTTATAGTGCTTGACAGCGATAGAGACACGCTTGTTGTAGTCGAATAACGGGTCGATTCAACATTGGTGCGCAACTTAGAGCATTTAAAATGCTCTAAGGTGCGCAAACACAGATTAAGTAGTATTTGCGCAAAGCTTAGAGCATTTAGCTTAGTGATCAGTGATATATTTTTTGTATCTAAAGGCAGATTTTCATCAAAGGAAAATTTTGCCAACCTTTGTGCTGTCCACACGTGTTGGTGACAAGTTTTTGTGAGTTAGCGTACCACTGGTCAGTTTCCTTACTCGTCAATTTCACTAATTCACCAGTGAAACAGGCCCTTAGCATACACAATAATCGACTATTTAAGGTAGATCCGCTAAGGCTGTGGTAGACCGCGAAATTCAAATTTTCTTGTGTTATTTTTAATTTACAGGTCAGTGTCATAGACTTCTCCGCGAGTCCGAGTCCGCGCCTCGCATATCAAAAGTAAAGCACCCTACCGATTTATATGTGCGCGATTTGAGTACCTGGGAGTGTATGTATAATTCTTTTACGACGGTGTGGGTCGGGGAAAGAGAAATTTCACGCGGACGAATTCACGGGCAGAATCTAGTATTTTTTTAAAATAAGTAGGTACATATTTTGTTACTTACGAGGTAGCCTGTAGCCCGCCTTCAAAGCGTGACCAAATACCGTATTTCGCCGAGGCAATTTGTACATGACGGACTAGTAATAGATAAAATAAAAAAGCAGGAATGTTACATACTTTTTGAATTGTTTATTCACTTTAGAATCACTTTATAATTAGATAAAATCAATCTGTGAACTATGAACTCTTTGAGTTCCCAGACTATGGCTATAGCTAAAGAGTACTGTTATAATTAATACTTAAAGGTATGCACAGTTGTTATACATAGTAGGTATAACTACTCACATGAGTCACATGTATACCTAATGATAGTAAACTAGGTACATACAATAGATTTAGGGCTTTTTTCAATTGTCAGTTAACTTTTATCTGAAGAATAAATATGACAGTATTGACATATTTTCTATACAAAAGCTGTCAAACCGCCAATTTTTATTTATTCCATAAAAAAGTTATCTGACAATTTAATTTGTACACTCAAGGATAACACTTATTTTTTATGTCAAATGTTATTTTAGTATGTACTAAATTGTATACACTTTGTGTAATTTGAAACAAAATCTTAAATGCTAATCATATAAGTAAGTACTTAACACAGACAGTCATATCAGTCTTAAAGTAATTATCAATCAATGATGAAATGTTGAGGTAGCAAGAAATTTTTTACACTAACATAAAATAGGTAACGTAAATAACAAAAATATGATGGCAGCTTGTGCATGTGCAGTGGCCAACCCCACATAATATTGCTAGCAACAAAAGCCATACACAGTGTTTCTTGTTGCATCAAATTGAATGACACACTGCTTTTTATGGAATAGTTAGGAGCTTGTATTAATTTAATTTCACATTTTGATTTTTCAGTACCTACATGACAAATACTGGAGTGATATTCAACTTGTTGCCGACTGTATCTACTACAATCAATCTGAGAAGTCAGTCAGCACAAGCACTTAACACATAAAACAGTCACTTTTTTATAGTCTTGTATTTGAGAATCATGTTTATAATACTAATAATATCAAAATTGGCACCTTCGTCTTATAATCATAAAGTAGGTGACAGAGTTAACTGACACCACTATCTAATACAGTAATAATATCACAAAAATCACATTCCCGTTATAACTAAGAGATAACTAAGACTAAGTTTAATAAAGAATAATTTGTCAATGCTTGGCACACATGGCACATAAGAAGTAATGGTATCACCACAATAAAAACTAAGTACTTAAGAATAAAACTTTTTTCTGTTTTATAATCACTATTAAATAAAAATAAAGGTGCTTGTTACACAGAACATTAGTACTGGCTTGTCAGTTTGTGTGTAAACAAAATAAACAGAATAAAGTATTTAGTTACAAGGTAATTAAAGATTAAACTGTAACTGATATGGACGCAAACAGAAAAAAACATCACATTACCATAATGGGCACCTCAGAGAAAGGACAGTGATGTTGTTCAACCCACTTAGTAAAGGCTTTGGCTTGTGCTTTAGCTATTTTCATAATCATGAAACAATTATACTCGGCCCCGTCAATCACTATTTTTTCATCATAGTCAGGTACTACTCCAACTCTCCGGTAATCATCCATCAATTTGTCTGATTCTATAAAATATGAGGTATAAAATTGTTCCTGCCATAATTCACTGAACTTTTTTGTTTTGTGATTATTTTTAACAGGTTTTAATAGAAGCGAGTCATTACTACTTGTGTTTTCCAGTATATCATAAAAAGCATAAGCGCTATCTGTACACATGATATCATCTGATAATGTAACCTGCGTTTTATAGAAATGATATTTAAGTAATTGGAAGTGAAATTTAAAAGCATTTTGACCAACCAAACAAACAGGCTTCTCTAGAAATCTGATGAAAGAATTGATAGCATTAAAAACATCCATATTGAAGTTGGCTTCATGTTTCAAGAGAGTCAAGTTTAATCCAGTCTTTGCAGCTGTTGTTTGGTTCACCTTCTTCTGAGGGTTGAAGCACATCCGGAGCTTGTACTGCACTCGGGGCGCTATTTTTTCCGAGTAGAGCAGGTGCACTCGTTTTACTGCTAACATACACAGTTCGGTAATCTGTACGTCGCCATGGTCATCCCCCGGAAGACCGCTTGACTGTAGATCTAAAAACACGTACGTTGCTATCGGCATGATAATGAGAGGTTTTAAAGTAACTATTGCAACTTTAAGATCAGCTCTTGGCTCTCTGTTCTTGGTTTCATGGAGTGCCTCTTGACACTTTGCTAGTTGCCGCTACCAAAATCCAAATCACAATCGCAGTCTGAAGTCTGAAGAGATCAAGGTCAGGAATAAGCGAAACCGAAAGTTTGAATTGAATTATCCACAAGACTTCAAAATAATATCACTGATTGCACCATAGACGTGTGATACTCCCTGGCCGCGCCACAGTGGAAAATCAAAAAAACATGTTTGTAGATAAATTGTACCGTTTATGTACTATACGGAATAAGTAATGAAAAAAATTGTACCTCAAAGAATAATGAAATATAACGAAGTTTTGGTGGCGCGGCCAGGGAGAATACTCCCTGGCCGCGCCACCACGGTTCTTGTAAACTGTCCGGCGCAGCCGAACATAGTAAACACTAAAGACTTGTACGGAAATTGTTCTCTTCCGTACGCTATAAAGAGATTCGAAAATTTCATTACTTTAGAAATTATAGGCTTGCGAAGGTGGCGCGGCCAGGGAGTATTCTCCCTGGCCGCGCCACCAAGATTTTTAGGGCGTACCCGGACATAGTATACACTAAAGAATTGAACGGAAATTGTTCTTTTCCGTACGCTATAAAGAGATTCGAAAATTTAATTACTTTAGAAATTATAGGCTTGTGAAGTTGGCGCGGTCAGAGAGTTAGCTTCCTGGCCACGCTACCTACCTACCTGGCTCGCGAGTTATTGAGCGTACCCGGACATAGCTTACACTAAAGAATTGTACGCATTATGCACTACCCAGAAACGAAATAATATTTCGGAAAAATGTAATATCTTAAGAGAAAACATCAAATCAAAATTAAGCGCATCAGCAGAATTGCTGATCTTTGTACCTACTTACTAGATGTGGCCTTCAATTTAGAAGTATTGGGAATTATCTCAGTGAGATGTTGCATAGAAGTGCTAGAAATAAGCAACACAATACGAATCTACATTATTATGCATAACAGTTGACCTTCAAGAAGAATATAAGAAATTGGTGGGTACTTTTTTTTATTATAGAGTTTCCATTAGGTACGGTCAGCAACGACAGTCGTTAACACTGTTACTTTTACATGTCATCTAAATTGATACAAAATGATCTATTACACTGCTTTTTACCCGACTGCGGCGAAGCCCAAAAGGAGGGTTATGTGTTTGACCTGTATGTATGTATGTCCGTTTCTTTGTTCCCTCGTAACTCTTAGACAAATGAGCGGATTTGGATAAATTATACGTCTTTAGATTTGTCTTCTGGCGCGAGTGTCACTGGCTACATTAACATCAAAAATAAAGTAAAATGGTGGATTTGGGGTGACATATTGTGGAGTAGGATTTTTTTTTGTCTTCTAATACCATCGAGTAGGGTATCAAACTAAAGGGTTTTAAAAGGTGATTACAAAAATGTATACAACTTATATGTTTAAAAGTAATTCAAAGTGACAAATCGTTTTTTTATTTGCTTTTAGCAGAGTTAGGACCTCGAAGGCTTGGCTATTTGTGCACTTATCCCAAAAGCTTTTAAATAACCCTCACGGCCAAAACTCCTTGCAAGAACTAAATCGTCTGCGAAATCTTTCACATTTGTAAACTAAAAAGCTGGAAATAAAAAAGTAATTAAAAAAAACTAAAAAACCAGACTGCAGTAAAAAAACTAAAACTGAAAAGCTAAAAACAAGCCCATTTTAAATTTGATAAAAGTTGGAAGCAGGCGGGACCCGTTTGAGTTTGAAAATATAAAAAAAAATGGAATGGGTCTTTTTTTACTGCAGTCGGGTTTTCTAGTTTTTTTTAATAACTTTTTTTATTTCCAGCTTTTTAGTTTACAGATGTGAAAGATTTCGCAGACAATTTAGTTCTTGCAAGGAGTTTTGGCCGTTAGGGTTATTTAAAAGCTTTTTGGATAAGTGCACAAATAGCCAAGCCTTCGAGGTCCTAACTCTGCCAAATTAAAAAAAAATCGATTTGTCACTTCGAATTACTTTTAAACATGTAAGTTGTATATATTTTTGTAATCACCTTTTAAAACCCTTTATTTTGATACCCTACTCGATGGCATTAGAAGACAAAAAAATTCTTGCTCCGCAATATGTCACCCCAAATCCGCCATTTTACTTTATTTTTGATGTTAATGTAGCCAGTAACACTCGCGCCAGCAAGACAAATCTAAAGACGTATAATTTATCCAAATCCGCTCATTTGTCTAAGAGTTACGAGGGAACAAAGAAACTGACATACATACATACAGGTCAAACACATAACCCTCCTTTTGGGCTTCGCCGCAGTCGGGTAAAAAGCAGTGTAATAGATCATTTTGTATCAATTTAGATGACATGTAAAAGTAACAGTGTTAACGACTTTCGTTGCTGACCCGTACCTAATGGGACCCGTACCCTACAATAATAAAAAGTACCTACCAATTTCTTATATTCTTCTTGTAGGTCAACTATTCCTGTTATGCATAATAATGTAGATTCGTATTGTGTTGCTTATTTCTAACATTTCACTGAAATAATTCCCAATAGTTCTAAAATGAAGGCCACATCTAGTAAGTAGGTACAAAGATCAGCAATTCTGCTGATGCGTTTAATTTTGATTTGATGTTTTCTCTTAAGATATTACATTTTTCCGAAATATTATTTCGTGTCTGGGTAGTGCATAATGCGTACAATTCTTTAGTGTAAGCTATGTCCGGGTACGCTCAATAACTCGCGAGCCAGGTAGGTAGGTAGCGTGGCCAGGAAGCTAACAGTCTGGCCGCGCCAACTTCAGAAGCCTATAATTTCTAAAGTAATTAAATTTTCGAATCTCTTTATAGCGTACGGAAAAGAACAATTTCCGTACAATTCTTTAGTGTATACTATGTCCGGGTACGCCCTAAAAATCTTGGTGGCGCGGCCAAGGAGAATACTCCCTGGCCGCGCCACCTTCGCAAGCCTATAATTTCTAAAGCAATGTAATTTTCGAATCTCTTTATAGCGTACGGAAGAGAACAATTTCCGTACAATTCTTTAGCGGTTACTATGTTCGGCTGCGCCGGACAGTTTACAAGAACCGTGGTGGCGCGGCCAGGGAGAATACTCCCTGGCCGCGCCACCAAAACTTCGTTATATTTCATTATTCTTTGAGGTACAATTTTTTTCATTACTCATTCCGTATAGTACATAAACGGTACCGTGAAACCTGCTTACTTTGCCACTTTTTCATGTGTCAAAAAGTTTGATTCACTTTAAAAAAATATAATTATATGAAAACATAATGAGTAACCTACTCCTAGACGTAGTAAATTTCATGAAAATTTATATTATTACTAAATATCTATCTTATTTTTGTAAATTAAAATATTAAAAGCATAAAAACAAATATGGCAAAGTCAGCTGTCACTTCTGGTAAATTTGCCATATGAAATTAAAAATGAAATTAGTGGAGTTTACGAGGTTAAAAAATAATATATTTGCACTCTTCCTTTAACCAGTAAAATAAAAGTGCAAACTTTATATTATTTAGCACTGGCAATATAACTCTTAAGAAGGTGGCAAATTCACCAAACTTTCCAAAATATTTCATAGTAAGAAGAAGTTAGGGTTAGGGTTGTCAAATAAAAATGATTTCATAGTAGTTAGAAAAAAATAAAAGTAAAAAAATATAATCAGTTGTAATGCGATCAACACGCACTATTATTTGTTGGGACTAGGTATCCATTAATATAGGTTGTTAAGTAGGTAGGTACCTAATATTTTGTACACAAGGTGCTCATGAAATTAACATAAAATCATTTTGGACCATTTACTTAAGAAGGAGGACTTAAGAAAGTCAAAAGAAGTAATTACCACGATCTTAAATATCACCTATTTCCAATGGAAACAACATTTTAGATGGAAAAGGAAATAAAAAAAAAGTAATAGAATATACAGTATTTGCGCAAATAACTAAATCACTTCACATGTTTAATTTGAAGAATCTTCCGATCTTGCCTGGTGAGAAGCCTGACCCAAAACAAAAAAATGCTTTTGAAATTACCAGCCACCCTGTGTACTTTTTGTAAAACAACCTTCATTTAAGCACATGCACTGTGTATTTCATATCTGGGTACCTACCTACTTGTATTATAACTAGGTACTTACAACGATAATTTAATAAAAATATTCATAAGAAATTTTGTGGCAGCCCTAACCTCCAACAAAACATGGCAAAGTCACCATCACAGACGTTGTGTTTGGGGTTGTTGAATTTACCAACACCAATTGCGAACTACAGGTAGCTTGTAGCACAGTAAATCAAATTTTATTTAGATAAAGAGCATTATGCTAACATAATATCAAAAAAGTACTTCCGTAGGCAATGCCTTTCCCGTTTGTTTTTGTAAAAGTTCCGGGGCACTAAGTTTTCCGCCACCAACATTCGAAAAAAGTAACCGCCGAAAATTACATCTCAAAAGCAAGCTGGGTTGCCATATGTCATTCGATGTTGCCATTTAACTAATAAATTTTACCATAAAGGCATGAATACATGACAAAAAACTGTTATTAAGATGTAACTACACTTTTTCTCTCAGAAGTTGGCTATGGCAAACTCGACAACCGTTGGCAAAGTTAGCAGGTTTCACGGTACAATTTATCTACAAACATATTTTTTTGATTTTCCACTGTGGCGCGGCCAGGGAGTATCACACCCATAGACTACTATTATATATACGATTGCACCCGGCTTGCCGGAAGTCGGTAAATTGATTATGATTGTGATTGTGACCGACCACAGAGTACATAATGCATAGAGTAAAGTAATATATCGGCTAACATAATGTGACGTTAAAAACAAAAAATCAACAAAAAACAAATCGGTACGAAATTGTAGTGTTGCCAAACCAATAAAAAACAAATCGATAGACATTTTGCTTACTCTTAGGTACTTCTACTTACCGCAGTAGTAGCCGCGAAAATCAAATTTTCGGTTTTTTGCAATTTGCAGGTCAGGTTGTATGTTGATAAAAATATGATACGCGGCTTCAAATTTGTATTTACATAACTATAAATCCCGCCGCGATTTTATCGCGCGCTGGATTTTCAACTCTCTGCTTAGTGCCGGGAGTTGAAAATCCAACAGTGTGTTTTTCGTCGCGCTGGGATGCACTCTGTTTTTGTTAGGTTGGATTCTCAACGCTCGGCTCAACAACGAGAGTTGAAAATCCAGTCCGCGATAAAATCCCGCCGCGATTTTAAAATAAAAAAATAAAATAAATATCCTTGCACATTTCACACAACGCCATCTAGTCCCAAGCTAAGCAACCTAATGCTTGTGTTATGGTAACGAGGTGGCTGATAAACTACTTATATACTTATTTTCTTACGCTCGTGCGAACGCCGACTATTATGCTTAAAATTATGTAAATACAAATATTTGTTATTGCCGCGTATCATATTTTTATCAACATACAACCTGATACTGACCTGCAAATTGCAAAAAACTGAAGAAAATTTGAATTTCGCGGGTTACTGCGCAATCCCCTTAGGTAGAACGTTGGCGCAGACGATATAAAATATGCGTTTACGATCGACGTAAAACAAATAATAAGTCATTACAAAATGTTACTCATATCTCGGTAAGGTAAGATTATTTCAATCTGGTAATACAGTAATCTGGCGCTAGCGGGAAGTTTGACGGAGAATAGTAGCATGTTTTTTTTTCTCTAGTCTGGTCTTTATATTGCTAGCATTTTGTGGTTGAGCTTGTTAACACACCTTTATTTATTAGACGCCTTATTAAGAAAGTAGATTCAAACAGAGGTTGGCTAAGCTCTCTATTATCTACTACACAACTAAACGCGACAACTACTTAACTCTTGAGAATTTAGTAAGAAGTAAGTTTTTTTTAATAACATAATATACAACAACTACCTATAGTAATATAGTTGTCGACTTTTAGCATGGCAATCTATTTCCCTAATATCTCTCTGTAGGAACCCCAACAATAAACTATGTATGGTTTTTCATTACTGGAACATATTGAAGATCATGTTAGATATTGATTCAGGATGTTAATGGACTTTATTTCAGTTTGTGCAATATAAAATGGGAGAAAATCTAGGTTGGTCAATTACCGCTATCACCATGCTAAAATGTGACAACTATTCTAACTATATTCTTGAGAGTTCAGACTCTCAAATACTTGCTGATCTTTCAAAAATACATCTGTGTCTGCACAAAGATGTATTTTTGAAAGATCAGTTTTAAAAAAAATAGTACAATACTCACGCCTTAAAATGCTTTGTCGGGTTAGAGAAAGAGATTGTCACACAAGCATGTGTGAGGCAACACTCCACAAAACTTTTTTTAAACAATGAATTATGCCATTTTAATGGCCAGGTACTGTGTTTGTATTTCAAAGTAAGTACTTCAAATACTACCTAACTCCTGCATGGCACACATGGCAAACAATGATGGAATGATCACATTATAATCCAAGTACAACACAAAAAGTTAGTAATATCAAGTAGCATTTTCTTGTCTAAAGAATGAATTTTCAAAAATGGTACTTGAGTCAATAAAATAAACAGGATAAAGAAAGCCTTACCTTACCATACTTTATTCTGTTTATTTGCATTTTTGTTGATTAAAAATAACTTTAAGTAATGAATGTTAAAATAAAAGGATTCATTGTTGCATGACCATAATGGGCACCTCAGAAAAGCGACAGTGATATTGTTCAACCCAATCAACAAACTTTTGAGCTCTTGTTATAGCTATTTGCATAACCATGATACATTGATTCTCTGCCCTGTTAGACGTCAAAGTAGAGTGTGTTACTCTCCAGTAAATATCTATTAATTTGTATGATTGATATGATTGGATTTTCAAATAAAACTTTCTCCGCAACAATAAATGATACTTTTTACCTACTTTCTTTTTTTGCTGATCAAAGATGTTATCTACCTTGTTTACAGAGTTTTCTGCTTCCAGTATGTCAAAAAACGCATAAGCGCTATCTGTACACATGACATCATCTGATAATTTGACATCTATTTTATCAAAATGATATTTAAGTAACTGGAAGTGAAATTCAAAAGCATTTTGGCCAATCAAACACACAGGCTTTTCCAGACAGCTGATGAATGAGGTGATGGCATCAAAAACATCCTGATTGAATTCAGCTTCATGTTTCAAAAGAGTTTTGGTTAGTCCAGTCATTGAACCACTTTTTTGGTTCAATCTCTTGTCAGGCTGGAAGCACATCCGGAGCTTGTACTGTACTCGGGGCTGTTGACCTGGTTCCGTGTCCAGTAGGTGCAATCGTTTCACTGCTAACATACACAGTTCGGTGATTTGTACTTCGCCATGGGCTCTGCCTGGAAGACCGCTTGACTGTAGATCTAAGAACACGTACGTTGCTATTGGCATTATTTAGTTTGAAAGGTAGGTAGGTACTTATTACATAATAAACTGAAGGCTGTTTTTGGGCCTCGAATGATGCGGGTCACGCAGGTACTGCTCTGGTTAGCTGAATGCAGCAAGCTTCAATAAGTCTCGTACTTATCGCAAGTTAAACTTTTTAGAGTTGTAACTGGTTTTCTTCGTGCCTCAGAACAGAAAGAAATAAGCGAAGCGCCAACTAAAGTTTGTTACCGGTAAATTCAATTCAATTCAACTGTCAAGGTAAAAATGTCAATTTGACAACCCACTTGCAACCTCTTTGTTTGTATATTATTAGTCTATGGGATCAACCTAGCCTTTTTTTTGTGGATGGGTAATCATGCGCGGGAGCGGGAGGGCTTGTCAGACTTTTACTGACTAAAACCCACGTGTTCCTTCAGTTGCTGTGCCGGGGCCACGGTATCTCTTTCGAACAACCTGCGACCCTGGCGGCCCCGCGGCCCTGCCGGCGGATCAACCTACAACACAACACAGCCTTGCCAGTAGATCCAGAGCGAACTTACCGCTGGGTCCCAAATACTTACAAAATTAAATCAGAACATACAAAAAAAATATTGAACAAATAAAATATTGTTTTTTTTCGGAACTAGGAACATGATAAGCGAAAGCTCCGTTGCCCGCGAAATTTAAAATTTCTTACGTTTTTTGCAATTTGCAGGTCAGTATCAGGTTGTATGTTAATTTCAATAATGATTCGTGACCGTAACAAATCTGCTAAAGAATTTAATTTAATTATTAATACAACTCTCCAAGTTCATAATTATAATACTATTTCATGAAATTGACATTTGCGATTATAATAAATTAATAACATATGGAGTTGTATTTCCGATTCTAACCGCTCACGCGAAGTAAAAGCGCTCGGCCGCCGCTGTGAAAAAAACAGTCGTCGTCGCATCCGATGACGTCAGTTCGCAAGTACCTAAACGTTACGGTCGCGAATCATAGTTATAATCAACATACAACCAAATATGTATCTCTTTAAATTATTCTGTGTATACATAAATTGTAAAATAAATAAATAAATAAAGAAATACTGACCAGCAAATTGCAAAAACCGTAAGAATATTTGAATTTCGCGGGTTACCTGGAAAAAACGACTGGTAAAATGACACTTCTTATCTGTCATTTCGTTAAAAAATGATGAAAATCCCATTTGATAGCAAAATGACGGTGGAGAGAAGTGTCATTTTACTGCAGCTATTTTAAAGGGTGTTCGTTTCAACTGCGCGGCCATGGCGTTAATCATAAAAAAAAACTATGCCAAAATTTTGTAACAATTTGTGAAAGTTGACTACCAAAACCATTTTGTCAAAGCTATGGTTAAAAAGTTAGAAGGGTTTGAACGTGACCGCGCCATCGAAACGCGGTGAACCGCGCGGCCTCGGAGATCTCTGAAACTAAGCGTTGCACAGACCTGAGATTTAGGTAAATAACAGTTTGAATTCCTAAATAATTTGTAAAAATATAGAAAAAAAAACTTGGTTAATATTTTAGGAGCTGTGATACTAAAATCCCCGTGGCCGCGCCATTGAAACGGTGAAAAACACGTTATCGCCGATATCTCACTGAAAAAGCATCGCAGAGGTCTGAAGTTTTTGAAAAACCTAGATTTGAATTTGTTAAAATTTATAAAAATACAACAAAAAATCTTTGGTTTATATTTCAGGAGCTGTAAGACTAGAACTCCATGGCCGCGCCATTGAAACGGTGAAAAACATGTTATCGCCGATATCTCGCTGAAAAAGCATCGCAGAGGTCTGAAATTTTTTGTAAAACCTAGATTTGAATTTGTGAAAACTTGTAAAAAATACAATAAAAATCCTAGGTTTATATTTCAGGAGCGGCGCCATTGAAACTGTGAAAAGCACGTTGTCGCCGATATCTCGCTGAAAAAGCATCGCAAAGGTCTGAAGTTTTTTTGTAAAACCTAGATTTGAATTTGTCAAAATTTGTGAAAATACAGAAAAGCGATAACGTGCTTTTTACCGTTTCAATGGCTCCTGAAGCATAAACCTAGGATTTTTCGTTGTATTTTTAAAATTTTTAACAAATTCAAATCTTACAAAAAACTTCAGACCTCTGTGGTGCTTTTTCAGCGAAATATCGGTGATAAAGTGTTTTTCACCCATTTTGTTCCTGCCATGACATTTGCCAAAATTTGCCATTCATAACTTTGCGATACTCTTCTGAAAAACGCGCCGAACACTTCTTTTTACAGGTATTACGAGTATATAGTCTGATTCAGAGTCAGAATCATTCACTAACATGTTTTTTTTTTTGTTGGCTCGTAATCTTTATCTAATCATGAATCGTCCGAATCAAAATCAGACCAAGAATCAGATTCAGCGTTTGGTACCACCGCTTGTAATAATGTTCGGAACGCCACTAGTATACGGCGACTGATCATCTAAATAATGATCACTCTGCAAAGCGGCTTTCACCAACCTTGCGCTTCGTGATTGAATTTTATTGATTTAATGTAAAGAAGAATTATAAATATTGTACAGCACAGAGAAGCGTGGTCTCGATTTGATTGACACATCAGGCACAACTGACGCGACTAGTTTCAGGACCGACCCCATCAGTTCACCTCTTTTCAAAAATTCTAGTTAAGAAAGGCACATCTGACTAGTTGTACCTTTTATTTTAAACTCATTGTTAAGCTGTATTGTGAACCAAAATTAAAAAGAATAGGCATATTTGGCTCATAAATGCCTTTTATTTTTAATATGGACCAGATGGGCCTTTTTATTTAACAAAATAATAAAAAAATAAATAAAATAAATGCCATATCTAAACATTTGTGACCTTTCGACGTAATCAAAGTCAAATGAGTCCTTTTTCCGTATCAAAAAAAATAGTTTCGTGAAAAATGGTGTAATTATGCCCTTTTGGTTTAACGTATCTCTGAAGACCTTGCTCATAAAAATATATTAAAATGTGGCAGATGTGCCTTTTTTTTCTGATTCCTAATATGTGTATGTATGTATAACTCAATTTCGGAAAAAATGTAAGTTGTGCCCTTTTTCCTTATGGGGGCAGTAGAGAAACCGAATTTTCCTAGAAACACAGAATACATAAGTACTACTCGTAGTACAACCTACCTACAGAAGATTCACTCTGCAAAAAAATTTAAATAAATAGCATATAAAGTGCAAATCAGGTCGCACAGCGTTAATTACCTACGGTTATATTCACCTAGAAGTCACCTCTCTTTTTACCGCGTAACTCTTATTTTTAATTTTGATAAGTAACACAAAAAAATTGTCGCCAAATATCAGAATTAGTAGGGCAATGGTTCATAAGTTTTTAAGGGTTATAAGATTCAAATTGGGCCAAGCTGGGGAGATGCTCCCCCGATCGGCTAGATATAAACCTTTATAACTTTTGAACAAGTGACCGACAAATTCTGATATTTGGCGACCAATTAGCGACAAATTTTTTGTGTAATCAAAATTAAAATCCCGTATGGTGGCCATGACAGTGTCAGTCACACAGTTTTCGCCCCGTAAAGCCCTGTATTGCAACTTTCATCGAAATCGTTAGAGCTGTTTTCGAGAACGTGATTACAACTATATTTATACGTCACAATTATTTTTACATTAGTGTTTAAAATTAGTGATTACAACTATATTTATACGTCAGAATTATATTTACACAAATATTGGTCATTTATACCAAACTATCTTTCTCCAAATGATTTTAAACCTCAAAATGGTTAAGTTGAAAATCGAATGTTTGACAGTTTGTAGTAACTCCTGCTGCTCTGTACAATGCGTGCCACGAAAGATGAAACTTGATGAGCGTAGTATCGCGCCTCTCGTGCTCTTTCCGCGCCGCCCCGATCACGCAAGGTCCCTTCCCGTCTCAGACCTCATACCGGTAAAGAGACAAAAAATCAGACGTCCCATACGTTTGAGTCGAGTAGGTAATGAAGTTTTCTATGGAACAGTTGAAATTTTTTTCGCGATTACGATGTTGGTCCCATGGAGAAAGTTATTCTGTTTGATTTACTGTATCACACCCTGAAATTTGACGAGGATGCGAAACGACACGTTGTATGTATAAATCTGAATACTTCATCAAAATCAGAGAATTCTAATCTACTGCGCAAATCAAACTGTGTGGTGGTGTGTGGTGCTGGTGTGTCAAGACTTATCTTTCGTGGCACGCATTGTACACACGGCTACATATCAAGCTATACATTTCCAGTTTACACTGACCTCTCATTGTAAGGAAATCCTATACAATGCGAGATCAGCTTATACTAGAAATGTATAGCTTGATCTGTAGCCGTGCGCACCTAGTTACAATAAAAATAAATTTACACACGGACAAAGTTGCAGGCAGAAGCTAGTTGCACATTGGGTCAAAGAAAATCAGACAAGATTTCAGGCATTATTTATTTATTATCATAAGTGTATAACATCGACACGTTGCCATTAAACATACGATTTACAAATAAAATTCTTTTCTATATTATTTACAAAATTCTCCCATCTTTTGATACACACCTATGTAGGTAATAGGTAGATTTAATGAAGGGCTTTTAACAAAGATGGCAGTTTCAATGGAACATGTGTGTTTAAAATATAGGTGGATGATGATAAATCAACAAATACATAATAGTACCTACCTACCTACCTACCTAGGTATAATGAACCTCGTAATGAGGGTTTTCTGAAATGACGTTCACTAGGTGGCAGCACTGAGACCGGGCCGGACCGGAACCCTAATTCCGTAACGCACTATCAATAGGAATCTGAATCATTTTGAAGTAAATTGCTAAGGCATTGCTTTAATGTTCGAAAAATTTGTCTGCTCGACAACGTAAATAACGCAACGAATGTTCTTGAACTGTCAAAATTAAACTGATTCCGGTTGATAGTGTGTTACGCAGTTAAGGTGCGGGTCAGGCCACCTGTCAGAAGTGTCAAAGCGCCTATATTTTCTCTAGTCGTGACTGAATGATGAACGAATGATGACGTCATCATATATTTTATACCTATTCATTGTCGAAATGGAAGACCTCTTAACAGAGGGGCGCCAACTAGCTTACTACCTACATATAAGTAATCTGTGGCGCCAACTGGTGGTGTGAATTTCATGAAAACCCTCATTGCTTTGCACCTTCGATCAACAATGCACCTTAAAGTTTAAACTTTCTTCTAACTATGGTTGAATGTCACTTGCCCGTCATAAAACGACGGTTTATTTGACGATTTGGTAGTTTCGACCGTATTGGAACTTTCAATTTAAGTACTGGAAATTGTTGCCAAAATTGGTAAAGTTGACTATACCTAGGTAAGTAGATACTTATCTGTATAAGTACCTACTACCCTACTTAAAAAAAGCTGTGTTAGTCTGAGGCCGGGACTTATGACTAGTGCCGGGCTAGTTGGCGGCACTAGTCGCCTTAAGTTGTCACGGTGAGATTTTTACAGAATAGGCTGACAGTTATCCGCGTGAACCATGGAACCAAAATGGGACTGTAAACTGTAACCAACGAAAAAGTCGCCATATAAGTCATTTCATGTCAGTAATTTCGTAATGTTATTTTGGCTATAAACAACTATGTAGTTTCAATCAATCAAGGATCTTAGCAAGGTACATGCTTGAGTCTTGAGTTAGGTTTTGTAATAGGTACCGGCCTAAGGCTAACTTTAAGGGAAGTAGGTAAGAGAGGAAGGTAACTAGGCGAAAATTAGATGTAGTCCCGTTCGTCCCACTGCCGTTGTCCAGTTAGCTACAAAAGTTGACTAACAATTCTGTTTTCTAAATCTTAATTATTGAGAAAAATACTGCATTAAAATCGGAACAGATATAAATTTTAAAGAAAATTAACTCTTATCGAATAAATGAAGTGCTAAAAAGCAGGTTATCGTATCATTTTGTGTTAATTTAGATGATGACAAAAAGTAGCAGTGTTAACCGACTTCTGTTGCTGACCGTCCCACTGGTGGGACGAACGGGAATAAAATATTAACAAAATTAATAATTTATTCTCGTTCGTCCCATTGATTTTGTCAGTGGGACGAAAGGGAATAAATTTAACTAATATTATTTTTTTAATTCTGGGACGGCAGTGGGGCGAACATTGGCCTCTAATAAGGGGGATCTGATAATAAGTGCTTATTTGAACGATTTCATTCTAGGTATCAATGTGTTAAAAGTAAATTAACGTTGCGACCTAACAGTTTGTTTTGCTAGACGAAATTAATTGGAATACCTTCCTAGAATCGCCAGTTCCATAGAAACTGATACTTTGTCCTGCACCCTAATTGCGTAACACACTATCATTCGGAATCTGAATTGCTATTCCATTGCTTCCTGTTCGAAAAATTAATCTGCTCGACAACGTAAATAACGCAATGAATGTTGTTGAACTGTCAAAATGAAACCGATTCCGATTGATAGTGTGTTACGCAATTAGGATGCTGATCTCCAAGCATACCCGTGAGCAATGAGGTATTACTATTACTATTATTATTACTTCAGTAGTGTACACAATATATCGAATAATTTTAATAAATCAATTAATCCAAGCCCTGTATAAAACGTTACCTACCGATTAATTCAGAGAAGTGGACAGAGCGAGATTAAATTACTTACCTAGGTACTGTTTTTTTATCAAATTATTTTCACTACCATTAAGAAAAGATAATCTATGAAACTTATTAAATATAATTATAATGCATGAGTCCGTAGATATATTTTTAAAGATCAGTCTAACATTCGTTAAAAATTTACAACTTTCATCTAACGTTTAGTTAATATCTTTTTTTATGTTTACGATAAGGCTACGGGCTGGCTGATTCGTCCTGCACCACAAACATAAACACGACAATGATGACCGATATAAATCTGTATTTATCTTAATTATAATTTATAATTATATCCCTTTGTGCAGCAATAATTGATTTCATTTATGCAGTACTTTGTTTATACACGATCTGACCCATATCTGACCCATATTTACAATACCAGATACTTAGTTAAAAAGTGCTTCGGTTTGTTACAACGGGTCTTTAAGAAACGGAGAAAAAAAAAGGATTTTTTAAACATAACAGTTGTGTACTGTAGATGTACCATCGCGGAAATTTGCGGTTAACCACTTTTCGACCTTATTAGTAAGATAATAAGGTTGAAAAGTGGTTCACCGCAAATGTCCGCGATGGTACCTACGATCAAGTTTTCATGTTCACTACAATACGTGCCACTAAAGATGAGACTTGACACACCACGTGGTTTGAGTTGCGCAGTAGACGATATAGATGGTCTCTTTAGCAGTATGAGGTGTGAGATGGGAAGGGACTGGGCGTCATCGGAGTGGCGCGGCAAAAAAGCGCGGGAGGCGCGGTATAGCGCTCGTCAAGTCTCATCTTTCGTGGCGCGTATTGTACCCTCAGATGTCATAGAAAATTATGGCAATAGATTTAAGCCAATCCAACTCGTGACAAATGCAATGAAATATAAAAGATCCTATGGGTAGGTACTTACACAGCAAACAATCTGGTGTTCGAGAATGATACCGTTCATAGACAACAATAATACAAATAACATCTACCTATAATATCTACAGTCGCTAAAATTATAGTCTTAATTAATTGGTGTAAAGATCCATCTTAAAACCTACTTAAGTAATTAAAATTGTTGATTGCAGTTACCCTCAACATAGTTCATAAATCACTCTACAATTAGGATTCTAGTCGAATTATCACGCTGTCACCAAGTCTATTTATAATTTCGATAATCCTGTAGTGCCTACAGCAGACGATACTAGTGAAACACACAATAATTGAGTACCAGAGTCATAGCAGAGTTGCTTCAAAACATTTTGGCTTGACTACCATCGGATATAAAAGTTATTTTTCAGTAACATTCCCGCCACCTCAAAATTGTTTGAAGTAACTCTGTGGAAGAAAATGCAAAGAATGGGCGAAATGCATAGAGCCGTTAAAGTACAATTCAGATTCATATAAGTTGGAATAAAAATCAATGGTAGAAATTTATCATTAAGGTACACATAGCAGATGGATTTAAATGCAAACCAAATGCGAAAAAAAAACAGAAAATGCAATGGTAAAGATTTTTAACACGAAAAAAAATTATAGTAGGCCCTAGGGCAGAAAATTAAATACCTTCGTTTCGTTGGTTACGGTTGAACTTGCAATCAAATGAAGGTGCATTAAAATATTGTAGGTAGGTATCTCATGCATCAAAATTTTCATTCTTCACCGGGCATTTCCAGACAATATAGATAGTTATTTAAACGATGAAAGTGTCTCAATTCATGCAAAGATACGCCTTAATCTTAGGATCTTGGGTCAATAAATTTCTTCTTCAGGCATTTTGATAGTTATTGGAAAGATTTCCAAGCGTGTTAATAAGAAGTGGTAATGGTAACCACCGACATCAATGCACTGTCTTCAGGAAAACTGGTCTCTTTAACTCATTGACTTTTAGTTTCTCTAAAGCACTTGTATATGTTCATAGGTTCACGCTGATAAAACTTTAGCGGCCACATCGCTACCGAATGAGTTGATGGCATACTGTCGTTCGTATTCAACGTGCATAGATGTAGTGGTTACGTGAAGTACCTACCTGCTTGACTAGGGTTGTTAAAAGTACGAGTATCAGGAAGAATGATTGGGTTGGAAGTCATTAACTGAACATGGCGAGGCATGCAGCCGTAATAATATATCCTATTCTGCATCCATTCAGTTGGGATAGACTCAAAGCAGGTCCATACGGTGACTGTTAATTGATAGCGCCAGTCTTATCACGCCAGCGTTGGCGTGGTTGTCGTCCAGTGTAATGGCGCGACTTCTCAATCGGTGATCATAGACGATTACTTGAAAAACTAAACTAAACCACTGAACGGATTTTGATAAAATTGGCCATGGAGATAGACGGCGTCCTGGGGAAGGACATAGACTACTTTTTGCCTCAAAAATAATCCTACAAGGGGAGAAAAGAAAAGAAAGAAGAAGAAAGGGGAGAAAGGAGAGAAAGGAGATGAAAGTTTATGATCGCCGATTGTGTTGAGGCGTCATAAAACCTTTTTCGTCATCACCGCCCCTAGTCACAGGAGCCAGATACAGTCGCCGTTCAAACCTGCCTTTAATATTGTAAGTTTTATCGAAAATATTTGAGCGCCGAGACAAGCAGGAACTTCTCGATGAAGAGGTCGGAGTCGAGGGCTGCGATGTGCGCGGCGCGGCCCACCAGCGCGCTGGCCGTGTGCGGTAGTGCGTGCTGCACGTCGTAGCGGACTACTGACACTGTGGACGCACGCGCAGCCAGTGGTGACACCATATTGTGGACCTGGAGTTATACATTGATTATTGTTTTAGTTTTGTTCTTAAGTGTTGGATGGTACGATGAATTTGAAACTTTATGGGTCCAAAATATTGTTACTTTTGCTACGGCGTTGTCACACAGGGGTCGCTTAGATTGAAGATTTGGGGCACAAAGGACAGGATTAGGGGTGTTTGTTGTGACTTCATTCTGAATCAATAACTTAAAAAAAAAACCCGTGTTATACTCATACATGAAAGAAAATTCTTGATCTTTTTGGAAGATTCTGTCAAAATTCTTGTTTTTTTTGGGTGGTCCTCGACAAGAAGTTATTGGTCTTTGACCTAATTGTCCATCATTACACATTATAGACAGCAACTACGACGGCGGGTACTTAGGCCAGCACCTTCAACCTCAACGATATTTACGACACCTATGATAAGGAATCCGGCCAGGCCACCGGGAACTAGATTATTAATAATCTTACAATTAATATTGTATGCTTTTCAAGTACATTTCTAGGTATAGAAGTATTAAATACCAACCATTTCTCTGTAAGCCTGCCCCAAGAGTGACGTATCTTTAGCAGCGGCTTTGCACAGTTCCAGCCTAGCAGAATGCAGTGGGACATAGCGGTCTTGTCCCGAGCCACAGAGCAGGATATGTTTGAACTGGTGCAGCTGACTCCGTTCACTCAGGCGGTAGAGGAAGGAGCGCCGAGGGTCAGACGCATCGCGGAGAGAGAGCTGCAGCAATGAACCCGACTTCTTCCATTTTTGCATGAACCACATGCCTGGAAATCAGATGAGATTCTTGTCAGCCGGTACAATTTTAGAAAAAGAAGAAGATTATTTGTGGTAAATAAGAAATTGCGAAGTTAAATGAACGAAGTGTTCCTTTGCTTCTTGTTTTAAGAACTAATACCATCACGATCAAATACAAAAGACTTGTACAGCAAGCAGCTCTCGCATATTTATCATTTTCATTCAGTAATCCATAATTCCATAGCATAACCACATACCTATCTAATGTCGTGCAACTTACCAGCATTCACCAATCCGCTGGAGTTATACAGTGTCCCGAGATGAGGTCCACTTAGCGAGAGGAACGTGTGGAGTTTCGCCAGGTATGGCTTCATCTGAGGCCTTGCTAATGCCGAGCGGATGATGATCGTGCCCAGGGAATGGCCCACGAAACTGATCCGAGCTGGGTCACTCGAGCTCTGAATGTGGGTCAGGATCTCTTGTACAAGTCTGGAAACATTATAACATAGGATTAAATTATGTTTCCTCAAGAAGCAAAGAGGGGAAAATTTTTTTTTTAGAACATACATAACTTAAAGTTAGTTTTGCATACAGGGTGTCCCGTAAATAATGGATAATCTCTTAAGGGGTCATTGTACTCATCATTATGAACAACTTTTACTATGGGACCAAACCTGAAATCGCGAAAAAAAATCAGCTGACCAGTACATTTATCTACATCAAACTCGTCAAAATGTAGGGAGCAGCTGATTTTTTTTTCGCGATTCCAGGTTTGGTCCCATAGTAAAAGTTGTTCATAATGATGAGTACGATGACCCCTTAAGAGATTATCCATTATTTACGGGACACCCTGTATATTCAGCTAGATGTAGCGGCAAAATCAGACAGCTTGGCAACATGAAAAACAAATATAATAAAATTGATTTACGAATATTACCAATTGAGATTTGCCGTCAGTAATAAATTAAGTCGTAAAACGGTCTTACTAACTAACCGTATAATTTAATTTAGGTTACAAACTGGTTAGCAGATTGAGAAAAAAATCAATAACGTGACACTGATGAGGATGTTGTAACAAATCATAATTTTGAGGCTATAATTACCGCTCACCTATCTGTCATCGTGTCAAAGTCAGAGAAAGTATCTCCTTGGTTTCTCTCGGACATGAGGAAGTCTAGCCTCGCCCCAGGGAGACCTAGTTCCAGGTATGTCTTAACGAGGCGGAGGTCAGCCGCGTTACCGTCCAAGCCATGTACGCAGATTATGAGGTGGAGCCCTGGAACATTAAGAGACAACTCGGGTAAAAACTTGGTGGAATTACTGATGTAGGTATGGATGAAGAGTTGTTCCGAAGCTATACTGTAGGCGTCACCAAATGGCGCTGACTTATTTTGTGCGAAAACAGTAAGATTTATGACAAAAACTTAATATAAAAATACAATTTTTGAGTTTATGCTTGCACCAACCAACTTCAGACAGAACATAGTTCAAAGTAAAAATTTAATTTTTCACGTTAATAGTACTTTGTTATTTACTTTGTCATATTTGTTTTACATCATTATCATCATCATTTCAGCTGAAAGACGTCCACCTGCTGGACATAGGCCTCCCCCAAGCACTTCCACTTCGACCAGTTCTGTGATTCCCGCATCCAGTGGATTCCTGCGGCCGACGACAAGGTCCCGATGACCTTGTCGTCGCAGGAATCCACCTTGTGGGAGACCTTCCAATGTTACGTCTTCCGGTACGCAGCCACCACTCTACATAATATTTGTTTATTATTTATTTAAAAAGAAATCTATTTTAAATCTTGTTTCCTGCAGTAATCGTCTACCAAAAGGACCGCATCCCGCGACAGTCATAATAAGTTTTTTTTTTAAACGGAAGATAAAACTAATTGGTGATAAACTATAACATAGTGCAAAGTAAAAGTCGTTTTATAATATCGTGCGTGACTATAACAACACGTCCGACCAAATGTTTTTAGGGTTCCGTAGTCAACAAGGAACCCTTAAAGTTTCGCTTTGTCCGTCCGTCTGTCTGTCTGTCTGTCTGTCCGTCCGCAGCTTAGCTCAGAGACTCTTAGTACTAGAAAGCTATAATTTGGCACGGATATACATATTTATCATGGCGACAAATGGTAAAATAAAATCATGAAAAATAAATTTTTTTAGAGTACCTTCTGTACTCGTAAAGTGGGGATGTTTTTTTATTTCTCATCTACCCCATGGTGTGGGATGTTGTTGGATAGGTCTTTCAAAAATATTGTGGGTTTGTAAAAACAGTTTTTCGATTTAGGGATCCGTTTCTGAAATATTAAGCTTTAAAGTGCTAATTTTTCTTAGAGTCAAGTGTCCTGTCCTTCCCCTGCCGGCTAAACGGTTAGTTTTGGGTGGGTGAAAAAATTCACGGTAGTAGTATATATAACTAAATTAAAAGGAAAACTATCACAGCTAAGTAGGCTTTTCAAGTTTACGAGTAATAGTCAACCAACTTGTAAAATGTACTTTGAACAGTAAAAATTTCATACAAATTCTATTAAAAATTACTATGTAACGTTGTTAGTTGTGTAAAACAGGTAGTAAATATAAGTTTATGAACCGTGTAAAAATATACAAAAATAAAATCATAACATTCTTAATTATTTCTAAATTAATAATATTTAGGTACGCTCGAATAACGACGGGCGGCGGCGTGCACTACGGAACCCTATTAATGCGCGTGGCCCGACACGCACTTGGCCGATTTTTTTTTGTCTAAAGTCGGCGGAGGTGTGATAAGGCTCTTTAAGTTTGATATTTCGGCACATAGCCTATGGGCCATTTTTTGTTTTGTGCAACTTGCTCATTGCATTTTGTTTTGCCAAGTTAGCGTCAGTCAATTACTCACCTTCTGGATTAAACATTCTATACTCATCGCTGATATGGAAGTAGGGCAGTGAGTTCTCGACAGGCGGGAAGTCAGAGTAGATAGCTCCCGGGTACTTCACACTTTGCCTGAACTCTTCTCTGCATTTCACGAATAACCTCTCAGACTCGGCCAGGCCGAATATGCTGATGAGATTGCTTTCTCTTTGTTCTGAAAATATAGAAAATTGCTTATGAAATTATGGGAACAGTTCTTACTACTGTTTCCTATGGCTTTGCAGGCTTGATTGCTCTAAAGCTTTGTGTGCCAATGAATTTAAAAAATATAATTGTTTTATGAGTGACTGTAAATAGTAAAGAAGATGAGACATGGTTATAATATTGATTTTAGCTAATATAATAAGTTAGATAGGTTGCAGTGAAAAGTAAAGTAACTTCATTACCAGTATCGTTTCTGCTGGCCAGCTCCCCGGTGCTCTGACTTTTATTAAGCGTACCACCAGTGGGCGCACTGCTAGAATTTACTGACTGATGTGGCCTCAGCTTCCGCCTCTCCATTATACCTGTTGTAAGCCAAGCGATGGTGTTAGTAGCAGAAGCATTAATGAATTGCACGGACAGTCATAGTGATACCCACCTTCACACACATGGTACAAGGGGTTGTCTAACTGAAGAGACGAAGGCTGTGGTGGCTGTTTCCTCGGCGTTTTCGACGGAGTAGACGATTTGCTGCTCTGTCTACTCAGCTTTGGAGATTTAGTTGGAGGATCCTATAACATGCAAGTTCATTAATATGATATTTTACCAACTACTTGATATTTCTTATCATCGATGGATGTTACGTGTTTACCTTAAATTCATCTGGTGGAGGTGGAGCGTCTCTAAACTGTTGCGGCGGAGGTAAATGCTCATAGTCATTATCACCCATAAAGTGCGCTAAATCAATTTCAGATTTTGCTTTATTCGAGTATTTTTGCGCAGCACTGGATGAACGATCTTTCTTGTGGCTGCTTGGTTTTACGCAGGAGCGATCCACCGTCAAACTTCTTATCTCAGCCGCGATTAGTTTTTCCGTATATTGTATTCTATCTTTCAATTTTGTTTTGTCTAGCGATTGAGATTTGGCGGGTGCCGGCTGCGCTTTCTGAGGAATTTCTTTCCTTATGTAAGGATGCAGATTGTCACTAATTGTTTGTGATTTTTTCACTGTACCCTCATTCAGGCTTTTTGAAGAAGAGGTATAAGTCTTCCCTTGCACAGCACTAAATGAGTTATGTCTTTGATTACCTTTCACTGCATTCGCTTCTGCGATTTGTTGAAAACAACTAGCTGTACAAGTATCTGAATTGCATTCCGCGTCTATACCATTACTGTGCACTAGTTTATTATATTCGCACTGACTATCGGTGCATATAGAGTCACTACATATAGTGCATTCCTCGCACACTTCCTTATCACAGCATTCTATTTTCTCGTTTGAAGTAGTTTGAGCTACTTTGACGGCTAATTTTAAGAGCCGCTCTCGTAACTGATCCCCGTTAAGGACTGTTCTTTTAAAGTCACTAATAGTTTCACCTTCAGTTTTTCGAGGGTCAGTTGTATCTTCGAAGTTTTTACTAGTTTGTTTCGACAAGGCCGATTTTCCAGCTACGAAATTCTGGTTTAATTGACAACTTGCATTATCTGGAGAGGATGGGCCTGAACTACGTCCGCTAGACACCCATCCACTTTGTTCACTTAGACTGGACGTAGAAGTGCTTCTACGACGTTTCTCTTCCTTATTCGAAAAGTTTTTAGGAGGTAAAATTTTGAAATCTTTATCTGCTATATCAAGAGGTGGCGATTCAAATGCAGGTGGTGGAGCTAAATTAGGTAAAGATTCTGAGCCAAAAGTATTATTTAAGTTAGTTTCGTCTAAAACTGATGCAGCACTTCTACAATGTCGTAACAACTCTGGCCCGTGGTCAAGACTGTAAGGAACACTTGTAGAAGACTCTAATCTTCTCAGTTCAAAAGGTATACTTTCGTTGCTGGAGGATGATGCGGCTTCTGACATTAACTGAGTCATCTTTTCCGATGGTTTGTGTTTCGAACGCTTTTCCGGTTTTCCGCTCGACCTGCCGCTTTTCGGTGTCGTAGCACCAGATTTTGGTGTAGCTCTGCCAGATTTAGGTGTCGCTAGACCTGATTTTGGAGTGAAACCACCGGACTTGGGCGTTGATTTACCAGACCGCGGTGTTCCACGGTCAGATTTTGGAGTGCTGCGTTCAGATTTTGATGTGTGACGATCTGATTTACTATCTCGGGATTTAATAGAATGATGACTGCTTAATGAATCCCTACTCGAATTCATTTTTGTATTTTCTTTTCCTCCATTATTTAGTTTCGATTCTTTGGATCGGCTTTTCTTATGCCTTACAGATGGCATCGTCGAATGTGGAGTAGATGGTGGTGTTTTTGAATACGTTGATTTGGATGTTCCATCACTGCTTCTGTCTAAAGTCATCACAAACCCACTATCATCACTGCTTTTACTAGATTTCTTCTGATAGTTTTGTATTAAACTTCCTGTATTAAAATCGTAACTCCAATCACCTTTCTGCAGGTAGTAATTGAGCTCATGTCTTAGTTGATTTCGAGCAGCTTCAATGTCAATTTGTTGATTTTCAACTTTTTGGTGAAACACATGCGTAGAATTAGATCTATGTACGTGTTTATTAGAAACTAAGTTATTTTGATCAGTCACTTGAGTTTTACCACTAACCGGTGGGTAAGAATTACGTGGAGGCAACATAGGACGGGGTAAATTTACACTGTAGCCTCTTTGAAACTCTAACGGATTACGAATAACATTGTTTACTTGCAGATTACCCTGATTACCGAAAGTATAGCCGTACACTTGGTTAGGATTAGGTTGCATCACTCCATCGTACTTATATCCTACATTATGGAACACTTCATTGTTCACTCCGTGTCCAACTTTCTTGATACAAGGATTTTTGTATTTTTCTCTAAATTCGCTTATATTCCTCCGGTAGTCGTCAGACCCTTTGGAACTGCATCGAGTCGTTGTATTCGTTGGATAAGCACTAGTTGTGACGCTTCTAGGCAATGTTGTAGGCTTAATTTGTTGCGGTGGTAGATATGGTTTTGGATAATTAACAGAAGAATTGGAACCATTTCTCACATTCTTTGTTAATGTTTGTGCAGTATTCAGCGGTGTTAACTGAGACACTCTCAACTGATCCAAAGACTTGCTGTGCCTCGCCGGCAGGGTGCTCACACCACTCGTGATTTCATGTTTTTGTCGAAAAACTTCAAGTCCTGGTTCAGATTTCTCCTTGCCTAGACGCGAAACGTTCGAAGCACTTTTTGCTGTACTGATATCAAGCAAAGTGGATGCGGAGTATCGAGACATTGGTTGTCCCTGTTGTATCGGGCAAGAAGCAAACGCGTTGTTTGGTGGGAGTTGAATCTCGCTAATTAGATTGTTTTGCACGATGTATCTATTTCTTCCCGTAAGCTCGAGTTGTTTGTTGTGTGCCTTGGGCAGTTCTACTACATTTTGTTTCACTAAAGCTCGTTTGGGGGATCCGCGGGCTGATTTTTGGGGAGCTAAAGTCAGAGTTGCTTGAACGACACTGGAACTGGATTTAGGAGCATTCAATTGTGGTTCAAGAACATCCATGATTGTTCTGGGCAGTGTGAGGGTAACTCTGGAGGCTTCGGATGACGGTCTTCTGGAGTCCATGAGTGAACTAATACTACAAGCACAGTCATCTCCAAGGGGCTCCGAACATAGGAAGGGATCTGCATCAAGACACACATAGATTAGTAAAAGATTTTTGTGCAAGAAATTGTAGTACCATTTGTAAGTAGTAACCAAACTTACCGCTTCCAGACTTGCTTGCACTGGAATTCAGAAATGAACGACGTCGTGCAAATTCTGCTGTGTCTTGATACCTGAAAGAATTCAGAAAGACTTTGTGAAGTAGTATTTTAATTTCACGCTACCATCTCACAAAAATTTTGCAGGCTAGTAAGTAATTATAATTATTAGTTAGTTTAGATTAGCAAAACAACTTCCAGAAGTAAGGTTGCCGCGATTGTTTACAGGATAAGAATCAAGTTTAAGTTTTGTTGCTAATTTATACTTTCACCTGTCTTCAAATATGATAGGCATGATATGTGGGTCGCCATCCAGGGCGATGCAGTGCACCGGCAGCGGTGGCAGCAGCGCGAGGTACCGCGAGCGCCGCGCCACCTCGCCCACACTCTGGTACGACTGGTAGTTGCTGTCGTAGCAACCCGCCAGCGAGTGCCGCGGGTTGTCCAGCACGAAGAAGCATTCGGCGAAGCGCTTTATGCTGGAAAGAGAATTGTTGAATAAGTTATTAGGTCATTTGTAAGTTACCAGGTGTTCAACTGCTCAGTTTTTCTTTTTAAAAAGGTTTACAATGCGTGCCACGAAACATGAGACTTCAAGTAGTTTGCTACTTGTACTTGCGCAGTATATTATAATTGTCTGATTCTGATTATTCTGATTTATAGGTCTCTTTAGCGGTATGAGGTCTGAGACGGGAAGGGACCGGGCGTCATCGGGGCGGTGGAAAGAGCGCAGGAGGCGCGATACTGCGCTCATCAAGTCTCATCTTTCGTGGCACGCATTGTACGAAGGACGCATTGGACATTAGGTAGTCAGATAATGTTATAAACTGGATTTTGACCAGTTGAGATGGTGGCCTGGATGTCACAGGCGATAGGAACTTCTCTGTTAGGGAAGATCAGATGGTTAATAAATCATTGTTTGCTGCAATAGGAGAATGGAGATGGATATGGCTTGCAATGCAGGAAAGCCAACCACCACATACAGGGTCACAGAATGCGTTTGAGTTTGTTAGACATAAGTATCGATTACCCCAGCGCATGCCTGGGGCCCTAAGTGCTGTGGGAACAATGGCATTAAGTGGTGCTACTATTGTACACAAGCTGGTTGTTACCGTAGCGCGTGATGCCTGGCCGCAAGCGCATGATGCACATGAGGCCGGTCTGAGGTGTGATGCAGGAATGCTCGCCACCGCAGCGTCACTTCGGCACACAGTCGCGCGATGTCGTGTGCTGCACTCATCGCCCATTCCTCCTCCTCGCCGCATTCGGACTTCTGGAAGTTCTGTGGAAATTAATTTATAAAATTTTTGTGAAAATCTTTCTTGTACATACAACATTCGTTTTTGTTTACTCTAAACCCGAAAAGGGGTCATTGTACTTATCATTTTGAACAATTTTTTCTATGGACCAACCTTGAAATCCCAAAATAATAACAGCTGTTCAGTACATTTATCTACACCAAACTCGTCAAAATGTACTGAACAGCAGATTTTTTCGAATAATGAATAATGTAGGTAAGTAGGTAATTTTAGTGAATAATGTGAGTATTGAGGACGAAAGATTAAGAAATCAAAGAATTTTGACAAAAATTAATTACTTAATGATTTACTTTTTATTTCTTTAATGAAATAAGAACAATCTTATTACATTATCTCCCGTGCCATATAAAATAATAAAATTCTTGTTGCGTACAAATTTTATAAATGCAGCGCCTTTATAAAAAAAAAAAAAACTTTAGCTACCATTACTCACCTTGCCAAAGTCGCTAAGATCCTTTATTCTTTGCGCGACTTCTCCAACTACAGAATTCGACGAGGATTCCTCAGGAGTAAGCAGCACACCGGGAGAGCCACACATTGCTAGAGCACTCTGTAGCCCCTCCAGTGACCCTAGCAAGATTCCGCACACTTCGGCGTGGACTTGCCTGAAAAACAATAAATCATCACTTGTTTTATTTTACCTTTTTTTTTTTTTTTTTTTTATTAGTGTTCAAAAAAGTGCATCGCAGAGTTCAAAATTATTACTTTAAAAAACCACAGAAGCCTTTGATGGCTTATATTTATGTGGCTAGTGAGTTCGGAAATATATGTATAAGTAACTATCTAATTTATGAGACAACTTTAGACGGTAAGTAGGTACCTATATAAGTTTCACATTCGATTAATATTTTAAGTCTTAACTTATTATATAATACAAGAATAGCACAACTAAAGGTGGTAAGTGTAACAAACTAATAATATCACAATTAAAGAGGTAGTAAGTATTGTATCAAATTAAAGTACATATTCATAGTTTGTAATTTGCAGAAAATGCTTTTTTAATAAACATTTAGCTTTTTTAGGGTTACAGAGGTTACAAAGTACAAGCTTTTATTTCAATTTTACAGAGCGGCACAGAATTTTACATTATTTTTTAGTTTTTGAAAGTAGCGGTGGCCAAGTGGTAACGGCCCCGACTTACGAGTTCGCACGAGGTCGTAGGTTCGGATCCTGACAGGCGCTTTACTTTGTATAAATTATTTATATGCGTGTGGTGTGAGGGCCACTTTATTGAAACTCTTTGAAAATATGCTTAGGATTTAGTGAACATTCCCAAACAATTGTGAAAGTTGGAATCAGATTTTGTGAAAGTCAACTTTGCGAGATATGGACTGTAAAGTGGGGCCCTCAGTTCTCACATAGAGGATTGAGGGCCCGCCTGTACCTGACAAACTATGGACACTACAGATAAAGTCTTTATGCCAAAATCTAAGCTTATACCAAAAAAAAATTGTGAAAACAAGATATTATCGCAAAACACTGTCCTACTTGGTATATCTTCGTTCAAAATGGGCCCTCAATCCTCACACACGTAAAAGTTTATCACGCAAATACAATGAAACCATTAACTTATAGCTATTGTTTGTAATCCTATAAGATACTAAATAAATTGTGAAAATTTGTGAAAGCAAGAGCAGGTCACCATTTCTTGTTGTTTGAAAGTTATGACCTTGACAAAATCCGGGCCCTCAATCCTCCATTTATTTTGTTTTCCGTTTGAATACGCTTATCGTATGAAAGATTAGACAAATACAAAATAGTCTCTTTTTGTGAAAAAAATTGTGCAACAAATTCGATACTAGAAAACAATTAAAAGACCCTTTATTGTAAATAAAAATCGAGTTTTATTTTTGTTCCCTGAATTAGGAAATAGGGTGACCACGATACGGTATTTTACTCTATATGAGAAAAAATCTTAAAATATATTATTTAGATAGATTAGGCAAAAAGCAGTCGGAAAATATTAGTTTTAGTTCAATAACAATATAAATTTTAAAATTAAATTCAAAGTTTTCAGGTTTTTTTAATGTTTTCTCAAACCATGAAATAGTAGCCGTCATTTTATGACGTCATTCGGCTGTGTGAATTAAAAAAGTGTCAACTATTAATTGATCAGTGTATCTCTTAGAGCAGGTATAGCTTTCACTTTAAAATCAAAATCTTTTATCTTTATCTTTATCTTTCTAATCCAAAACTCCTCGATTTTATGTGAAAATGTTTGGAACATAATAATCCTTAAATAAAATTAAATATCAACATTCACTACTCCAAGATAATTACCCATACAACTATGTGTATTATAATATACAGGGTGGAATTTTGTAATGACACCTGGAAGGAAGTACTCTTAATAATGCAGATAGAAAATTTTACTCAAAACATTCCTTTATTTTTGAATAGAAAGCAAACTGCATTCAAAGATTTTCGAAATTTCTCTTCTCCCACAACCGGGAATCGAACCGGCTAAAATCTGAAACAATTATACCCTGTACTTTTATTGCATCGATCGTTAGGGTCAATTATAAGGATGAAATCTCTCTAACAAACATGATAAATTAAATGAAAGGAAAACCAGGAAATCTTAAATTAATTTAATTTTTTACAAAAATTGGTAAACTAACTAATTAGTTGCTCGAAATGGCCTCCATTCTCTTGGATACACAAATTTATTCTTTTAACGAATTCATTTCTAGTAACCTTTAATAAAGTGTTGTGGTGAATATTATAAATCGTATTCTGAACTTCAACTCTCAACTCGTTGTCATTGGCATAAGATTTCATGTAAATTTGATTTTTTACATATTCCCACAAAAAAAAATCTAATGGGGTGAGATCTGGCGATCTCGCAGGCCATCTGATTGTGCCGTTTGTACCAATCCAGGTATTAAAATGAAAGTATTGTCACCCTACCCTGCTACACACTTCAAAAATAGTTGATTTCGGTATCTATTAAGATTTTTAGTTTAATCGTTATTCTTATTAGTAACAAATAACATCAATTTGTTGCACAATTTTTTTCACAAAAAGAGACTATTTTGTATTTGTCTAATCTTTCATACGATAAGCGTATTCAAACGGAAAACAAAATAAATGGAGGATTGAGGGCCCGGATTTTGTCAAGGTCATAACTTTCAAACAACAAGAAATGGTGACCTGCTCTTGCTTTCACAAATTTTCACAATTTATTTAGTATCTTATAGGATTACAAACAATAGCTATAAGTTAATGGTTTCATTGTATTTGCGTGATAAACTTTTACGTGTGTGAGGATTGAGGGCCCATTTTGAACGAAGATATACCAAGTAGGACAGTGTTTTGCGATAATATCTTGTTTTCACAAATTTTTTTTGGTATAAGCTTAGATTTTGGCATAAAGACTTTATCTGTAGTGTCCATAGTTTGTCAGGTACAGGCGGGCCCTCAATCCTCTATGTGAGAACTGAGGGCCCCACTTTACAGTCCATATCTCGCAAAGTTGACTTTCACAAAATCTGATTCCAACTTTCACAATTGTTTGGGAATGTTCACTAAATCCTAAGCATATTTTCAAAGAGTTTCAATAAAGTGGCCCTCACACCACACGCATACAATTATTTCATCACCACTGCTCTTAACAGTGAAGGAAAACATAGTTAGGAAACCAGCATGTCCTCGAACCAAAAAAAATCGTCGATGACATAGACATCAACCAACTCGCACTGGACCCGCGTGGTGGATTGCAGCCCACTCCCTCTCACAGAGAGGAGGCCTGCGTCCCAGAAGTGGGTTCGTAATAGGCTGATTACGCTGTGCTACACAATTTTACGAATACAGGGAGTAAGTAACAAGTGTATTATTTAAAAAAAAAAAAATTTTTTAAACAAGCTGTTATTAGTCTGGATATCATCTAGGACCAGAGTCCTTGTCAAGACGAATCAAACGAGCCCAAACTCGATAGGGTTGCGTCGTTTTATTACTGAGTTCCCATGGCCACCATCCAGCTTCATCATCAGATCAGCTCCATGTTATAATAATATTACATTGTCATAGGCATGTCAAATTTCAGCTCAATCGGAAATCAGCAAGTGGGTCAGATTACAGACAGACACCGGGACAGGTAAATAAAGTCATCATCTACGCATTCTGTACATCTAAACTAAGTGCTGGGAAACGAATTTTATTTTTGGTGTAAAAATTCACTTTTTAAGTACGGTATTGCGCATTGTAACGCACACATTGTGCTTTTGGGTGCAAGCAACCGTACAGGGGTCGTGAGAGTATTTATTATTTATTTTAAAGTTAAGTTATAATAATTTACACCTTGTTTTCGTAAAAAAAAAAGTCAAATGAATATCTCCGTAAACAGAACAAACCAATCGCGATCTGAACTGAGTGCGCCTTCAACATCACCAATTTTTATTAGGTACCTAATGCTTTAGGCGAAAATGATCTTTACGCATACGCAATAACTTGTAAAGTCATAAAACCAAATACATTCGTAAAATTGAAATGAATGAATGCGCTACATCTAAGTTGTGTCGTACTGTATGGTTCATTATATCACAATGACAGATCACGTGACTCTCGGCTTACAACCGTTATTATAAAGCCCACATAACTAAGAGCTAGTTTCAAAGCATTATCTGTTTTTAATGCACTGTCTACATACTTGTAGACAAATTATCAGCTGATTAGTCCGGAGTAGGTATAAGTAGGTGAAACAGTAATGAAGACAAAAATAACTATGATTAGTGTCCATATCCATACTATACATATTATTATTTGTATAAGTATGTTTATGTTTTTGTATATTTGTTTGTAAACGAGGCAAAAGTAGTATGTAAGGATCGTAGCAGGCGGCGTTCTGTAGTTACTGCCTACACCCATGGGAAGAAGTCGTGAGTTTATGGATGTATGTATGTATTAATATTTGTGGTTTTGGGCTTCTTACCTAGCATGCGCAATCTTGCTAGAATTGCCACCAGAGCATTTGCCGGTGGATCCGAAGAGTACATTCTCGAAGCTTCCCGAAGTATTGAAGGAACCAGCACTCTTCATCAATTTGCCCCATTGTTTACTTGAGCGTGGAGTACTGAAATACATAATAAAAGAACACCTAGTGAGATGAATTCATGATTTCAGGGTCAATTGTGTATTCACCCGCTTAGATACAGCCGTTTACTGCTATTTACAACTTGCTCGTTTTGTGAAAAATGTGGGCATAGAAATAATTCGCTTCTTAGAATTTTTTATGTAACTTATACTTCTTAAAGCAAAGGTGGTTGCGCCAGGGAGCATGACGTTATAAAAGTACCTATACAAGTTTATTATTATATTATATGGTACAACACAGACTACCTATGGGAATGTGGTCTCTCCTTCTGCCTATAATCCATCGAAAGGTTGTCTTTAAAATATCGTTTTTAGCGATACGAACGCCTTTTGTGTCACCCTATGTAAAATTTTTACATTTATATCGGTAATTTATATGGTATACTAATAAAGAGCAGAGGTACTCTATTCTATTCTATAGCGTCAGTAAGTCTAGCTTTCTAGGACACCAAGACGTACCAAAGTACCAAGTGTATTCGAGGCCCTTATTGAAAAGAAACAGTTCAAGGACTCACCAGCTTTGCACATAATGCATGATACTTTTCCTTGAGTGGCGGACAGACATGTAAGAATTCAATTGTATTAGGAAATAGGACCTTTGTAAAAGAATAATTACAAGTCCTACTCTTCGAGTAAATGTTTAAAGAATAAAGAAATGTGGGCAAACAGACCATACCTAACAGTGATTAATTTTATATTCTCGAGTATATTTATCTCATGAAGCGACGCGCACTTTTATATGTCCACTTTAATGCCCTCATGAGCAAATCACCAGATTCTCAACTCACCAGATTCTCAACTAACCAGATTCGCAACTCACCAGATTCGCAACTCATCAGCTATTGTACTATCCAACACATAAATTATATGTAACTTTCAAATAAATTATTACGACTATTTTGCTGACAGACAAAACCTCATTACATAAACTGATAAAATCGATTCAAATGCCTATGAGGTCGGAATAAATAGGTGATAGACAACCTCATTTCATAAACATGTTTTTTTTTTTAGCAACTGCTTAATTTACATCATAATCATTTTGATGCACCCAGGAGAATAATATACGAAAAATATTGTTAATGCACCTAGGCGAATATTAACCCAGGTGAACTGCCTACATTAAGAATTCGGTGTTATTTTGATTTTGTTTCGATTTACTTACTTATACTTTTTTTTTATTTGTTTTGTTGACTATAGTTACCTATTCTGTTATTTTTTTGTGATTTTGTGTTTCATTGTACATCTGGTGAGATGCGAATCTGGTGAGTTGCGAATCTGGTGACTTGCGAATCTGGTGAGTTGAAAATCTGGTGAGTTGCTCGTAAAGTGTTTGTGCATGAAAACGAGTAGCGTTAGCACTTACCACTCACGCACACGCACACACTACCGACTTCGCCATTGTCTCGGACGGTACCGAGAGCTCCTGCAGCTTAGCATGACCGCCATAGAAACGGATATTGTCGATGGAAGAATAGACAAAATGGAAGATAGTAGAAATATTTGTACGCATTCTACGCGTCTAAGCATGGCAATGTGTAGTTTTGTTTATTCTTCCGTCGACAAAACGTCGTCATGCTAAGCGTGCTGCACTTACACACACATTCACAACGTGTTTGTACACTTGGTAAGCACAAGTAAAGCGCGTGTCGCTTCGTGAGATTAAAATACTGTAAGTACTTGCATAGTTTTTTTTTGTTGTTTTTTTATACATAAGTGATGTAACACATACCTTTATGTTTGCATGCTATACAATGTATCTTTAGCAAAACATATAAGCACTAATTTCAATGTAATACCTGTAATACCATGTTACCTATAATGCAAGTAAAATGAATTTGAATTTTTCATGTTACCTCCTACGAAAAAAACATATTGCTGGGTTAGGAAAAAACATGTTGCAAAAAAAACAATGATGATTGATAAATTAATGATACCTCTCAAGTTAAGTACTTACAGAAAATATATTACGGTGGTTTTAAAAAACAAAGTCGAATAAAGTTAAATCTTTAAAAGGTGTTAACTTCGATAAGTTAGTATCAGTACAATATTTTACTGTCGAAGAAGTTCAATGTTGTTCACACTGATATTATCAAGACAATCGCAATTTATAGCCCTTGGTTAAGTTTCAGTACTTAATTGATGATTTATCATGTAGTTGATGACATTAATTAATACTTATGAGATAATGATCGGAAACATGAGAATCCAGATTCATACGCCCCACGCGTATTGTTAATTTGTTGCTTTTACATAAACGGATGTCATAAATACCTACATTTTCAATTATTCATTTACGAAATGCGTTTTAAAAGCTGACTGAATACACCTGAATATTTGTATAAGATTTCCGGAATGACTAGGTAATGATGCAAGCTAAATACGTTACGATTAGCTGTATATGCAGGACCTACAAACTTCAGGTATACAGGGTGACTTTGAATACAACGGGGGTGTTCTTTCTACCAATAAATATGAACAACTTTTACAAAGGGAACGATTTCAATTCGCAAAAAAAATTTCGACCTCTTAAAGAATGGTCCAATCGGGTCATCATCATTCTTATTTCCTTATCCCAATTTATTTGGGGTCGACGCAACATGTCCGTTTCTTCCACAATAGTTAATTAGTCGTCATCTCGGTAGTCCCTTTCTAGCATTCTAGCCATACATCTTTCACACAGTCCATCCATCGTTTCTTTGGTCTTCCCCTACTCTTAAGTAAGTACCTTTATAATTATGGGAAGATCGATTTTTTTTGCGAAATCGAAATCGTTCCCATCGTAGAATTTGTTCATATTGATGGGTAGAACACCCCTTGTTTTCAAATTCAATCATAACGTCTGTATTTTCCGAAGGGGTAAAGAGTTGTATAGTAAACACTACGTTTCACCAGCTATTATGAACCGTAGAAACAAACTTAAAAAAAAAAAAAAACTCCTCAATACTTACTTGATGTAAGGCTGATGTAAAGCAACTAGGCTTGCATGTATGGTGATGGAGACTGATGACAGGTGGAAGTAGTCGAATAGAACGGGCAGGTGGTAGTGGAGGCCTTGGGAGGGCTGGAAGTGCAGTTTGAGGACCCGACAGGACATCGGGGCCAGGGTGCTAGACTGTGCACCCTCACTGCACCACAGCTCCACGCCGAGGCTCCACTCTGCTCGTTCCAGAGACTCCTTGAGGTTCCGGCTATCCACTAGACAAACAGTAACAGATTAAACTGAGCGTTCAATATGTTTGTAAACGCCAGTAGGCACTGCGCATCGCATTGAGTTTGCATAAAAATGGTTACCGAAGCAGTTGCGCGGAGCAATTTAGTGGATGTGGATCCCTAGCTTTACGAACAGTCTTGGCAAACAATCAGTTCATAGTTTCAGAGTGAACTTCTATTAAAAGAAAGTAACGAGTTCCAAATGCTTGTCATTGCGAAATGTGGAACAGTTCAATTTTCTCTCCCAAAAGTAACTAAGTGATGTGTTTTTAATTTAAGTAGTTACTTTCAAATCCCTAGAGCATCGCGTGATACCACATAGGGTCATGTCAATGTGTGCTCGAATGACAACCGAACCCCATAGGCTCACAACTGCTGTAAGCCCGCGGTCGCCATTGGATGATGGTATTTTACATTTATGTATATAAGGTGTATCTATTCATACACGAGATCTCTTAAGGGGTCATTGTATTCATCATTATGAACAACTTTTACTATATTATCAAACCTAAAATCGCGAAAAAATAATCAACTGCTCCCTACATTTTGACGAGTTTGATATAGATAAATGTAAGTACTGAACAACTGATTTGTTTTTCGCGATTTCAGGGTTTGGTTACATAGTAAAAGTTATAAGTTTTTAAACTGTCTTGGTAAAATAGTAAAAAGTTACTCATACAATGATTGATGAATTTCGTGTATGAATAGATATCTATATATATAAAAAAGAATCCCTATTTCCCTTGGTCATCGCATCACGCTTGAACGGATGGAACAATTTCGCTAATTCTATTTTTGTTGTGTTTATTATTGTCAGGAGAAAGTTTTTACGTAGAGAAAAATTGGAAAAGTTGCCGGGAAAATTGGAAAATTCGGGAAAACTGAAAGTGGATTTTCTATGAGAATTTTGAGTTATTGAAATTGGAACAGGGCAACGTTTGTCGGGTCGGCTAGTACCTTATAATTATATGATATAGTTTATATACATATTCAGTAAAGTTTTTTCTTAACATCCAAAGCACAATGGTATAAGGTAAGATTATTGTAGCCTAATTTAGACACAGGGTCTACGTGGTGACGTAGTACATTATCCTCTTCCTTGGTATAATCCGATGATGCGGAAGAGAAAGGATTCACATGGTCATTGGGAGTTCATGACTACGCTACTGTGAGGGTCTTGACCCTTGACCTTTGTGTCTTGACCAGGCGAAGCCATTATTGATGGTAGAAATTGGTGACCACAAACAAAACAAATGGGATGACCCCTGAAATAGGTACTATAAATGACCTATAATGTTTTAGAAGATCGCAGGGTTATAGCCATTCCGTCGCTGAGGCTAGTCATAAAAACATATTCGTTGCTTTCTTACCTAAGAGATGAGCTCTAAAATGCACGATATCCCGTAACGTGACCTCCTCGTTACGGTACATGATCTGGAAGGCCCGGGACGCGGCCAGGCCTCCGATGAGCGACGCGTTGGCAGCCGGGCGGCCTGTTCGCGCAGCCCCGTTGCCGCTCGACACGGAGGCCTCGATGTGCACCGGGACCTTCGGCGACACACGGAGGCCCACGCGCACTTGGTAAAGTCTGTGAAGAAATTAAAAAAACCTGTTCAATTGGGTGACGTTTACAGCAGACTCGTAGTTGCCGGTGATTTTGTTCGCTTAGAGATAGACACTTTAATCCCCGTAAAATCTCTTCAGTGATTAAGTTTCGAGAAGTCCTTTCTACTAAGTAAAGGACTTTGGTTTTTGGACTTTATAGAGGTCTATTCTCTCTCAAGATGTCAATATTAAGCACTATAGCGACCCATTCCAGCTTCGCACGGGTAGCCCGATCGCTACCAAACTTCACAGGATCACCCGCTGGGCTAAACTGAAGATTACCTGAAAATTTCATCAAAATCTCTCCAGCCGTTTTGAAGGAACATACATACACACATCGATTTTTATGGTATAGATTAGTTTTTTTACGTAAGATGTAAATATAAAGTGTATTATTAAGCATTAGTATAATAGAGGAAGTTGTAAAAATTCTCGTCTCGTATGTCTATGTAGTATCACTATCATACCATGGATATTAAATTATTCCGCAGTGTTCCAGTTTATAGGATTTTCCATTCCCAGTCCAAGACCCAGATGCAGACCCAAAACAAGATGGAAAGCTGTAGTGCTGAAGGACATGAAAGAGTGTCAGGTGGAAGACGATGTCGAGGATAGAGCGTACATACTCGTATTGTTACGAGCTGGGGTTCGGGATAAATAAATGTAAGTATGCCAGTTTACACCAAAAACACACTCAGCCTTATTACAAAACGAGGTTTTTCTTCTGTCATGGTTTAAACCATCGAGCCAGTTTTTGTAATAAGAACCTAGCTCTGTGAGAGAAATACAGTTCTATAAACAAAACTGACAATTTAGTCAGGTACTAAGTTGTCAGTTTTGTAAAACTCCTTGTTTTGTAATAAGACGGACTATAGTTAAATAATCACAAATACAGTACTCAGAATCTATAAGCATCACTTGTAGCTCACTGTTAGAAGTGAGCTACAAGTGATGCTTATGGGTTCTGAGATGTTTTGGAAGCTTGGAGCCGGTTATCACTTTCCATCAAGTATACCGGCTGTCTCTGTATTATACAGGGTTACTAGTAATTCAATGTATTCCTTCCAGGACGTCCAAGTAGGGTTAAAACGCAACAAATTAAGCTACCAAATGTTCTACCGAAATTCAATAGTTTTTGAGTTAGTCAGATTTTTAGTTTTTTATGAAAAATACAATTCAAAAATGATTTACGGATCGACTTTAATGGAATTTAAGTTATTAAAATAGTTGATGCCGTAGCAGCTGCATCTTTGTTATTAAATTCAAAGTTGAAAAATGCTTAAAACTTTGGCAAAATTAAACATTTTATTTTTCGTACTTAATTTATATTTTTCTTACACAAAAAATAGTCCGGTCAATTTAGACATCCGAGGATACATAAATTCGCACCCAGCCGAAAGTTAGTAGTATTGTACAAAACACCATAATAAATGAAATCTAAAAAGTCCTCATCGATCCGATACCTGGAAAAAAAAATACTCGGGGTCAAAGGTCACAAAAACCGGTTTTTCGCGATTTTCAGCAAAACAGTAAGTTTTATCATAAAATTAGTTCAGACAAAAATTGTCGATCAGATTTTCTTCAAAAATTCAGAATTATCTTAAAAAAATGCTTCAGCACTTTTTTTCTTAAGGCGAAAGCGCCAGGGTAGCCCGCGAAATTCAAATTTTCTTACGTTTTTTGCAATTTGTAGGTCAGTGTGAGCTTGTATGTTGATTAAAATATGGTTCGCGGCCGTAGCTAATATGGCTTTACAGAATTATAATCATTAGAATCAGCGATACAACTCCATAAGTTAGCATTTATCTCAAATCTAGCGATTTCATGAAATCATGAGGTTTGAGGTAAATGCTAAGTTATGGGGTTGTATTGCTGATTCTAATGATTATAATTCTGTAAAGCGATATTAGCTACGGCCGCGAATCATATTTTAATCAACATACAAGCTCACACTGACCGACAAATTGCAAAAAACGTAAGGAATTTTGAATTTCGCGGGCTACCCTGGCGCATCAACCTTAAGAGCCACTGTTTCTGATCTAATGATTAAAAAAGTTGGAAGAGTTGTAATGGTAAATATGATAAGATAAGATAACTAAGATAAGTTTCGATATGCAGGTTTCGTTAAAAATATACTCGAAATAAAAAACAAGTGCAATTAGCTTGTCTTCCTCCAACCTCAGCGGCTGCTCATCAACATCTTTTTCGGGTATTTTACTAAGTTCAAGTGTGGCTTGGTTATGAGCTAGACTGGGGTTGGAAGTTGGTCGACAATACATTAGAACCAGTTCAAACTTTACTCCTACCTGCGCCGGAAAAACTGCTAAACACAATTTTTTGCAACTGTAAAAAGAGATGTAGTGATAAATGTGGTCGCAAAAAAGTTGGACTGTTTTGTTCTCTAGCATGTACAAATTGTCAAGGCCGGTCGTGCTCCAATGTTGAATCACCAACAGTTGAGCATTCGTTTGATACCAACGAAGAGACATGCGATGTATCACTATTGAGGCAATTTACTTGCACCCAGGATGGAGAAGAAGAATAAGGAGAAGAAGAAGAAGAGGAAGCAGAAGTATTAGACAATTATGAATCAGAAGAATAAATTTCCCTATTTTTTTAATTTACACCGCTTTTATCATTTCAACCCTTGCCATTTTTTTTATTATTATTCAATAGTTTCAAAATAAACAGAATCACAACAGATCCGTGGAATAGGACTACCGGGGAAACCACGTTAAAAAAAACGCGCTATGTACACTACTTCAAAGGTGCGTGGAAACGAACGAAACTTTTTGAATGGTTAAATCTCAGAAACGGTGGCTCTTAAGAAAAAAGTATCTAGACATTTATTAAGATAAATAGCTGATCGACAATTTTTGTCTGAAATAATTTTATGATAAAACTTAACATTTTGCTGAAAATCGCGAAAAACCCGTTTTTGTGACCTTTGACCACGAGTAATTTTTTTTCCAGGTATCGGATCGATGAGGACTTTTTAGATTTCATTTATGATGTTTTGAACAATCCTACCAACTTTCAGCTGGGTGCGAATTTATGTAACTTCACTCCTATTTTTTGGTCTAATTTGACCGGACTGAATTACAAAAAGAAAAATAACCTACAACGACGTCCTACAAGGAATACGTCGTGTCGAATTACAAGTACTTAACCCTGTATAGAACATAATGCTACCGTATTTTTTCCAGAGCTTTACCTCCTCGGGCCTCCAAAGGTAGCCGAGCTCATTATGCTTCATTACGGTCATTTCACAGAAAGGTAGTAGTTAACTTTACGGCGGTTTTTAGTAGCTTGACTTATGGCTTGCTTGACCTTTCAGGGGACTCTAAGGACCTAAAGCGCGGTCACTGTCGGACAGCATAGAAAAGAAAGAGAAGCGCGATGACACATCGCTGGTAATTTATTGCAAAATATGTAGCAACTAGCTTTTAATCGGGCTTCACTCACGTTAATTTAGAATTTGACAATCAATCGGGTTGTACTCGTAGGTACTTTCTGCTTGTAATAATATAAAATTCAATCATGATTCGAAAGACACGTGGTGCCATCTATTCTCATAGTAACGATATTGCTGTTTTCCTCGGGAACAGTACTTTTTTTCGGGATTATAGGTACCCTATGTCCGTTTCTGTACACCTGACAACGTATATATGCAAAATTTCAGGATGATCGGTTCAGCGAAAAGAAAACAAACAAATAAACAAACTTACTTTCGCATATAAAATTATTTAGGATTAGGATGTTGCACTTACATACCATATAATATCTTGATATTTTTATCATTTAAATATTCGGTTATATTCCTAGACCTAGCATTTTCAAATTAAAAATTGTTTTAGTTTTTTGAAGTCAAATAGTAGATTATTTTATTAACCAAGGGGATAAAGCAGTGTCTTCTGTCGCGGGTGACGATTTAAATCGCGAGCGTAACGAAGGACTCGAGGATTACTCCCGAGCGTAGCGAGGGTGTTAAAAACTTAAATCACGAGCGAAGCGAGGGATTTAAGACGAGTCCTGAGTGTAGCGAGGGATTTAAGTTCACCCAAGACTAAGACAGCTTTATCACCGAGGAAAATACCCTACTTTTCGTACCATTTGCGAAAAAATTAACACAATAATAATATGAGATAAGCATTTATTAAAAATAATGACAATTAAAAGTTAACTTAACGTTTATGTATTTGAAGAAAACAAAAACGCGGCAAATTCCTAGACTAATATTTTTATGTCGGAAAAGCAAAGGCATCAAGCTCATACGGCCACGTCGGTTTTCGTAATTTTATTTAATAATCATAACTGCATAATAAATGCGTATTCCTTTTTCAAAAAGATGTATAATGCTTTATATACAAGCTCAATGGTGTAAACACAGATGTAGTTCAGTATAAATTTCGGTAAGTATTCCAAATTTAAATCACGCCCGGAGAGGTGGCTAAGTAATAACAGCCGCACGGGTCGATCCATGAGGTTAAGCTACGCTTGCCGGGGTTGGTCAGTGGATGGGTGACCATCTTTACATACCGAGACTCCTCCGTGCCTCGGAAAGCACGTTAAGCCGTTGGTCCCGGCTGTCATTCGTGGATCTTTGACAGTCGTTACGGGTCGTCAGAAGCCCGAAAGTCTGACAACCAGTCTTACCAAGGGGTATCGTATTACCCAGTTACTGGGTTGTGGAGGTCAGACAGGCAGTCGCTCCATGTAAAATACTGGTATTCAGCTGCATCCGGTTAGACTGGAAGCCGACCCCAACTTAGTTGGGAAAAGGCTAGGCAGATTGATTCCAAATTTAAATCACATTCTCCTCCTAGAGGATGAATGAATTTCAGTATTTCAGTACAATTTTCTTTCCCTGTTTTTAACAGATTAAAAATGACTATTGTTATGTTCGCTTTTTGTGGCATAGAATGTCACTTTTTTGAGTAAGTGGTACGAAAACTTCTTTCTTTAGGCGCGTTGAATGATTTTTTGTAGGGGGAAATCTTACGGGTTCGTGTCATCGACTCACCGCCTCACCGCAACACCTCGACTCCACGAAATGCTAATGCATATCTAGTTTTTCTTCCATGGCATTCCCCATGACTGCCAATTTTTAAAATAAATTTGTTTCTCTATCTAACCCTACGGAGATTACAGGCGCGAATGTTAGGGTTGCCAGATTTAGGGCCAGTTCCACTCTACCGGGTAAAATAAAAATATGAAGGAATTTGTATGAATATAATTCGATTGTGACCAACCAATTAATGTCCAAAAAATGCTCGACTGGCTGTTCACAACGGTGTGCTGGTGCCTACGCTTGTGTATGGAAGTGCATGTTGGGTGTGGCAAAAGAAGCATGAAAGTAGAATAAATGCTGTGGAAATGCGTTCCTTGCGAAGCATGTGTGGTGTGACTATGATTGATAGGCTGAGGGATGATGTGATAAGGCAACGGTGCGGTGTAAAAGAAGATGTAGCGGCACAAATTGAAAAGAGTATGCTTAGATGGTTTGGTCATGTTGAGAGTATGAATGAAAGGCGACTAACAATAGTACATTTTGATACAAGTGGAGAACGTTTGTTATTGCGTTCGAGGCGGAATTAACACCCGACCCGTATGCGAGGTTGTTTTTGAGCCGAGAACTGCAATAACAAATGTCCACGAGTATCAAACGACGTTTTTCAATACACTTTTGAAGAAATAAAATAAAATAACGGAAAATATTTTTGTCATGAATTACTATGAAACTATGATTTAAATTTTCTTTTTTTTCCGCGCTTTGCTTTTGCCAGGTTGAAGGAGAAGCAAAGGTATAAAGCCGATAAACAGCCTAATATGAAAAATAGAAAATTCAAATATTTTTGAGTTTAGAACACAAATAAATGTTAATTTGTTCATAAACGTTTCTTTTATTATAATAATCATAGTTTTTGATGATATTCAATACAAAAAAAAACTTGAGAGGTGTCAAGGGACACCTGGATGGAACGAAGTTCCTTTCGATTAATTAGTGAAGGAATTGTAACAAAATTTTATTTTTATACTTATCATCATCATCATCATCATCATCATCATCATCACCACCACCATCATCATCATCATCATCATCATCATCATCACCATCATCATCATCATCATCATCATCATCATCATCATCATCATCATCACCATCATCATCATCATCATCATCATCATCATCACCATCATCATCATCATCATCATCATCATCATCATCATCATCATCATCATCGCGACACCACACTGTTCAATGCGAAATAGAAATGAAAATATCTGGCTTGCTTTCTATAAGAGAGAGAGAGAGAGAGAGAGACAGACAGAGAAACATGCGCACGCCGCACGGCTTACAATAGCTACCTATATCAAAAAGTGTCGTGACAACTTTTCGTGAGACTTTATTCCGTCTAGCCCCCTTTCACAACGCGCGATAAGGAACTTCGTTCCAAAAAATATTGACGCCGTAACGACGCATTTTCTTTGCCGAGATTAAAAAAAACAATCACCTCCGAATAGAGAGTTGTGAATAGAGGCATTGAACCAATTTGGACTAAGTATAGGTATAAGTTATCTGTGGCAATTTTTATTCCCGCACACGTGCGGGAAAATAAAAAATCGCACGCGTGTGAAATACATTGCATTGTGAACCTAATAGTAGTGCGATATGAACTAGTTTTCGAGGAAGTGTATTGAAAAAGGTATTTACAAGGCAGATGTGAGTGGAAACGCAGGGACTCCGGACGCCCTAGGAAGACATAATATTTAACTATATTATTGTGACCCTATTGGTGATATTCTTCAGAAAGGTCAGGTGCATAGTACTCGTAACCGGCGTGCGTGTGTGACCAGAGGCCTTAGTGCGAGTTTATAAACTTACTCGATCGCGTTTACGTTAACGTTGACGTACGTCAATTTCTATGAAATAATTGGGTTTCCCATTACAGTCACCAGATGACGCTTATTTAGTTTCAGTACAAATTGACGTTTACGTTAACGTGATCGAGTAAGTATGAAAACTCACACTAAGCACACAGATGGCCAATTCTCGTACCTAAAAACGTTCACAATCTCATGGCAGCGTCAATCAAATGTCAAAAATGTAGGTAAACGCTATACAATTTTTGACAGATTGAGACTGAGATGAGATTGCGAACGTTGTTAAAAATACGAGAATTGCCCCTCTGATGTATGAACGTAAATGAGGCAAAAGCAGTATGTAAGGATCGTAGCAGGTGGCGTTCTGTTGTTTCTGCCTACCCCCGTGGGAAGAAGGCGTAAGGTTATTCATGTATGTATGTTGTATGAATGGAACTGCTAGAACCTACTCAATACCAACGAGTAGAAGGAAGTAGAAAGAAGTCACACGGTAGACTTGTGAGTTATACAACTTCAAATTCTATAACATAAACAGCTTACTTCTCACCCCAATTTACATTTCTGAATTCAGCATAAATAAAGGCTTACATTTTCGCTACTAGCTGCAGTTATTCCGAAGTATTTTGCCCATACACAATACGGGTATCATGTCAGAAAATGTGAATAGGAAAACAAAGAGAAGAGTGGTTACTAGCTCTGCGAGGCTGCAATCTGCCTAAGTAGTTCTGACTACACAGTAAACTTCACCGTATGTTGTAGCGACCGTTATACGTAAGTACTGAAAATTTACTTGTAATAAACTGTACCTAGTTGGTAGCGCAGTGTAGTAAAATCTTCTATTTAGGTATCTAATCCTAACTAATATTTTAAATGCGAAAGTAAGTTTGCAAAACGTATATGCAAAATTTCAAGATGATCGGTACACGATCATATTGAAATTTTGCATATAGTTACGTTGTCAAGTGTACAGAAACGGACATAGAGTACAGTCAGCGTCAAAAATATCGGGACTAACAGACTGTTCAAAATGATCTCAACAACTAAGAACATTAAACTCTATCTCAATTGAATAAAGTTCTTGTCAGAATGACAGTTGTCGTGTACTGTCTTCATTCTGAAACATTCCTTCTGTCATTGAGTTAATATTTCATTTTCATAGTTGTTTTGATCATTTTGAACAGTGTGTTCGTACCGATATTTTTACTAATATGCAAAATTTCGAAGCATTCCCGTTTGAGCACCTATTTTTTGAGCACCGATTTTTTGAGTACCCAAGGTATTCCCATCTGAGCACCAATCAATATTTTAACGTGGTGCTCAAACGGGAACAACAACAATATTCAACTTTATTCCCTTTTGAGCAGCTACGATGCGGTAGTTTCTACTGATGGGTGTTTAATAAAACATATTGATACAAATTGGCAGTACTTTTGAACACCATGGGATACCTCTAGGGTATTGATATTGACCTCAGAGTCATTGACCTTGAGGTCAAGGTCAAAATTCCATAAGTCAAGATCCGGGATTCTCCTAAGGTCACTGACCTTGACCTCAGGATCATTGACGTTGAGGTCAAGGTCAAAATTAAAAGTAAACCTAACCTCGGGTTGCCCTTTGCTCGACATGGCGACGATGTAACAGAGAGCGAAGGACACCCCGAGGTTAGGTTACTTTAAACCTTTTACACCAACCGCGAAATACCAACCGCGAATTGACCCAACAGCGAATTGGACTTTCAGAATTATGGCTTTGACCTCAAGGTCAATGACCGTGAGGTCAAAGTCAGTGACCTTAGGAAAATCACGGATCTTGACTTTATAACCCTTTGATCTGGAATCATGAAATGGTCTCATAGCACAAGTAAAGGGAAAAGTCCGAAAATCGTTTATTTGTGGCTACTTTTAACAGAGAAAATTTTTTTTTTTGCGATTACAAACTTTTCATCCCAATACGAAACCCTTCATTGTACGTGGTCCAACACGAACTTAGCCGTTATTTTTTTATTTATATAAAAGCAAAATCTGTTAGTTAAGTTAACATCTTTGTAAAAATTGTTACCTATTACTCTGTATCATTGTAGTTACTTACAAAGAAAGAAAAATTTATTTATTTATTTAATTGACTAACTTGTACAAATACTGCACATACAAGTTATAGGTCATATACAGGTACAGATATAAATTAAAGCACTATTATAAAATACATTTTAAACAAGATAAAACACAACAGAAAGCTACAGAACACAAAATTAATACACATACAAAAACATATATAATATTTACGACGAGATAGTTGAAACTTAATGATCCGTTACTCGATATAGGAACCAACAATAGTGTAAGTTAACCTTTCACCTTTAGTGACTCCCATGACTATGTTTGCCAAATTGTTGATATTTTTTCGCACACGACCAACACAATTCGTCTAGTCGCTTCTAACTTTTTCCTACACAATGTTCCACAAAGTCGGGTACTTTTTACACCCCAATTCATTTACACCTGTCGCGTTGGTCTCGACCCGAATCAATTTACACCGCAGTGGTAGCTATGTCGTCACTCACCCTCCTCTGTACGACGACAATTAAAAGGGGGAATAAATTGTTGTATGTATTTGCGAAAAAGTTCGCAAATACATACAACAATTTATTCCCCCTTTAGCATAACTAAATATACTCGTATGCGCCAATTATTCCAAGTTTTGTAAATGAATATAACGAACAAATTCAAAATCAAGATGACAGGAATTAACGTGACGATAATATCGCACACCTAGATCTAAACTGAGACAACTCAAAAAAGGTCATTTTTCAGGAGACGATAAAAACGTAAGTATATCTGCATTTTTTGTTAGGGAAGTTATACAATTTAATTTGATTCTAGATAATAAATAGCTTGTAAAATGTCACTGTATACAAACTGGGGCTAAAATTCAATCATTTTTATCGATACTCACTGTTTTTCAAACATACCTAACTCAAAAACGATTTTTGAGTTGTCTTAGTTTAGATCTAGGTGTGCGATATGATAAATGATAGAAAAAGGACATCAATGAAAACATTACAACAACACAAACAAGCAATTGCTTTGCTGTAATGCTATGCTGAATGCTATGCTGCTACACCAGTCTGAAATTGTCCCCATAGACAGAGAACGGATTGAGCATCCCGTTATCAGTTGTGCAGTGATTAAAGACCGAAAAGTACGAAAGAGGCATAGCGAATTTGCGGCCAGGATACCAGTCAAGTCTGCTATTACAATAGTGTCAGAATGGTCTATCATTGATTTCATTATTTTTGATTTTGACAAGTTTGGTAATCTACTAATATAATGGCGTCAGAATGGCGTCATTATGACTTTCCAATGGTCAAGCACTGACACTCCATTGTATGAAATTATGAATTTAGCAGATTACGAACTTTTAGCAAAATGACAATGCAGTGACAATGGGATTTGTAGGAATGTAAAAAATAGCAGACTTGGGGCCCTGGACTTTTAGGGTGAATTCGACCAAACATACTATAGTAGTCTTTGGACCAAACTTTTATACCCAGTAGTCTTCGCCTTCAAATAAGTTTTGAATTTTTTACAGTTTCTTCATACAAAAAGTCATCAGTCATCAATTTTATTCCACGGATAAAATATATCCGAATTAGCCTTTAATCGTATTCAGTAACTTGACAGTTGAAGGGATAAGTTCCTGACAGTAAAAGGAAATGAGGTGAAAAAAGAATTAGATCGAAACTACTTTGATGTGGTTATAGTTTTAATTTTAAACGATAAGTACTTAATTCAAAAACGAAAATTATTTTGCTTCGAACTGTCAAGTACGAATATGGCCTAATTTTTCATTCGAATCAAGAACTTTTATCTATGGAATAAATATGGCGGTTTGACAATTTTTGTATAGAAAATATGACAAACTGCCATATTTATTCTTCAGATAAAAGTTATCTGACTATTGAAAAATTAACACTAGAAGTCGCAGCCTTAGAAGTCGCAAGTATGTTTGGCTCTTTAGCAGTCAGTACTACAAGTATTGGCCGCATGGTCGCTTTGTCTCTTTCTACAGAGTGGTCACTTTTGTGAGCGAATGTGAGACTATCGCTCGGTCCAATTCTCTATGTCTATGATTGCCCCAATGGAAGGCAAAGGCCGAAAGGCAAAGACCTCATTGAAGAGCAAAGAGATTAATCACCAGACAACTTCAGACCTATGGTCTAGGTTACCTCACTATGTTATAGGTATTCGTTTACCGTCAATAACCAATATGAAGGGAAACAAGTAAGCAATACCAAGAAAACGAATAAAGTATTCATCGATAATATCAATACATAATGCAGTTGACCGACTTCTGACGAATGATTGATGAATGATGACTAAGTAGTTATGTAGAATGATGTTTTCTGAAACTCGAGACTCGTATAATCGTTAATCCTATTTTAAAATGGCAAAGAAAAAGCCAGGGTTACTCATGATTTTAATTTTAATATAATGTTCGAAATTGACTTTAAAATGTAGAACTACTGCTGAAATGGATTTTTCATGTGCAAAAGATTTTCCGTCATTTAAAGATACAGAAATAAAGAATGAAGAAAGAAAAATATACACGTTTACTTGCGGTAAAACATAAAGCATAGAAAAACGACAAAAAGGAATACAACTAACGATTCATTTAGAAAGTTTTGAAAAGTATTTGATCTCTTTAATAAGTAACCATCAAAATGTCATACTTTTATTAAATATAGTGGTGATGTTAATACAACACTCAAAGCACGTTGCTCAGTAATTAGCTGTAAAAGAGAAAATTGAGTTTATTAGGTTATGCACTTTGTAGCATGAAATATGAGTTTAAGCGCGCTTCAGCCAGCCGATTCTGGCATTTATTACCTAGTGTAGACACTTTCAGTTTCCAGTAGTTTGCTAATTGTTTAGGCGTTAATAGAAGCATTTAAATACTAATTAACTTTGCAATTCAAAAGTTTATCTGTTAGTTTGGTAGACTCATTTTGTTCGTTGTTAGTTCTGAAAAGTAAAGTGAAAATGATTAAACTAAAATTTGATTAATTCAAGTTGTAGAGTTTGGATGAAACTGGCTATTGGTTCTCTAACACCGGTAGCTGGGAGCTACGAAATTGTATATGAGATAATCTAACCTGAGATGATCAGGTTATTTAAAGGAAAAATGAGAAACCGAAGAGCAGAAACAAGAAAGAAGAAATACACACGATATACACACTTTTAAAGAAAAGTTATAAATCATTAGTTACAGCAGAAGTTCTAAGCTGTTACACTGAGTGAAAGACCACATAAAAAATCAGACGACAGGAACATTAATAAAAATACTACCAAGCTAATAATTAATAGGATTATGTTGATGATGAGGATGATGAGGAAAGGCGCACGCAGTTGGTAAGTCCAGAGCAACAACACAATCATCTGAAAGAGATGCTGTAGTTTTGAAGTCATGTAAAATGTGTAAACTTGCTAATAGTCGTTATATTATTTATTCTGTGGCAGACATACTTGGAAAGACACGCACCACAAATATAGAACTGGGTCACAAACCGTCCGCGATGCGTAGGAGTCTTGTCATTTGCAATTCAAAAGATAAAATAGTGGTTTTTTTATGTGCTTGTCGTAAAGTGTTTTGCATGCATTAAATTACCTAATTGTTTTCTTTAATATAATTATTTTGGTGCTTAAGTGCAATTTTTATTTCATTGGTGGAATAACATCTTAGTTTATCTGTTCTGCAATTCTGTAAGTCAGTACTTTAACAAATGTTTAACATAAAGTGCTTCCTTCATCTCAAAGACTTCTCTTTAGTTATTCATCAATGCAAAGTAATCTGTGTCTAGCGTTGATTTGTTGACGCTGGTCATTAAGCCGCTTGTAAGTACATTTGGAGTTCGTTGTGGTGAATTAATGTACCTACATAGAGTCCTTTGGCACATGGCATTTGCACTTCTGTCAATCTCTTTACATCTTCATATTTATTTTATGGCACGCCAGTTTGTATGACACAGCATCGGAGCATCTCGTCACATTGGCAAGAATGATTGACTGCCCAAAACAACTAAAAGTTCAACGATCTGATCTGATTCATCAGGAACCCATCGATTCTCTACACAATATAAAGTTTATTAGACTATGTTTTACAACTGTTTGTGTACCTACCGTGTGTGCAACGTGTTTTGTAGTAAAACATCGCTCTACGGGAGTAAACATTGTTGGTTAAAGCTGGTTAAAACATTTAATTTTAGACAACGACCTTGCGGTCGCTGTGACGTGTGAGTTCGAATATCTTGTAAGAAGCACGATTGTTTTCTTTTCGAATTATTTTAATGGCTTTATAGTATTTTTAACACCACAGTACATTAAAGATGTAACATTGTTATTAGCAGATATTATTTAATTCATAAAATTATTAAGTTCAAGATTTCTATTAGTTCTTGCCTCCTGTCCTATGTTAGAATTGTTTCCGCACATGTCACAAAATGTCTTGAATTCTAGTTGCTTTACTTTACGGCGTTTTAGCCAAATCTTAGCAACCTTAACCTGTATGAAAAGTCCAACCGCCTTATAATCCGGATTGTCAGGCATTCTTAAATTTTAGCTTGAGATAGATCCTTTACCGGTATTCAGAGGTTCGAATAAACTGTGCCTAGTAGCCGGTTAAATTAAAAAAAAAGCTTGTAACAAGACGAACACCAATAATATCCAGAAATAAAATAAAGTTCCGATAGATCAACATGGCCGGTATAAATTCATAAAATGCACTCACTTTTATAACCGTAGGCGTAAATTTTTCAGTTACATGATCGAGTTTGTTTGGCTTTAGGAATGCAGAGTTTCATTCGTATCGTAAATAACATTTTCATACCATACTCGTTGCCAAACACTAACAGGGTTTACAAACTCTACATTTCGCATATTTCCTCTCCTACGTGAGCAAGCCATTGTATTGTATTAAATTTTTTTCAATATTGGCAAAGATCATTGCCAGTCTTATCCCAAGTATTGTGAAACCACTAGAAGGAGAAGCTACTGTTATAATTATTAATATTTTAGCCGTGGCTATTAATCTATACTTAACTTAAAATCCACAAACCACAATAGCTACTAGCCAGCCAGACATAGATGAGTAGTTTAAACTTTGGCTTTCAGTCTGAATTGCAGATATATTTGAAAATAATGATTAATGTATTTAATGCTCAAGGCTTATACAAATATTTCGAGTTTCGCAACTGAAACACGCAATGATACAATTTAGAAATGGCTGCTGTTAGCACGCGAGTATGCTTTCATGAAGCTATCGTATTTAAAAAAGGTCTTTACTGAGGTCACAGGTTTAAAATATTCATAATAAGCACCTATATTTAAATGCAACACCTTGTACAAATTGAAGACTAGAATCGGGGACTATGTTCTATAAGAAAAAGTAGATTTTCAGAAGCACTTGGTTTTACTTGAAGACTTCAAACATACTTGGGAAAGATTAAAGAAAAGCAAACGAATTATTAATGACTGTTTTAAATATGCGAGTATTACTCAAAATCAATAATGATACACTGGTAAAAGCTAGAAGCGAGAAAAATATTTGAATCAGTTTGAATATCAAAGCATGGCAAGCAGTAATCAATCAGAAATTTTGTTCAAATCCAATAATCAGGGAAAGCACACTAAAAGCAGTGATTACCAATTAAAAGGCATGAGTCAGTCCTCCCCTTCAGTCTGACGAAATTAATTGAAGGGTTTTCAACGATGCCGTGCAGTTAGCATTCGTCAATCATAATAATTGCGCGCGACAGCCCCGAGGCACGTCTGCGAATAAATTTTTAAAAAACCCTTTCATATTTCGTACTGAAATTGATGTCGACCGTCAGTGACCATTAATAAAAGTAAGATTGATTTTATGGTTGGACGCTATGGTAAATACGGTATCATTTTAATTTAATGGCTTAATATATCAACTTCATTTTCCAGTATTCGCTCAATGAGAGTTTACATGTTTTATAAATTTCATTTACCTCTGCTACATATCATCCTTTTTGTCATAATTTATACAAAATCTATAATTATCACCATTAATCTATTATAGGCTTTAACTGTTCTGATTTTACTTTTGTGTTCAATTTTAATTTTGTGGATTTGTCTGAAGTTAAATATTAATCTTGTGTTCGCATTCTCGTTGGTGGGTTGTCAAGCAATGTCAATAAAAATCGATGACACTGCTAGCACGATTTCTTCTTCTCTATCTCGCTTCTATCTATTCTTCTTCTTCAATTTCAAATACTCACTTACACAGTCTGGTTTTTAATTCTACAATTTTAATGCTATATTCAGAATAAAGGGCGTCAGAAAAACCAACCCTAGAGTAGTCCAGCTATATGCTCAACATATATACGTATTCCCATATGGTCCATAAGTTTTGTTGAGACAGTAACGTGACGGTTTGATTTTACAGTAACGTAACATGTCGGATCGTAACGAGATCTGACACCAGAGAGCTCTTCTATTATTACCAGTTAATAGAATTCCTCGATAAGCCAGAAAATTGGGTTAACATACATCTAGCTTTATAGCTATTTTTGCATAGTTCCTATCTCCTTTTAATTAGTTTCGAGAAAAGATTAGGCTACCGAAGTACCGACCGGTTTCCGATATGGTCAGTACTTCGGAAGCCTAGATCAGTGATTTTATTGTTAGGATAATATGGTAATTTAAAAGCTCTCTTCACTAATCCCGCAACAAGCAACGAATTTCTTAGTCGAAGCTACGCCGACCGTCTTCATAATTCTGAGTTTCGTCGATATATCTTTATAGCACTATCCCGCTCTAAAGTTGGGGTAATGCGGTGAAAGAAAATGTACCAATAATCTCTGTCTGCGTACGTCTCAATCAGAGGGCATCTCTGTCGCGAATGTCAAGGAGATAGTGATTGCTATCAGACTGATGGTGTGAGGAGATAGGATCTCAAGAGGATGATAAGTATGAATGCGAGATCATGAAATTCACGAACGACATTATGAATTCAGTCTTTGCGCATCAAAGGTCCCGGGTCTAGCCAGGTCATTTCGATGTTATCTATTGCTATGAGCTTATTCCGTTCTAATTTGACGTCCACTTCACATCTTATCAGTTGTCATCGGCGTTATCACGAAGGTGCATGTACCACTACGTAATTAATATCGAGTGCGCTCACCCTCTCTGAAAGAGGTCGACATTGTAGAACTTGTAGAGTTCCACGGAGAACTCGAAGGTGGCCTGCAGGTCGCTCATGGTTTGTGTGAAGAGCAGGCGCGGGCGCGGGCGGCGCGGCGCGCCATGCCGCGGCCGCTACCAGCCCGCACGGCGCATGGCCGGCCTCACCGCATGGGACCGCTGCACGCACTGCACTGCACTCGCGACCACACCCGCACACCACGCGCGGCGCTGCGCGATGCGGGCTCGGCGACCGTCGGGCGGGTCCGTCTGGCGCGTGCCGACCTAACGCAGCCGCTGACACCGACGTACGGCTCACAGTGCGGGAACCAGGAATTCATTTTTTAATAGCGGCCAGCGCGCATGCGCTGCGGCCGTCCCGAACGTAACCACTAGGGCAGGGACGATGGCGCCGCGGCGGATAACGGGCTACGTGTGGATAGGTATCTGCATTTCTGTCTAATTATTTTCAAAACGGTACCTAGTACTTCAGTAAAAAAAAGCGTTTGGACATTCACATGTAACGTCGCGTCGCCTCTACGTAAATATATCCAAATGCGTCAGTGTGTACTTTAGTCTCAGTGGTATTTTAGTAGGTATAAACTTCTCCAAATTCATCGCGATGAATCTTTTCAGACATGCTTTTCACCTTTCAGTCTCGTCTACTATGTTAACGGTATGCCAGTACATATTTCTGACTCTACCTACATATTCACGATAGATTATACAACATTGTCAACACATCGAAACTATTATCTTCTTACTTACTTTACTCTATAAATGCGAAAGTTTGGATGGATTGGATGGATGTTTGTTGTACTCTATCACGCCAGAAAGGCTGAACGGATCCGGATGAAATTTGGCATAGAGATAGATTCTGAACTACTTTTTAGTCTGAGCTACTTTTTATCTCGGAAAAATGTTCGGTTCCCGTGGGATAATTTCCGACATCCACGCGGACGAAGCTGCTGGCAAAAGTTAGTTATACATACGCAAGTGAGTTTGGGTCGTTACCACTGGGCCACTACTGCTCCCCCCCCCACCAGAGCATTCGCTTGTATTGTAAGAATCCATGATTCGATAAGATACACGCGTTCATGTTACAAGTTGTGTCACGGGATTCACGGGTACTGTTACTGTTACATTACATCACTGTTACATTACAGGCGAATGTTACAAAATGTATCATTACAGGTTGCGCACTGTAATGCTCGGTTATCGTCACTCACTGATGTAATGCTCGAATGTGAACTGTTTCATTACAGGTGAACGCTTTCGATGAGGGAGCGCCTCTATGCGCTGATCATGACACTGGAAAGTATGTCTGGAAATAGTTATAACAGTAATAGTTCGATTAAAATTCATCGTTAGGGATATTTTCGGATATCGACGCAGCACGTGCCTAGAAGTGCGTGTCTGCCATGTTGAGCGCGAGACGCGCCGTCGCGCCGCGTCGCCGGCTCCCGGCCTGCAGTGGCCGGCGCGGCCGGAGCCCACCTAGACAGGTGCGACCGGCCCGGCCTGGCTCACAGCCGGCGGCCGGCTGCCACCCGGCTGCCACCCGGCTCGCCCGCACTGCCCCGTCCATGTTATGAGCCATTTCAGATATGTCGCCGCGTGGTCCGCGGTAATGCGGCGCGATCACTCTCCCGCGGGACTGGGTGACTCTGTAAAGGTCAGGGGGAGGCGACTGCCGACCCCCGCGTCGTCGCCGACCTAACCTTTCTCGTACCTGCCGATCACAAGACTATAATTCTATACCGATGACGCCATTTTATAATACCTGCAGGGGTGCGATTTGGGGCGACCTTTATTTGAGTGAGATTCGGTATTTTACGACGCCGGCTAAGCCGATGTTATAGACAGTTGTGATAGCGGGTATCTCTAGCTACGACGACGGCGATGTCGGGTCACAATTATTTTAAGCTTAGCTCCACGTGTCGTAGTATTTTTGTCGAACATTGGACAAGTTTATTAGAACCTGGACACTTATTTAGAAGTTTTTAGCTAGTCTGTAACTGTTTGACGAAATAAAAACTATTTAAAAAAATGGGTTTTATTTAACACCCCAGACTATAGATCTCGATATGACTCACGTTAACATTCATTGCGTGCTGTAAGTATAAATTACACATCCAGTATAATAATTAGCGTTCCTGAATAGAAGTCTAAAAATAAGCCGCCTACACATCAATGTATGCCAACATGAGTTTCTGAATATTTCAAAATAGCAGCAAATTACATTCTGAGAACGAATGGAAATTTAATTGGAGGATTGTTGCAAAAGGTCACAGTTCAAGATTGGGGAGGTTGATAATGATTGGTTGGTGGGTTCGCGAAAGGATTGCAGAATAGTGCCGCCTACAGCGGATCAGGCTGCCGAGGGTCCTTTCAATAACATTGATTGCGCGTCTTTATTCGGGAAATCGGGACCTTTTTCAGGATTCCCGTGAAGTGATATTGAATTGACGAATTCCTTACTTTATTATTGCTCATACCTATGTGCCTATATATTTATAATGTTAACCTTTACAGCTGTACATACAGTTATGTATCGATTGGATGATATCTGAAACGTCGGACAGGTGTCCAGTGGAGTATTAAATGTCCATGAGATTACAATTTACAACGACGCCCGGCCGTGCTTGAATGTCAATATGAATACCTACAGGAATCCTTAGATCATTCAGATTTCTGTTGTTTACTAAATGATAATAAGTAAGTACCATACACATCCAACCGTGCCCTGTAAATTATTATCAGTTAATTTATTAATACGTAGGGACTTCGTTAAGTATTAGACACTAGGTAAACGACTTGCAATTCGTGTTTATTTTACTGGAACTCTGTGACTGAAAAGAAACTTTAAAAATGTTTCCATTCGATGCAGTCAAGGAGCCTGACTTCTTTTTTTAGTCTGATCTTAGGCCAGTGATATCCCTTGAGATGCTGGTCTGAAGTTGCCAATTATTATCTACCTATACTTTAATATCTACGTCGATCACAGGCGCGACGATATCCTAAGGGTATTAGGCTGCGCATCGCTTCCTTGCTGCACTGCAGTACTTTATTACCACGAGTCTAATTTGATAGGGAACACGATTATTTCAGTTAGGAATGGAAATTGTTAGCCTAGCCCAACCTAGCCCAGCCTAGCCTGTACATTATTTTTTGAAGTTCGAATCGATTTTCATATAAGGATTTCATATACCGGGAGGTATGGAAAAAATATGAGAACTGAAATACAAGCGTTAACTAAAACTTTGTCACGTTTTTGTGTAACTTTTTTTGTGTCACGTTTTTTTATGTTTATAAGCATTGTCATGCCTTTCATTAAAGAATTCATAATTAGGTAAAAATCTTTTTAATAATTTATTTTACTTCTAACAGTACTAATGAATTAGTGATGTCCAAATGCGCTACCGTTTCGATTTCTTATAACAATCGACTTTATTTATGAAGAAAATTTAATCGATTTAACACATTTATATTTTATTTTAAACAAAAATGTAAAGAAAATACAGTGTCATGATTTCATGAAGTATTGCGTTTTTTAGTGGTTGCCTGTCAACATGGAGGCAAAAAAAAAAGTTTGGAGCATAGGTATGCAGTAGGTAGGTACTAGGTAGTTTGTTTAGGAACAAGGGAGTCTAAAAATAACCATGTTTAAGTGAATGAAGAAGTCATTTATTTCAAAAACAGTGGATATGCTAGAAAAGGATTTATGTCTGCCTGTGGACATCTTGCGGTTAATATAATATATTATATATGTATATACGATGAATGTGTCTGACAAAAGATTCTTGTCTACCATAATGAAACTAAAATCAAAGCCCTCCTCACCATCGAACCAGCGAGTACATTCACATTGTGACCTAATAACGTTCCACATAGAACACAAAGCAAGAAAGCTCGTCGGTGACAATACACGAAGCGTCTACCCTCACAAACTCACAATACCCGACGCCACTACCCACTCAGCGTATTGCAAGTCGCGCCGCAGCGTCGCAAAAGAACAAACTACGGATTTACACCGCAACGCCCTTTACTCTTTCAGGGTATGAATATTTATGTCTGTATCAAGGCTGGTTTGTGGATCGATAGGCTTAGCCATTTAGCCTGGGCTAGTGGCTAAATGGCTAGGTTGGCGGTCGATTGCCGCGGAGTGAGGTCTAGACATGAATGGATGACTGCCGTTTATCACTCGAGAATTGTATGGTCTTCATGAAAAAGCTGATAATGGCAGGCCATAGGACGCGAATTATCTTAATCCTAACTTATCTATACATATAATAAATCTGTAGACGAGGCGTTTCTGTACATTGCAAATATTTAAAAAAAAAATAGTTGGGGTGTTAAAGAATCACCAACAGATGCCATTTCTACCATTTTTGTCATTTTTGTCTGTTTGTCTGTTTGTCTGTTTGTCTGTTTGTCTGTTTGTCTGTGAGAGTTCATAAATTTTTGTGCAAGTATCACGTCAAAAGTACAAAACCAATGTAGTTAAATTTTATACTCAAACTAGCTTTTGCCCGCGGCTTCGCCCGCGTGGATGTCGGAAAATATCCCATGGGAACGTATATGTGGAAAACATAGGGCCGTCCGATATAACTGTACAAACTCAAATCGCTACGATATATCGTTACCGTGTATAGTAGGCATAAAGCTACCAGTCGGCATGATTTTTTCCGACATCTTCAACAGTCGTCGTCATATTTCAGCCAATTTACACAAAACCATAATGAATTACACTGAATCACTCCGTTCATTGGAGAAAACCGTATGAAAATCCGTTCGGTACTTTTTGACATTATCGCATTCAAACAGACACACTTAAGCGGCGGGGGGACTTTGTTATAAAATTTATTATGCCAGTCACGCCCTAATAACAAATAACTTTTGTCCGAGTGTCCACTCGTTCAAATAATTTCCTCGTAAAAACTTCGAATGAAATAAAGACTAAATGTTACCTCAAGATTCGAACTATGACTACATTTCCAATCCCTTAAATCTCTTAAAATGAGGTAGGTACACAAACATTTGTCAACCCCTATTGTACCTCCTCAAAAACGCTGTACCACATATTTCTTTATTTCCTACCAAAAGCATAAATTTGAATGTTCATATCCCTAACTTAAGAAATGCTGGGTTTCCCATCTTTCATCCCTTATATCACCCCTTGTAGTATTATTTTTGAAAGTATCCTGTGTCCTTTCCCAAGATGCTATATAAAGCCTTGCCAAATTTTGTCGAAATCCGTGCAGTTTTGTAAATTTTAAAATCAACCCCTATTTTACCTCCTTAGGGGATGATTTTTCAAAAACACTGAACCGCATATTTCTTTGTTTCCTACCAAAAGCATACATTTTAATTTTCACATCCCTAACTTAAGAAATACTGAGTTTCCCATACAAATTTTCATCCCCTATATCACCCCCTGTAGTATTATTTTTGAAAAAAATAGTATCCTATGGCCTTCCCCAGGATGCTATATTCAGCCTTGCCAAATTTTGTCGAAATCCGTGCAGTTTTGTAAATTTTAAAATCAACCCCTATTTTACTATATTTTACCCCCTTAGGGGATGATTTTTCAAAAACGCTGAACCGCATATTTCTTAATTTCCTATCAAAAGCATACATTTTAATTTTCACATCCCTAACTTAAGAAATACTGAGTTTCCTATACAAACTTTCATCCCCTATATCACCCCCTGTAGGATTATTTTTGAAAAAAAAAGTAGCCTATGTCCGTCCCCAGGATACCATCTATAGCCTTGCCAAATTTTATCGAAATCCGTTTAGTGGTTTAGGCGTGAAAAGGTAACAGACAGACAGACAGACAGACAGACAGACAGACAGACAGACAGAGTTACTTTCGAATTTATAATATTAGTATGGATATTGTGTGTAACTCAGAGTTACGTTGTCTTCATACACGTAACGACATCTATTGATACCAAATGGTACTAAAAATAAAAATCGCTTTATAGGGGTGGTTAACCTGATGGGTCGATCCAGCAGGTTAAGCTACGCTTGCCGGGGTTGGTTAGTAGATGGGTGAGCATCTTTACATACCGAGACTCCTCCGTGCCTCGGAAAACACTTTAAGCCGTTGGTCCCGGCTGTTATTCGTGGATCTTTGACAGTCGTTACGGGTCGTCAGAAGCCCGAAAGTCTGACAACCAGTCTTACCAAGGGGTATCGTATTACCCAGTAACTTGGTTGTGGAGGTCAGATAGGCAGTCGCTCCATGTAAAATACAGGTATTCAGCTGCATCCGGTTAGACTGGAAGCCGACCCCAACATAGTTGGGAAAAGCCTAGGCAGATTGGTTCTATTGGTGGTTGATTAGTAACGCAAAAGAAATATTGTAAATTTTAGCTATTAGTCTGTAAGCTTTCTGTAAAATAAAATAAATAAATAAAAGAATTTCAAATATAAAAAACCGGCCAAGTGTGTGTTGAACCACGCACAATGAAGGGTTCCGTAGTTGGGATGAATTTATCCCAAGAACAAACTTAACATTGTAGTTGGAAAACATATTCTCCCATACATTCCAACTGTAAATGTAAGTTTGTACTCACAATATTGAGAGATTTACCATGTTATTTTATGACCACAGACTATTCTTATAGATTTTCCTGTAATCTACAAGTAAAGAACTATTTTCTGTATTTTTTTTTTCAAAACTTTAGGCTCAGTAGTTTCGGAGATTAGGGGGATATATTGGTAAATTTTCATCTATTTTCTTAAATACTTAATATAATTTTAAAATTATAAAAAAAATATATTGGTTATATATATTTGAGACCCTCATATTAATTAAGCCCTTTCATCTGATATGTCACACGGTACAGTTTGCAAAACTTTTTTTTTTTAATTTTCTTATTTGCCCCACCAAAGTGACCCCCATATTCAAAATCCATTTATTTACTTTACCTACCTGTCCGCGTTTGGGTCACAGAAATTGGTAATTATGTGTACCAAATTTTAACATAATGGGTCCAATAGATTCGGTGCAAATTAGCTGTGACAGACGGACAGACAGACAGACACACGAGTGATCCTATAAGGGTGCCGTTTTTAGGGTTCCGTACCAAAATGGTATAAAAGGAACCCTTATGGTGTGACTCAATCTGTCTTTTTGTCTGTCTGTCTGCCTCTCTGTCTGTCACAGCTGGATATCTCAAGAACTACTAATACTATCAACTTGAAATTTGGAACAGTTTTAGATGACGTTTACCCAACTATTTTGCAAATAAGCAAGAAATAAAAATATTTAAATTTTTATTGCAACTGGGACTGAAAGGGGGTCTTAAAAATTCATAGTGGGGCTACTAGGGCATGTGGGGTATAATATGAAAGAGCGCTGTTTGCACATTCTCAAAATTTTTTTTTTTTTATATAAGCCGTATAGTTTTCAACTTTTGATGAAAAATGTAAAAAAACTACGGTCCCCCCCTTATCTCCGAAGTTTGCAAAGAGAAAAATCTGAAATTATTCTATGTGATAGAAGTTTATGTAAAGAAAACAGGAAAAATAAAACGATGTCTCTAAATAGCACACTTTTTCAGAAATCGAAACGGAACCCTCGGTGCGCGAGTCCGACTCGCTCTTGACCGGTTTTTTTTCATTTGAGGTATGGAACCCTAAAAATGGACTAATAGTTATTAGTATTAACTATCATCTTACAATTGTAAGATGATAGTTTGAGAGGTTTGAGAGGGTTTGAGAGGGTAGGGGCAGGGGGACGCGGTGAGAGGGAGGGAGAAGCAGTAAGGAGGTGTGAGGGGGAGGAAGGGGGAAGCGGATGCGGTGAGGGGTATTAGAGGGGAGGGTGACATGGGGGAGAAGGAGGGGGGTGGTAAGATAAGGTTGAGAAGAGAGTTAGAGGAGGAGGGTTGAGAGGTTGGGTGAGAGGGGTGGTGACGAACGCCTTAACACCTTAATGTTGCCTTTTGACCGAAAAATAGAAAGTCGGAACGGCACAAAAAAAAGTAGTAAACGCCAGTCGTCGCCAGAGCTGACACACACACTTTTTTTTAAATCAAACTGGGTACCTTTGTAAGTTTATTTATTGTACGCAGAGCGAGCTTCCAGTTAACCACTGTATCCGATAGATGTTGTATAGACGGAATCGCGGTGTCAAGATTTTCCGCAGAAGAGTGACACTTTTTCAGTCATAAAATAGATGCTGTCCTGGAATTCCGGTCTCTGGACTTGGATTTCTCTCTTAGAGGTCGAGATTATTTGAGGCATCTTTATAACCGACTTCAAAAAGAAAGAAGTTTTCAATTCTTCTGTTTTTAGGGTTCCGTGGCCAAATAGTACATAGAAAGGGAAGTCTTATCATTACGTCCTGTCCGTCTGCCCGTCCGTATGTCACACACCTTATGTTTGAAAGAGTTTTCTCCAGATATAGTGAAGATCAGACAATTGAACTCCTCAATAACTTACAGTAGGTATACGTACTTACTGTGATTTGGTACAGAAATCAAAGAAAATTACTGGCTATCCGTGGTCAACTAATTATGGACTTCAATCGTTTTTAAAAGTTTTGCCTCCATAAACATGGATGTTCACGGTATCAACGAAAGACAGTTTGATGCGCAGTCCAAACCGCACAGATTGCACGTTGTGTTTCCAGCAGTCAGAATACGTGTAAAACCCCGCTATCATAAACCGCAGTAACTGCAGGGCTGTGGTAGAGAACCCCAGGTAGCGGTTCCCACCAGGCGAGATCGCAAGATTCTTCATTTTTATTGGAGGAGTGATACCTACACCATATCTAAGCGACACATTATGTATTGATTTCCGACATGCACGCGAACGAAGTCGCGGGTACAGCTAGTCCTAACTAATATTACAAATGTGAAAGTAAGTTTGTTTGTTTGTTTGTTACCTTTTCACGCCTAAACCACTGAACCGATCATCCTGAAATGCATATACGTTGTCAGGTGTACCGTGTACAGAACCGGTCATAGGGTATGTAGGGGAAAAAAAGTACTGTTCCCGAAGAAAACAACAATAACGTTCTTATGATAATAGATGGCGCCACGTCACGTCATAATTGAAGCGGAGTTGACTGTCAAATTCTAAATTAACGCGAGTGTAGTCGCGGGCAAAAGCTAGTAATATTATAAATCCGAATGTGAGTTTGTTTGTTTGTTACGCTTTCACAGCTAAACGGCGGGACCGATTTTGATGAAATTTGGTATGGGGATACTTTGAATCCTGGGGAAGGTCATAGACTACTTTTTATTGACATACCATGCGAGCGAAGCTGTGGGCGGAAGCTAGTTTAAAAAAACCGGCCAAGTGCGAGTCGGACTCACACACGAAGGGTTCCGTACCGTATACAATGCTTTGCAAAACAAGCCACGCCCCGCTCGAATTATAATTATTATTTACTTAAGCACGTCTTATAGATTTATTATTAGAAAATAATGGTTCACGGTTTATGCATAAGGTTTATGTTTATGAAATTAAATGTTTTTTTTAATTTTTATATTTGAGTTGATTGAATGAAAGGTAAATTGCAGTTTACGATTTATGACGTATTAAAAAACCGGTCAAGAGCGAGTCACACTCGCGCACCGCGGGTTCCGTTCTTATTTCTGAAAAAGTGTGCTATTTAGAGACATTTTATTTTCCTATAATCTTTACATAAACATCTATCACATAGAATAATTTCAGATTTTTATCTTTGCAAACTTCGGAGATAGGGGGGGGGGGGGACGGTATTTTTTTACATTTTTCATCAAAAGTCGAAAACTATGCGGCCTAAAAAAATTAAAAAATGTTTGAGAATGTGCAAGCAGCGCTCTTTCATATGATACCACGCATACGTAGCGTAGCTCCACTTTGAATTTTTAAGACCCCTTTCAGTCCCGCAGTGCGATTCTGTAACCATCTCACCGTGAAAACTTAGGTGAAGTGAGCGTGGAGTGAGCTGCCAATAGTGTCAATTCCTAGTAAAAACAAACTCACTTCACCTAAGTTTTCACGGTGAGATTTTTACAGAATCGACCGGCCTGTTACAAAACAATCATAAATATTTTTACTTCTTTCTTATTTGCAAAATAGTTGGGGTAAACGTCATCTAAAACTGTTCCAAATTTCAAGTTGATAGCATTAGTAGTTCTTGAGATATCCAGCTGTGACAGACAGACAGACAGACAGACTGAGTCACACCATAAGGGTTCCTTTTTAACCATTTTGGTACGGAACCCTAAAAATGTAACTTTGCATGTGTGCAGTGTACAAACACGCTTTGAATGTGTGTGTAAGCGCAGGAGCTTTCGGTACCGTCCGAGACAATGGTGAAGTCGGAAGTGTGTGTGTGTGTGTGTGCATGTGTGTGCTGACGCTACTCGTCTTCACGCACACATTCATACAGCCTGTTTGTACACTTGGTTAGCACAAGTATAGCGCGTGTCGTGAGATACAAATACTGTACACATGGCTTAAGAGGATATATTGAAGCGTGCTTTAGCTCGGTGTGTAAGTGAAATGGCGTTATGGCTGTCTAGTTTGACGCGAGAGAGATGGAAGACTCTCACGCACACCGGAACTAAACGCACTTAGTTTAAATGTAGATTTATGACAAAATCTACACTTAAATTAGCTTAGTAAGTTCTTAACATATTTAAATACTTTCGATTTAAACCAAATTTTACTGCACAGTAAGGAATTGTTTACGTGTAATCGTATAAAACAGAAAATAGAAGGTTCTACTTTGGAATTTTTTCTATAGAAAAAAATTCAAGTAATTTCGTTTTGGTTTTAGTACAGCAGTAGACAATATAGGTAGTCAAATAACACATAAGGAATTAAGTTATGAAGCTACAGAAAAACTTTTAGCTACAACTCTATAACTTGCTTGTTTGAAACTAAACTTATTTTTGTATTAGTTTAGGTTTTTATTAAACTACTATTCTTAAAATATCAAAGGCTCTAACTTGTTAAGCAGTAAGACAAAATAATAATATAATACTTATACATGTATATTTATATAAATCACCTTTCTGTGCATTCAGCCCTCACTTTTTCTATCACATTTTCTTACGTACGCTCACAAATACCACTCACATCTACACACACAACCCCACACACAAACCCTCACATACATCCGCATACTCACACACACACACACACACACACACACACACACACACACACACACACACACACTTACTAACCCTAGAATTAGAAATAATCACTAGTATGTTATTTTCTGGTTTATATAACTTACCGCATCTGTGTATGAGTGCATAATTATATTTAAATGTCCTCCGAAGGGGTGGAGACCTGGTGTCCTGAAATACAGGCCTTACGCCTAGCTTAGGCACCAGTCTCCCACAGTATAATTAAAAGTGTTATTGTGTTCTTGATCATATTTTGAAAATGTAGATTTATATTGTGGTGAGAAATAAATCTTTATCTTATCTTATCTTATAAGGAAAATCCCAATGATTTAACCACATACTTACAAAAACACAAAATTATCGTTGTATCCCCTAACTCTTAGGGGAAAATAGGCTCTTTAAGAAAGTGCATCTTCGTACTCATATCTAAAGGCCATATAGGCTATGTATTCATAGCGTACCAGCAGTACCTACTTATGAAATCACACCACAACTCAATCTCAATACGATTCTGAACTTCGCATTTAGCCTTCTCCAACTGACTGCTGCATACGGCATCACAGAGGATTTCCAAAACGTGCAATCTAAATGCAAATCACGTGCTCCATATAGCTATCAGCGAACTTAACGTAACATTTACTGGTTTTACGAGTTTTCCCACTATTTCCATATTTCAGTTGCAACCGACGGAAAAAGGATGCTCTAATTTCGAACCCTTACTTATTTATTTATGTTCAAACGAAAAAGGTCCGTGTACCTACTTGCATCTCATGTTATATTTGCTTTTTATGGTATTGTTTCAAAGAACTATCTAAGTAGGTAAGTTTAAGTTTTTTTTAGTAAGTACTTTCACAATTCTTTGGGAATGTTCACTAAATCTAAGCATATTTTCAAAGAGTTTTAATAAAGTGGCCCTCACACCACACGCAAATAGTATTTTTGGAAAACGTTAAGGATATACAGGGTGTTTCTTTTAAGGTGTCAAGCCATTGCGAGCTGATAGCTGATACCATACCTATCCATTTAACCCCATGTATGTTCTACGATTTTTTGTAGTTTTCGAGTTATAATTTTTTTTTCGATATTTTTCCTGATTCAACAAGATGATGGCTTTAAAAAATTATATCTTTATTTTGGGTCAACTTTGAACAAGTATGTACTAAATAGGGCATTGTTTGCTGAAATTGGTCGTTGAAAGTGGTGTATCTGAAATTTTGTGATTTTCATATTTTATAATTTGAATACATTTGCATATTTTTGTCAATCCTGATATTTACTGTTCCTCTACGTTTAAGCAGAACTCAGTTGATAATAAAAACATAAATTTTACACTACTACTATCCTGAACCACTACCATTGATATGAAATGAGGGATCCAAAATAACTCGAAAACTAAAAAAAATCGTAGAACATACATGGGGGTTAAATCATATGCGTGTGGTGTGAGGGCCACTTTATTGAAACTCTTTGAAAATATGCTTAGGATTTAGTGAACATTCCCAAAGAATTGTGAAAGTTGGAATCAGATTTTGTGAAAGTCAACTTTGCGAGATATGGACTGTAAAGTGGGGCCCTCAGTTCTTACATAGAGGATTGAGGGCCCACCTGTACCTGATAAACTATGGACACTACAGATAAAGTCTTTATGCCAAAATCTAAGCTTATACCAAACAAAATTTGTGAAAACAAGATATTATCGCAAAACACTGTCCTACTTGGTATATCTTCGTTCAAAATGGGCCCTCAATCCTCACACACGTAAAAGTTTATCACGCAAATAAAATGAAGCCATTAACTTATAGCTACTGTTTGTAATCCTATAAGATACTAAATAAATTGTGAAAATTTGTGAAAGCAAGAGCAGGTCACCATTTCTTGTTGTTTGAAAGTTATGACCTTGACAAAATTCGGGCCCTCAATCCTCCATTTATTTTGTTTTGCGTTTTAATACGCTTATCGTATGAAAGATTAGACAAATACAAAATAGTCTCTTTTTGTGAAAAAAATTGTGCAACAAATTCGATATTATAAAGAAATTAAAAGACCCTTTATTGTAAATAAAAATTGAGTTTTATTTTTGTTCCCTGAATTAGGAAATAGGGTGACCACAATACGGTATTTTACTCTATATGAGAAAAAATCTAAAAATATATTATTTAGATAGATTAGGCAAGAAGCAGTCGGAAAATATTAGTTTTAGTTCAATAACAATATAAATTTTAAAATTAAATTCAAAGTTTTCAGGTTTTTTTAATGTTTTCTCAAACCATGAAATAGTAGCCGCCATTTTATGACGTCATTCGGCTGTGTAAATTAAAAAAGTGTCAACTATTAATTGATCAGCGTATCTCTTACAGCAGGTATAGCTTTCACTTAAAAATCAAAATCTTTACCGTCCATACGTATTGTGTGTATAGAGTCATGAGGAACAGAGTGTAAAGTTCACTCATCCTCTATTGAAAAGGGAGGACCCTCCGACCAGATGGGTGTTGTGTCTGGTGGGCAACTGCCCCACGGTTAATGTTGGGTTGTTGTATACCTATATGCTAGTCGCGCGGTAAACTCTCATTGCGCGATGCAGGTTGCGGGACGTCATGTCCTTGTGATGCGTAGTTCGTATGTGGCGATGTAGATGCCACCACATGTGTATTACAAGAAGTAACAGGCTAGAATGGATATGTAGGGATTAAAACAACAAATGTGAAAATGAAACTTTTTAATCACTATTTATAAATTACCAGATAAAAAAAAAAATAAAATCCTAAAACCCTAATAAAAAAATAACATTCTTTTTTTGGGCACTCGTGGTAACACGTTAAGGTAATTGCGCTGTGGTAGCCCGCGAAATTCATATTTTATTGCGTTTTTTGCAATTTACAGGTCAGTGTAAGGTTGTATCTTAAACAAAATATGATTCGCGACATTAATAATTATGTATTTACATAATTTTAACAATAAAATCATTAATTACCTATGTAACGCGGCTTTTTATAATTTGTGAGAACGTGCCCTTAAGCGCGGCAACGGGAGTAAACCACGCCCGCCCGCGCCTGAGGACCTGCGTCAGGCGGAATGTGAGGACGCCGTGGCGCCTCTCTAACCACTCCTCAAAGAGGGGACTTATCGTCGCAATTGTGGCGTGCCTAGCGCTGGGTTGCGACAGTCGCACTCTCCATGTCGCCATGATCCCACCGGAGCTCTGTCCGCTGTGCCGTGATTTCTCGCGGCAGCGGAGTTACGCCCCGCCGTTTCGCCTCCTCGCGCCACTCCCACACGGCACGGCCGTGCGCGCAGGGCCTTACCGGTGTCTGCGGTAAAATCTAGGGTTTACCGACTGAATACCGGTAAAAGTCCGAAATTAAAGACAGTTTTAGAATAATTCGGGGTTTTACCGGTGAGATTTGGTAAATATTAGAATTTACGGGTAAATCCTAATATTTACCGCAGTTCGGGCTTTTACAGTAACATATAGGTAGATGAGTATGTATCAAAACAAACTTACATGTACTTATTTGTATGACTATAATAATATTTCAGTAACAATTTTCGTAGTTTTCTCAATCAATTGACATGACATGTTATTGTAATAAAAAGAACATCACTGTACTTTTTCTTTGTAGTAGTCGCATAGACAAACTAATGAGGTTGAACTCCAAAACTCCTCCTCGATTTTATGTGAAAATGTTTGGAACATAATAATCGTTAAATAAAATTAAATATCAATCTTCACTACTCCAAGATAATTACCCATACAACTATGTGCATTATAATATATGCTTTGCATTGTTCTCTGAGCACCTGATGTCAAAAATTATTGTCACCCTACCCTACTACACAATTCAAAAATAGTCGATTTCGGTATCTATTAAGATTTTTAGTTTAATCGTTATTCTTATTAGTAACAGATAACACCAATTTGTTGCACAATTTTTTTCACAAAAAGAGACTATTTTGTATTTGTCTAATCTTTCATACGATGAGCGTATTAAAACGGAAAACAAAATAAATGGAGGATTGAGGGACCGAATTTTGTCAAGGTCATAACTTTCAAACAACAAGAAATGGTGACCTGCTCTTGCTTTCACAAATTTTCACAATTTATTTAGTATCTTATAGGATTACAAACAGTAGCTATAAGTTAATGGTTTCATTTTATTTGCGTGATAAACTTTTACGTGTGTGAGGATTGAGGGCCCATTTTGAACGAAGATATACCAAGTAGGACAGTGTTTTGCGATAATATCTTGTTTTCACAAATTTTGTTTGGTATAAGCTTAGATTTTGGCATAAAGACTTTATCTGTAGTGTCCATAGTTTATCAGGTACAGGTGGGCCCTCAATCCTCTATGTGAGAACTGAGGGCCCCACTTTACAGTCCATATCTCGCAAAGTTGACTTTCACAAAATCTGATTCCAACTTTCACAATTCTTTGGGAATGTTCACTAAATCCTAAGCATATTTTCAAAGAGTTTCAATAAAGTGGCCCTCACACCACACGCAAATGTTAAATCGATAGGTATGGTACTCTGCTATCAGCTCGCACAGGCTTGACAACTTAAAAGAAACACCCTGTATAAGTATAGATAGATAGATAGATAGAATACTCTTTATTATGCATTAAAATTACAATAAAAAAAACAATTCAATAATTTAATTAATTAATATATTTTTTTTTTCATTAAAATTACAATAAAGTACCTAGGTATCCTATGCCTCACTCTTGGAGACTCTCCTCAAAAGGTTCATTCACCTACTAAAAACAAAGTACCTACTTAACTGACGTCAAAACAGCTACTAAAAGTGGAAGATAATATTTAAGGCGTCCCACGCAACAGTTTCTAAAGGCCGAAAGTGTAGGCACCTTATCCATACTAATATTATAAATTCGAAAGTAACTCTGTCTGTCTGTCTGTCTGTCTGTCTGTCTGTCTGTCTGTTACCTTTTCACGCCTAAACCACTGAACGGATTTCGATAAAATTTGGCAAGGCTATAGATGGTATCCTGGGGACGGACATAGGCTACTTTTTTTTTCAAAAATAATCCTACAGGGGGTGATATAGGGGATGAAAGTTTGTATGGGAAACTCAGTATTTCTTAAGTTAGGGATGTGAAAATTAAAATTTATGTTTTTGATAGGAAATAAAGAAATATGCGGTTCAGCGTTTTTGAAAAATCATCCCCTAAGGGGGTAAAATATAGTAAAATAGGGGTTGATTTTAAAATTTACAAAACTGCATGGATTTCGACAAAATTTGGCAAGGCTTTATATAGCATCCTGGGGAAGGACATAGGATACTATTTTTTTTCAAAATAATACTACAGGGGGTGATATGGGGGATGAAAGTTTGTAAGGGAAACCCAGTATTTCTTAAGTTAGGGATAACAAATTTATGCTATTGGTAGGAAATTAAGAAATATGCGGTTTAGCGTTTTTGAAAAATCATCCCCTAACGAGGTAAAATAGGGGTTGATTTTAAAATTTACAAAACTGCACGGATTTCGATAAAATTTGGCAAGGCTTTATATAGCATCCTGGGGTGGGAAATAGGCTATTTTTTGTCTTAAAAAATAATCCTACAGGGGGTGATATAGGGGATGAAAGTTTGTATGGGAAACTCAGTGTTTCTTAAGTTAGGGATGTGAAAATTAAAATGTATGCTTTTGATAGGAAATAAAGAAATATGCGGTTCAGCGTTTTTGAAAAATCATCCCTTAAGGGGGTAAAATAGGGGTTGATTTTAAAATTTACAAAACTGCACGGATTTCGACAAAATTTGGCAAGGCTTTATATAGCATCCTGGGAAAGGACATAGGATACTTTCAAAAACAATACTACAGGGGGTGATATAGGGGATGAAAGTTTGTAAGAGAAACCCAGTATTTCTTAAGTTAGGGATAACAAATTTATTCTATTGGTAGGAAATTAAGAAATATGCGGTTCGACGTTTTTGAAAAATCATCCCCTAAGGGGGTAAAATAGGGGTTGATTTTAAAATTTACAAAACTGCACGGATTTCGATAAAATTTAGCAAGGCTTTATATAGCATCCTGGGAAAGGACATAGGATACTTTCAAAAACAATACTACAGGGTGTGATTTAGGGGATGAAAGTTTGTAAGGGAAACCCAGTATTTCTTAAGTTAGGGATAACAAATTTATGCTATTGGTAGGAAATTAAGAAATGTGTTCAGCGTTTTTTAAAAATCATCCCCTAAGGGGGTAAAATAGGGGTTGATTTTAAAATTTACAACACTGCACGGATTTCGACAAAATTTGGCAAGGCTATAGATAGCAACCTGGGAAACGACATGAGCTACTTTTTGTCTTAAAACATAATCGTACAAGGGGTGATATAAGGGATGAAAATTTGTATGGGAAACCCAACATTTCTTAAGTTAGGGATATGAAAATTCAAATTTATGCTTTTGGTAGGAAATAAAGAAATATATGGTACAGCGTTTTTGAGGGGGTACAATAGGGGTTGACAAATGGTTGTGTACCTACCTCTTTTTAAGAGATTTAAGGGATTGGAAATGTAGTCATAGTTCGAATCTTGAGGTAACATTTAGTCTTTATTTCATTCGGCGTTTTTACTTGGAAATTATTTGAACGAGTGGACACTCGGACAAAAGTTATTTGTTATTAGAGCGTGACTGGCATAATAAATTTTAAGTAATTAACAAAGTCCCCCCGCCGCGTAAGTCTGTTTGTTTGAATGCGATAATGTCAAAAAGTACCGAACGGATTTTCATACGGTTTTCTCCAATGAACGGAGTGATTCAGGGTAATTCATTATAGTTTTGTGTAAATTGGCTGAAATATGACGACGACTGTTGAAGATGTCGGAAAAAATCATGCCGACTGGTAGCTTTATGCCTACTATACACGGTAACGATATATCGTAGCGATTTGAGTGTGCACAGTTATATCGGACGGCCCTATGTTTTCCACATGAACATTCCCATGAGATATTTTCCGACATCCACGCGGGCGAAGCCGCGGGCAAAAGCTAGTTGTTTATAATACATCTATAGGCCGCCTTAACCCTTGGACTTCCCACGGAGGATGTCTTGACGAAATTAAGAAAGTAATCTCTTGTCTCTGGTTTTGGAAGCGTTGCGTGAGGTACTCAAGTATCTGGGACACGGATTTACCTGAGTCTTACTGTAACACGATATCCGTTGATGAAATCCTTTGTAATTGTATTTTGCTAATCCTGAGGATCCGGTTGTAATTTTGTGTTAGCTAAACACAACGTGTCGGTTTGAATCCTTGTCAAAAAGGGTGTGGTATAGACCATCAAAACGAACAACTTTTTCCATGACACCAACATCGTAATCGCGAAAAAATAATCAGACGTTCCATACATACATTTGCGTCGAGTTATAAGTAGCTATTGAAGTTTTCTATAATAAATAAAATAATAAAATAAATATCCTTGGACATTTCACACAACGCCATCTAGTCCCAAGCTAAGCAACCTAATGCTTGTGTTATGGTAACGAGATGTCTGATAAACTAGTTATTTTTTTTGTAAATACATACATATTATAGATAGAAAAACACCCAGACTCGGAACAAATACTTGTAGGTCGTACAAATATTTGTTCCGTGCGGGAATCGAACCCGCGACATTGCTGCGCAGCAGTCATAATCTATGGGACAGTTAAATTTTTTTTCGCGATTACGATGTTGGTCCCATGGAGAAAGTTGTTCGGTTGGATGTTAATAAATAAATAAATAAATGTTCTGTATCACACCCCGACTTTTGACGAGGATGCAAAACGACACGTTGTTGTAAGTATATAAGTATAAAAAGAGAAGTCCTGACTGACTGACTCATCAACGCCCAGCCAAAACCTTGGACCTAGAAAGCTGAAATTTTGCACAGAGGTTCCCTTTATAATGTAGACAAGGAATTAGGAAGAATTTCCCGGTAGTACGTTCCCGTGGGATATTTTCCACGCGGGCGAAGCCGCGGGCAAATGTTATTAGTGAATAAACATTTTAATTATTTTTCTGCAATATTCAGGAAATTCTAAGTAATGATTAAGTATCAACTTACCAGTTATTTTACAGTTCCGTATACGCATGAATCTCCTGCTTTTTCGGGGTGAAAAACTCCAATCAATCAGCTCTCACCGAATCTCACTAGGTATCTTAAAAAATCATATCCAATCAGTGCCTTGAAACCTAAATAAAGGAAGTAGGTAAGTTGTACAATAAATGTACGTACTTGCAAATAATATTGTAAGATCAGTGTCACTAAGGCCGCGCACACACGACCTCGTGATATGACACACACACCACAAGGCATGACAAGCCGGCTACCCAGACCTTCACGACATGCTCTAATACCCGTCAGAATTCACCTCCACCTCCAGTACCACGGCCAATCTGAAGGACTACTACTTATGAAAGTACCAGTACCATACAGCCACCCGGATACATTAAGCCGAGAGTAGGGATGGTACTACACATGAAATATAAACCCACACGCGGGAATACTTAAATATTTGAGAAGCTACTTGTGTTTGCGAAAAAAACAACATTTATATCAAACCTCTGGGGCCCAATGGAACCCGAGGAATGGGCGTGACAAGTTTCCCTACCACTCCGTCGGATGGCTAGGGATATAAATCAAAAATGTGTGAAGGAAAGAAATGAATTGCTAGATAAATGTTGTAATCGGGATTTTTTTGTTTCCTTTTCCTGTGTTTAAAAATGCATTAGGGAAGTTGTTTTATTTTTTGTGTAGTCGGACAAAATTAACTTTTGGTAAAAGAATTAAAAGTAAAACATTTTTGAAAAACTGTTCCTTTTCTATTTGTCAGAAAAAAAATTCCACAACGGCAGCTACGCTGTAGGGACTACGCGCTACGCCACATTTAATTTTTTCGCCATTTCCACATTCTTGCATCTCTTCATGTAAGTACTATACCTATATACTTATGTACACGATTATATGTGTCTTGATTGCGGGTATTCACTGCGCACCCTACCGTATTTACTTTAGCTACGATGACAATTTTAAAGCATAATACCTACTACTGGATTACCTACTTCACAACTTGTGTCCCTGTTCAATAACATATTATAAAACTAGCTGTGGCCACAACACCCTTTTTAGGGTTCCGTAATCAACAAGGAACCCTTATAGTTTCGCTATGTCCGTCCGTCTGTCCGTCTGCAGCTTAGCTCAGAGACGCTTAGTACTAGAAAGCTATAATTTTGCATGGATAAACATAATTCATCACGCCGACAAAGTGGTAAAATAAAATCATGAAAAAAAAAATTTTTTAGGGTACCTTCTGTACACGTAAAGTGGGGATGTTTTTTTTTCTCATCTACCTCATGGTGTGGGATGTTGTTGGATGGGTCTTTCAAAAATATTGCGGGTTTGTGAACACAATTTTTCCCTGCCAGCTAAAAGTTTTGGTTGGGTGAAAAAATTCACGGTAGTAAAACGAAGTTAAAAGGAAAACTATCACAGCTAAGTAGGATTTTCAAGTTTACGAGTAATAGTCAACCAACTACGGGAACCTTCATTGTGAGTGGTCCGACACGCACATAGGCGGTTTTTTCTACTTGATTAACTACGAATGAACCTGATACTCCTTATGCATAATTTAAAGTAACAAAATTTTAATCAGAATGTAGGTCACGCGGCTACATATCAAGCTAAGTATACATTTCCAATACTAGCTGATCTCGCTTTGAGAGGATTTCCGTGCAATGAGAGGTCAGCTTATACTGGAAATGTATAGCTTCATATGTATCCTGTTCTGTCTAAAGGACAGATAAACAGAGAGATGATGTATTCTAATTCGCAATAGACCAACAGCAGAATAACCCCCATATGCCTGCCTTCAGCAAGTTCTTTACTGCACTTTACGCCGAGTTTTGCAGCTGTGCATTTCACATCACTCATTACATCGGCACTCGACACTCGTCCATTTTCAGTCGGCCTCAGCTTTCGGCTTCGACCGCTGAGGGGCAGAAAGCGTGCGAGTGCCAAATGTAGCAAACGCCGAACAAATGGAACGGGAGCAATGACTGCCGTATTCCTGAACTACCAAGTGCCTACTACTACTGACACAGACGTGCACAGCCTATACCACTGTGTCTTGCGCAAGAGTTACTTTTATAACGGAGGCACTAAGGAAAGATTTTTATGGGTTTAAGGGGATAATTTTGTGATTTTAAAATTCCTAAAACCAAATGTAAAAAATAATATAAAAAAAAACAAAACATCAAAATCATCAAAACAAAAAAAAACAATAAAAAAAACACAAAAACTTAACGTTAACTGAGGCTATTCTCAATGGTGGCGCTAGTTGACACTTGGAAGCACTACTTGCCTTAGGTATGAATCATACCTAAGGCAAGTATGATACGATGAAATTGAAAAAGTTGAATAGAAAGTTTGACTGGAAGTTCGTCATTTTAGTCGATGGGAATCCCACACGGTTTGTTAAATTATTATATTAAAAGAAATAAAGAAAAAAGAAAGAAAAATATTATTAAGACACGCACTGGAAATACAAACAGAAACAAGGAGCATAAAAACTAACAAAATTAACATTTAAAAAAATACGTACCTACCTGTGCGAGGCCAAAGCCTTTTTAGCATCGCACAGGTACTTATTTTTTTTGTTACTTTTATAACGGAGGTGAGCACTAAGGAAAGATTTTTATGGGTTAAGGGCATCGATAATTTTGTGATTTTAAAATTCCTATAAAACCAAATGTAAAAAAAATAATAATAAGTACCTACCCGTGCGAGGCCAAAAAGGCTCCTATCTCAGCATAATGGTGCGATATTTAAAAAATAAATACTTACCGCAACGATGGTATGATTAAAAAGTATCATTGTGATGAACCCTCAAAGTATGATTGTGATGAGGATAAAATTTTTCACTCTATGTTAAAGCCTGCATACTTGCTTAAGTCTTTGCTTTGTGCCAGACCTAGTAATTGAAGTAGAGAGGTTGATACGATTCATACGATATGTATGTGACGATACTGAGAATAAACCTGATAACCTAAGGAGAAATCGTTCGAGGACATGACATCCCACTAGGTGGCACTGTATCTCTAAAATTTTCAAGTAAATCAAACGAAATTATGTAGTATATAAGTGCACCCAAAGATAACTTTTTCAAGAGTCATCTTCCTACATATTTCTTGCAGAAATCTCTGCCAGCAGAACTGCAACAGAAATTGAGTGTAACAATGAAATCGCTTGAAACGTACCGGAATACGGCCGCAGGTATCGCTCTGTCTGTGTTGCGCTAACGATACCTCGCACCCACTCCCTTTAGCTAACTGTGGCAAAGGCAACAGAAAGCATTGTGAATTTATACCTTTACTGCCATGCAATTTTCCTTTTAGAGCTTTTCTTAGGAAAGTAGGCTAACAGTGACATTTTTCTCCGGATATTGTAAAATGTCTATTATGTATTATTTATGTACCTACTGAACAGCTGATTTTTTTTTCGCGATTTCATGTTTGGTCCTATAGTAAAAGTTGTTCATAATGATGAGTACAATGACCCCTTAAGAGGTTTTGCGCATTTAACGTTACACGTTGTATAGTCTCAATAAATTAAAAGAAATTAAGATTGCCACTTTTTAACAAACAAAATATCTTCTTTTAAGAAATACCTAAATGGACTTTTTTGGAAAGAAAATTTGTATGCCTTTGCTCAAAAGTAGATTGCATAGGCATAAATTACGAAAAAGTTGAAAAGCTCTAGTCAAAGTAACAGCGTTACTTATTTCCCAGCAGGTCGGTTTTCGGTCGAGGAGATTTATTAAATCCTTACTGAACCGCAGCTACGATTTTATAATAGACTGTAAAATGTCAAAGTTGCGCTGTTCCTCTTGAAGTTGGCAGCTCTAGCAAATTGCGCCTACCAGACATTGTTCAGATCTAGATATAAATGAAGGAAAACTAAAAAAAGCCGGTAAATGCGGGGCTCCTAATTATAGCCTTTCATAGAGCAGGCTCATTTCTCAGTCGTTAGCCACTTTTGTACTTGACAGTGGCTCTTTTGTGAATGCATAGATTATAAATGATTTCATACGTGGAACGCGCGGATTAATTCACGAGCTTGGAAGACTGGGAGCGGTGAATGGAGAACGTAATTATTCCATTCATTCTAACCGCTAACGAAGAATATTATTTAAATAGAGCGTTTACCATGTTTTCTTTGAGAATTTTTATTTTCTTATGAGCTTGCTTTGGATGATTAAATTTCTAAGCGAATGGTTTTAGAGGTAGGTAATATAATTAGATGTTCATAAATTACCTACCAACTCATTTTCCCCGAAAATTGCAGAAACAAGTAAGTTTTCTTTTCCCAAACATGACGTTTACGTTAAAACCAAATAATTTTGGTTGAACCAAAGTGTTTATGGTCGGAATGTAGGGGCCGAACCATCGGTGTGAGAGTGAAATGACTCGTCCCGCGGCTGATGAGATTTTTAACGAGCGCCGAACGTCCACGCTGCTGGCGGAAAACGACCAATTAATTTGTAACATCTATTTATATTCAATTTTATTTTCTGTTTCCTCTTGCGGTAATTGTGTTTGGATGTTTGATGTACGTTTGTCTATCTAGGTAGGTAGATGTTTTTCGTGGTACTTACCTCGGATAAATGTTTTTTTAGTGCCTGCGCGCACTGCCGTGCGGTGGAAAACGTTGCGTTAGTTCTGCCGCACTGGGCGGAGCGTACGGTAACAAAACGCATGCGTTTTTCTCACCGCAGTGCGCGCACTTCAAAGACATTCCATACTTCACAGACTATGCGTTAGAAAAACGCACAGCAGTGCGCGCACGGCCTAAAAAGCAACAGAGTTTCTGCTTTGGACAGTCAAGTGTTCTAAAAAGTCTGGCAGATTTGCCGTAGGACATTGGAGGACACTTCCTACATTATGGATGCTCTGGTGGATCTCCGTAAAAAAAACTTGAAGACATTAGGGCACATCCAGTAAGACTCAATCACTCAACCCAACCCCAATCACAATCAGGGGGAAAGTCCACTTGACCTGCACCAGCATTAACATAAAACATCATTCTGCAGTCTATGTCATCTACAAACGATTCACAGAAAGTCCACTTGACCTGCACCAGCATTAACATAAAACATCATTCTGCAGTCTATGTCATCTACAAACGATTCACAGAAAGTCCACTTGACCTGCACCAGCATTAACATAAAACATCATTCTGCAGTCTATGTCATCTACAAACGATTCACAGAAAGTCCACTTGACCTGCACCAGCATTAACATAAAACATCATTCTGCAGTCTATGTCATCTACAAACGATTCACAGAAAGTCCACTTGACCTGCACCAGCATTAACATAAAACATCATTCTGCAGTCTATGTCATCTACAAACATCATTCTGCAGTCTATGTCATCTACAATCAGGGGGAAAGTCCACTTGACCTGCACCAGCATTAACATAAAACATCATTCTGCAGTCTATGTCATCTACAAACGATTCACAGAAAGTCCACTTGACCTGCACCAGCATTAACATAAAACATCATTCTGCAGTCTATGTCATCTACAAACGATTCACAGAAAAATAACGATGTTTTAAGATGTACAGTGGGCTGCATCAATTGGTTACCCCAGTTGTATTAAAATTTTAATACAACTGGGGTGCCCAATTGATGCAGCCCACTTATTTAGTGATTTCTGGTGCAATCATTGACTTACATATTACTTATTATTTTATATCAATGGGTGCAATACACATACATCATTGCAGTCAAAACAACATAAAACCAAAAGAGAATCAACTAACCTTTCTCTATAAAAATAATCTGCACAAAAGGCGAACTTTATCCAAATTTTGCATCCATTGATGGATTAGTGTGGCCAGACTGAATAGCCGGGTCATTCCTATCCCCTTGCCGCAGAGGTGGATGATAAACGGATTACGATAGTCGCTGTATGAGGGATCGATCCGTCTGCACTCTGCAGGTTTTGATTTGAATTTTGTGTTATGACTCGTGATGTTTCGGTGCGATGCATGTAATAATAATAAATAATCATTTATTTAGGTACATTAAGGTTTTGTAATACATGAGGGACTCACAAAGTCGCTTCCCGCTGTCTGTCCCTATGTATGCTTAGATCTTAAAAATTACGCAACGGATTTTGATGCGTTTTTTTTTAGTAGATAGTGAGGTTTAAGTATATGTATAGTAAACGCGGGGGAAGCCGCGGGCAAAAGCTAGTTATTAATAACATGATGTAGGTAAAAGTAGGTAATTGTTGGGTGAATCGCTGACTGAGTTAATCTGTATTTAGGAGAGTCAGGATTGACTCCCAAATTGAGTATCACAATAATATTTGTTTTATGCTTTTGGAGCTTACAATATAAAGGAGTTGTTTGTATTTAGAGGGGCTTGTTGCTAAGTAATAATAGCCACACGGGTCATCGATCAGGTTAAGCAACGCTTGCCGTGGTTGGTCCGTGGATGGCCGACCATCTTTACATACCAAAACCCGTCCGTACCTCGGAAGCTGTTGGTCCCGGCTGTCATTCGTGGATCTTTGATAGTTGTTACGGGTCATCAGAAGGCCGAAAAGTGGTGGTGGTGGTATAGGTGTAGGTATCTAAATGTACCTATGTATAGGTACCGGATGACTGTTTTTACCGTCTCGAAAAAAATTGGGTGTATTAGGTGAACAGAGTAGAAGCCTATGGCATACCTAGTTTTTTTTTTTTTAACAGCTTAGACAGAAAAAAATTTCAAAGTACCAATAGATACTACAAATTCGATGTAAACTTTTCATTTTTGTAAGTACCATAAAAACAGAAATTTTGAAAAAAAAAAAATAAATCGTTTAAAAATATTGAAATTGAAATCATATGCAGCCTATGCATATGATTAGAATTTTCGATTTTTTTTATTTTTTATTTGAAAAAAAAAAAAAAAAAAGTTAGGTATGCCATAGGCATAATGAAAATAAAAATAAAAAAAAATGGGTATATTAGGTGAACGGAGTAGAAACTCCGTTCACCTAATATACCCATTTTTTTTCGAGACGGTAAAAAAAGTCATCCGGTATATGTAGTGGTGTGGTAGTGGGCTTTTGTAGGTAAGAATTTCAGTGAATGTCTAATTAGGAAATAAGGAAGGGAGGAAAATGAGCAGGAAACTTCTTTTCATCAAAACTGGTGGGAGCTACAAAGTTTACTGTTGACAGTACCACGACAGCATTTTTAACTCTGTATTTTCTTTACTACCCTTGCGCCACCCCATCTTCCTAGCACGGCGGGCTGTGACGGGTGCGGAAAACCTCAAACGGCGCAAATACTGGTATACTGGTTATTGCGACTTATGTTCGAACCGTTAGGGGTTGAGACACTATAGGGTTATGAGGTCCGACTGCAATCTTAGTTTTTCGAGACATTCCCAAGCGGTTGGTCGACTCGATTCGGCTGTTGTTCGAAATGCATCTTCGAACAACATCACCTAACAAAGGAGAATCGTACCTCCCCGCTATGGTCTTCAGGATGGAGTTGGAGCTCTCCCGCACTCTGCAGAGCAAAGAGGCAGATTTCTGTCTGACGACAGAAATGGGGCAGCCCCATCAACATCCTAAACCCGTTATTATACAGGACCCGTAAGGCGCCGATAGTCCGCTGAGTATAGTTGGTCCAAAGGCTGCACGTGTAAAACACTTGGCAATAAGCTTTAAAAAGCGTTACTTTGACTGCCTTGCTACAACGTGCAAACCTGCGAACCAACATGTTACACCGGACTGCCAGCGCCCTACGTTCCCTCTCAATATCCACTTGGTCATTAAGGTCGTCGGTTACATAATGCCCCAAGTACTTGAACTGGTGCACTCGCAATATATCATTCCCATTCAGTTTAATCGGGGGCACATACTCAGGACATTTAGCACCGGCAGCCTTAAAGACCAAGAACTCGCTTTTTTTAACATTATAAACTAGGCCATGCTCTCGAGCATAGCCCTCACAACACCTAAGCAGCTCTCTAAGCGCTCTAACCGTAGGGCTCAGCAGCACCATATCATCAGCGTAGCTGATGTTGTTGACACTAACGTCATCAATGCGACATCCGATTTTCTTGCTGCTGAGCTCAACGATCAGATCGTTTATGTAGAGGTTAAGGACGCTGTTACAAATGGGTAGTCAAATCATTACTTTTTTACATAAAAGTGTGTTTATTAAATAAAATGCTTTGCTTTCTTAAAATGTTTTTTGGTTAAATTGTTGATAAGTGTGCATGATACGATTCTGTACTATAAACGTAATTTTAGATATGTACAGCTTCTCAATAACTACCTCGGTACCATTATTGTGAAACTGTACCTATCTAAAATTATATTTATGGTTCAGAATTGTACCATGCACATTTATCAACAATTTAACCAAAAAACATTTTAAGAAAGCAAATCATTTTATTTAATAAACACACTTTTGTGTAAAAAAGTAATGATTTGACTACCCATTTGTAACAGCGTCCTTAAACAGTTTTGGTGATGTTATCCCTCCTTGTCTAACCCCGCACTCTAGCCCGTACGAGACAGAAAGCCCATCTGCCCTTCTCACCCTGTTCTTCTGATTGTAATACCAATACTGGAAAATACGCAACAGCTCCGCTGGCACTTTTTTCTCCCGCAGCTTTTTCCACATAACCTCGTATGATACAAGGTCAAACGCACGGGAGAGATCTAGAAAGCAAGCATACACTGGCGTTCGACGATGTGTATAGTATTGCACCGTATGTTTCAGGCTGAGAATCGCACTTTCAGTGCCAAGATCATTACGGAACACAAACTGTGCATCGTGTAATTTTAATAGGCTATCCAACCGAGCGTCCAACTGACTGTCGAGTACCTTCGCGATAATAGTAGCCAGGGAGATGGGTCGATAGTTACACTTATCAGCAACGTCACCCGTTTTATTTTTAACAATAGGCACGACAATAGTTATAGGATCACTTCGTTGTCCGTCTGTCTGTTAGTATGTCAAGACCCTTTTTCTCAGGAACACGTGGGAGTTATCAAGTTGAAATTTTATCAAATACGCAGGTCTATGGTTCCTTGGAGGTCTAAAAAAATCAAGCTTCTAAGTCAACGCAATAAAAAAATACGGCCACTTATGCGACATATTTTGATACTCGCAAGTAAATCAAAACCGTACTTACCGTTGACCTAGAATCATGAAATTTGGCAAGAAGCAAGGTCTCACAGCACAAGTAAAGGAAAAATTCCGAAAATAGTTAATTTGTAATTTTATCACATTTTTTTTTTGGGATTACGTACCTACTTAAGTTGTAGGTTGTAGGATTGACCGTGACGTATATAAATGTATGGGAGAACATATTAGTATTATTTTTTTCAACTACAATCTGTGCTACAATGTTAAGTTTGTTTTTATAGGTAGGTAATAGGTATTACGGTATCCGCAACTCCACGACAATGCGCGTATTTTGCGTATCAAAATTGTTTTTGGGATAATTTTTTTTCAACTACGGAACGTGGTCCGACACGCACTTGGCCGGTTTTTTATGTACTCGTACTCGTACATATTATTATTATTAATATTTTAAGACTGTTAGATTTTAAATTATTTAAATAAAATACCCTTGAATTTGTTAGTTTTAGAATTTACTATTATTTTTCTTTATGCAGGTCTTTAACTTTAAAAATAACTGAAGGAATTTATCTTATTTTGCTGTACTCGATCTTTAAAAGTATCTACGGGCTTCTAATATGAATGTACAGTACCATAAAAATAGGCAAATACATTATGAAATAGTTTAACAGTTCAAGTTTATGATAACATTATACTTACTATCCGCAATACAGTGACTTATAATGATACACAATTCTAAATCACTGACGCTTGATGACAGATTGATTACACGAGCCTGTCAATCAAACGTGTGATCTATTATTACAATATGTAGTTAATAACTTAGTCCTATTATTATCATATACGAGTATGTAGGTAGTTTAATAATCTAATTTCTTAACGATTCTATCGCGTGTTTCTTTAAACATAATTTATACTAGCTTTTGCCCGCGGCTTCGCCGGCGTGGATGTCGGAAAATATCCCTGAGGAACGTACTACCGGGAAATCCTTCCTTATTCCTTGTCTACATTATAAAGGGAACCTCTGTGCAAAATTTCAGCTTTCTAGGTCCGACGGTTTGGGCTGGGCGTTGATGAGTCAGTCAATCAGTCAGTCAGTCAGGACTTCTCTTTTTATTTATACAACGTGTAACGCTAAATGCGCAAAACCTCTTAAGGGGTCATTGTACTCATCATTATGAACAACTTTGACTATGGGACCAAACCTGAAATCGCGAAAAAAAAATCAGCTGTTAACATAAACATTTATGTTCGCATAATTCGTCAAAATGTACTGAACAGCTGATTTTTTTTTCGCGATTTCATGTTTGTTCCCATAGTAAAAGTTGTTCATAATGATGAGTACAATGACCTCTTAAGAGGTTTTGCGCATTTAACGTTGCACGTTGTATAGATAGATACTTAGATAGATTGATTAACATGCTTGCCAATGTAGGTACATAAATGGTCATCTACAGACGAACTCACCAGCCTGTATTTACATAAAGGAAGAAATGCAGTACTTACTAGAAATTTTTCATCCGATCTTTTCAGGTAGATTATGAAAAGGTCAAGCTTCTTATTTTGCTTCGGCAGGAACTATTTGAGAATCACTTCGTTGTTCGTCTGTCTATCTGTCTGTCTTTCTGTCAAGACCCTTTTTCTCAGGAACGCGTGGAGTTATCAAGTTGAATTTCATATCAAATACCTACGTAGGTATATGGTCCCTTGGAGCTCTAAAAAATCAAAACTTCTAAGTCAACGCAATAAAAAAAATACGGTCATTTATATGACATGTTTTGAGTTCGCAAGTAAATTAAAACCTATAATAATATCCCCACCGCAGTATCTCTACGTTGACGTCGTGGTGGGGCTTGCGCGCTCCGAATTGTAGGTCTGTGCCGGTAGAGTTTAGATGAGGAGCCAGACCAAGAGAGATACCATGAACCCGCAGGGCAGCATGTGGCAAGCTGTTGGGCAGTAGCGACCCCACGGACCCTATCACCCGGGGGAAGTCTTGTTCCTCACCTCTCGCTTGCCTTTATTGGCCGGCTGGAGTGAAAACTGACGAGGAACAGAGCTCCCACCTCTTTCTTGCCTTTATTTGCCGGTTTCAGTGGAGATTCGCAAGAGCAAACGTGCTCGGAGGAAGGAAGTATTCCAGTAAGATGCTGGTGGGGATCTTGACCGTACTTCCGGGATTGTCCTGATAGCCGTGGGATACCTCTCCACTCCTCACAAGTGCCTCAGGACATGTTGCCCTCTTGCCGCTACGACACCATGTGCTAGCGACCGTTTTCGGGGGCCAATATTGAGTGTGCAAGTCACCGCCAGCCATTATAACTGTGTATTGTATACAAAACATTAGTCAGGCAGGGGCCATAGCGTTTCTATAGTTCTAGGTAACCAGTCCACAGCCACCCAAACCCATAGCCTAATATGTTTTGTTTCCATATTCTGCAATAGTCCTGCTGCACCAACCGGGGGTTGTTCTTGGGTGCTCTTGCATAGTGCATACAGGGATAATCGTCGGGTGAGCCTCCTAAAAATTTAAAATTGTCTAAGGGGCCTCTGCGAGTTGGCTTCGGCCCCTCATATGCCTTCTAAAGGTCCGGGACACCCTGGGTCCCGAGTTAAGTCGAAGACATAATAATAATAAAGTCAGGCAGGGGCCATAGTGTTTTCAAGTCAGGCAGGGGCCATAGTGTTTCCAAGTCAGGCAGGGGCCATAATGTTTCCATAGTTCTAGGTATCCAGTCCACAGCCACCCAAACACATAGCCTAATATGTTTTGTTTTTATGTTCTGCAATTAGTCCTGCACCAACCGGGGGTTGTCCTTGGGTGCACTCGCATAGTGCATACAGGGGTAATCGTCGGCTGGTGCCTTCTCGTCATTTAAAATTGTCTAAGGGGCCCTCTGCGAGTTGGCTTCGGCCCGTAAGCCTTCCAAAGGTCCGGTACCTCAGGGTCCCGAGATATGTCAAAGACAAAGTAAATAATAATAATTCCTTTATTGTCAGGCAACTAAGGCCCATAGATAAAATACACAAATTACAAAATAATAATAGTACATTATGATATTATGATATAAGTGCGGTAATTATCAAAGCGCACGTATGTCATACGACGTTTTATAACATATTTGCGAGGAAATAAATGAAACTCGGACTTTCTTAAACGAATAAATCGTTAAAAACACACTTTCTAAAAATGAATTTGCATCTTTGCTTGTTTTCCATACGATGAAATTTTGATACGCTTGTAAGTAAGTATCTATCAGTCGATTTTGCGGGCAAGAGGCTTAGGGCCCTCGCCCACGGCGACTTTTTGTAGCGATGCTACAAAAAGTCGCCGGGCGCGTCGCTGTCGCGCGTTTCGTAAACGCGCGACAGCATCGCTGCTACTCGAATCGAATCGTGGTGTAGGCGAGGGCCAACAGCTAGCACCGCATCGCGACTGTATCAATGCAAACGCGCGACGACATCGCTACTGCAATGCTATTCTGTAATGATCTCACCCATGGACCTAAAAAAAAAGGCGGACGCCGTCTCCTTTAACAATAACTGAAGCACCCATAGTAAGTCAGTGCGCTAATGTCTACAAGCCAGCACGCACACATTCACACCATAGTAAGTCTACCGGCCGCCATTACGTTACACGAGCGACGGCGTCTTTGCAGGTACTCAAATCACGCACACATCGATCGGAGGGTGCTTCACTTTTGATATGCGTGGTGCGGAGTCCATCTTTTTTTATAAGTCTATGATCTCACCGTGAAAATTTAAGTGAAGTGAGCGTGGAGTGAGCTGTCGGTGTCATTCCACCTGATGCTAGGGACGGACCAAGCACATTTTTATAGTCATAATCGAGATTTTTATAATATTTTTACGATATTCTAGTGATTAGTTTATATTATTTCAAAGCTAGCATTTAAGTGTCTAAACATTACTATTTAGGGGTTTTTTTAAATAAAATTGCAAAATAAAAATTCTGTCACAAACCCAATTTCGTTTTTCTTAATTTTTGAGCAAGACTAGTCCGTATGTACATACATAGACTGAGGTGTGAGCGCGTCACGTCAAATTGAGTTTTGTCTGAATTTCTATTTCACTATTTAATTGAAAATCCCCCAAATGTAATGTTTAGACCTAGCTTATAAATAATATAAAATGATTATGTTATAAAATTAGCATAAAAAATATAATTAAAATCTCGATTATGATTGTAAATGTAATTTGGTCAATCCCTATTAGCATCCGTGGGAAAACACTGACAGCTCACTCCGCGCAAGTTTTCACGGTGAGATTTTTACAGAATCGACCAACGGCATCGCTACAAAAAGTCGCCTTGAGCGAGGGCCCTTAGAGTAGCATTTTTCGCTGCCTCTGAGACTTCTGGCGGTGTCGAATGAATAAATTCATCATTACTTGACATTTTCAAATAAAAACAATACAGCGAAAAGAAAAAGCGCGCGGAATAATTTTTACTTGTTCACAAATCAGCGATGCGCACGCATCAGCGCATCATCGCGCAAAGGCACAACAACAGCCAGTATTATTAAAGTATTTTTTTTTGTTTTTGTTACAGATAAATGGTTGTAATTTATTGTCAAAATTAATTAAATTAAAGAATCAAATGTTTATTTTTTATATTTGATAAAATATAAAAAATAAACATATAATTTTTAATTTAATTAATTTTATTATATCCCAAAGTTAATTTTATTCATAAAATGTTGACCACTTTTCTAACATAAAAACTCTTTGCTAAGATTTAAAAAAGTACCGTTCGTTTTAAACGAAGCATCATGATAAACCGTACGTGTTACCTTATTAAAAAGAAACTCGTTTTTACATTACAATAACGCACAAGTACGTAATGACATACATTACGATATTGAAATTGGTGAAATAAGAGACCCTTTACGAGCAAATGTGTTATCTACAGGGTGTCCCGTAATTAATGGATAATCTCTTAAGGGGTCATTGTACTCACCATTATGAACAACTTTTACTATGGGACCGAACCCAAAATCGCGAAAAAAAAAATCAGCTGCTCCCTACATTTATGTTCGCATAACTCGTCAAAATGTAGGGAGCAGCTGATTTTTTTTTCGCGATTTTGGGTTCGGTCCCATAGTAAAAGTTGTTCATAATGGTGAGTACAATGACCCCTTAAGAGATTATCCATTAATTACGGGACACCCTGTATAACTATAAAAGGAAAGCGTTACTGACTGACTGACTGACTGACTGACTGACTGACTGACTGACTGACTGATCTATCAACACACAGCTGAAACCACTGAACGGATTGAGCTGAAATTTGGAACACAGGTAGCTATTATGACCTAGGCATCCGCTAAGAAAGGGTTTTTGGAAATTCAACCTTTAAGGGGGTAAAAAGGGGGGATATTGTTTCTATGAAAAATCTTATTCCTTGAGTTAATAAACTTGAAACTCGGCACGAATATTTATCTAAGTAAATTATGATATTTGTAATTTTTTGTTTTTCTAAACAACCCCCTAAATGGGAATTGGAGGGTCTCAAAGTTTGTATGGAAAAATTCAAAACTCAGTATTTATACTTAAAACCAAAAATAAAGAATAATGTGTATCAGGGTTTTTCGAAAATCTACCTCTAACGGGGTGAAAAGGGGTAGTCAATTTCACAGGGGAGCATTTTACTGCGTGGCTTGATTAACTCGAAAACTTGTGTAAATAATTTATTTATTTATTTATTTATTTTATTTGGCTCCTCAACAATGAGTACACTATTACATGTATATAGTATAACATTTCAAACTTAGGTCTAAGTGCCCCATTACTTAAAGAAGAGCACTGCATGCACTACATTATGCGCATGCACTGCATTATTATGTTTATTATAATGTTTGAGTCCACCTATGGAAATATCTCAAACCATTTTTTTAAATTCTACCCCTGTGGGGGTAAAAACGGGGAATACAATTTACATGAAAAATGTTATTCATTTGGTTTTAATTGACTTGAAACTTGGCACAAATATTTGCCTAAGTTTGTCTCTATTAGTTTTTAAAACTACCCCAGGTAGGGTTAGAGGGGGAGGGGGAAGGGGAGGGGTGGTGAGGAGGGTGAGGGGGAGGATGATGGACGCAGGGAGAAAGGGGCAGGACTTGGTAAGGAGAGGAGGAAGACGTGGTGAAGGCTGAGGGGGAAGGGAGAGGTTGGTGAGCTGGAGGTGGAGGAGATGGGGAGAGGGAGGGGACGAGGTGGTGAGAGAGAGGGAAGGAGAAGTGGTGAAGGGGGTGTGAGAGTGAGTGAGAGGGGGAGGGAGAGGTAGCGGAAGGGGATGTGGTGTAGGAACGAGCTAATCTCTGGAACTACCCTACCAGTCGGACTTTAAAATTTTTTTTACCATTAATGATAGCCCAACTCTTATAGAAGGCATATTTAACATCACTCTAGGACCCTTAGGGGCCAAGCAAAAAGAAAAAAAGTCTGAAAGAACGCTAAGTGAAAACGAAGTAATAGCGCGGGTAGGCAATGCGATGCGACGGGGTGGGTCGAGCAAAAAAGAAATTTCACGCGGACGAAGCCGCGGGCAGAAGCTAGTAAAATAATAAACTAATACATATTATAACATTAACAAACTTAAAAACTACTGCACACGAAGTGACGGCGTCGTGTTAAGCTGCGAGGTGTCGCGTAGCTGGCCGCGGAAACGCCGCCGCCGATACAGCATACCTTTCGGCCAAAACTCTTCCTTGAGGAATGTCAGCAAATGGTGAGTCGGAACGCGCACCACGAACAACTTGAAATTGAGTACCTACTTCCCGTTGACCTAGAATCATAAAAGGCAAGAAGCTAGGTCTCACCGTAAAAATAAAGGAAAAAGTTCGAAAATAGTTTTTTGCAGTTTTAAGTACCTATCACAAAAATTGTTTTTTGCGATTACAAACTTGAATTTGCAGTTGGTGAATTGGAGACCATGTTTTTCAACTACAATGTGAAGTTTGTTTTTGGTATAAATTCTTTTCAACTAAGGAACGCTTCATTGTGCGTGGTTTGACGCACTTGACCGGATTTTTTCATTTAAGGTGATACGTAAAAAGTGAACTGGGCGGGAATAAGAAAGTGACAGAGTCAATTACTTCCACATGCGAAAAAAAGAGAGCGCAACAACGCACTGGAACCAAAATAAAAGCGCCAAATGAAATAAAAATTGTTTAAAAATAAATTAAGCTATCTATCAAAATTATGTTCAGCCAGAATTTTCAATTACCTACCTAATACGCACATTTTAAATGCAATTTTGCAATGAAATTACTTAGGATTTTAGAATTATAGAAAAAAACAAAAAAAAGTAGAGTCTTTTCGGAATTAAATTCTATCTAGAAAATTTAACCCAATCGTATATTCCTTCAGTCAAAGTAGTCGATAAACATATATCCAAAAACTTAATCCATACATGCTGCAATAGTGAAATAAATGATTACGAAAAATCCTCCAATTTATTTTGGTAGCGCCTAAAGGTTGTCTGTATACGGCGATAAGGTTGTTTATTGCTTGATAGCACTCTAAATAAAACTTCGTGTGGACTGTTTGACGGTTTATTTCTCACTAGCTAATTTAAAGTAATGTGGAATGTAAAGACATGCATAGGTACATATGAATATCTATGTATAGGCTACTAACTAACATTCGCTGTTGCGCTTGGACATTGTCTGTTAATAAATAAGGAAGTTCATAGCTGTGTCAAAAGTAAAATAAATGGTTGGATGGTTGGCTTACCTAAATATATCTAATATGGCTAGACCGCAGCAGGGACCCATGGTGCGCCGAATGTGTAGCTACCTACCTAAATATATGAGCAGTCAGCTACACCGTAGCAGGACTGGCTACCCGTGGTAAAAAAACCGCTCAAGAGCGAGTTGGACTCGCGCACCGACGGTTCCGTACCATCATTTATATTTAATTTTTGTTGATGATTTCTGAAAAAGTGTGATATTTACATCGTTTTACTATACAGACGACTGTCAACTATCTACGAATGACAGCCGGGAACAACAGCGAAATTAAAGTTTTCACGTCGTACTTTTTTTTTGGAAATCGGTGGATGGTTTAGTTAGTTACTCGTGGATGTTATTTAAATGTACTGGATACAATGATATATTACCTTTAGATGCGTTAACAAGGCTCAAAAATGGGGAAATTAAATGAAGGGTAATTGCCCGGCGTGATATCAGTCACGCACGCGCGCCAGTGAACATGCAGCAGCTAGTGACGTAACTAAATAAGTATATTCATCTCTTTCTTACAACAGGTATCGGCATGCGTCTTTCCTTTTCTTTGCGGCCAGTATATACTGGTATGTTGGTACATCATGGCTTACGCTGTTTTTGAATTCACTGATGTTCGTGTATGACGCGCCTATCTATAATACGTCATTGACTGGATAAATCACAATTCACGGCAACATGAATGTAACTGACAGATGATGCGACAGGGAATTTCCTAACTACCATTACTACCCCATCACTAAAACTACCATTTACCGCCAATAAAACAACATTTCTACTAGTCGATGTTCAGACGTCTTCATTATTGGGGTACTCTTTCCGCATACAAATATGTTAGCAAAGGGGGTGACCAATTAACTTTGGCATCCGCGCGCCTTGCAAAGATTACGGAAAAGAAATAGGAGGTACCTACGTGAACTAAGTTCCATAAGCGTCCCATATGTTATTAGGTCAAAAGGCGCGTATTATATTTATTAGGGTAACTTAAACATGCCAATCACGCCGTGGTTTTTTCTGATTTCCCTCGTGGACGATAATATGAGTATATTGGGCAGTGAGGTCTTGAGGTTACCTGTCCTTCTCAGTTAAGTGTCAGAAAATAGGGTGAGGTGAAGCAGCTTATACAGGTTGAAACTGAATTCATGGGCAATATTTTAGGGGGTCATTGTACTCAACATTATGAATAACTTTTACTATGGGAACAAAACTGAAATCGCGAAAAAAAAGTTTGCTGTTCCCTACATTTTGACGAGTTATGTGAGCATACCTAATGTATGGAACAGCAGATTTTTTTTCCCGATTTCAGGTTTGTTCCCATGGTAAATGTAAATGGTAGTTTTAGTGGTATAGTAATGCTACTTATGATAGGAAATTCCCTGTCGCATCATCTGTCAGTTACATTCATGTTGCCGTGAATTGTGATTTGTCAAGTGCATTTAAATAACATCCACGAGTAACTAAGCCTTCCATACACCGATTTCCAAAAAAAAAAAACAGTACAACGTGAAAAACAACTTTAATTTTGCTGTTCAGCAGCATGCCGCGGGTTCGATTCCCGCACGGAACAAATATTTGTACGGCCTACAAGTATTTGTTCCGAGTCTGGGTGTTTTTCTATCTATAACATGTATGTATTTACAAAAAAAAAATGTAAATAAGTAGTTTATCAGCCATCTCGTTACCATAACACAAGCATTAGGTTGCTTAGCTTGGGATATTTATTTATTTATTTATTTTTATTTATAATCCAACTTATCCTACTTCCTATACTATCCTACTCCACTAATATTATAAACGTAAAAGTTTGTAATGATGGATGGATGGATGGAAGGATGGATGTTTGTTACTCCTTCACGCAAAGACTTCTGAACGGATTTTGATGAAATTTGGCACACAGATAGTTTATAACCTAGACTAACACATATAGTACTTTTTATCTCGATATACGGTTCGAGACCTACGCAGGTGACATTGCGGGGCGCTGCTAGTATTTAATATAAGTCTGAAATCACCAACTCGTCTTGAGCAAGCGTGATGATCAATGCTTAGTGTGAGAAGAGGCATTTGCCCGTAAAGGACAGGAAACACATTTTATCATTGAAATTAATTCTGTGAGTTTTTTATAGGCAAGATTACCAAATGCACAAAAACCGAAATCTGGCTGATTGTTATTTGTTCAGAGGGGAATTTTATACCGCAGCTCTAACATTATGAGAAAGTCAAGTGTTTCCTCATAAAAATTGCCATCAGACATATTTATGAACAGTAATTGTGATATCGAAGAACCCCCTAAAAGATAAACCAAAAAACAAACAAACAGACATTCAAGAATGATAACAAACGGCTAAACACACAAATATCCACACTAATATCCGCACTAATATCTTCAATCTAACTATATGCCCCCGACGTATCCAGCCTTACGCTGCAGTAAAATTCCCTTTACACACCCCAAAAACACAACCTTATTACAACGGAACAAGGGTTTCATTCGCGTGCTTGTAGAAACAGCCACTTCAGGGCCTGCAGCCACGAAGAAAAAGCTACTTTATGACATCGTGTTGAGGTTTAACTTGGTGTGGCTATGAAGACATCATGTGCTGACAGCAACAGCAACTCCAAGGCCTCAAAACACAACAAAAAAGCTACCTTGTTCAAAGGCGTTAAGGTATAAATTAGGGTGGTGTGGAGTCAGGGGCTTACGGGGCCGATTGCCGCCGCCGGCCAGAGGAAATGAGTAGGAACCGCGATGGGCTGCAATGATAGTGCAGGGAAGGTACCTACCGTAAATTTATGGGATTAGATGCTCTCTGGATGCTGCATGGGCTTGTCGTAAAGTGGAAAATGTCTTTATTGTATACCTACTGATATACCTACACAGGAAGAGAGAACGGTTATTCTGCTGTTCAAATAACGTCCTATGCATGAGAAAAAGTTCGCTTTTTCACTGTATTCAGCCTTAATTATTCTTATTATTCTTCTCAGAGTAGTCAGATAGGAAACGTCGACCTCACCTAGTTTTAAAAAATATGATTGACGTGTAAAAGTGTTTGTACAAACCTACTTACAGAAAATAAATAATTTATCATTTAATCACTGATCATGAGAGCAGTGGTGGCCCAGTGGTAACGGCCCCGATTTACGAGTTGTTGGATCATGGGTTCGAACCCAGACCGGCGCTTTACTTTGTGTAAATAATTACATCACCACTGCTCTCTAAAACGGTGAAGGAAAACATCGCGAGGAAACCAGCATGTCCTTGAACCAAAAATTAGAAGACTTTGACATCTACCAACACGCACTGGCCCCGCGTGGTGGATTACAGCCCACTCACAGAAAGAGGAGGCCTGTGTCCCAGCAGTGTGAACGCTGTATGACTGATTATCTTCACTGATTTCATGAAATTATGCAGAGAAGCTGTATAAGAACAATTGAGGACAGCTAGTGGGGGATTTAAAAAAATAAACGCGGTCATATTCGCAGGTTAAAATGAAAAAAAAAGCCATGTTACAAAGCCAAATCCAAATCTTTTCAATTTTATGTTATTTGAGTGAAGCTAAAAATAATTCAAATACCTATTTAATTACTGAGCCAGTAATTTTTTTTACCCATAAGAATATAAATTAAGTAATATTATTATTAAGTTAAATTATTATTAATTTGGTCTCGCTGCTGGTGGCGCGTGTGTTATTATATTTAGCTCCCTTCAAAATGGTCCATATATGCGTCAGGTTCGTGAACGGGCGCCGTCTGTAGGGATTGTCATCATTAGCTGCCACGGCTTATTTGAATTTAATTAATTTTTGAATTGTTTTTTTTAATCTTTTTACTACGGACGCTTGTAATAACGTTGTGCATCGTTCTCACATTTATACAATTTCATCGTGAATTTTGAATCATATTTTGATTTTTCTGTGGAGTTTCTTTTCCGTTCATTCTCTGTAGGTACCTACCTACTAAGCTTTGGAATGGGCAACTATGGCTTCATCTTTCTGACTGACCGACCCCTTGACAATTCAAAAGTGCCTGTAATTGGTTTATTTGAAATAACTGCTTTGAGTTTGAGTTTGACTCTAGTTACACTACACTGTGGAGAGCACCTGAAAGTCTCGGAAACTAAAATATGCTAGCTTTAATGAAATAAATTGGGTTTATTAGACAATTAAATGTTCTAAATGCTACCTCAAGATACGAACTGTGACTAAATTTCCAATCCCTTAAATCTCTTAAAAACGGGTAGGTACACAAACATTTTAAGGCTATCACGTTGCTCGATGAATTTTGCAATTTTTTTTTCGATTTTTCAAAAACTCTGTACCACATACTTCTTTATTTCCTAGCAAAAGCATAAATTTGAATTTTCATATACCTAACTTAAGAAATTCTGGGTTTCTCAATAACTTTCATCCCCTATTATATCTCCCACTGTACGATTATTTTTGAGAAATAACGCCTATGTCCTTACTCAAGATGAAAATATAAACACAATTCTTAGTTTCCTACACTTTCAGGTATCTTTATGTGCCCCAATTCATTGATCTCGAGTGTATTTCACCTATTCAACCACAAATCAAGAACTTCCCTAAAAGATATGCAATTTTCAGTTTTACATACAAATCCTCTACTAACAAAATGCGAGGAAATTTAACCTTTAAACTACCCTCCAAATGAACTGAACTGCCATAAATAAACAGAGCGTCATAACTATATAGCAAGGTGGGTTACATAACCAGTATAACCACGTGTTATTTACTAAACTGCAAGTGTAGGGCGGGGGCGGGCGGATGCGGCTGGGCGGCCGGGGGTCTTCCGCTCAGACCGGCGCGCGGCGGTGTTATAAACACTTATCTTTGTGAATAGGTGGGTACTTATAATAAGTAGTTATATAATATTATAAATAAATAAATGATTGAAAGAGGGCTTTGATTTATATAAATAACAAGTGCTAATGATGTAGTAATAATGATGGTGAGATAAATAAAGATTTATGATTATCTATATTTCATATATATTTGAATACATTTTCCCTCTGCTTCGCCCGCGTGGGGGTCGGAAATTATCCCACAGGAACGTACTACCGAAATAAAACTATCCTATGTCCTAAAGTCCTAATCCAGGTCATGGTCTACTTGTGTGATAAATTTAATCGAAATCCATTAAGCCGTTAAGGCGTGAAAAGGTAACATAGAGACAGACATAGTGCTTTCGTAATAAATTATAATAGGTAGGTAGGTATTCAGCTGCATCCGGTTAGATTGGAAGCCGACCCCAAAACATAGTTGGGAAAAGGCAGATAATGATAGGTAGGTAAGTATGGATTATAAGTTTCTATGTCCTGTGGGCTAAACCCACAGACCGTATAATACAATATTTCTATGTCATAAGGGCTAAACCCACAGACCGTATAATACAATATTTCTATGTCATAAGGGCTAAACCCACAGACCGAATAATACAATATTTCTACGTCCTATTGGCTAAACCCACAGATCGTAAGAATACAACATTAGGTACATGCATTGTTTACCGAACTGAACTAAACCAACATGTAAATAAAATATGAACTCCGTAGGATATGAGGAAGTGGTTTTAATTCAGCTAGCAGATTCACAATAGATAAACAAATATATAAACAAATATATAAACAAATATATAGCAAGTTAAATAAAAGCCTAGAAGCTTGACGACAAAAATCAAGCGATTTCATCAATGGATCACTGGATGATCAATTTTGTGTGGGTAGTTCAATCTGTATAAATAAAAAACCGGTCAATAGCGAGTCGGACTCGCGCACCCAGAGTTCCGTTCCGATTTCTGAAGAAGTGTGCTATTTAGAGACATCATTTTATTTTTCCTGTAATCTTTACATAAACTTCTATCACATAGAATAATTTCAGATTTTTCTCTTTGCAAACTTCGGAGATAAGGGGGGAAACGGTATGTTTTTTACATTTTTCATCAACAGTGGAAAACTATGTGGCCTAAAAAAAAAAAATTCTGAGAATGTGAAAACAGCGCTTTTTCTTATGATACCCCACATGCCCTAGTAGCGCCACTTCGAATTTTGAAGACCACCTTTCAGTCCATGTTGCAAAAAAAAATTATATATTTATTTAGGCACACATTCCTGCATCGCTCTGTGATTGTTAGCACATGTTGATTCTTTTTATTATTATTGTTTTATTATTGTTAAGCATATTATTTTGTGTGCCTCTTAGTTAGTATGTGCTAAATATGTATTTTCTTTCTTTTCTTTCTTTCTATTTCTTTCTTATTTGCAAAATAGTTGGGCAAACGTCATCAAAAACTGTTCCAAATTTCAAGTTGATAGCATTAGTAGTTCTTGAGATATCCAGCTGTGACAGAGATATAGACAGACTGAGTCGCACCATATGGGTTCCTTTTTACCATTTTGGTACGGAACCCTAAAAAGTCGGGAAATTTGGAAAATTTAGAAAACTGAAAGTGCATTTTCTATGGGAATGTTGCATGAATTATTGCAGGACAGTGACTGTAGTGTTACAATAAAAATTGCTACTTACTACTTATTTGGTACCTATTAGCATAACGGACAACGTCTGGGTCGTCTGGGGAATTGAAGTTGCTACGTTTTCATGAATTTATAGTTAGAAGCCTTATTCATCATCAAAACAACAAAAATTTAATTTAAAACGATATCAAAAAACTCAATACTCTTGTTTCAACAAATAATAATAACAGTGATTTCCGAAGCGCTGCCGCGCTGCCATGAACTGAAGGCGCGAAGGCTTCGCAAGACACGTGACTTGGTTATTAATAAGTCCGGGAGCACGTGCTTCACTCACCCCCAGCAGCTCCTGGCACCTCCAACCCCCTCCGGCACCTCCAACACCCCCAGCATCGGCCTTTCATTTACATACGCCACCCGCAAGGCGGACGCATGAAATTTTCAGGAAATAACTGGTAGGGAGCGAATGTAAGTTTGTCGTTGATTGCAGTTGAGCGGAAAATTTTAAAAAGCGGCCAAGTGCGAGTTGAACTCGCACACGCAGGGTTCCGTACCACCGTACAATAATTAAGACTGCACATATTTTAAAAATACAAAAAAACGTGTTGTTTTTTTTATTATATTTTATTTTTATTATTTGTTCTTATAGCGGCCATCTATGTTCTATGTTAGAGGATTTGGTTTCCACACTTAGTCCTTCAAGTGGGGGTTATTCCAGCCAGCCCAGCTCCCTCTAGAAGTTGATCGAGTCTCCTGGTCTGTGAAGAACATCTGTAGCGGCCATAGTTTTACACATTCTGTGGAAACAAGTGTCTACTTATTACGGTTAAAGTTAAAAGATACTGACAGACGGAGGGACAGCGGAGCCTTAGTAATAGCATGTAATAGGTAATAGGGTCCCGTTGGCACACTTTGAGTACGGAAGCTTGGTAGATACCTAACAATGTTACTTGTGTTGCGCTGATTGTATGGGAATTGTTATGAAGTAAGAATAAAGTGATTAACCTAAAATTGTATGCTTTTAGTATTAAATCGATTTTCCCGATGAGCAACGGTCTAATTACACACGTATCATTTTATCGTCTTGCAACGGCGACCCTGAACTGACTTAAAAAAAACGGTCAAGAGCGAGTCGGACTCGCGCACCGAGGGTCCCGTACCATCACTTATATGTACCATAATTTTTGTTGATGATTTCTGAAAAACTGTGCTATTTAAAGACATCATTTTATTTTACCTGTAATTTTTACATAAACTTCTATCACATAGAATAATTTCAGATTTTTCGCTTTACAAACTTCGGAGATAGGGGGGGGGGGGGGGGGGGCACGGTATTTTTTTTTACATTTTTCATCAAAAGTCGAAAACTATGCGGGCTAAAAAAAAGAAAAAATATTTTTGAGAATGTGCAAACAGCGTTCTTTTATATGATACCCCACATGCCCTAGTAGCCCCACTTTGAATTTTTAAGACCGCCTTTCAGTCCCTGTTGCAAAAAAAATATAAATATTTTTATTGCTTTCTTATTTGCAAAATAGTTGGGTAAACTGACGTTTACCCAAAACTATTCTGAATTTCAAGTTGATAGCATTAGTAGTTCTCGACATATCCAGCTGTGACGGACAGACAGACAGACAGACAGACAGACAGACAGATAGACAGACAGACTGAGTGACACCATAAGGGTTCCTTTTTTACCATTTTGGTACCTACGGAACCCTAAAAATGTTTGCTTTTAATATTTAATCGATTTTCCCGATGAGCAACGCGCTAATACCCACGTAGCATTTTTATCGTCTTTCAACGGCGACCCCTGAACTGACTAATGTAAATAAATAATGAGCATTTCAATGAATTAGATATTGTTTTTGAATCAATTGGCTGATCATTGTTAGTTTCATAATTATCATCATCAACTGCTGGACATAGCCCTCTCTGATCGCACGCCATTCATCTCGATTCTCGGAAACTTCCATCCAGCTGTTCGCAGCCACCGTGCGAAGATGAGGAGAACGTACTGCCTTACGTTTGCCGATTCGCGATCTCCACTCAAGAACACGTATATGTACCCCAACGGTCATCGGTTCTACGGCTAATATGGCCAGCCCTTCGCCTCTTCAGCTTGCTTTTTAGGGTTCCGTAGTAAAACAAGGAGAGCGGTTCTGCACTGCATCCGATCCGAATCCGAGAAATGTCGGTCCGAAATAGCCACAGTACCTACTATTTGTATGAGGTGTTGCGCACTAGATCCAAACTTTGTCCGTCCGAATTTAGAACATTCCCAATTCGGATTGAACTCTGGGGGCCTACTCCCTAAGCACGAAGCCCGTAGTTTCGGCGTTCGTTACGGGCGTTTCCTACTCCGTATCACCTACGGATGGATGATTGGTTCGGGGCCCGAACGAAGTATGAATGATGCCCCCAGGGGGCCTACTCCCTAAGTCCACCCGTCTTTCCGTCCGTCCGTTCATCCGTCCGTCTGACATTACGATCCATCAAAACAAGTGTAAAAGTTAAATTTATCGGACGGGCAATAACACATCGGCAGTAGGGACAACTGGCAAATCATGTTGTAATTCATACTTCGTTCGGGGCCCGAACCAATCATTCATCCGTAGGTGATACGGAGTAGGAAACGTCCGTAACGAAGTCCGAAACTATGAGCTTCGTGCTTAGGGAGTAGGCCCCCTGATCTTGAATTCGGATTCGGATCGGATGCAGTGCAAAGCCGCTCTATTGTGGTTTCGCCAGGTCCATCTGGCTGTCCGCGGTTTAACTCAGATAACCTGAGTACTAAAATGCTGTAATTTGGTATGGTTATACCATAGTTAATCACTCCCACAAAGTTGTGAAATAAAATCTTGTTTTTTTTTTCATTTGTGTAGGTAGGTACCACTTTTCGGCATTCCCTTACAGGTAATGTGGGAATGATTTTTTTTACTCGTTTTCCATTGTGTGGGTTGTCGTTGGATAGGTATTTCTTTAAATATTGGGAGTGTAGAATTAACATTTATTGATTCATGGATCTATTTCGCTACTTTTAGACGTCAACGAGAAAACAGATAACGGTGCTATTTTTTTACACTTCGATAAACTAAAATCTTGCATAAGTACCTACTTTTCCCTTTGCCAAAAACAACGGTTTATCTGGTAGGGGTAATTTTTGTTAGAGAGAGGCGTCCGGGTCCCCCCTGCATGCAACTAAAATTAGCGTCACGCGCTAATTTAAAAAAATAGCACCGTTATCTGTTTTCTCGTTGACGTCCCGTTCCCGGGACAAACTGTATCACAGAGACTCCAATCGCTGAGTGACCATGAATTTATGGAGCAGGCGTACCGTATTGTAAGTTTACTGTTAGCCTATTTTATTGTGTAATATGTAAATTATAAAAGATCGCATCGATAATATTAATTTCTCGTTCTCCTATGCCAAAAGAAACCTATACTTAGGCCAAAAGTCAAAATAACAAGACGAAAAAATTTGTTGTTTTATTTATAAAATCGACATCTTATCTTCAAACTACTTATCTAGGGGCACGGCAGTGCCCCCGCCGAGACGAGCCAGAAAAACCAGAAGTATAGGTCTATTCTGTCATCCATCTATGTTTATAATTTAAAAAAAAATGTATGGTTATGTGACTTAAGAGGAATCCCGTGTGCGTACAGTGTACGTATACTCGTACATAAACTCACGCCTTCTTCCCAGGGGGGTAGGCAGAAAGGACACCTGCTACGATCAACAGACAGACTATCCGTGAAAAACCGGTCAAGAGCGAGTCGGACTCGCGCAACCGAGGGCTCCGTGAAAAAGTATGATATTTAGAGACATCGTTTTATTTTTCCTGTAATCTTTACATAAACTTCTATCACATTGTATAATTTCAGATTTTTGTCTTCGCAAACTTCGGAGATAAGGGGGGGGGGGGGGGGAACGGTATTTTTTTCTCCATTTTTCATCAAAAGTCGAAAACTATGCGGCTTAAAAAAAGAAAAAAAGTGATCGAGAATGTGCAAACAAAGGTCTTTCATATGATATCCCACATGCCTTAGTAGCTCTACTTTGAATTTTTAAGACCCCTTTTTCTTATTTGCAAAATAGTTGGGTAAACGTCATCTAAAACTGTTCCAAATTTTGTTTTATTATACACCCCAGCACTAGAAGCTACTAGGTGCTCAAACGGGAATAATGTTGAATATTTTTTATTGGTCGCCTTTGAGCACCACGTTAAAATATTGATTGGTGCTCAAATGGGAATACAACGGGTGCTCTAAAAATCGGTGCTCAGAAAATAGGTGCTCAAATGGGAATGCTTCATATCATTAGTAGGTCTTGAGATATCCAGCTGTGAAAGACAGACAGACAGACAGACAGAGTCACACCATAAGGTTTCTTTTTTACCATTTTGGTACGGAACCCTAAAAACGGCATCTGTTTACTTTTACTTACTTTTGCCTCGTTTACGTTGGTCGCACGCCGGTTGCGAGTTTAAGACAGTTTATAATCATCTACTGTTTTATTTTTTTATTCTGTTGGCCGTTCGTCAGGAATAATCTGTAAGTAAGAATGCATCAGTCAGTGTATCAGTGTTGTGCCATTAGGTAGGTACTATGCAGGAACGCAGGAATTCATTTATTCACTGAAAACGAAAAACTTCTCAAGCAATGGGCTTCTCCAATTTCCCATTGCTTGCGAAGTTTTTCGTTTCACACATTCCTGCATCGCTCTTGTTATTGTTGTCGCACATGTTGTTTTTTTATTATTTTTTTATTAAGTACCTACCTATTGTTATACCTGTTATGTTGTGTGCCTTTTAGTCTGTGCTAAATAAATGTATTTTCTTTCTTCTGAAGGCTGCGGGTGTCGACCTCAGGAAAGCTGCTTCTGACACGGACAACTGTACGTCGCCGTCGTCCCGTGTCACTAGTCCAGGACTCATATTTTAGCTGCTTAGTCCAAAACAACAAAAGTACTTACCGTTCTATAAAAAATGTGGCTGTTATTTCAGTATACATTGTGTTGTGGTGTCTTGCGACTTCCACAAGAATGAAGTCGCGGACAGAAGATAGTATTAAAATCATCTCACACACCACACAGTAGATAAAACACTGTCTTGTTTGTGCAATTTATAATGTTTACTTTAAAAAATAAATAATATAGGGTATTCCCCATCAAAATATGGCTCCATACAGGAAAGGGTCAACGAGTTATGTGTGATGATTAGAATATCTACTTAGGTATAACGGGAACTCTTATCAACCAGTTTCTTATCACCATGCTGTAAAAAACCTATATAATAAGCAAGAAAACAGTGTTTGGCTTTATAATCAATAGAGCAATCACCAGCGGTGGCTGGACCATCTATGTCTGTTGGAACATTTTTTTTTGAAGTATAAAATGTGTAGAAATCAGTGTGTGCTGGCGTTGGTAGCGCTGTACGTGGGACTGGCGCACTCCTGGGGTGAGTACGAGAGGCGTAGATTTTATTTCCAAATTTTTTATTTTATTTTATTTGTATGGTTTAGTCAACGAGGGCAAATCTTCGAGCGTTTCAACCGCCGTCATTACCATCCCCCAAAAGTTCATGAAAAAGAATATATTTAATTAAACATTTCAGGAATTCTTAGATTCTAGTTCTTTAGTAGATTCTGGGAATTGCTGTAATATTTCATTAAATATATTATCTTTCATCAACTTTTGGGGGAAGATAACGACGGCGGTTGAAACGCTCGAAGAATTACCCGAATTAAGAATGATAGGTTTAGTCCTCTGAAAGAGCAAACCTTTACAATTTTCTTACCTTGGTTTGCCATTACAAGAAGATAATTCTTTAAAGGTTGTGTTTTCCACGACTAATATATAAAAAAAAAAAAAAAAAAAAAAACTATAAAATTGACGTCGTTCAGTCGTTCTGCCCAAAGTATCAAACCAGTATTCAGCTGATGCGATACCAATCCTGAGCCGACCTTATCTGTGTGCGAAGACCTTTAGAGCGTTTGCGTACTGCTGCACTCGATCCTGATCGGGCCTGTATCCGAGAAATATCGGTCCGAAATAACCGTCATACCACTTATCTTCCTAAAACCATTTCTTACATGTGCAACAACTGGTTTGCCTCAACGACCATCGTTTTCACCTATCGTTCCCAAAATACGATATTCCCAAAATATCCCGCAGCACTTGTTTAGCCTCTTGTCGCATCGTTATCTTATCTCGAATTATAATTAATTGTTGGAATATCCGTACAAAACGGGGACAAAAATACAATTAGGGTACCTATTCCAAGTGGGAATTTTGCGTAAAATAAAATACTATATATTTAGGTACTATCGACAAAACGGACGCTTTACATCTTAAAGTTGATTTTTAACCGACTTCAAAAAGGAGGAAGTTCTCAATTCGTCGGAACCTTTTATTTTTTTTATGTTTGTTCCCCGATTACTCGAAAATGCCCGGACCGATATGGTTTTTTTTTTGTTTGAAAGGGTATACTTCCCAGGTGGTCCCATGATCATCAAGTTAGGATCTGATGATGGGATCCTGGACAAATAGAGAGAACTCTTCAAATTTTATAGGCACACTTGAAGCGATTTGGCGCGGCTTAAGTTTTAATTTTTTCTAGGTCTAACCCCAAGGTTTATTTGGCTTCAGCTTGAAAATCTAATTTTTTCATGTTCCAGACATTGCCGTGACGACAGGAGGTCAACTAGATTTTTTTACCAATGGAAACAAAACCCACACTGAAGAGGGTGTTCAATTTAGAGACCTAACAGCATTGACTTATGATGCAGTACACAACACGCTGCTATTTGTCGACAAACAAAGCGACAACGCCTCTATATTTAGTTTTAACATATCTAGTTTGAAATACCATTCATTAGTCAAGAGAAAAGCTTACGAAAGCATCCAGGGTCTCGCTTTCGATCCAGTTAAAGGATTACTTTTCTGGACAGACGCAAATGAAAGAAGCATATATTGGATTTCATTGAAGCCTGGATCAAAGAACAATGTTTACGGAAATCTGTTGATCAAGATGGATGATGAGGTTCCCAGAGCTATTGCCGTGGATAGCTGTAGAGGGTGCGTTCCTAATGACAGTTTTATAACTAAAAAAAAACATAAGGATTGCGTGATACTGATAACTGATAACTTATAGTGATTTATAAATTACAGGTATATTTACTGGACCAACATAAACACCAAGAAGCCCACAATAGAGAGAGCTAGATTTGATGGATCCGAAAGAGAAATTGTTATCGACAGCAACATTTACATGCCAGTCAGCTTGGCCATTGACCAACGGACGAAGCAAATGTACTGGGCGGATGATAGAGTAGGTATACACTATTCTATTGAAAGTGCAGATCTCAATGGAAATTACAGAACAACATTACACGCTGGAGTATATCATCAACCAAATGCATTGACCGTATCTAAAGATTCCATCTACTGGGTGGACTGGGGCTACAAATCTGTTTGGCAATTACCGAAGAATCCATCTATTTATGCGGAACCGAATGAGATTAGTAACTTCAAGGGCGAAACACCTTTCGGTATTGCTGCCAACTATGAGATTGAGGATCAGACTGCAGGAACACTCGAATGTGAAGCACTAACAAGTCTTCCACATAACAAGTCAGCGATCAACGATTCCTTCAACATTCCTACTGATGCAGGCCTGTTTTGTCTCCATGGCATGAAAGTCGGTGGAAAATCACTATGCAATTGCTCACCTGGTTACACCGGCGAGCGATGCGATGTTTCAGTCTGCCAAAACTATTGTTTCCAAGGGGATTGTAGTTACGACGCTGAAGGTTACCCCAAATGCAGGTAAAACAGTATTTCAGTCCTTTTCATTCTTAAAAAACCCTTAGTGACAGTTTCTTGGCTCTTCCTTTTCAGACTATGATATCAAAAGTATTTATAATATGATTGTTTTCTGCATGAAGATGCTAATGAAGGGCGATCTACCGATCTCCCTGAAGCGAAAACTCATTGCTATGTAGTGTATTCTGCCAGTCCTAACATACGGTGCTCAGACCTGGGGGTCTACTCCCTAAGCACGAAGTCAGTAGTTTTGGCCATCGTTACGGGCGTTTCTTACTCCGTATCACCTACTTACAGATGATTGGTTCGGGGCCCGAACGAAGTATGAATGATAACACGATACGACAGTTGTCCCTAGTCCGATGTGTTTTTGCCCGTCCGAAAAATGTAACTTTTACACATAGACTTATAAAAAAAGGAGGACGCCGCGCCACGCATAACAAAAGTGAAGCACACTAAGTATGCCGGGACCGTTTGTACAAACACGCCAAACGCACACATTTACATCATAGTATGCCGACCCGACCGGCCGCCATTACGTAACACGAGCGACGCGACGGCGTCTTTGCAGGTAATTAAATCACGCACACATAGATCGGTACGGTGCTTCACTTTCGATATGCGTGGCGCGGTGTTTTTATAAGTCTATGCTTTTATACTTGTTTTGATGGATCGTTATGTCAGACGGACGGACGAACGGACGGACGGACGGATGGACGGACTTAGGGAGTCCCCAGGTCACTCACCGTGTCGTAAAAGTTCCGCCTTGGGGTTTGCCAAATAGCAACGGTGCGCTGCATTCTGGGCGTAAAACGAACTGACAGAATACGAAACACCACGCTGCGCTCGAAAACGGGTATCCTAGACGTAGGCAAAAAGGCTGCCAAGCTAAAATGGGATTGGGCGGGTCATGTCACTACATGCATAGCGACCGCTGGGCAACAGTCTCCACACGGTGGCTGCCTGAGGATGGACTGCGCAGCCGGGGTTGGCCCAGGAAGAGGTGGCGAGATGACCTAGACTCGTACCGCAAGGGTTGGACCGAGGTGGCCCCGGAAAAGTATGCTTGGAAGGATTTGGCACCCCGAAATCCTTTGCTCAGCAGTGGGACAGTGTAGTGTAGGCTAATATAAAAAAAACATTGTTTTCTGAGGCACAAAAAGGAACCATAGGGCCTAGACCACACCTAGACAAATTGACATTCTGTCAGCTATGTTGATGGAAATGTCAAAATTGTAATATGGGAATGGGACTGCCTGCCATAAGCTAGGTACCGAAAAGCTTATCTGTAGAAATACTCTGTCTAGGCTGTAGAAACTAAGAAACTACTTAACTATATAGGAAACGGTTTGAAAGCGATTGTCACTTCTTGTCTAAGCCCTCATGTTATTGTGCGACTTCGTCGGTCTGTTCACAACATCGTTCAGAATTACTTATTTATAGCAACTACAGGAATAGTTTTAAATCTTACTTGCCTAGACCTCAATATACGAACAGTAAAGCAAGAAATAAGTCAGCATAGCGTAAAATATCAGAAAAGGCTTGCACAACATACAAATGAGCTAGCACTAGCACTGAGTGGAGCAGGAGGACCACAGCACACGAGGCTGAAGAGATGTGACATCCCCAGTCTCAGCGATAGATTCATAGAGAGATGAGTGCCACGCCACACAAATGGAAGCTCTCTCATAATAATAAATTAACAAAACAATAGACTCGAAGTTGGTCAACACAGTGGCTTATTGATCTGGGACAGATTGCCATGGTGCAGAAAGGAACACAAAAAAAAAACTTGCCCACTATACAACGTGTCGATTTGCATCCTCGTCAAATTTAAGGGTGTGGCCATCAAACCGAACAACTTTTTCCATGGCATCAACATCATAATCGCGATAAAATAATCACATACATTTGTTTCGAGTAGGTATTGAAGTTTTTTATGGGACAGTTGAAATTTTATTCGCGATTATAGTACCTAATCGCGAAAAAAATTTCAACTGTCCCATAAGTGTTGGTCCCATGGAGAAAGTTGTTCGGTTTGATGTTTTATTTTATTTATTTATTTATTTCAATCATCTTTGGATCATATATATGTACAATTAAAATGGAATTAAAAATAATATAAAATCAACTAGGTACACAATAAAAACAATTAAAATTAAAATCACAAATCAAATTAAATTTAAAATTACTATACAATTCAATTAAATTAAATTCAGCACTACAATTAAAATCTAATTAAAATTATTAAAACCCAATTAAAACAATATCTTAACATTAGTCAGTACGTGAACCATGCAGCAGTGGTTCACATAGTGACAGTCGAACCGTTCAGCAAAAGCCTTCAGGATACTGTTGCGGCTAGCCCGCACCCTGCGCACCAGGGATGTGCACCGCTTGCGCATGACTGTGTAGAAACAATCCACACGCGCCTCGGCAAACATCCCCGATGCGCTACAGAAGCGAGGCAGCCCCAAGAGTACCCTGAACGCGTTATTGTATTGGACGCGTAGAGCGCTGTACTGTTTCTGCGTGTAATCCATCCACAGACTGCCTGTGTAGAAGGACGTACAAAATGCCCTAAATAGGTCTATTTTGACGCCCCTCGAACACCGAGCAAATCTGCGGGCTATCATATTCGCACGAACGGACAGCGCCCTACGTTCCCTTTCAATGTCTGCATTGTCTTCCAAGTCAGAGGTTAATAAATGTCCAAGATATTTAAAAGTATTTACTCTATTAAGTGAGCATCCGTTGAGCTTAATTGCGGGCAAGTAATCTGGACACTTCCTCTTGGCCCGAAAGACCATACACTCGCTCTTATTCGCATTATACAACAAACCATGTTCCTCAGCATACTTTTCACAGATGCGAATTAGTCTCGACACACCACAGACAGAGGCGCTCAGCAGCACCATATCGTCTGCGTAACTGATATTGTTTAGGCACACACCTCCAATATGGCAACCGACATGCGTGCTGCTGAGCCTCTCTATCAGTGCATTAACATACACGTTGAAGAGCTTTGGTGAGGTTAGCCCCCCTTGCCTCACGCCGCACTCCAACCTGTATGGAGTCGAGTAAGCCCCCGACCATCGAACAACATTGACCTGATTGTTGTACCAGTATTGGAAGACACGAATCAGATCGTCTGGCACTGACGCTTGCTGCAGCTTTTGCCACAGCAGATCATAGCAAACCAAGTCAAATGCCTTCGACAAGTCGAGGAAGCAAGCAAAGACAGGTGTACTTCTATCGGTGTAGTACTTGACAGTCTGCTTTAAACACAATATAGCTGTTTCTGTAGAGTGACCAGCTTTGAAACCGAACTGGTTGTCATGTAAATTTAAATATTTATCTAGCTGAGTGTTAAGCAAACTGTCAAGCACTTTCGAAATAACAGTGGCCAATGAAATGGGCCTATAGTTATTTTTATCGCTGACATCCCCGGTTTTATTCTTAATAATTGGCACCACCACAGTTTTCATCATCTGCTCAGGCAGATACGAATGCCCTAAACACAATGAGTAGAACATCGCTAACACTCTGGACAGATGATGCCCAGCATGCTTAAGGTGCTCAATACTTAAATCATCGTGTCCTGGAGACTTGCCGCTCGACATAGACATAATGACATGTCTTACCTCCTTTGCCGTAAATCGGACACTGTACTCCTGACCTGTTTTGTATCACACCCTGAAATTTTACGAGGGTGCAAAACGACACGTTGTACTATAGTGAAGGAATTGCAGAAATATTTCTATTTTCTAACGACTTTATTAAGATAAGTACACATCATTTTTAGGGTTCCGTACCTCAAAAGGAAAAAAACGGAACCCTTGTAGGATCACTTTATTGTCTGTCTGTCTGTCAAGACCCTTTTTCTGCAGGAACGCGTGAAGGTATCAAGTTGAAATTAATAACAAATACATAGGTCTACGATTCCAAAATCAAGCTTCTAAGGTAGAGGAAGCTAGTGGCCATATAATTTTATAAACTTTGCTTTTGAGTTAGCTTCAATAAAGGGTTATTTTAAATTGTCTAGCTAAACTCCACAGACACGACGGGTATCGATATCTAAAGACGATAAAATAAAAACATAATCAATTTGATGATTTTTTTTTTATCAAAAAATCTCTTTTTCCTAATAATTCATGACAAAAATGTCTTCCGTTATTTTATTTTATTTCTTCAAAAGCGTATTGAAAAACGTCGTTTGATGCACGTGGACATTTGTTATTGCAGTTCTCGGCTCGAAAACAACCTCGCCCTACGGCTCGGGTGTTAATTCCGCCTCGAATGCAATAACAAACGTTTCCCACTTGTATCAAAATGTACTATTTCTCAACTCATAGTTCAAGTAACAATACTAACTGCGGTCGATGACCTCTCAAAATAAAACACCATTTTTTTATTTTATCGTGTTATTATCAATTAAAAATACTATTATTCTAATATTCTACTAATATTTTTCTATGTATGTTTATGATGTATAAGTTACTGTCACTGTTGTTTATAAAACAGGTACCTAGCGGTACTTACCTACCTAAATGAATTTGTGTGGGCTAGGTTTATAGGTTGTGGTACCACAACCAAAAATTAAAAGATTTCCTGCAGATCAAAAAAAAAAAACAACCGACTTCTTCTTCAAACTTTAATTTCGGAAGTCAGTGACTGGTTTTTTTTTTTTAGAAATCAGCAAAAGCCCTTTTTCAAATAAATTACAAACTGATAAGATAAGTGATCCTAAAAAATGAATACTTTATATTAAGTTACCATAATGCACATTAACATTATTATTTTCAGATGTAATGCCGGTTATTCCGGGGAAAGGTGTGAAGTGGACGCGTGTCACAATTATTGCCTGAACCACGGTGACTGTTTCCTGAACGAGACGTATGAACCAATCTGTCAATGTGTTGGTAATCACCAGGGAACAAGATGTGAAGCTGTCACTTTCACTTTCACAAACACACCTACTTACTACTCAGCCCTAGCTGATTTAGTGTCAACTTGGAAAAGTCGCACCGTAAATATTTCTGCAATTATCAAAGTATAATTTACCCCTACCATTCTACCAATCTTGTGTATGAGTGGGCGCGAGTTAGAAAAATATCTATATTTGAGTGCCTGCGGTGATATCACCGGCACACCGTCCCCATTTGCCAAAAACTAATAAAAGAACTGATAGATGTCCCGTATCATAGGCACGGAGCAAGTTTGCCAGAAAGCATTACAACAGATAGCGCCTCGCAGCGCTTTACAGCAAATTTAGCCAGTTCAAATTAGTTAGAGACGTGAACAATTTCCTTATAAAAAAGGAAATCTTACTTTGGCTCGAAAGCTATAGCTAGCTAGCTATACGGAAAGCATTATCAGTAATCTAACCTAGTGGACAGACTCAGACTACACACACTCACACTCTACATCCACACACTCATCATCACACATTCATACGAGTGTACTACGTGAGCTCGAAAAATGGATGTGCGATTAACGCTTGTGCGACAAAACTGTACTACGACTCACCATAGTTCGAATGCACGCTTGTGCGACACACTGAACCTCGACAGCACGCTATTACGACAAACGATTTTGCGACAGTAGTTCGACACTACGGTACTGCGACAAACGAGTTCATTTGAACCGCATCATAATCAACCTATAATGTTCCCACTGCTGCAGAGCAGGCCTCCTCTCTGTGAGAGGGATTTCACGTCTTCGAATTTTTGGTTCTAGGACATGCTGGTTTTGCTCATGATATTTTCCTTCATCATTTTGAGAATATTGGTGATGAAATAAAGCGCCTGTCTAGGTTCGAACCTACGAACTACTATTCGAAAAGTCGCGGCCGTTACCACTGGGCCACCACGTATCTCTTATTTCAACCGCGTCGTCCACATATTCAGAGGATAGTGGGTGTGGGTGCTGGTCGGTTTGTTGCCCGCTCTCGGCGGTCAGTATGTGGTCATACCAACTGTCAGGCGTTCCGCGCTGCAGAGTGCCCTGCATATGATTCAAAAGCGACGGGTTCTAGTTTAATATATCAGGCCGGATCTCTTTGCAGTAGAATTGGCTATGCTGGCAGTACATGCCAACGGCTTAGAGGGCTTCTTCAATGTCGCACTAGCGTGATATCGAGGTTCAGTGTGTCGCACAAGCGTGCATTCGAACTATGGTGAGCCGCAGTACAGTTTTGTCGCACAAACGTTAATCGCACATCCATTTGTCGAGCTCACGTAGTACACTCCATTCATACACCTACATCCACAAATTCATCATACATCTCACCACACATTTGTGTGGTGAGATGATAATAATATAATATAATATAATTATACACCTCTATAATTTATATTTATTACTAAATTTTTTTCTCATTTATATTTTGTTCATTAATTTTTGCCATTTTTTTTATTTCAGTTTTTCTTTTAATTGTGTACTTATTCTAAAATAAGTAAAAATGTAAATTGTGAAAAAATGGCAAATGCATGCATGTGAAAAAATGTAAATTGTATTTAGTCTAAGCCCATATTGACCCATGTCACTGGAGAAACCTCGACCCCTGTCATGCAGGCTGTCCTAGTTCAGGGGTCGAGATCTCATTGATGTAACGTATACTGAAGTTTGGAAATAAATTACTATTACTATTAACTTGATTAATTTATTTGAGTTGTGCCCAATGTTGTGCCGGTTAATTTTATTTTTGTGATTGACAAAATAAATGCATCCGTCTGAAAATATCCTAAACTTATCTCAAAAACTATTGACTTAAAAAGTAAAGTTACATAGAAACATCTTTATCATTTTAATTATGAGATCCAATAATAACCCCACACGCTTTTATGCATTGATTTTTTGTCAACCCTCGGTTATGTTTTATGTAAGTACTTATGGGGAATAGCACCCCAGAGGCAGGAAATCAGAAAATTACTCTGTTTCTCGTGTTTCGAAGCAAGGAAAAACTTCACAGATGACTCCGTCCAGGAGTGTACCTAAATGTGGTGCTGTCCCACAAACAATGATGTCGTGTCCAGCGTGTCCTGTTGGACGCCCGTTGCAGGAACTGATGGACGTTACTGAAGGTGCCAAACTCGTAACCAAATTCTGGGTTGACTAAATGAATTAATTCAAATTATGAAAGTAGTTTGTTCAGAATCGTTTACTGAATCGATTTCTGTAATTTTTAGTCCTTGGTAATTTTTTTATCCTAAAAATAATTAAAACTAAGTACGTAAATTACAGTCACACTTCCGCTGTACCTACAGTCAAAACAAACCCAAATGTACGAAGTACCTACTACCGTAGAATTAAATAATAGTACTAACTAGACCCGCATACTTGTGCGACTGTGTGCGTGCGTAGATTTGTAATGTGACCACACTTCAACAATAAAATTAGAAAGAAAAAAAAAGAAAGAAAGAAAATACGTTTATAACTCATTTTTCAACACACTTGCTCGTGAACCGCTTTTAGGTTCATAATGCAGTGTATTAAACACCCGTGCCTTTTACATTTACTGCACTAGTGCGGTAATGGGCGCCGCCAACAGATAACTGCGCTTTTTTAATCTCAACAAAGAGATTCATGCCTTTTTTACCCTTCTGCGCCAGAAGGAGGGTTATGTTTTTCGAGAGTATGTATGTATAATTGTTTGGCACGCTCTGCGGCCTGAACGGCTCGATGGATTTTAGCTTGAGAGGTGTCGTTAGATTCGTATTTACTGTGAGAGTGACACTGGGTATATCAAAATTAAAAAAACAAAATTGCGGATTTTTGGCGCCAAATTATGTCTCAAGAATTTTTTTTTTTCTCAAAGCCTGTCGAGAGGGGTATCAAAATAAAGGGTTTTAAAACGTGATTGCAAAAATATAAACAACTTATATGGTTAAAAGTAATTCGAATGACAAATCGTAAAAAACACGTACCAAGAACTAAATCCCCTGCGAAATCTTTAATTCACAATTGTAAACTAACAAGCTGGATTTGTTGTGTGTCATGTGTATATATGTTAGTATACAAATTCATTAAATAATGAAACTAAAAAATGAAAAAAATAATTTAAAAAATTAAAAAACCCGACTGCGGTAAAAAACTTAAGTTAAAAAAACTGAAAAGCTAAAAACAAGCCCAATTTTAAATTAAATAAATGCTGGCCGCAGTCGGGTTTTTTAATTTTTTAAATTATTTGTTTTATATGCCTACTGTGTAAATAAATAAAATCATAAAACAAAAGTATAGTATGATTTCGGTAGTACGTTCCTGTGGGATAATTTGCGGGTGAAGCCGCGGGTGAAAGCTAGTAAATAAGTAAATTGTCATCAGAACTCTGCGTGAGTTTCATATTAGGTCTTTACCTATGAAATTGCCGTTCTGCAGTACTGGCCATTTCAAATCAAAATAATTTTTGTTTGGCTAAGAATTCTAATTTCAAATTAATTTTATTTTAAAAACATGGATTTTATTTTCCAAAAGTACTCATTTGTTTATTGATTAGTGTTACATTTTCATCGCATTTCAATCTTGTTCGTCATCATGGATACGTTAAAAATTCGAGTAATTATGGAATATGAGTACCGTCGTGGCAGCAACGCGGCACAAGCGGCACGCAACATCAACGACGTTAACGGAGCTAACACTACAAACCAACGCACCACCTGTTATTGGTTTGCTCGCTTCCGTTCTGGAAATTTTGACCTGAAAAATGAACCTCGCGGTCGTCCGAAGACTTTGGTCGACAATTACGAATTAAAGGCGATTGTGGAAGCTGATGATACACAATCTACGGCTGAATTAGCAGCAGCTTTCGACGTTAGCGTCAAAACAATATTGGTCCATTTGCGTCAAATTGGCAAGGTAAAAAAGCTTGACAAATGGGTGCCCCACGAACACAATGATCGCCAGCGCGAAGTACGCGTCGAGACGTGCCTTGCACTGCTCAACAGAAACACAAATGAAGGAATTTTGAACCGCATTGTTACCTGCGATGAAAAATGGATTCTGTTTGATAACCGCAAGCGCTCAGCAAGTTGGTTGGATCCTGGTTCAGCACCTAAACAATGCCCTAAACGAAAACTTACCCCTAGAAAAGTGATGGTCACTGTTTGGTGGTCTAGCGCCGGTGTGATTCATCACAGCTTCTTACCAAACGGGGTGAGCATTACTGCAGATGTGTACTGTGAATCTCCAACCAGCATTGGTCAATCGCTCGTCTCCGCTGCTCCTGCATGACAACGTGCGACCTCATACTGCACAGCAGACGGTCTCCAAGTTGCAAGAACTGGGGTTGGAAGTTCTCCGTCATCCGTCCGACTCACCAGACCTTGCGCCTACAGACTACTACTTTTTCCAGAATTTGGATAACTTCTTGGCGGGAAAAAAATTCAATACCCGAGAGGCAGTACAAAATGCCTTTGAAGAATTTGTTGCCTCCCGACCAGCTGATTTCTTTAAGAAGGGCATCAATAAACTGCCACTGCGTTGGCAAAGATGCATTGATTGCATGGGTGATTACTTCGATTAATACATGAAAAAAATTCGTTTAATTTTTTCATACAAAACGGCAATTTCATAGGTAAAGACCTATTATTATATGGTAGGTAGTAGGTAAAAAAACTTGAGATTTACTTAAAAAGTTTTATTGTCTGTACTTATGACTATTTTATACATTTATACCTACGGTAACTATAGTTTATTTACCCACTATGTTTGACTATGGACACGACGTGTCCCTTTGAGCAGCTGCTCGGAGGTTCATCATAAGATCATTAGGCAGTGATCGTTTCATTTAAAATAATGAAGTTAAAGTATCCAGATCTATTGCAATTCTTTTAATTTTAACCCTTACCGAATACGACCCAACCGAAGTCGTACAAAAAACAATAAATAATCAAATATTAACTTATCGTTACCTATCTATACTGACCGAACGTTTTTCTTGTTATTTTGAAATAATTTTGATCGCTAAGTTACCAATCGTTTTGATTTTACATAAGAATTTAAAAAAAAATAACAAACTGAAAGTTGTTTCACCATACGAACATTGTACGCACGAGCGAACAAAACATGGTGAACACGACCATCGAACACGGATCATCTGAAGCAACTCAGGACTATGTTGCATATTTAAAGTGTTCGATGTTCGTGTTCACCATGTTTTTGTTCATTCGTGCGTAATACACGGCTTAACGCACATTCTTAAGCATCGCTACTACATTTGGTTTGTTTATTACAACAATATTTCAAGTTTCCTAATCTGTATTTTAAAGTACCATTTGTTAAAGACAAGTTAGTAATTAAAGAGATCAGTTGATTCTCAGTTGGTAGGAAAAAACAATCCCTACAGTTTAAACAGTTGGTCAGGGTCCAGTTTTCAAGAAACTATCACAATAGTTTCGAAAAGTATCAGGGCAGACGCAGCTGCGGGCAGTAATGTAACAAATGGCGACATCTAGCACACTACTTTACAATCACACAACAACTAACGACATCTAGCGGGGAAGGTCATCAATCCGACCTCACTTCGCAGATGAAGAAGGTTTCGAAGGAGCAGGGAGAGTCGTTCCACTTAAGACCTTTGTCGTCTCTGTTCCAGAGTTCCAAGCAGTTCTCTTCTTCTCCATTCTCGTAGCGGAAGTTGTTGGGTTCTCCTGCGTTCCAGTTCACGAAGGTAAGTGGTCTTCCGTTAGCCATCCAGAAGAAGCTGCCCTCTTCAGCCAAGTCCGTGCCTGATGTCCAGAAGTGTTCACGGCCGTATCCTGGAAAAGTAGTTAAGATAAATGTTAGTTGGGTAATTATTTTGCCTTGTTGAAGTAAAACGGAAATAACTGTGGAGCATAGCGTGGTGGTATGTAGTTTAATTAAAAACTGGTATTTACTCTATGTAATACACTGACTGGAAATAATTATATGTAAAATCCGTCTATCATCACCATCAGAGGTTATTGCTAAATCCACATCCACTTTGAAAACAATGTCAAAGTTACTTCTTAAAAAACTCAAAAAGGCTTGAATGAAAAGAAAACCTATATAAATTTTTACAATACCTAGAGATGTTTCCTGGGTAAAAAAAAAAGAAATTCTCTATAATCCGTAAGTCAGATAATAAATTTAATAGTATATTATGCAATTAGTGAATAAAGGACGGATTTAAAGCGAGGGCCATAGATAAATCACGAGCTAGTGAAGGATTCTAACGATTGAATCACGACCGTTGGGAGTGATTCATGATGATTGAATCACGAGCGTAGCGAGTGATTCAAGTGTTAGAATCCTGAGCGACGCGAGTGATTCATGGCCCTCGATATAAATCCGTTTTATTCAAGAGTTGCATACTATACTTTATACCATGACTACGAGAAAAAGAAAGATTTAAGTGAAAATAGACATATAATGAAGAAAAAGGAAAGTTAAATTGGCTTTGATGTAAACCAGCCGAAATTTTTTGGGTAGCAAGTTTTCCACTCTATCGGCCGCCCTCTCTTTCATAAACTCAGGTGTTAACACATCTTCATCACTAGAATGCATTTTTAATCGATTAGAACAACACTAAACAAACACAAAATTAAAGATTAAAGTAACTTTGTATTCGTACAACTTACAGTACTTATTAAAATAATTAATAATAAGGAATAATTAATTAAGGACAGCAAAGAACACAAAACAGTTTGTATTCTCCTTGTCGAAAATGTCGACCAATCAAATTGAATTTAGAACACATCAATATAGGTCGAATACACAGATTACACTTACACTAGATACGGCAAGCCACGACCAAGCGTGCTCTGCATGTTCGACTGTTCGTACTAAAAAAAAGTCTGTTAGCGCAGTGACGTTTAGTGATTGAAACAATTCTGTTTACTTTGAGCACATCACTAAATGGCTGGGGTGAATTTATAAAAAAGATGACACGTTCGGTTTTCATACTATCTAATAACATGCCGTATCTAGCCTAGGTACTCTAAATCTGTGGTCGAATACATTGGTGTGTTTCATTTTCAAACATCAAAACAGTGAGTAAAAGTGCTTTTTATTCACTGTTTTCAGTTAATAAAATAAGCTTTTTAGAGGGGGAATGGTATAATAGTATATTATGCAATTAGTGAATAAAGGACGGATTTAAAGCGAGGGCCATAGATGAATCACGAGCTAGTGAAGGATTCTAACGATTGAATCACGACCGTTGGGAGTGATTCATGATGATTGAATCACGAGCGTAGCGAGTGATTCAAGTGTTAGAATCCTGAGCGACGCGAGCGATTCATGGCCCTCGATATAAATCCGTTTTATTCAAGAGTTGCATACTATACTTTATACCATGACTACGAGAAAAAGAAAGATTTAAGTGAAAATATACATATAATGAAGAAAAAGTAAAGTTAAATTGGCTTTGATGTAAACCAGCCGTGATTTTTTGGGTAGCAAGCTTTCCACTATATCGGCCGCCCTCTCTTTCACAAACTCAGGTGTTAACACATCTTCATCACTAGAATGCATTTTTAATCGATTAGAACAACACTAAACAAACACAAAATTAAAGATTAAAGTAACACTAAACTTTGTGTTCGTACAACTTACAGTATTCAAAATAGCGCCAATTTACTAAGGACAGCAAAGAACACAAAACAGTTTTTATTCTAATGCTAAACTCTTTGTCGAAAATGTCGACCAATCAAATTGAATTTAGAACACACCAATATAGGTCGAATACACAGATTACACTTACACTAGATACGGCAAGCCACGACCAAGCGTGCCCTGCACGTTCGACTGTTCGTACTAAAAAAAGTCTGTTAGCTCAGTAACGCTTAGTGATTGAAACAATTCTGTTTACTTTGAGCACATCACTAAATGGCTGGGGTGAAGTTATCGTAGGTATAAAAAAGATGACACGTTCGGTTTTCATACAGTCTAATAACGTGCCGCATCTAGCATAGGTTCTTTAAATCTGTGGTCGAATACATTGGTGTGTTCCATTTTCAAACATCAAAACAGTGAGTAAAAGTGCTTTTTATTCACTGTTTTCAGTGAATAAAATAAGCTTTTTAGAGGGGGAATGGTATAAAAAATATTAGACACGTATTTTTTGACTACGTATAAAATCTAGCAAGGAGTGACGTCATGCCACATTTTAACTCAATGTATCGCCGTAATCTTTTGATTACGTAAAAAAAGAAAAAATACGTGTCCAGTAATTTTAATAATCTACCTTAAATAAATAAAATTTTTGTCATCATCTATATTGAAAACCCTATGTCTGTCACTGAACAAGTGGATATAGATGATGAGAAAATTACTCTGTGGACACGCCTTCACCAGAGCGTCCATGTACGGGTTCATGTTAAGCTCAGTAGGTGGAGACTGCGATGGGCCATGACTGTGATTGTTCGATAATGACATAATCAGCGTATAATGTTCCCTCTGCTGGGACACAGGCCTCCTCTCTCCGAGAGGAGTGAGCTGTAATCTACCACGCGGGCCCATTGCGAGTTTTTTTTTCTTTATTAAAAAGAACTTAGTTCCATTGATTACAATCTAGCCAAATACACTAATAAGCAATTTAACTCAATCTTATTATTTTACGTGAAAGATTTTGTTATAACTAAGAATAGGTAGTGTCAATTTGCACTTTTACAAAATTCCGTAGTACTTTCTTGAGTCTGATAATATTGATAAAAAAACACTTTGTTCATGTATCACACGTATAGCACAGCATTACCTACTATTATTCATTCACGCACTACACTAACTCAAATGGTTTAGTTCTCTTTAGCCTGCGCACTATGTCCGTGTTGTCTAGGAGCTTCTGTATTGCCCCGACATCACATGTCGGTGAAGTCTGTGTTCGTGGGCTTCAGCAAAGTTTTGTATGATGGTGGTGACGAGTTCCATTTTAGGCCAAGTGCGGGTGTTCGGTAATGAGTTTCATAGTATTTACCTGAGTCCTTAACATACTGCTCCAGTTTGTCGTTCTCATGTTGCGATGAGATGGAAGCCAGGTGCATGCCGTGGAACCTGCAGTACTGCTGTGCTTTGAACCAGTTCGCCTGAAACAACAGAAGAAATCTCGTTAGAAACAATCACTTAGCCCGTTTTTGTTTGTTTGGACAGCTGGTCTAGAATTTTATTATGGTAATTACCCATCTTAATCAGTGCGTGTTAAATAAAACTAGTTAGGAGCTTTCTCTGTGGGTTTCTTATAACATATCATGAAACCTAGTTTTCCCGAAGGGTTGGGCAGAAGTATACCTTTAGTACACCCATATTTAGCAAGTTATGTTGTAGGGGGCAAGCCTATTGCCTTCAACGCGGACACGAATCCAGACTGAGGGCTGCTACTGAGAAATTCCAGATAGAAAAAACCAATTACACTAAAACACCTTGCCCGACCTGGGAATCGAACCCAGGACCTCATGTATCAGCAGTTGCGCTTACGGTACCAGGCAATATTATAGTCATAGGTACTCATCTTATACTCGATTCATAATTTGGTGTTAATATTTGGAAAAGTTTGGAAGAATGTACCATGCGGTCACGATAACTATGTATACATTATTCTATAAGTAGGTATATCTATCCATCTTCTTCTTCTAACTATCTATTCATAAAAAGAGAAGTCCTGACTGACTGACTGATTGACTGACTCATCAACGCCCAGCCCAAACCCTTGAACCTAGAAAGCTGAAATTTTGCACAGAGGTTCCCTTTATAATGTAGACAAGGAATAAGGAAGGAATTTCCGGTAGTACGTTCCCTTGGGTTATTTTTCGACATCCACGCGGGCGAAGCCGCCGGCAAAAGCTAGTTAGAAATATTTTCTTTGAACTGCGCTAGCGTTTATCGCCAGTTGTAACTCAAGAATAATAATGTCACTAAAAAACTTCAGTTTTTATTAGTCTACTAAAATACTCGTGACTTTGAGACTTTATTGCTGAATGCTTTCAAAAACCCAAGTTTCAGTCCTAATCAAGTAAACCATGAGTAAACCTAATAAAGAATTTTTGCAACAATTTTAATGGAAACGTTGAACTTGTAAATTTCGAGGCAATGTTACGCCGAAATCATTGAAACTAATCGCATGCGCAGTACGGAAGCCGCATACTAACTAGGTTACCGGCACAAAAGGTAAAACCGCGGTTAACCGACCGGCGACACGCAGGTTGGTGCGGTTTTGGCAAACACGTCATGTCTGAACATAAATCAATTTGATTGAGACGAGACAAAACGACATTAATTCCAGGGGTACTTGGGAAGTTTAGTGTGTTCACAACTTTATGACTGTTTTAATGAGAGAGAGATGTTCGGTGTAACTGGACATCGTTAGAGATCGAATTTAACGATCGTTTTATTTAATGGTGGGAGCAGGCCTTCTGATGCTTCTTACGTTAACAGGGTGGAAACAGATCAGTGTGACCGTTTCTAATTGTACAAACCAACGTATTTTCCTTTTCAGCTGTTGCCAGGTGAATATACCAAAAAAATACCATGTTATAGTTGAAATTGTACCAATATTATACCGATATTTAGTCTAATAAAAATATGCTATCGTCATTCTTCGGAGCCTCAGATATACCTATTTAGTACTAAAAATACCAAAAACGGTCAGACTGAAACGGATAGTTAAAATTATATATTAATTATGTACGTCCAGCCAGTGTTAATTATAGACCTATTTCAGTGCTACCTACTTTTAGTAAAATTTTTGAAAAAGTTATTTTAGATCAACTGCAAAGATTTTTTAATAAACATAAATTATTACATAACAAACAGTATGGTTTTACAAGGGGTCGTTCGACTACTGATGCCGGTGTTGAACTTTTAGGTCATGTTTATAATGCATGGGAGGATAAATGCGATGTTTTGGGCATTTTTTGTGATTTGTCCAAGGCATTCGACTGCGTTCTTCATGAAACATTAATCAGGAAACTGCATCACTACGGAATCCGGAACGCCTCTCTGGATCTTCTCACTTCTTACTTAAGTGATAGGATTCAAAGAGTTGATGTTAACGGGAAAAGATCACCCGGATCCGTAGTAACAATGGGGGTCCCCCAAGGCTCAATTCTTGGCCCGTTTTTGTTTCTTATTTATATTAATGACTTGCCTTACCTCATAAAGGATAATCATGATATAGTGTTGTTTGCAGATGACACTTCACTTTTATTTAAACTCAAACGTCAGCAGCTGGTTACTGACAATGTAAATAGCGCCCTCGCAAAAGTAGTTAACTGGTTTAATGTTAATAACCTACTTCTTAACGAGAAAAAAACTAAGTGTATTAAGTTCACTATACCTCATGTTAGACAAGTAAAAACTAGTGTTCTCATAAAGGGTGAAGAGTTGATTCCCGAAGATACCACAGTGTTCTTGGGCATAACTTTGGATGCCAAACTTCAATGGGGCCCCCATATAGATAAATTGTCGAAAAAGCTTAGCGCTGCAGCATACGCCGTTAGGAAAATTCGTGATTTAACTTGTTTAGAGACAGCCCGTTTAGTTTACTTTAGTTATTTTCATAGTGTGATGTCGTACGGTATTCTGTTGTGGGGAAATGCCGCCGATATTCAGACAATTTTTGTTTTACAAAAAAGGGCTATTCGTTCAATTTACAAATTAAGTCCCAGACACTCCCTCAGAGATAAATTTAAAGAAATTAATATAATGACTGTGCCTTCTCAGTATATCTATGAAAATCTTTTGTATGCTCATAAAAATATCAATTTGTTTAAAAAATACAGTGACGTCCATAATGTGAATACTAGAAACAAACACAAATTTGTTGTTCCTACAACCAGGCTGAAGAAAATAAGTGGTTCGTTTAGTTGCCAATGTATACGTTTTTATAATAAACTACCTAGCCACATTCAAGAACTAAGCCTTAATAAATTCAAAAATTGTATAAAGCGGAAACTTTGTCAGAAAGCCTTTTATACTGTCAAAGACTATATTGAGGACAAAAAGGCTTGGGTTTGAGCTGCTCCAATAAATTTACACTATTAATGTTGATTTAAATACCTTTTTACATATTCTATACAATGACATGAATATTTTGTTTGTTATACTATTTTTAATTATTGTGAATGTGAAGACTACGTGGATCATTGTTTTTTATTTATTTTATCCTTTTCTCAGTTTTAGTTATAGTCTGACAGTTTGAGTAATTTATGCGGCCTACCCAAATGTCTTTTCTTTGGTATTGTTCGTCGAATCGTTAAGCTCCTTAAGTTTTGAGTTGAGCTGCACGATTACTGACAAATGCGTGCACTGACTGGACAGGTCCACTCAATCTGTGTGGTTCTTTCATCAAAAGACCATTTCTGACTGCAATCTACATGGTCTTCACATGATCTGACCAAGATTATGTCTGGACTTTAAAAGAGACTGTGACCTCTGAGTTTGTTTCGGCGTTTCTTCTCAGAGTAGTCAGATAGGAAACGTCGAACTCATCTAGTTTAAAAAAAAATATGTTTGACGTGTAAAAGTGTTTGTACAAACCTACTTACAGAAAATAAATCATTTATCATTTATCATTTATCATTTATCATTTATTATAATAGGACTCGGCCATCAAAGCTAGGGGCACTGTCCGAAATTAGACGCATTATTAATTCATTATATACGTATAAAACAAAAAAGTATTAAATTAAAACACGCATACTAAAAGATAAATAATTAAATGATCTTTAAAATGGTGAAAATTACGTTTGATAATTTTTGCGTGATTTTCAGTTTTTTATCGGCGTTAGACATAACTTTACAAAATAATTACACTATGTAATAGAAACATAATCTAAAATAGAACTTATTAAGTTATTAAGAAAATGCTCTAATTTAACATATATTTTTTGCAAATCATTAACACTACTCGTTAAGGCTGCTCCTCCCTAAAGTACGGCGAAACTAAGTAACTTTGTAACCATCTTTTACAGTAACTATAGCATCTTTCTGATAGGAAAAAATACACAGTAATCTACAATACATAAGAAGTGATTTCATGTGTCCTAAAATCTATTTTAGTTTGTAGAACTAAGGAAAAAAACCTAAATCCAGATCTATTTCGGTCTATTTTTTCGAGTTGTTACCATATTACTCCTACAGTTTATTTTTTAAAATTTTACACACACTTACACACACATTACACACATTTTTTTTTTACAGTATTTTTTTTATTTTTCATTAAAAGTGTTCATAAATTTATACAGTTCTTTACAAACTAATAACTAATCAACAGATTTTTTTGTAAGTCGATAATTACTTCATATTTTGCAAGCGTTGAGTCATCGCGCTTCTTTGTCTTTTCTAATGCAGTCCGAAAGTGAGGGTCGCTTTTTACGACGGACAAGCCTTAAGACGTGTTCTTCAGTTTTAAAATCATTAAAAGTCGGTTATCGTCACCTTAAGTCAAAAACGTTCGCAAAGCTTTTATTCACGCGACGGTTTTCAACCAGTTTATTTATCAGAGCTATAAATTGGCTGTACTCGAAGTCACGTATAGAAATAGGAACCACGTTTTGGAGTGGACAGGTGCCATTTACCTGCAGTGTCGACTCTTCGGCAACGTTTATTTTGTATTCAAAATGTAACCTAGATCTTCATTCGTTTATTCGCCTCCACAGCAAGAGCAAATGGGCTATTTATTTTAATTATACACATATATACATCATACGTACATAAAGCCACGCCTTCTTCTCATGGGGGTAGGCAGAAACTACATACTCCTTTTGCCTCGTTTACGTTCATAGGTACATCTGGACATACACGCACGCCGGTCGCGAGTACTACGCACCTGACCTTTCTGAAGAACATCAGCAATAAGGTCACTTTATGTCTTCCTAGGGCCCTGCCGGCGGCGTTTCCACTCACATGGCCTTGTCTTTCATTCATCCTATCTCAACATGACCAAACCATCATCATCATAATCAGCCTATAATGTTCAAACACACACACAGGCCTCCTCTCGCGGGTTGTTTGAAGAGGATACCGCGGCCCTGGCATAGGCAACTGAAGGAACACGGGTGGGTTTTAGTCAGTAAAAGTCTGACACGCCCTTCCGCTCCACCCAGAGCGGGAGAAGTTATTTGATGATTTCCCACCCAAAAAAAAAAAAAAATAAAATAAAAAAATAAAAAATTAAAAAAAAAATCCACTACGCACGCCCAGTGCGGGTTGGTAGATGTCACATGTCTTCGAATTTTTGGTACTAGGACATGCCGGTTTTCACACGATGTTTTCCTTCACAGTTTTGTTAGCAGTGTTGATGAAATAATTTACACAAAAGCAAAAAATAAAGTTTCTAAAGCGTCTGTCTGGGTTCGGACCTACGACCTACAACTTGTAGGTCGCGGCCGTTACCACTGGACCACCAGCAATGCTCTACCAGATCAAACCATGCTCTTTTCAATTTTTTGTTACTACATCTTCTTTTATACCGCACCGATGCCTTATAAACTTCTCATTATCAAGTCATCAGTTATCACGGATTTTTTTATTTATTGACGCCTCAGGCGACGGGTTTTAATAGCTAATTACCATGGTGTTACGTCGAAGGATGTTATAAGAACTCATATGTTTTGGACGTCTCGATAAATTATGTTCAGAAAAAATGTGATTGGCGAAAGTTGTACGTAAGCGAAAGCAATTGTAGTTTGTACAGACGCCAGCACATCAAGCTATTACAATCTGTCAAATTTGTTTAATAGATTTTCATCTTTATCGCTAAAGCATTAGGTTCAAGTTTGATTGGGAAAATTTGACAGTTTCAGGTGGCTTGACCTGCTGGCGTCTGTATGTACATCATTTTGCAAGTAATTAAGTAGTGCGCATTGTATTACCGGATGAGGTGTCAACAATTTTCGATTATGTTCGTGTTTCTTGAGACTATTTTTGATTTTAGTACCGGTTATTACTTATAGTAAGTAAGGTTGCAGGTAACATTTTGAATTAAATAACGGGTGTATAAAAATACCCTTAACGAAGCCGAGAGTCACGTGTTCTTCCCGTTTTTTTGTTTTTTTTTGTACTGGACCATTCCTGGAAACCTTCTGGTTAACGGAGATATTGGAGGTCAGTTCTAACATTGTTTTTGCACTAAAGAAAGAAAGAAAGAAAGAAAGAAAGAAAGAAAGAAAGAAAAGAAAGAAAATACATTTATTACAATAAGTTACTTAGCTCGATGTACGAAATGCTGGCTTCATGATGGTTGTTTTTTACACCTAAACCTGTATTTATACGTACCTACCATCGCGGACATTTGCAGTGAACCACTTTTCGACCTTATTGCTAAGGTAATAAGGGTCATGAGGATTACGAAAGCAATGTGGGTTGATGCATGCAATTATATATTTAAAAAAAATCTTTATTTCTCTATTAGGCAAACTGTTTTCGTCACCATGCTTCTCTTCTATAGGTAGGTATCATTAAAATACGGTTCCAAATTCATAATACATATTAATTAATTATTAAGATTAGCGCTCCGCATATGATTCACAGCTATCTACATTCTAGTCATGCCAACGAAATGCATCAGCAAGATTAATGAATACTAGAACTAAAACAATGAACACAGGTGCGTATGTACAAATGTAATAGAAATGTACAGTCAAACAAGGAAATAAGTATAAGGCAGCTAACTTGCAACTACTTACAACTACAAAGGTATGTCATACATAAGCTTCAAAAAGTTATTACGCACCACGAAACGGTCTGTGTTACGCACACAACAGGTTTACAACCTCATTCGTACCTACATACTTATTTCATTTGTGTAGAATATCTAAACAATTTTCCTTTCTTTTTTTTTCTTTACACATGTGGATGTCTATAACAGCAGGGGAAAAAAAAAGTTTATTTCGTCAACTTTGTAATTTACATAGCTTTAAGTTTGGAGGCACCTTTTTGCAGGGTAAGACCAAAGAAACGATGCATGGACTGTGTGAAAGATGACATGGCTAGAAAAGGGGTGATTACCGAGATGACGACTAATAAAGAAGTAGGGAAGAAGAAGACATGTTGCGCCGACCCCAAATAAATTAATATTTAGATTAAAGAATGATGATTGGCAGTGAAGAGAAACGATGAATATTTTTACCTGTAAACCAAATACTTTGTTCAACTGTACATATATTATGTATTTGTATACACACTACACAGTCATTGATCTTATGAAACAAGACCCACTTTCTCTGGCATTGAGGATTAGTAAGTACTTTAGTAGTTGTTGAGTGATGCAGCCCATCTGTTCGCAGGGAGATGATGATGCACTTAGCTGTTAGCATCATTTACATCTTGTGAAGCAATGTTTGTTTGTACGCAGCAGAAGTGTTTTATGAAAATAGATTATTTTTGTAACAAATAATGGTGGAAATCGGTGGAATATACAAGCTTAGTTTGTTGTTATCTACCCTAAACCTCTTACAGGGTCATTGTACTCACTATGAACAACCTTTACCTACTATGGGATCAAACCGGAAATTACGAAAAAAAAAATAGTTATTCCCTTAATTGTTCACATAAATTGACAAAACGAATGGGACAGCAGATTTTCTTTCGCTATTTCAGAGTTCCGTAGTAAAAGTTTATCATAATGATGACCCCTTAAGAGGTTAACGGTGATTAATAGTTATTTATGCAATTGTCGTATAATAAGGGGTAGTATCACATGAGTGTTTTAATACCTAATTATGTACAGTTGCATACAAGACTTTATCTACATAAATGTTATGAATCCTCTATAAAAGGTTCTGAAACAGTTTTTTGCAATACTAATACTCGTATCGAACATGGCGGCCGGCGTCATAGTATACGACGTGAATTCGAAAAAGTTCTTTTTTTAAATTACGGCGCTGTTGTAGTGAAACGCGCGTGCATTACAATGTTCTTTTTTTGAAAACGAGTTGCATTATGAAATTCAGTACAACATTATAACACCCGTTTGGATGCTATTATGGTTACTATGACACTGGCTGTTTTAATGTTGGCAATAAGCTAACTGTTTCAGAAACTTTTATAGAGGATTTATAGCATGAGTGTAGATAAAATTACATCCTGTATGTGTCTCTTTAACCTATGCGGTTCCACTGCTGGGCAACTTTATATTATGTACAGTGATAAAGAGCTCTTTAGGAAACCTTGTTTATTTACTTTGGAAATATTCATCGATTGAGGAGGCTGGTGAGCAGTGGTAGCTCAGTGGCAACGGCCGCGACTTACGAGTTGTAGGTCGTGACTTCGAACCCAAGCAGCCGCTTTACTTTGTGTAAATAATTTCATCACCACTGCTCTCAATGCGGTGAAGGAAAACATCGTGAGGAAACCGGCTTGCCCTAGAGCCAAAGATTCGAAGACATGCGTGGTGATGCACTCTCTCTCACAGTCCCAGCATTGGGAACATTATAGGCTGGTAATAAGGAAAGGAGGATAGTTATGCTTTCTATCATAAAGATATGCAACATTTTATGTTGTAATAAATTACAGAAGATTTCCTTGTGTAAAAAGTGTGATCATAAACTACCTAATTAAGTAGGTACCTATAGAAATTTCTTAGCACAGGCCTGTACATGGCCTGGAAGCGTATATAGAAATGCTTATTCAGTACGTCCCCTTAGGCGGAGACGAATACCTAGAGTTAGCGCATTTCCAGGCGTTAAACACACGTAAATGCTAGTATTCAGTAGCATTTACGCGGAATTAGCATTTACTAGCATTTACGTGTGTTTAACGCCTGGAAATGACTCTATCCTCTCCGCCTGAGGGGACGTACTGAAGTAGCATTTCTATATACGCGGCCTGGAATCGTGCAACAAGATTTTATTTAATGACATAACATTAAGTACCTAAGTATCTGTATACAACGTGTAACGTTAAATGCGCAAAACCTCTTAAGGGGTCATTTTACTCATCATTATGAACAACTTTTACTATGGGACCAAAACTCAAATCGCGAAAAAAAATCAGCAGTTCAGTACATTTCTGTTCGCATAATTCGTCAAAATGTATTGAACAGCTGATTTTTTGAAGAGGTTTTGCGCATTCAACGTTACACGTTGTATATTACCGTAACATTCCTTGATTTTATCACAAACTTAAATTATCACAATTACCAGAAACATTATTTTTAGTTCCCAGGTCTAATCTTACAAAATTGTACTTAATAATCGCGGAAGATAATGTTAACAACCAATTGTTAGGAAACCGGAATTAGCCTACATAATCTGGACATTTGACTAAATGTGAGAATTCCAAATATTACCGTAACACGCGTATTGTACAATACGATAAATTTAGATAAAATTCGTGAGATTGAACAAATTGATAGTATTTATTACAAGAGTAGCTTTTGCCCGCGGTGTCGCCCGCGTGGATGTCGGAAAATATGCCACGGGAACGTACTACCGGGAATTCCTTCCTTATTCCTTGTCTACATTATAAAGGGAACCTCTGTGCAAAATTTCAGCTTTCTGGGTCCAAGGGTTCGGGCAGGGCGTTGATGAGTCAGTCAATCAGTAAGGACTGCTCTTTTTATTTAGGTATATAGATTAGATTGATCACTAATTGACCATCTAATGAGTTACTTAATTGTTTACAATAGAGGTGTTAGATTTTAATGTTTACACTTTTGAGAAAGAAATAAAGAAAATACATTTAGCACTGAATAAAAGGTACACAACATTTTGCGGAAAATATTCTTACGAAATCATTCAATGGTTTTCCTTATCAATAGTTTTAGCGTTTTAGCGGGCCTATTGCTAGTTGGCTAGGGAGAGTCTTATCTGATTAATCGGGCAACAAAATAATATAAAATTCAAGTAGCAAAGCTAAGGACGTCCCCTGGTGGGACTCGCTTAGGGCGCTACTAGTTACTGGACAAGAGGAGACTTGTAGCATCTGATTGTCTCTTATAATTAGCTAAATATAACTCATATTTGGGTTAAACAAGGGAATCAACAATCCGCTATCAAAAAGAACGTTCTTTAATTTTCATGTTTAGGTCTAAGGTGTACCTACCATCTCATATATCGATGTCTTAGTTCACACATTGTACTAACTACAAAATTTTCAATTTATTTTATGATCACTAGTTTCAGAGCGGCAAAGGAAATTAAACACTCGACCTACGTGCGGAAATTTAAAAGCTCTGTGTAAAATTGCAGCGTTTACATTATTTAAAACAGCGACAATTTTCCCGCCATGTTGTTTACATGTTTGAGGGACCTTTACAGAGTTTACACGTCAATAAACTTTTGCTATTGGTTTACGATATTGTAAAAAGTAATTTAAATCTGTGGAAAACAATAAACTGGTCTTCCAGGTTTTAGGACTTCAAAGAAGAAAATTATTGTGAGTTGCAATGACGACAGTACAGTCTTGTAATGTAAATCTGATGGACGAGACAGAGGTGTACACCACATTTCGCCAGAAATGTTAGTCCCATGAATTAGGCGGCGAACCTATTGCCATCAACCGGGCACAAATCCAGACTCCGACTGAGAAATTCCTGATGGAAAAACCCAAAAAACACTTTGCCAGACCTGGGAATAGAACTTCATGCTCAAAAGTAGCGCTTACGACCACTAAACCAATGAGGCAGTCACTAATATAAACAATGTAATATTTAATTATAGTAAAATTGTTTGAAAAGATAACCTATCTCATTTCATCAATCTTTTCAATCCGACTTTTTTATTTACTTAATTAACAAATATATGGTAAAAATAATACAAAACTAAAACTAAACCCTAAAAATCTAACAAAAGTGGTGTCCATGAGGCATGGTGCCAAGAACACTGGCTGCATTTCCGCGTTGAATAGCAATAGCTATTCTCTGTGCGAAAAATGATTTATTCCGATCTAATGCCAACAAAATAATACCACTGGTGGTGGGAACTCATATTTATTTTGTATTCCGAACGGATACCACTTTTTAAATTTAAAAAAGTGGTATCCGTTAGGAATAGAAAATAAATACAAAAATCCGAATAAATCCGAGAAATGGCGCGCGGCGTCGACTAATCGAGGAAACAATTGCTTGAAAAAAATTAGTCATCTAATCTTATAAAACATATTTTGAAACTACATCATCATCATCCACAGCCCCACTTCACCCACTGCTGCCAGGCCTCTCTTTTCTTGTGCCGATCCCCATTTTGAAACATAAGCTAATGTTAACCTAGATTATGTTTACGTTGTTTAGAAATTCTATTGAGAGACTGCTTTGGTCACTGAATTTTCGATTATTTATTCAGTCTATTAACCAAAAGAGAGTCAAGGCGGAATTATTAATTTAATACTGTCTCTTATTTCGTTATTTAATTCCGTAATGTTTACGAAATTATGAGTTGTAGGTATATGTTTAATTGTACGACGACAATCGTATGTACATACGATTGTCGTTGGACGGTCGTCCGGTTGTCGGAGAAAGTCGGAATCTCGGAATACACCGGTCCTGTAAAGCTTGCCGAGTGGAGATTAGGGGTGGGAAACATTTTGCCAAGTGTTATATTTTAAAACTTTTTTGAATGTCGAAATGGTTCGAGCGTAGGTTTCGAGTATGTTTTCTGTTTGCTGTCATTCCATCGGCTCTAAAAATTGAACATTCATGAAACAGAACTAACACTTACGTTCTCTGAGTCATATACAAATACCAAGTTTTAAAAACATATAAGTACAGCAATAATGCAGGTTCTCACAGTCAACACAACATTTTATTGAAATGCCTCGTGTTGATGATCGGCGGATGTGTGGCAACCCTGCAGCCCCGGTACAAATTATACCGTAATGGGTGTCGGCGACGTCTGCAACCGGCTAGTAAGAAATGCGGTGTGACGTAGGAATCTCGTCGGATTCATTACTTCTTTCACTGTGCTGCTTATGCAATCACGTTCCATTTTCAATTTAGATGTTCCACACGGTTTTCGTTTTCGATCTCTGATTTTTTTTGCACTGATGTAAGGATGTCACTGAATTCTTTGTTGTGTTTTTTCTTTACGATAATCAGACAATTATCTTGTACTTCATCACTAATTGTTATTGCATAAAGTTAATGTGTTATTTATTACGTACGGTTTATTCACATCGTAAAGAATTTCGTATGAATTCGTATAATTTCGTAGTGTGACTAAATTAAAATCTTGCAATTGTATGCGTAATTTTTTGGTTTACAAAATTAAACCGTGGTTGAGGAAAACACAGAGAAGTGAGGTTTACCAAATTGATTCCAATTTACTTTGTGGTGGTGCTGATGCAACCAAACTTAATAGAGACTGTTTCATAATAGAAGAATGTTTACATTTGTTGTATTTGTCGTAATGCTGGTAATTTCCGTTTGTTGAAATTCTCACCTGTGCCTTGATACGTCATTCCCATAAAGGTGTTGAATGAGCACTTAGATTCCATTGGTAGGTAGGTATCTACCTATCGTTACGAATACTATGAAGTTGACATTATTACAGCATTATTAACCACAGAATAATAATGTTATACCTAGTGCGATTCAACTAAGAATAGGAACGTCAATGACCTCTAACTGTCAACTGAAACTTGAATTATACGGCTTGCAAAGTTTTATAGTGTTATCCTTATCCATTTTAGTTCTGTTTTTGGAATTTTTTTTTGTTAAAATATGTCACTGACTTTGCAAATGTGTAAACGAGGTGCTGTTTTGCTAAATCTTCACAATATGGTGCAAGGTCATTCCTATTCTTAGTTGAAACGCATTGTACAATTATATAGGGTGATTTTTTAATGACCAGCCAAATTTTCACAGGGTGTTCTACCCATGAATATGAACAACTTTCACTATGGGACCAACTTTGAAATCGCAAAAAAAATATCAGCTGTTTCATACATTTTGATCGAGTAGGTATTGAACTTTTGTAGGAAACCGCTGGTTTTTTTTTCGTGATTTCAAAGTTGGTCCCATAGTGAAAGTTGTTCATATTCATGGGTAGAACACCCTGTGAAAATTTGGCTGGTCATTAAAAAATCACCCAGTATAGTTTATCTTCATAGAGACGCACTTTGAAATCTCAGTTTATACCAGTAGGCACAGTTGGAGTGCGCTCTTGCACCGTGTAAACGGAGCTACGCACGGACGGACGCGTATTTATCTACCGAGCGGCCGTCGGTAATTAATTCAAAGTCACTGCCCAGATAAACTACTGTAGTTTTATTATTCTGTGATTAAAATATCAATAGCCATAATAAAGTAGCTTTAAGTATAGTGATTGAAAATGCCCGTTTTAGTACCTACACGCATCGCCCACGAGAAAAGCCATTTCCCAAGTCGCTTCTAACTTTCGCAGACCTTTGACACCCTGACATAGTCGATGGTAAGTATTTGTGCCTGTATAGTATTATCAAATCAAAAGTAGGGGAGAGCAAGGGAATTGGAGCCTACTAAGACAAAATGTTAACAAAAACCACATTTGTTTACTTTGTTATATTTTTTAATTAGGAACTTAAACCTTGCTTATTTGACTATCTATTCATCACAGTTTAAATCAACTACAATAAAGATTTTACAAAAAAAAGTCAATCACTCCCAATATCCCATAAATGCGGATAGTGAGAGCCCATGGGTGACGCGATAACGACTCGTACGCGACAGGCGAACTTACCCCGCGCTCCCCTACTTCGCGTAGGCCAATCCCATATTTACCTTTAACACTATTTCCAGTTCAGAAAAAGTTAAAAATATGTTATAAATTATTAACCATCATCCAATGGTATCTACAAGCCAGCAAAGACAACATTTTATTCAGCCTACGAAAGCCAGGCAAAGGTAACATGCTAATTGAGCCTGTAGGTACAACATCACTAAATCTCTTATAATCTGTGGTTCAGCGTGCAATGTAGTCTAGTGGCTGTGGTCAGTCAGCGTTTCCACTACATTTTGCAGTAGCTTACGTTACGTGCGCTCCATTGGCCCATTACCCTGGAAACCGACATGTTGCACGAACATTCAAAATCCGAACACGATTTTTGGTTTTTTCAAATCTTTTGGGGATGTCCTCTCCTCCGAAATTATTTGATGTTTCAGACATTGCTGTCAAAAAGTTATGAAGTGACTTTTACGTTTGCAATGTTTTATTAATTTGTGATTAAGTACATTCTCAATTATTATGAGTCCGTATGTAACGGGGTAAAATAAATAAAAATACATTACGTTAATTAAATTAATCTCCTATCTCCGAGTTCTTAACGCAAGTTCGGCATCATGTGTTTGCAGCTGCTCGTAAGCATTTTGGTATGCCAAATTGCTGGACCATGGAAGGCAAGATTGTTGTTATTTGCCCAGACAAGTCCCGTCGGAAGATCGAAACAGCAGGCGAACTTCACGATTTGACAGCCAAATTCCCGTCTTGTTCAGTCGACACCGAGGATTCTGCGCAGTCCGAAGAACCTGGATCTCCTAAAATCGCATCCTTGGCAACTTCCGCTAAGAAAACGAGGAAGACGCGTCTGCGCAAGTAACACATTCGTTGTTTTGTTTTTGTCAGTACATTCACTTCTTAACTTGGCCACTTTACATGTTTCACTATCATCTTGGGCCGGTAGTTAAATAAGTAATTTTTATTTGTCTCACCGCTATTCATTTTACTTTTATATTTTTACTATTGGTGGTACTTGCATATTACGTTCGGTTTTGATGAATTTGATGTTTGACATTATGTTATGTACGACGTTGACGTATTGACTGGATGTTGTGACAGATCAACAGATGTCAGTATTATTCCCATCCGTCATTGCGTCGCGTTCCATTTTGCGTGCTATTCGATGTGTGAATCGGCTGTTTAAAATTTTAAGTTCTCGTTTTGTTTTATTTTTATTATGTTTCTATTTCTCCTACATTATTAGTGTGTTAACTTTTTGCTTTCTTTCAAAATTTCTGCCAATATACCAGCGAGTTGGGGGAGGTTTTTCTAGTGAAAGGAAAATCTGTAATTATTAGTGTTTTTTAGTGATTACGTTATTTTATAGTTATTTTACTTTTGTATTGTTGGATATTTATATTATTTTATATATTATAATTTAAGTATAATACTCATGGATGATATAGATGATCTTAATGACAGCTTCTTCTCGTGCTCTTCTTCGACTAGTTTTGTTAGTGCGGACAGTGACTCTTCCTTACCACTTACTTTACATGATAAAATCTCTTCTCTTTTCTCCAATGACCCTAATAATCTGCATATAGCTCACATAAATGCTCAGAGTGTTCCTGGTCACTATTCTGACCTTCTGGCATCCTTTAGCAGTGCTCACCTGGATGCTCTCTTGATATCGGAATCCTTTTTGAAACCATCTCTCCTCTCTACTCAATACTCACTCCCCGGCTTCGTCTTGATCCGCAACGATAGAACGGGCAAAGGCGGAGGAGGTGTTGCTATTTACCTGCGTGCTGATTTACCCTACAGGGTGGTTAGTTCGTCTCCTTCTCGGTATTCTGAGTCGGCTGAATACTTGTTTCTGGAAATTACTGTTCATCACACAAAAGTCTTGCTTGCAGTGCTTTACAGTCCTAATCTTCACATTGATTACTTTAATTCTCTAGACTCCACTCTCAGTGATCTTTGCCCCATGTATGAGCACGTTATTTTAATGGGTGATTTTAATACTTGCTTGATTAAAAATGACTCTCGCTCCCTGAAACTCCTTTCACTATTGTCTTCTTTCAATCTTCAAGTTTTGCCTCTATCTGCAACTCACTATTTTCCTAACTGTTCACCCTCATTTCTAGATCTTATGATTGTTTCCTCTCCTAAGAATGTTTCTTACCATGGTCAACTTACGGCTACTTTTTCTTACCACGATCTTATTTATCTTTCCTATCGTATCCGTGTTCCCAAGCGTAAGTCCCAGTTTTTATTTCTCCGGAACTACAAGGGCATAGACCTGGAGGCTTTGCAGCGTGATGCCGGCGATCTTGACTGGACCCCTCTGGTTGAGTATGATGACATCGACGATAAGGTGAACTGTTTTAACGCAACCGTTCTCAGTTTATATGACCAGCATGCCCCTATCCGACGTGTCAAAGTCCGTCATAACCCTGCACCATGGATAACGCTACAAATTAAAGAGCTTATGGCTCGCAGGGATAAAGCTAAGAGCAGATATAAGCGCAGACCTTCAGAGCTGAATCTCTCTTATTACAAATCCCTACGTAATCGCTGCAGTCGTCTGTGTCAAGATGCTAAGAGACGCTATTTCCACGAACAACTCAATAACCGCAGTTCTTCCGATGTTTGGAAATTTCTCAAATCTGTAGGCATAGGCAAGGCACCTACCAACCAGTGTAAGGATGTGAACCTCAATGATCTCAATAAACATTTCTCTCTCCTTCCCTTTTCTCTTGATCCGTCTGTCAAAGCTGCGACATTAGAGAGTCTTGCTAGTGTACCGTTACCTCAATGTTCTCACTTTAAGTTTAGCGATGTTACTGAGGAAGACGTTAAGAAATCTATACTTGCAATTACTTCTTCAGCAGTCGGTAATGATAAGTTGTGCTCAAGAATGATAACCCTTATCCTTTCCTCGTTACTTCCTGTTCTAACTCACATCTTCAACCACTCATTTTCCTCTTGCTCATTTCCGTCAGTTTGGAAACAGGCTCACATAATACCTTTACCTAAAACTAATAATCCTACTTTATTAACCCACTTTAGACCTATTTCTATTCTTCCATTTCTCTCTAAAGTTTTTGAGCACTTAGTTCATAGACAATTATCATTTTTCTTAGCGTCAAACTCGATAATATCCCCTTTTCAATCCGGTTTTCGCTCGGGTCACAGTACTGTAACCGCACTTTTAAAAGTAACTGACGACATCCGCTGGGCAATGGAGAATAAGTCGCTCACTGTTCTTGTATTGCTTGACTTTAGTAGCGCTTTCAACTCGGTGGATTTCGACATTCTGCTTGGTATCCTCAAATCTATCAATCTCTCTTCTTCAGCTTTAGCTTGGTTTAGTTCTTATCTTCGGGGACGCTCTCAGTGTGTTCGCCTGGAGGAGTCTTTCTCTGATTGGTGTAGCCTCACTGAGGGTGTTCCTCAGGGTAGCGTTCTCTCTCCTCTTCTTTTTTCAATTTTCATCAACTTTGTTACCAGAGTAATCTCCTCTAGTTTTCATCTCTACGCAGACGACTTGCAGATTTACCGACATTTTACAGTAGCTGACGCGGGTTCCGCAATTGCTGCTATGAATCATGACCTGGCCTGCATCAGCGGTTGGGCTAAGTCGTTTGGTCTGCAAATTAATCCAACTAAATCTCAGGCCATGATTATAGGCAGCAGATTCGTTCGCAGTGCGGCTGATGTTACATCTCTGATGCCTTTATATCTCGATGGTGTTCGCATTGACTATACCGAAACCGCCAAAGATCTGGGCGTAATTATTGACTCCAATCTCTCGTGGCGTGCTCAAGTCAATGAGGTCAGTCGAAAGGTTCATTTCTCCTTTCATTCGCTGAAAAGCCTTCAAAGTCTCCTGCCCTTGAAGACTAAAATCTCTTTGGCACAAACGCTTATTCAGCCGATTATAGATTATGCCGACGCATGCTACCTGGATGCTACTGAGGAGCTATTAAATAAGCTTGAGCGCTTGCAAAACTTGTGCATTCGCTTTGTTTTTGGTCTTCGAAAGTATGACCATGTTTCTCACTTTCGCAAGGAACTCAAGTGGCTCCCAATCCGCCTTCGCAGGAACACTCGGATTTTATGTCTCCTCTTCAACATCTTACACAACCCGTCTTATCCTTCCTACCTGCGCGAGCGTTTTTCTTACGCTCGCCCTAGCGACGCACCGTGTAGATCACACCTTAGATCCCTCCTTAAATCTCATCCTCATAAAACTAGCTACTATTCTTATTCCTTCTCTATCCATGCTGTAAGATTGTGGAACTCGCTACCGCCTAGCATTCGCGATATAAAAACTGTGTCGCTGTTCAAATGTCGAGTAAAAGAGCATTATCTTTCCTCTCAAATGTGAGTATTTATATATAGTTTATGTATGTTTAAATATTTTAGCTTTATGTATTTATATAAGTATATGTTAATTTTGTATTCCGTTATATGTGTAGGTATATTTAATATTTTAGTTTAAGACTTCGACTAGTCATATTTTTCTCTTCTTGTTCTCACACACTATTGTCTACATTTCTTTTCATTTCTCCTTTCGCAGGTCTGCTGGAAGAAATTTCTATAGAAATAAGCAGTACCTTTGTACTCCTAATTATAAGTATCATGTATATCAATCTATTTTTCTGTGTGTACATAAATTGTAAAATAAATAAATAAATAAATATTTATCTCAATTTATTTTACTAATAGAATTAAAACAACAAATATAAGAACAAATACCATAAACTAATCTAAAATAAAAAAGAACCTAAAACTAAAAACCATAGTAACTAAAATATATTATTAAAAGGAGTCCCTTTAGGCAAGGTTCCGAAGATACTGGCAGCGTTCCCCCTTTGAATAGCTAGACTAATTCTTTGTCCGAGGTAGCTGCCAGCTCTTCGGTCTCCTGTGACGTCGACCAACCTTTTCGTAATTTCATTAAAAAGCCTTATAGCTGTAGGACCCCGGAATAAATAAATTAATTGATACGCAGTAAAAGTTATCTATCTATATATATAAAATTCAAAGTCCTGACTGACTGATTGACTGACTGACTGATATATCAACGCACAGCCCAAACTGCTAGACCTAGAGACTTGAAATTTTGCACATAGATACCTTATACAGTGTAGGCATCCACTAAGGAAGGATTTTTGGAAATTCCATCCCTAAGGGGGACAAATAGGGGATGAAAGTTTGTATGAAAAATCTTATTCCTTGAATTAATAGACTTGAAACTTGGCACAAATATTTATCTAAGTAAGTTATAAAGTTTGACATTTTTAGTTTTTTTAAACTACCCCCTCAGGAGGGATGGGGGGGTGTCAAAGTTTGTATCAACGCACAGCCCAAACCGCTTTGTCTAGATATTCCAAATTTGGCACATAGGTTCCTTGTGAGGTCTAAAAGTGCACTAAGAATGGATTTTTCAAAATTCAACCCCTAAGGAGGTGAAACGGGGGTCCAAAGTTTGTATGAAAAATCTTAGTCCTTGAGTTAATAGACTTGAAACTTGGCATGAATATTTATCTAAGTATATTATAAAGTTTGTCATTTTTAGTTTTTCTAAACTACCCGCTCAGGAGGGATTGGGGGGTCTCAAAGTTTGTATGTAGGAATTTTAACGCGCGTTCCGATTTACTCGAAACTCAGTATTTATACTTGAAACCAAAAATTACGAATAACGTGTAACAGGGCTTTTCGAATATCCACCCCTAAAGTGTTGAAAAGGGGTAGTCAATTTTACAGGCAGGTTTTACTGCGGGGCTTAACTCGAAAACTGGTGTAAATAATCTTTCTTTTAAGTTACGGAAATCTCTCAAACGATTTTTTAAAATTGTATCCCTGTGGGGGTGAAAACAAGGAATATAGTTTATATGAAAAATCTTATTCATTTGCTTAATTAAGTTGAAACTTGGCACAAATACTTGCCTAAGCAAGTAATAAAGATTGTCACTAATAGTTTTTCCCCCAGAGGGAAGGGTAGAGGAGGAGGTGGGAATGGGAGGGGGTGGTAAGGAGGGAAAGGGGAAGGGGAGAGGGTGGTGAGGAGGGAAACGGGCAAGGGGAGGGTGTGGTGAGAGAGAGGGAGGGGAGGGGTGGTGAGGAGGAGGCTGAGGGGGAGGATGATGGGGGCGAGGGATAGCAGAGCATAGTGAGTGGGAGGGTGTGGAGAAGGGAAGAGAGGGAGGGGAAGAAGTGTGAGGGGGCGGGGAGGTTAGCGGGAAAGGGATGTGGTGAGGGGGTGATAGGGAGAGAGGGATGGAGAGGGTGAGGGAGGTGAAAGGGTGCAGTGAGGGGGAGGGTGAGAGGGTGGGAAGGGGAGGGGTTAGAGAGAGGAGTGGTGAAAGGGAGATTAGGGGGAAGAGGGAGCAGTGCCTTTACACCTTAAAGTTGCTTTTTGTATAGCACTGATTCATTAAAGAAACCCAGCCCGACAGAAATTACTGAATAGAATAGAAAGTCGGAAACTCGGAACGACACAAAAAACAGGAGTAAACTCCAGTCGTGCAACGGAGCTGACATACACGCTTTTTTTTATTTGTTTGAACGCGCTAATCTCTGGAACTACCAGTCGGACTTTAATAATTATTTTTGCATTTCATAGCCCAATTCTTAAGGAAGGCTATAGGCGTATTTAACATCACACTAGAACTCTTAAGTGCCGAGCAAAAAAAAGTGAGAAGGAACGCTAAGCGAAAACGAAGTAATAGCGCGGGAAGGCAATGCGATGCGACAGGGTGGGTTGGGGGAACATGAAATTTTACGCGGAAGAAGTCGCGGGCAGAAGCTATCTCGAGATTTTTGTACCTGCGGCATATTTTCCGACGTTCACGCGGGCGAAGCCGCGGGCAAAAGCTAGTTAGATTATATAGGTGCTTGCAAAATTAATAATTGGTTATATTTTTAACGATACAATTATTGTTATCTAATAAAAACGTATATTACCGTAACAAACTTACTGTGTTAAAAACTTACACAAGTTTCTAAAGATAAAGTTATTAATCTCTAATCCGTTTCAAATAGCTGCATTTATAATTACGATGTAAAAGTCCAACACTGGGCTATTTATAGGACTGCAGAACATGAATGTACCTAACTATTGTTGGTCTGCCTGTCTATTTACGGCTGGGCCAACGTTAATGGTCCTTGAACCGGTATACAGGTATACCTATGTAGGTACGGTGTATGTAGGTAAATTCAGTCATATTTTGCACTTTCATTTTCCAAAAGCCCTAGTGTATTTTTTTGAAGTGAAAACTTCTTTAGGCGCGTTGAGCGATTTTTGCTAGGGGGAAATCTTACGGATTCGAGTCACCGCGTCACCGCGACACCGCGACATGCTATGCATTCTTTTACATTTAAGTTTTCAATTCTGTCGGCAGTCCCCATTACTGTCAATTTTTTTTTTAACTCAGTTTTCCTACTAGAAACTTTAACTTCCTACTATAACTTATACGTCTGTAACATCATAATCTGCCTAGCCTTTTCCCAAGTATGTTGGGGTCGGCTTCCAGTCTAATCGGATGCAGCTGAGTACTTTACTGACCTCCACAACCCAGTTACTAGGTAACACAATAACACTGATTGTCAGACTTTCGGGCTTCTGACGACCCTTAACGACTGTCAAAGGTCCACGAATGACAGCCGGGACCAACGGCTTAAAGTGCTTTCCGAGGCACGGAGGGTCTTGGCATGTAAAGATAGTCACCCATCTACGGACGGCTGTTATTACTTATAGGTCTATAAAAATACAGCAGTACAATCATAATAATACCTAAGCACACCTGTTTTCAACAACACTGAATATAGTCTCATAACATCTAAGTATCACTATACAATAAAATGTTGGTCTTTGCAGTAATAATCCCACTTTTATGAGTATCGCGCCGCCTGATATTTCTTTTCCCCCTCTTTTGAACAACCAGAGTTTCTCGGAATGAGATATAGCCCGATGTAGCCCGATAGTCTGTTGGGACCCTATTTTTATTCCCATTTCTCTATTGATCGGGGGAAGTAGAAAAAAGTGTGTCAGGTTTTTTCCATTATGTGCAAGTTGGAAAAGGAAACAAGAGTCACTGAGGCGACATATTTTTTTATCAGACTGTACTTTTGTTGGAGGTCTGATTGTAATATTTTGTGTGCGGATTTTTAATAAAAATTTTGTTGTACGCACGGCTACATATCAAGCTATACATTTCCAGTATAAGCTGATCTCGCATTGTATAGGATTTCCTTACAGTGAGATATCAGTGTAAACTGGAAATGTATAGCTTGATGTGTAGCCATGTGTACTGTTTGAAATATTTATTGACAAACTATCTGGCGGCAGAAAATGCACTGTGTATACTCGGACTTCGGACTACAAGACGGTGTCAACACTGACGTGAGGCCTCACGTTTCGGGTTTCGTAAACATGTGTGCACTTAGTGAGGTGTAGTTTAGTTTTTAGAGGCATGAGGAACAGGGTGTAAAGTTCACTCATCCTCCATAGAAAAGGGAGGATACTCCAACCAGACGGGTGTTGTGTCTGGTGGGCTACTGCCCGACGGTTGATGTCGGGACGTTGTATATATGCTAATCGCGTGGTAAACTCTAATTGCGCGATGCAGGTTTGCGTGACGTCATGTCTTTGATGCGTAGTTCATATGTGGCGATGTAGATGCCGCCACATCACTCCCCTCCGGAGACCGGAGGTCGATAGTGGGCTGAGTCGTGTATCTTGCGATGCTTGCCAGTGCCAGTTGTGGTTCCAGTGAGTCGGAACCGGGTGCCGCATAGTTCACGGTGAGTCGGAACTGTCTGCGGTGATACCCCAGTGAGTCGGGGTGGCGCTGCGTTATGCTCCAGTGAGTCGGAGTGTACAGCGCTGGGTTGAGGTTGAAGCTGAAGGTGATGACCAGGAATGCGCGTCCGCTGCATGCTGGTGGTCAGGATACCTGTTGAAGCCGTGGATGCTGGCTGGCTGTGTGACTCGCCGCTCGAAAGCTTGAGGAAGTGATGCTGATGACGTCACGCTGATGTAGTTGCACGAAGGCTGCGCTGACGTTCATGCTCGGGGTCACCAGTTTAGAGGCATGAGGAACAGGGTGTAAAGTTCACTCATCCTCCATAGAAAAGGAAGGATCCTCCAACCAGACGGGTGTTGTGTCTGGTGGGCTACTGCCCGACGGTTGATGTCGGGACGTTGTATATATGCTAATCGCGTGGTAAACTCTAATTGCGCGATGCAGGTTTGCGTGACGTCATGTCTTTGATGCGTAGTTCATATGTGGCGATGTAGATGCCGCCACAAGTTGCATTTTGGAGTAAATGTGTGCGAGTGAGCGTGTATGCGTAAAGCGAGGTGTAGTTTTGCGCATGTTTCACTGTATTGTTCGCAGCGCTATGGCTTGGTGTGTATAATTTAATTATTATACAGGGTGACCTTTTTATCGTCTTGAAAAAATAGAATACCTACTCTTATATTAGGTAAACGGAGTAGAAGCCTATGGCATACCTAGTTTTTTTTTAAATATCTTAGACAGAAAAAAATATCGTAAATACTTACCTACTGCAAATTCGATGTAAACTTTTCATGTTAGAACAATAAAAACAGAAATTTAAAAAAAATATAATAAATCGTTTAAAAATATCGAAATTCGAATCATATGCAACCTGTATATGATTTGAATTTAGATTTTTTAATTAAAAAAAAAAAGCTGGATATGACATAAGGCCGTTCACCTATTACTTATAGCCTATTTTTTCAAGACTGTAAGAAAAGCCGTCCAGTATATTTGTGAATTTTGACCTAGTCTTTTCAACGCACGTCAATAAATTATTATGTTCCTCAATTCATCGTTTGCCGTGTCTTAAAAAAACACAATTCTGTTTCTAATAGTCGAGTCTAAGTTAGTCGTCTATTTTCTACAAGGAAAACTAACTTGAAGCACTTAAGTCATGTTTCCTACGGTGTAAACAAAGTTTATGTCACATCAAGTAACTGTTACATGTTAAATGTCCTAAGTTGTGACAAGACTGCGTAACTTTCCCCTCTGTAGGTAATAGCACAGATTAATACAGATGGGACACTCCGCAAAATCATTTAAATAAAAAGCGACTCTTGCCATGACACAATAAAGTGCAATTCAGGTCGCACAACGGTTATTACCTACAGTTTCATTCACCTAAAAGTTGCCTTTCTTTCTTAGCCGACGTTCGCACGGACGTGAAAAAATCATGGCGATTTTTTTTCGCGGACTGGATTTTCAACGCTCTGCTTAACACCGAGAGTTGCAAATCCAACAGTGTATTTTTTCGACGCGCTAGATTGTACTCTGCTGTTGTTAAGTTGGATTTTCAATGCTCGACTGAACACCGAGAGTTGAAAATCCGGTGCGATAAAAACCCGCCGCGATATTTTTACGTCCGTGCGGCTTATACCTTCTGACTCGTTAGCTAGGGTTGTCTTCTTTTACGACGCGGCGCGTGAGTGAGTATCGAAATAACGTGCGAGCCGGCCGGGTGCGCGGCAGCCCACACTGTATTGACGCAGTGAGATGAGCCCGCCGCGTACTTGTAGCTCCATACCTTAACTGCGGAGTGTCCTATCTGTATTAATCTGTGGTAATAGTAAGTACTCTACCGCCGGGAAATTAGCAACTGTTACATTGTATTCCTACGAGTAGACCATAAGCCTAGACTGCCGGTTTGCTATTGCCAGACAATCACTATCATATTGGTAAATATCATGATAAAGCAAAAATAAACAAATTTGATGATTATTTTTGGTCATCCGTCGCAGTGTAGTTGGAATATCAGTTTAAAAAATCTGCTTTTTTTTGTGTAAAATTCACAGACGTCATGGGTAAATATCGATAAATAAAAAAAAACATATTTCTCAGTAATAACCCTACCAGCCGGTCGCTGACCCCAAAAAAATCATAAATATTTTGTTATTTTATTTAGTCGTGTTTAGATATCGATACCCATTACATCTGCGGAGTTTCTCTAGCTAATTTAATTTGACCCTGTGAACAAAACAAAAGAAAACCACGTGAAAATGTTTGTTAAAAAAGAAACTGCAACGTCTCATGTGCAAAAGCTACAAACTTTCCTGATTTCTTTGTTTTTTTTTAAGTACTAGCTGCGCCCCGCAGACCGGGACAAAAAATAGCTTATGTGTTAATCCAGGGTATAAGCTATCTAGATAGCAAATTTCATCCAAATCGGTCCAACCGTTTGAGCGTGAAGAAGTAACAAACATACACACACACACACACACACAGACTTACAAACTTTCGCCTTTATAATATTAGTGTGATAGTGTGATAGTGTGATGATATTTAATTGCAGGTTCATTAGTGATTTTTTTCAGGATGAAAAGGAGCTTCATGTAGTTATTGTAATTTATTGCGATTTCATACTGATTTTAGGATTTTATTTGGTAGGATTTGGGGTCATTAATTTAACTCTCAAACTAAGTATTACATTTACAATTCCATAACCATTGCTACATCGATCCTTAAATCGACATCTAACTACTTTTTCCTTAAAAAAAAAACTAAGATTCTGTAGACTGCGTGTTATTTAACTAGTTATTCAGATAAAACTGGTCAGTTATATCACAGTGACGAGTGACCCACTGGTATCTGCGGTTATGTATAAATGTGTTTTCTACTAACACACAAAACTAGAAATTTTCATGTTGGCCGTCTGTGTTTTTGTTCATTGGCCCCGTTTTCTTTTTAGAGGTCGTCTATCAACAATATTGTTACTATTATAATAGAGATAATAATGAAAAAAGTTCTAAAAATAAAAGATTTCACATTGATTACATACGGCCTCGTATTTAAAAGTAGATTTGAAAACTTTATTTGAAAAATATTTAATTTGCGTTAAATATTTTTCACATAAAGTTTTCAAATCTACTTTTAAATACGAGGCCGTATGTAATCAATGTGAAATCTTTTATTTTCTATAGGTATACCTATTTCAATTAAACATAGGTATATTAATACTTAGTTATAATAGCCATAGCAAATACTTGTGTATCACCTGGCGAAAGAGAAAGCGATCTATCAACGCGCCACGCGGTATTGCATCATCATCGTCATCGCAAACCTGCGTACGCGCAGGCTTCGTGTATCCGCATCAAATGACAAATCGATTCAGTTAATTTGTTTGTGAATGTGATCGTAATTATCTTTAGGAGATCTTACTGAATGAATGATAGTGAAGCTAAAGATTAAGCATGAATTAGGATAATAGACATTATTATGTAGGTACCTATAATATTCTAATTGTACGATATTAACGTATTACTTGCCGACGCTCATCTTTCCATTCATGAAAGTACTAGAACACATCAATATTCAACATTGATATATTATGTAGGCCACTGATTATGGGACATTAGCGGTATAATACAAGCCAAATTATACAGATTACCACTGTCTAGATCTGTTTATAATGTCCAGTTTCCTTTTTCTTCATACAAAACAGTGATATAATAGGTAAGCAGTAGTGAACAATGTACTTCCTCTGCCGAGATTTACTAGTTGACGAATCAGTCACTGATTGTAAAATTAAAAAGTTGTGTATTTTATCTGGAAAGATGATTCAAGTTTGAAGTTCTGGGTATCGTCTTTTATGGAAACGATTGCACTTTATTTTTATTGAATGACTTAATAGGAAAATCCTGTAATTATTCTGATCGAAATTTCTTTTCATCAGAAAGGTTAACTTAGTCAAATTTTAGGGTGTAGTACAGAACAACTTTCTTTATGGGACCATTTTAGTTTGGATCGCGTAGGTGGGTATTGAAGCATATTTGTACGAGACAGTTGATAATTTTTTTGCGACTGCGATGCCAATCCCATGGAGAAAGTTGTTCAGTTTGATGATCTCTACCACACCCTTAAACTGATAAGTGCTAGTGCTAGTGTATATAATCTAACTAGCTGCGCCCCGCGGTTTCACTCGCGTAGACCGGGATAAAAGTACCCTATGTGTAAATCCAGGTTAAAAAAAAAAAGAGGTTGTCAGCTACGTCCATACCAAATTTCATCAAAATTGGTCCAGCCGTTTGAGCGTGAAGAAGTAACAAACATACAAACACACACACTAATAGAGTTTCGCCGTAATAATATTAATACTTACTTTTATATTTTACACACTATGGGACCAAACCTAAATTGCGAAAAAAAATCAGCTGTTCTCTACATTTATGTTCGCATAACTCGTCAAAATGTAGGGAACAGCGATTCCGGGTTTGGTCCCATAGTAAAAGTTGTATGTGACTCCTTACAATCATATGTTTAAGTATCGGTCAGTAATTACCAATCACCCTATATTACCTATATCTATTTGTGTATTAAAAAAATGGTCTTGCCATTGTAGTTTCGCCGAACAATAAAACTGATTATTACTGATTTATATTATAACATTTAATGAAATCCAATGATATCTAAACAATGCGCTTATATTAGTTAGCCTGCGCGAATGTACTGATAATGCGTATCTGATACCAAGCATGAAGGCTTTGTGCTAAGGTCGTAGACTATAGACTCATAGCTTAGAACCTAGTGCCATAGTTCCTCAAGTTATACATACCAGGAGCTGAGATAATGTTGTATTATTACCCTCTTATTCATAAAAAACTAAAACGCTCTATAAACCTATTTTAGTTTTAGAAGTGTTTTGTCTTCTTCTTTTAAGGCTTGTCCGTCGTAAAAAGCGTGGTCACTGTCGGACTGCATAGAAAAGAAAGAGAAGCGCGATGACACAACGCTGGCAAAATATGAAGTAATTACCGATTTACAAAATCTAGGGATTGGACTAAAAAAGTAATCACATGAAATCATTCCTTATTATTTTGTAAAGAACTGTATAAAATGAACACTTTTAATGAAAACTGTAGGAGTAATATGGTGAAAACTCGAAAAAATAGACAGAAATAGACCTGGGTTATTTTTTTCTTTAGTTCTACAAACTAAAATACATTTCAGGATACATGAAATCACTTCTTATGTATTCTAGATAATTGTGTGTTTTTTTCTATCAAAAAGGTGCTATAGTTACTTTAAAAAATGGAAACAAAGTTACTTATTTTCGCCGTATTTTAGGGAGGACAAGCCTTAAACTCAAATCATAATACGAAAGAAAATAACTAAAATAGGTTTTAGTTTTTTATGAATGATTTGTTTTTTAAAGTATCGACATTAATAATGGTACGGAAGGTTGTTAAGTCTAGACGGTGTCAAGTTTTGTTACTTATATTATATTGATGTTAGGGTTTCCTAGTCCATTTATTTTGGGAGTTTCTTTCGACATTTACTGATTCAATACTTCAAGACCATAACCGTTCGTTGGAAGTTATTGGAAAACGTTAGACTCCTATGTTATGGTGGAAATACTATCACTGTCTTGGTTAATTAATAGATATCTTCACGCTTAAACGGCTGGACCGATTTGGATGAAATTTTGTATGTAGATAGCTTATACCCTGGATTAACATATATGCTACTTTTTATCTCGGAACCGCAGGGCGCAGCTAGTATATAATAAGAAAATAATTGTTCTTACCTTGAAAAATATTCCCAGATAGTATTTCTTCTCTCCAGATTTGAGTAGAGGCATCGTCCACCGCGTGACTCCTAGCTCATCATCGTTACAGCTCGAACATTCTGTAAAAAATAAAAAACAGCATTTTAAAACATGCTATAAAGTATTGGATTGCATAGTCAAAAAATGTGTTCATCAAAGTTGAAATCCAAAAATTCAAAGGTGAAACTGAATTCAAATTGAATGGATTTAACTTAATTAATAACTAATTAAGTTAACCGCTCAATTTTTATATTTTAATTATTTGATGTCAACTTTGATGAACACATTCTTGTTTTAATTGAAAAATGCGTTTCACATCCTTGCCGCCAAAATGAGCCAACTCCAATCAAATGGATTAAAAGATTTAATTTAGAATCTAATCTGTCTAATCTTTTACACGACAGATTTATAAAGGGTGTTAGGTTAAACGAGGGACATACTTTAACGATGTGTAGTTATACTCTTAGAATGAACAACTTTTACTATGGACCTTACCCTGAAATATGAAAAAAAAATCAGCTGTCTCGTACATTTTGATCGCGTACGTTTTGCACTTTGTAGAGAACAGCTGATTTTTTTTCATATTTCAGGGTTAGTCGATAGTTCCACGGTAAAAGTTGTTCATTTTCATGAGTACTACACATCGTTAAAGTATGTCCCTCCTTTAACCTAACACCCTGCATAATCAAGATGGCCAAATCGAATTGGGTCACAATTTTTTTTACGTTTTTAGAAATTAATAGTTTATTTTAAAAGGTCAGCCATACGAATTTTATAGATGAGCTATTTTTGATTAAAATAAATGGCCAACTTTGAATTGTGTCCACGTTTATTAATAGATCAAAATAGTCCTTAATTAAAGGCCTAATCCGTTGGCATTTTGATTGATTGACTTAGTTTGAAAGTATTCAAAAATCAAAACGGTCAAGTATAAGTACCTACCTAAATATTTTCTGGTGACCGTTTCCTGAAGCCTCCATAATAACCGTGATGTAAGAGATTACCAATTAACATTAATATTATTTTATAATAATCAAGCAAATAACATTTATTTTATTTTATTTTGAGATGTGTTGTAATTGTATGTTTTTTTAACTAATGTGTGTTCTTCTTAGCTGAGCTCGTGGCTAAGTAATAACTGCCGCACGGGTCGATCCATCAGGTTAAGCTACGCTTGCCGGGGTTGGTCAGTGGATGGGTGACCATCTTTACATACAGAGACTCCTCCGTGCCTCGGAAAGCACGTTAAGCCGTTGGTCCCGGCTGTCATTCGTGGATCTTTGACAGTCGTTACGGGTCGTCAGAAGCCCGAAAGTCTGACAACCAGTCTTACCAAGGGGTATCGTATTACCCAGTTACTGGGTTGTGGAGGTCAGACAGGCAGTCGCTCCATGTAAAATACTGGTATTCAGCTGCATCCGGTTAGACTGGAAGCCGACCCCAACATAGTTGGGAAAAGGCTAGGCAGATTGATTGATTTTGTGTGTTCTTCTTATTCCCTGTACCTATGAGTTTTGTTACTTGAATTAAATGATATGAATGAATGATTAAGGCCCAAGATTTCGACTACTCATTCAATAACAAAAGGAATCAATTTCGCAAAGTGATGCGTTTTTCGATTTCACAAGAAGGTCGGACTTCTCGAATGGGCCGTGTGTAATAAAATAATGCGTTTAGCTCGTCCGAAATTGCACGAGTTCCAATCCGAGGTCCAATGTAATGGAACGTTAATGGCACCGTTTATGGAAACTTGTTATAATAATAAAGTAACGGCAAGTGGGATTCGGCGAGAGTGTTACAATGCGTTTCAAATAAGAATAGGAACGTCAATGACCTCTATCTGTCAAATGTTGATTGAAAAGTACGGTTTGCAAAGAAAACTTATTTGCGTATCAATAACGTTTTGTTTTGTCTTAGCTAAATCAAAGTGAAAACAGACATCAAAAAATTATTCATAATTAGTTTTTTATAAATTATGCTTCTTTCTTTCATATTTTCATTGTTAGTAACAATTTTTTTCAAATTCTTCATTCGTGATTCGTAAATAAATGTTAACTAAAAAATATCTTGTTTTGCTCACCCTACCCAATTCAGTCGATTTGACAGCTATGACGTCACAACATGGCGCTGAGTCGATCCTATTCTTATTTGAAACGCACTGTACATGATGATACAAACATAGTACTAACAAGGTAGAAAGCCGGTTCGCAAGAGAGTTATTTGTGTTATTGTGCTGTTATGATTTTGTTTGTTGAAGGCGGATCTTACGTAATGATTGAGTTTCCATGGAAGCATGATTACGATGAGTGTAATCACATAGCTCGGTGATGTGTAACACGCAAACTACATACAAGGACTTGTCGGAATTGCCTCGAAAGGCACGATAATGCTCGTTTTGATAGCCCCAAATAAGATGCTTGTTGTTTATCGATAACTTGCAATAAATAGCCTCCCTCGCCGGTGGTCGGTAGTCAGTTTTTGCTGTAGTTTTTTCGACTGTTCTGTTAGTGATACTGCGCTCGTTTTATTTTCACACAAAAGAGTCCACGATTTAGAGAAACTCGAGCAAAAACTATTTTCAAACTGAGTTCAGTGTAACGCTTTTAGAATCTAGTCATTGTATGAAGGTTTATTTTATTGCCTACCTATTCAATGCCATCATGTATTCCTAGAAATATTATTTCACATTCATGACAATCTAGGTCTTCGGCCTGTTTTTTCGTTAATATTTGATCCTACTAAGTAGGTACATCATAACTTAGTTTTATGTAAGGATTCAAAACATTTTTTCTTTTGCGTAACCAATGAATAAACAAACTATAAACTTGGATACTAGGTTGAAAGCTAACGAATTGCTAATTTAAAAATTAAATAATATTTAAAAAAATGGAATTGTGAAACTAATATTGTCAAATGCTCTTGCTAAAATGCTAATGCACACTTTACTATTATCTATCACACGTGTGTAAAGAATTTATAGATAAATAAGTTAAATCATTCATAAAATCCATTCAGAGTTAAAATATGTGGGAATGCAGTAGCATCTTGCGTTACTGTTAAATACAAAATACAACTAACCTTTTCGTGAAGTTGTGAACCTTGTTTAAACAATCTTAGTATACATAAGCTTAAGTATACATGTCTATTAATGACCATAAAAGATAGGTGAGTACTCAAAGCTGCAACTTTTTCGCATGTGTAAACATGCTCTACGTAGACGACAGTCATTGTTTCTCCGTGCGTGCGTCATAACTTTTAAAACAAAAGAAGACTTCACTTTTCTTTTCAGCATTACACAATATGGGAAGGTATATTCGTACAGTCAGGCAAATTAGTTGCTTATCAATTTGGTACACTACGCCCACTTGCCCGTGATAAGTCATTCCATAGAGATACAACTGTCAAACTGTATGACAGTTGTGATTTGAATTTATGGATTCATTTTCATATCATACACAAAAGGTGTTAAAATTTAACTCAAAAACTTTAAGGAGTGCTTTAGACCATCGAACTTTTACTATGACCCACATTGAAATCACGAAAAAAAAAATCAGCTGTTGTCTACATTTTTATGTTCGCATAGCTCGTACGGAACAGCTGATTTTTTTTCGTGAAAGTAAAAGTATTTAGTTCGATGGTCTAACTAAAGCACTCCTTAAAGTTTTTAGAGTTAATTTTTTAACACCATATACAACGTGCCGCCGCTATAGAGACATTAATTAAAGACACAGGTAGGGCTAGTGGTCTGTAATCATAAACATTGTATTATGATAAAATAACGAATAAATTGAAAAAAGAAATTCTAATAATTCATGTGACCTGAATTTACTTATCTTAACAACCTACATACATCAAAGTCAAAGTCTGTTAAATTAGCAACCACTTTGATTTTGTCTAGACTCGAGATTGTCCTATAAAGCTGCACCCTAATTGTATAACACTATATATACTATTTGATCGGAATCTGAATCATTTTGATGCAAATTGCTAATCCATTGCTTCATAATAATATAATTATGTTCGAAACATTTGTTTGCTCGACAACGTAAATAACGCAATGGATGTTGTTGAACTGTCAAAATAAAACCGATTCCGATTGATAGTGTGTTACGCAATTAGGGTGCTGGACTGGTGCTGGACCAGTATGTTTCCGAGCATTCTTATCTTGAATATAATACTCTAAGTAACATAATTACGAGTATGTACCTACTCTCTTGACCTCTCATCTCTTTTTGTTGGACATAGGTACACAGCCTAGCATATTATAACCATCACACCGAACATCGCACGATGTCCCTGCTTGACATTTAATAGATCTATCATGTTTGTATGAAGAAACTGCGTGTCCACAAAGGTCAGCGATGTAACTAATTCTAGTTACAAAATACTTATGATAAACATTAGTATCGTTAATGTGGCACTTGCTAACCGCAAAGATTCCGCAGAGATTTGAAATAAGCATCACCTTTGTACACACGGCTACATATCAAGCTATACATATCCAGTTTACACTGACTTCTCATTGTAAGGAAATCCTACACAATGCGAGATCAGCTTATACTGGAAATGTATAGCTTGATCTGTAGCCGTGCGTACCTACGTATTTTTCTGTTCCTTTCTTCTTGTCTGTTTACTTGTGTGTACACACAGCAGCAGGTCAAGTTACTACAAAGTATCAAATTTTCTCATTCTATTTTGAATTTAACCGTAATATTTTAAGGTTTAAAATCATTTGGAGAAATTTGACAGTTTGGTATAACCTGATGTGCTGTTGTCTGTACATAAATGGTTGAATAAATAAATAAACGTCCATGACTCATGAGGTCAGTTTCTGACACTTCAATGTTTGACTCTTTTGGAACGATTTTCTTTGCTAAAAACTTGTACTAGATGCTCCAGTCAATATTTGTGATCGAACTTGTACACACGGCTACATCAAGCTATACATTTCCAATTTATGCTAACCTCTCATTGTACGGAAATCCTATACAATCGAGCGAGATCACTTTAAACTGGAAATATATATTAATATACAGGGTGTAAGGGACAGCCCTCCGCAAACTGATAGGGTGAATTCAGTATGTCATACTAAGATGACCGGTACATTAAATTTTTTCAGGAACGTTAAGGGACTCCAATAAACCTGATTTGTTTGTGTTTTTGTGCACAAATCGGAGCGTCTATTACTGGTTGGGAGGGGTAGGTAAGTGGTATGCGGTGAGTTCGATGAACTGTGTAGCTAGACAGAAAGTGAACAGCTGATTTCACGCGTCGTTGGTTAGAGTATTTCAACATCCATTGCTGGTTTTTTTTTTTGCTTTTTTTTTTGCAGTTTTTTTACATAAATGGAGTGCTGCGAACACAATGCAATTTTACATTGAAATAATGAAAATGTAACTGAAAAAAAAATTGAAAAAAACTAAAATTTTCCTGAGAAAATTTCCGGTGGAATATGATTCAGAATGAGGAGCTGGAGGAGGGGCCCTGTTAGTTTGCGGAGGGCTGTCCCTTACACCCTGTATAGGTATAGCTTGATATGTAGCCGTTGTGTATCTCTCATCTATTTCGAATTTAATTTAATTGATTAGGTATTTTAAATTAAATTAAATATTAAATATGAACATTTTAAAATAAATTAAATTCCCATTTACACGATGCAAGAATCTTGCCTGTGGCATACAATAAAATTGAAGCAACACATGACTTGCATCTTCTAAACACTATTTAGATGGTGCCACTTTTATTGTTGCTTCAGGTTACGGTATGCCACTGGCAATTAAATCGCAAATCAAATGAGAATTTCAAAAAAGTTAAACGCAATATTGCACCGAAAATTTTTTTTAACTTTTATTTGTTTTTATAAGAATGTACCATACAGTTCTTCTTCGACTCTTGATTTGTGGCTTGTGTGACTGAGCCACACCTCAAATTCTTTATTGATTCGAAAAAACAATGCTACGATGTCCCCAATGATAAATATCTTACATTGTTCTCACACGCACGTGTTGGTATTTCGATAAATACCGAAATCGAATGTAAAGACTTCACGGACATCAAAATAATCGAATATTACAATAACATAACATTTTATGTTTATTCTTCACTGGCATCCGTTAAATTAGCTACACTCATATTAAAATTATATATTGCCAGTTTAAAATAATGTCATGAATTCATGAACAAGAAATTGAATGAAAATTTGTAAAAACATGAATGATAGGAGCGATAAGCTCGAAGAAAACTTCAACAATGAATTTTCTATATAAAGTGGTAAATTGCGATTGATCAATTGCCATCAATTTCTATTGTTATTATATTGCAAATCGCTTCAATTGCACTTGGTAGATGATCAATTAACGCATCAATGTGTATCAATCACGTAAAAATTTACAGCAGCAATTGCAAAAAAATTAATGCAAATAAATGATTGAGTATCGTTTTGGGGACCCTTTAAGGCTCCTACAGACATCGCGTCGGTCCTGTGTGTATGGTCGCGCGCGAATTCCATAGAAATTATTCTACGTATATAATATTGCAATATCGCGTCCGACGCGATATCGCCTCTGTCCGTAAGAGCCTTTATAGTTTAGACAATCTCAGCCTAGTAGGTACACACAGCAGCAGGTCAAGTTACTACAAACTGTCAAATTTTCTCATTTGATTTTGAACTTAACCATCAACATTATAAGGTTTAAAATCATTTGGAGAAATTTGACAGTTTGGTATATCCCGTTGTCTGTACCTATGCTGGGATGCGTACTAAATGTAGTATAAATTTATACATATTACATAAACGTTATTAGATGGGGAGCAAACTACTTTTATCAAATAAATATGTAAGTAATTCATTTCATGATTGTTTGTATTTTCATAAAAATGCAATTACATTTTCCTCTTACATTTAAAAGACAAGCTTTACAAAAAGTTTTATTTAACTCATCGTTACCTGGTTTGTTCAAGCCGTTCCCGAGCTGGTTGAGCTGATTCGCGTAGCTGACGGTCGCTGTGTTTCCGATCCAGGCCATCACCAGGACCAGGCCGCATAGAACTTTCCTTTGCCACATCTTTGTTGATCACTTTATCTTACACTTCGTCCGTAACGTAACTTTTGCACACTATTGCGTGGCTTTGGTGACTACTTGATATTATACTAGCTCCGTCTGTCAGACTCGCTTGCCCATGGGTGCTTAAAGATTAAAAAACTAGTAGGTATTTAAACTCAGAATGCCTTCCGCAGGTAGCTCGGCTAAACGTTCTAATAAGGATTTACTAAGTCATATGTTGCTACAAAAATATGGTCTTGGAATTCTTGTCGGTAATTCTCTTATCTAGCTAATGATCAAGTATTAATTTATGCATAAAAACAGTATCCGGTAGGCCATGGCTGATGGTATTTGGGTCTTCCTTCATTCGTTATGGATGGCTTAATGTTTATATTATTTTATACAGTTTGAAGGATAAGCACACGCATGATGCTGCATTAGATTAGATCATTTCCTACGCGGAAGGTGATTTCCATATTCGTGTCTTTTCCATTGCAAGGTGATCCATATTAATGACATGGAGTGTATTTTTATTAGGATGGCACGTTGTTTATCTTATGGGGAGTATATTTAAAATGTTTGTTTTTCCCGTAGGAGGGATAAGGTAATATTTTAGGAGCTACAAACATAATATGGATGATGACAATTTTTTTTGTCCGTCATGTAGATTGTTAAAAAATATTGGACACGTGTTTTTTATTTTATAGGTAATCAAAGTATTACGGTATACATTGAGTTAAAATGTGGCATGACGTCACGCCATGCCATATTTGATACTTAGTTGTGACGTAGAACGCCCCCCGTCCCCTAATTTAATGCGTTTTTATCTAAGTATATGATAATATTAATATGATAAAGCAAAAAATACGTGTCTAATATTTTTTATACCATTCCACCTCTAAAAAGCTTATTTTATTCACTGAAAACAGTGAATAAAAAGCACTTTTACTCACTGTTTTGAAATTTGAAAATGGAACACACCAATGTATTCGACCACAGATTTAGAGTACCTACGCTAGATACGGCATGTTATTAGATAGTATGAAAACCGAACGTGTCATCTTTTTTATACCTACGATAACTTCACCCCAGCCATTTAGTGATGTGCTCAAAGTAAACAGAATTGTTTCAATCGTTAAGCGTCACTGAGGTAACAGACTTTTTTTAGTACGAACAGTCGAACATGCAGGGCACGCTTGGTCGTGGCTTGCCGTATCTAGTGTAAGCTTAATCTTTGTATTCGACCTATATTGATGTGTTCTTAATTCAATTTGATTGGTCGACATTTTCGACAAGGAGTTTAGCATTAGAATAAAAACTGTTTTATGTTCTTTGCTGTCCTTAGTAAATTGGCGGTATTTTGAATACTGTAAGTTGTACGAACACAAAGTTTAGTGTTACTTTAATCTTTAATTTTGTGTTTGTTTAGTGTTGTTCTAATCGATTAAAAATGCATTCTAGTGATGAAGATGAGTTAACACCTGAGTTTATGAAAGAGAGGGCGGCCGATATACTTAGTGGAAAACTTGCTACCTAAAAAATGAGGGCTGGTTTACATCAAAGCCAATTTAACTTTCCTTTTTCTTCATTATATGTCTATTTTCACTTAAATCTTTCTTTTTCTCGTAGTCATGGTATAAAGTATAGTATGCAACTCTTGAATAAAACGGATTTATATCGAGGGCCATGAATCACTCGCGTCGCTCAGGATTCTAACCATCATGAATCACTCCCTACGGTCGTGATTCAATCGTCAGAATCCTTCACTAGCTCGTGATTCATCTATGGCCCTCGCTTTAAATCCGTCCTTTATTCACTAATTGCATAATATACTATTTATTACCTATCTGACGGACCAAATATTTTTTTTTTTACCCAGGCAACATCCCTAATAATGCAACGTGTTTCACGTCTGAAATGCTTTTCTTATCTTTTTTGGCATGATGGTAGGTACATGAAACTTGCTTCATTAGCATTACCGAAAAGACTAAGTTATAATTAGGTAGGTATGTTATCAGCATCTAGGGTTGCCAACCATACTGTTTTTACTGTTTTTCACTCACAAAAATACTGTTTACTGTTCAACAAAAATAAAATATATGACTGTTTTCTTCACTGATATCCATAGATAAAGTTAGGTACCTACATAAAAAGTTTCATCCTCTACGTAGAACAAATCATGCATTCACCTGGGCATTGGCGATGTGGTTCAGCTAGCCTTAGTTTCAGAATAAAACTGTTAATTTCACGAATTTTCAGGACATAATAAATAGATTATTGTTATCAGAGTGCCTTTTAGATACTAGTATATGTATATAGTTATACTTATAAAATAGTATAAAGTTAGTTTTGTTACCTCAGTATTCACAAAATGAGTGTTTTCAGTAATTAATGCTAAGTGGAGGGACGACAGAAATATATAGAGCTTCAATACATTTAATTTAAAAATTGCTCCTCTGTAGTTATATCACTAATGATTTGTGTACCTAAGTATTTAAAACATTAAATAAATACTTATAATACTGTTTATTTTTCCGACGTACTGTTTATTTTATTCCCCACTTTCACCATAATTTAACACTTTATTTTTTGGACAAAAAGTTGTCATCCAATCAGCATCTGACAAGCTTTGTGCACTTAATTCTTGCTTAACATTTAACACATCTTCCGTTTCAGTGCCTACTTTTTCATTTATTTACTGAAATCGTGCAAATTAATTTCCGAGCCTGATTTATTTGGGATTGCGTGCTACATTCCGACGCCTCTGATTGCCCGCTAAGATGATAAATGACTCGAATCCGTTGGATGCAACATTAAATCAGCGTAATCTAACACATTCTCGCGTGTGCTAGTTCACGATGTTTTCATAGCATTGTGCAAGTCGAAAACATTGCAAGTTTTTTATGTAATAATACCTACAATTATACGTATTATGTATTTAAAATAAAATTTGTAAAGTTATTTCGTGTAATACAAGGTCTTTAGTGTAACCATCTCAAGGTACTGTAGATCCAGTTACTTAATGTACTTTTTCAGTTGCTGATTTGTTAACATAATCTTAAACAAGTTTGTTAAAATCTTGGACTTTTCTTGAATCTTCTGTTGTTTTATGCACTTATGTTTACTATTTATATATGTGCCTATGCATCTTAAACATATGTATTTGTAAGTAGGTACCTACTCACGTTATTTAGCATATAGTAATTTTCTTTGTTAGAGCCATGAAATACGCAGTTTTAATAAATCAACTTTTATAATGACTATGTTCATCACCTTTAAATAAACAAATTTAAAGCTTTTGAAGACGCAAACGAATCTAATTTTAATACCAGTAATATTAGTTTTATTTTTATTCGGTGTTAATTTAAATGTCACCCAACATTAAGTGTGGAGCGAGCTGTATATTATTGAATTTGGTTTCCTCATTCATTCCACATAACTTATATTGCTACATAAGCATCTTTTCGTCCGTCTGCGTGCTATAATACCTACTTATGATATGCCTTGTAATGGATGAAAGTTCTTACAACATAATATTCGCAATCGTTGGTTGGTGACAGCAAGCACGTGGTATACGCAATACGCACCCTATAGAATGTAAAAGTTGTGACCTTAGCAATTCAAAAGTGCACGCGAATATCACTTGCACAAGAGACAAGAGCTTGCAAAAAACAATGGTGAACACGGATGTAGAAATGTCACATTTCCAAAGGTTGATTCAGCTATAAAAGCTACACATTCTTTTTTTTTTTTGACGTTCGATACAACGAATTCCTACAAGGATTATGATACCTACATAATCCTAAATAGGTATCTAGTTATTATAATATATATAGAAAAAAGAACTGGTCGGAGACATACAGTGTCGTCTTGTACCTACCTCATTATGCTCTTCGGTCTTAATAGAATCAAATTACAATATCATATATCTTTTAAGACGAGAATAAATTGTAGCTAATTTTGTTTTATGTGGTGACTATTCTGGTTAATTACCGGTTAATATGCATATGATACAGAAATCAAAAGTGATCTTAGGAGAATAAGTGTCTTTATTTAATTAAAACAACTTTTACAGACTACGGTGCGTTTCATGTTAATGGATATTCGCGTAAATGTCAAATGGTAGGTAGATACATGGATGTTGGTAGATATAGCATGGATTACTAAAAGTTGTAGTACGTGGAAATACATTTCTTGGATTAAAAGACCTTGCTGACGTCCGTTCAGTTTACGGGTAAAGTAATTAAGTAATTACTGCCATAATCTTCGTTTGAAACACAACAGTACCTAAACAAAAACAACACGCAAAAACAAAAGAAATGTATCTATGTATCCATTTACTGACATTGAAATGATCTTCCATTCAACACTTAACATTGAGAACATTATGATCAAGATAGCAAAAATAATTCTGGGACTTCCAAATGGAACGAAAGTTTCGAGGTACCAGGTTCCTGTTCACGACAATCTCACTTTTCATTAATATTTTCGCTTAATTAAATGTAGCCTATCCATCGATACCGGTGCAATATTGATTAAATTTCCGTTCCAAGGTGTTTGGAATGAAATTGCGAAATGCACGGGGTAATTTATCACGCCAAGCGGGCGCTGGTGTCCGGCTAGATTTCATAGGATATCAGAATTTCCCCCCAGCTCGTCCGCAACGGAGGAGAAACTAAGCAGACACTGATTTATTACACTATATTTATAGCAAAGTAAAACGTTTTCATAAAAAAAAACCTCTCTAAATAGGCGATTAAAATTTTATTCCGCCAATTTAGATTATTCGATTATAAAATTGCAAAATTAATAAAAAACCATAAATAATATGTCACCACTTAATGTCAAGGTCGAACTTAAAATAATTAAAGTTAAATACCCGCTTATCAACTTTTAGCTTAGCTTACGCAATAAATATTTTAAGAGAAAATAGATTTAAAATATGCTAATTAATTAGACGTAAATCCCATTAGATATCTAATGCTTACACGAAGAAAATTATCACGTTTTTGCACACACTGACACCTCATTGACAAGCGAAGACTAAAAGCTTCGAACGATTGGAGCCGTACGATCTCTTGGGTGGGAAAATGCGCGGGCGCTTCGACGCAAGCGCTCTGCGCGGTCGTGCCGGTTCTACTAAAGCAGGCAACAATGATAAACGCAAAGCCTTTACGCAACCTTCGGATTGAAAGCCGCATTTTTGTGGTCAAGCGCGATCTAACGAAGATGGCGCAAACGATCCACCCGAGAGCCGTGAAGCTACGTTCCAAATGACCTTTAGAAGGTTTGTGTTTTTGAATGCTTATGTAACCCTTGCTGAAGCGGCCGTCGGTTAAGGTTGTTTTATTTGGAAATATGTGTGACCTGTTAGAGCATTGTTTTTGTGGAGATGTTAAATAGTTCTAGGGTCGTACCTGTCACATCTAGTTAATTACTTAAAGACGTAGTTTAATGGAAACTAAAAAGCTATTCAAAGCTCTTTTTGTAAAGTCGAAAAGCTTTCAACTTAATTTACAGACGTAAACTGTAGGTAATTTGAGTTGATTTTCAAATACATGCGATAAGTGACTCCTGAAACGAATATAGGTAGGTAGCTAGATTGTATTGTAATTTGAGCCTTTTGGGAGTATTTATTGTCAGAGATATTATTTTCAGTATTCGAAACTGGTGTGGAGGTTTATTTTTAGAAGTGTGACTCTAATTCCTCGCTTTATTGGTCTTGATCTATTTCAGAACGCTTCTTTTGTCTATACAGGTGTACAAGAAAGGTGTGGTCTTTAAGGGTGTAGTACAGACCATCAAACTGAACAACTTTCTCCAGAGGACCAACATCGTAATCGCGAAAAAATTATCAACCGTCCCATAGAAAACTTTAATACGTACTCGACACAAAAATGTATGGGACGGCTGATTATTTTATCGCGTATACGATGTTGGTCCCATGGCGAAAGTTGTTCAGTTTGATGGTCTGTACCACACCCTAAAACTTAACCACACCTTTCTGGTACAACCTGTATGATCGAAAATCGTAACAAATGGAAATTACAAATTGAACAGACACAGATCACAGAATTACAAATTGAACAGACCAGGATAAAGAGCACAACTTCCTTTTCCTTCCTTCGACAGCTGTTCAACAAAAAACGACAGTAAAAACTTTGGTCGCCATTAAAAATCCGTCCAAAGAAACCTGCATTAAGGTGTCGTTAACCGACAAAGGGCAAGGTCTAGACTAAAGAAGTAAAGACCTAGACTCCGTGCGTCTACCTGAGAACTTATAGGCCCAACGGCCACGACGCTAATCAGAATATATAATGCTGGGGCTAACATTAGCGGGCTATGGCGAATATTCGAGTTATCGCGAGATCGTAGCATCGCGTAGTAAACGGGCGATGACGAATGCTTATCGGGGCACTGTCGGTAAACTGGCGCGCATCAAAGGGTTTTGTCGCGACAAAGCGTGGCTACATCTACGTCACTTCAGTTTGAAGCGTCGAACACCACCAGGCACGATGTGCGCGCCAATGCATGGATCTAATGTATCCAAGAACACGCGTATACCCGTAAACGATGCTTTTAGCGCGCCAACGCGACACGAATCTTCGTCCGCTAAATGTAGCCCCAGCAATAGAAACATCACCAATCTTCTTCTTGTCGGGTCAATTGACTACTACTCAAAGTTCTTCGGACCAGTAAGAGCTACCATGCAGGATAGCTCTGTCATTCGCCTCGTTCAAATCCTGGAATATGTGGGTTATTCATGATGGACAGGAAAAATGGACAGAAAAACATCACTTAAGAGTAGTCACAATGTCACAGGTATCAATCAATGGTGGTCCGTACACGACGTTTATTTGTGCAGAATAAACTATTTTTACAAGCTTTTATTTAGTTTCACCTGGTCCGGTGTCTGTCCGTCTGTCTGTAACCTAATCTTGCAAGCTGAAGACCCATTTCCCGGTTTCCGATTGAGCAAAAATTTTAACTGCATGTGACGGGTTATTTTTGAGTAGCTTCGTGGACGACGAGCCTTATTCTACGGCTTTTTGTTACTTATTGTATGTATTGAGCCAATTATTCATTGTTCGGATAGCGAACACTGTGCCTTTACAGACGGTTGAATAAACTACATTATTAGGGTTCCGCACCAAAATGGTAAAAAGGATACCTTATGGTGTGACTCAGTCTGTCTGTCTATCTGTCACAGCTGGATATCTCAAGAACTACTAATGCTATCAACTTAAAATTTGGAACAGTTTTAGATGACGTTTACCCAACTATTTTGCAAATAAGAAAGAATTTTTTTTTTTTGCAACAGGCACTGAAAGGGGGTCTTAAAAATTCAAAGTGGGGCTACTAGGACATGTGGGGTATCATATGAAAGAGCGCTGTTTGCACAGTCTCAAAGATTTTTTTATTTTTTAGGCCGCACGATATTTTTTTTACATTTTTCATCAATTGTCAAAATTGATGAAAAATGTAAAAAAATACCGTTCCCATCCCAAGGATCTCCGAAGTTTACTTACAGAAAAATCTGAAATTATTCTATGTGATAGAAGTTTATGTAAAGATTACAGGAAAAATAAAACGATGTCTAAATAGCACACTTTTTCAGAAATCGGAACGGAACCCTCGGTGCGCGAGTCCGACTCGCACTTGACCGGTTTATTTCAAGCTGGTAAGAGTCATTAAATGTTGTATCTGTCTTTATTGAAGGTACGAGGCGGGGATGTGAAATTTATTGTCGGCTTCATTTTAAATACCCTGTATTTAAAGGCTGACTAAAGTGAAAAAGACAGATTGGACATGCCACATTATACTTACGAGGTACTCAAGAGAAATAGCGTAAAGTTTTTACATGATGGTACCTAATTTAAAAAAAACAAAAGGAAAAGGGGAACATAAGACATTAGAAGACAAAATAAAGCTTATGTCAAATTGGGAGAGTTGCTAGACCTGGCAATAGTGGATGTAGGTACAGCTGTAGGCCTTTGCCAAGAGTCACACTGGACCTAGAGACATTCTGTAAGTAGGTACTGAAAGACACAATGCAATGTTTAGAATTTCTGCATTGAGCACTACAAGAGTAGTGCTCCGCTACAAAAGGTCGTAAAGACCATTTTGGGCCAACTTAACTTTTTGATGCAGTCTTACTTAGTTGACTGATAAATAGAAGACTGCATCCAAAAGTGAATTTCGCCCAAAATGATCTTTACGACCTTTGTAGGGGAAAGAGACGATCATATGCTCATTGAATTGAACATGACCTGTGCACTTTTCGAGTTGGTACATGGGTTCAAGTTTTCATTGAGCTAGATTCAAGACTTAGAAAAATTCTGTTCATATATACGTGTCGTAAGAGTCTGCATACTTTGAATGCTTATACAGTTTTGAAATGTGCGCACAGGTGACGTTTTAAACCAGTTAAAAATTACTATTTCAACATGCTCTTTCAGAAATGCTGCAAACCAACGCGTCGATGAAATAAAAACCGGTCAAGTGCGTGTTGGACCACGCAAAATGAAGGGTTCCGTAGCTGGTATGAATTTATCCCAAGAGCAAACTTAACATTGTAGAAAAACATGTTCTCCCATACATTCCAACAGTAAATGTAAGTTTGTACTCACAATATTGAGAAATTTACCATGTTATTTTGAGACCACAGACTTCTTATAGGTTTTCCTGTAATCTACAGGTAAAGAACTATTTTCTGTATTTTTTTCAAAATTTTAGCCTCAGTAGTTTCGGAGATGGGGGGGGGGAATGGTCAATTTTCGTCTATTTTCTTAAATAACTTTAAAACGATTTATTTTAAAATTATAACAAAAATATATTTGAGACCCTCATAGTAAGCCCTTTCATTTGACATGTTACACGGTACAGTTTGGAAAACTTTTTTTTTTAATTTTCTTATTTGCCCCTTAAAAGTGACCCCCACATTAAAAATTCATTTATTTACTTTACCCGTACGTGTTTGGGTCACAGAAATCCATATGTGTACCAAATTTCAACTTAATCGGTCCATTAGATTCGGAGCAAATTGGCTGTGACAGACGGACAGACAGACAGACAGACACACCAGTGATCCTATAAGGGTTCCGTTTTTTTCCTTTTGAGGTACGGAACCCTAAAAACGAGCAAAACCATATCAAAATAAAAACGAAAACAGCACTTTAAAACTACATTCATAAACAGAGTATTTCCGTGAAAAATCACGATTGACAACATGTGGAGACGTCACGGACTCACGATGTCATGAAAAGTGTCACGACACCGTGCCGTGTCACGCTACGCGCTACAAAGTCAAATCATACTCTAACGACACTTCCGCGTGACGCGTGACGTGTCAAAAGTGTTCAATCATCATTCATTCATTCATGTTCAATCATCTACCGGTCGTGAGCTTCGTCACTATTCAAATTAAAGAAAGTTGGAGCGTAAATTGTGCAAATATTTGTGTTTGGGAAAGTATCGCAGAGCCCAGGCAACATTTTGTGCAGATATCATTCTTAATCTTCATTACCATAAAATTATAGAATCAAAGGATAAAAAAAAAATTTTTTTTTTTCTTTAAATTGCCTTCTCAGCAATCGGATTAGTTAGATAGATAATCGCAATAAGTGGTTTGGTTGAGGATCCACATAGAACCATCCTTTAGTCGTGCAGCGTGCTTTACGACGTGCACAAGAAGTGGAGGGGGTGATTAAAGTTCAATGCCTGATATTAGTGGCTGTCTATCCTGGATTCGTACGTCTACTCGGCGGCTACTTTTACTGCTAATTGCTGCCCTTATGGAAGATTAGAGTTCATGGGCACTAATCTATCTTTTACTAACTTTTTATGAGCACTGGCTTTATTTTTTTTCTTTGATTTATAAAGAATAAGTAGGTATCACGTAAGATACATAGGTACGAGTGAAAGATACGCGTGAAAAAGACAACTTTATGAAAACAATAATTCTCCTATATCGATAAATTTTGTGTTTTTAAAATTCCTATTAAACCAATATATGCAAACGGTTCATTTGGATTTTCCATATGTGTTATTTGACTATATTGTCTACTGCTGTACTAAAACAGAAACATGATGAATTTTTTTCGATACAAAAAATATTCGAAAATAGACGGTCTATTTTCTATTTTAGACGATTATACGTAAACAGTTCCTTATTGTGCTTTAAATCGAAGGTATTTAAATACGTTAAGAACTTACTAAGCTAAAAATTGGTTTAAGTATAGCATTTGGTCGTAAATCTACATTTAAATGAAGCGCGTTTAGTTCCGGTGTGCGCGAGAGTCTTCTATCTCGCGCGTCAAACTAGACGGCCATAACACTATTTCACTTACACACCGAGCTAAACCACGCTTCGATGTATCCTCTTAACAAACGATTGCGAATGATGATAATCTAAAAATGAAAACAGCTGGTAGGCATATATAGCAAATATGACGAACGAGGGCGTTACTATGGTTTCATGGGGTGTACGAAGCACGACAGCAGGCTGGCGTTTCTCACACAGACAAATAACTAATATACAATGTACGAAACTTTAGGAACATGTATGTAAATGGAAAATAAAAGGTAAGAAGCCAAACGAGTCGTATAGTGAGCGGTGGATTATCATGTATGTTGGATTTCAATCGAATAGCAACGTTTCGAGTGCCCGGCGATCTTCGCGCCCTTGACTTTTACAAGCAACCACATATAATTATCCGCGAACTGCGTTGTTGTGTAAGATTTGTATGAAATTTGGAACTTGCGTGGAAACTTTTATTGTTACTTGATTGGTTGTTTTGCTGTTGAATAAATGCAGAACTTGTACTTGAGAGAATTAAGTACAAGTAAGTTTTAATTTCCATATCAATAGTTAACTTGCTTTTATCACAGGACTATCTGCGCCCCACGTAGACCGGGATAAAAAGTAACAAATGTGTTAATTCAGGGTATAATCTATCTACATACCAAATTTCATCCAAATCGGACCAGCCGTTTGAGCGTGAAGAAGTAACAAACATACAAACACACACAAACTTTCGCCTTCTAAAATATTAGTGTGATTAGGACTAATGAGAACTAAACACTGAAACCATAAACTTCAAAGATTATCCATCTACAGTCAAGATTGATCTCCTAAAAGGCAAACATTTTAATAAATCTCTAAGGATAATTCGCGAGCATTTGGAAAACTGCCAGAAAATTTCGTTCATTATTCATAATTTTTCAAAAGAGCTTGTGTCGGTTCGCAAACCTCTTTAATTTTGTATGCGTCAGTCGTAGCACAAAAAGTATTTGGTCCCGGGTGGTTGAATAGGCCACCTGATATTGTGTGCGGAATGTGTGAAGCTGGGTTCGGCCTTCGCAGGATACCAGCTAGTTCAAATGTCATGCAGACTGGCCGGTCAGGATGGAGCGTTGTAAATGTGAGCAGGTTTATCTTATAATGATGCATAGCACAATTAATTTGAATATTCAGTATTGATGTCATTTAAACAAAAAGATTCAAACTATTCAAATTCAATTTGGATTAGTCATTCTTGTAAATGGTGATTTTAAAATGTGAGCAGACATAATATAGGTAAATATATGGCCTGGTCAACCGAATGATCTATGATCTCCGAGAACACTGTTGATATCGTCATCATTGATCATCAAAGATATTAATTTAAAAAATGTCAAAGGTGCGGTTTTTGGAACGATGCAATTATGAACGGTGTATATGTCGGATCCGGTCAATAGTACGGTCAGGAAACTAATCGCAAGCGCGCTACTGGCGATATCACGTGATTTACCTACACCTATAGCGCGCTTCTACAGAGTCGTGATGTTTTAAGTCCACGGCGAGGACACTCTAGTGTCTGATCGCATCGGGGTTACTGCGTCGCGGAACTGTATTCGTTGTGCTCAGTAGTTGTGTTAATTCTAATTTGCAGTGATTGTGTTAGATTGTGATTTTAATAATCACTGAGTATAGCACCCAGTGTGTTTTCATTGCACGAAACCCATCTTCTGCACACATGGTGTCTGCATCTAACGTAGTAAATCCTGACGATCCGACATATACAAAAAAAACTTCAACATAAATAAATAAAAACTAGCTTTCGGTCTTCAAGACCCTAGACCTACGTGAAACTGTCATCTAGACCTGTAAAGCTATATTCCAAAACTTCTATTAGGTACGGTCAGCAACAGAAGTCGGTTAACAGTGCTACTTTTTGACATCATCTAAATTAACAGAAAATGATACGATAAACTACTTTTTAGCATAACATTTATTAGATAGGAATTGTTTTTTTTTTAAATTTACATCTGTTCCGATTTTAATTAAGTTAATCGGCTTTTGTTGCTGACTGTACCGTATAGTTTTGTTGTAAGCTTCATGAATATTTTATAACCCGATCCTCTATCGGAAGCAAATGCATAGGAATGATTGGATTCCAATATGCGAGTCATTATCAGAGCATTATTGATGAAGATGTTCATGTATTAACGTTTTCATGTCGAATTAATGGTTGAATTTCAATAGCATTCTTGATTAAAGTTTTCGTGTATTAAATTGCAATGTCGAATTATTTAATCATATCTTCTATATATAGGGTGACTGGTAATTAGTGACCGATACCTAAACATGATTGTGCTCATGATAACAAACAACTTTTACTATGGGACCAAACCTGAAATCGCAAAAAAAAAATCAGCTGCTCCCTACATTTTGACGAGTTATGCGAACATGAATGTATGGGGCAGCTGATTTTTTTTTTGCGATTTCAGGTTTGGTCCCATAGTAAAAGTTGTTTGTTATCATGAGCACAATCATGTGTTTAGGTATCGGTCATTAATTAGCAGTCACCCTATATATAAAATTCAAAGTCCTGACTGACTGATTGATTGACTGACTGATATATCAACGCACAGCCCAAACCGCTGGACCTAGAGACTTGAAATTTTGCACATAGATACCTTATACAGTGTAGGCATCCACTAAGAAAGGATTTTTGGAAATTCCATCCCTAAGGGTGTCAAATAGGGGATGAAAGTTTGTATGAAAAATCTTATTCCTTTAGTTAATAGATTTGAAACTTCGCATGAATATTTATCTAAGTAAATTATAAAGTTTGTCATTTTTAGTTTTCCTAAACTACCCCCTCAGAAGGGATTAAAATTCCTCCGCGCGTTAAAATTCCTCCATTCAAACTTTGACACCCCCCCGGTGTCAAACTTTGACACCCCCCCGGTGTCAAAGTTTGAATGGAGGAATTTTAACGCGCGGTCCGATTAACACAAAACTCAGTATTTATACTTGAGATCAAAATTAAAGAATATCTTATATCAAGGTTTTTCGAAAATCTACCTCTAAAGGGGTGAAAAGGGGTAGTAAATGTTACGGGGCAGTTTTTACTGCGGAGCTCGATTAACTCAAAAATTGGTGTAAATAATCTTTCAGTCCAGCTACGGAAATATCCCAAAGTATTTTGAAAATTCCATCCCTGTGGGGGTGAAAACAGGGAATATAGTGAATATGAAAAATCTTATTCATGTGGTTAATTAACTTGAAACTTGGCACAAATGCTTGCCTAAGCAAGTAATAAAGTTTGTCATTAATTGTTTTTACCCCAGAGAGAAGGGTAGAGAACGAGGGGGAAGGGGAGGAGGTGGTGAGGAGGGAAAGGGGTAAGGGGAGGGGGCGGTGAGAAGGGAAAGGGGGAAGGGAAAGGGCGAAGGGGAGGGTGTGGAAAGAGAGGGAGGGGAGGGTTAGTGAGGAGGGCGAGGGAGAGGATGATGTAGGGAGGGGAGAGGGATAGGAGGGTGCAGTGAGAGGGGAAGGTGTAGTGAGGTGTGGAGAAGGGAAGAGGGTGAGGGGAGGAGCTGGTGAGGGTAGAGGAGGAGGGGACAGCGGTGAAGGGGGTGTGAGAGTATGTGAAAGTGGGAGGAGGAGGTTAGCGGGAAAGTGATGTGGTGAGGGGGTGATAGGGAGAGGGGAATGGAGAGGGTGGAGTGGTGAGAGGGGGCGGTGAGGGTGATCATGGGGAGTGTGAGACGGGAGAGAAGGGGATGGGTGAGAGGGGGATTAGAGGGAGGGGTGAGAGGTAGGGTAAGAGGCGGGAACGAGTGCCTTTACACCTTAAAGTTGGTTTTTGTATAGCACTGATTCGTTAAAGAAACCCAGCCCGACAGAAATGACTGAAAAATAGAAAGTCGGAAACTCGGAACGGCACAAAAAAACAGGAGTAAACTACAGTCATGCGTCGGAGCTGACACACACACTTTTTTTTGTTTGGTTGAACGCGCTAATCTCTGGAAGTACCAGTCGGACTTTAAAAATTATTTTTGCATTTGATAGCCCAATTCTATAGGCATATTTAATATCACTCTAAGACTCTTAGATGCCAAGCAAAAAGAAAAAAAAGTCAGAAAGAACGCTAAGAAAACGAAGTAGTAGCTTGGGCAGGCAATGCGATGAAAGGGGTGGGTCGGGGGAGCAAGAAATTTCACGAGGACCAATTGGCGGGCAGAAGCTATCTCAATATTTTTGTTCCTGTGGCATAATTTCCGACATCCACGCGGGCGAAGCCGCGGGCAAAAGCTAGTTATGTATATTCATTCTGGAGTCAGAAAAAACACAGCCTTGCATTTTGAGCGGAAACAGGGCGGGTCATTACACAGTATCCATAAATAACAACATTGACAGTACAATGAAAGATTCAGAGCAGCCACGTCATTGTTGCTCCAGCACAATCGTATAAATAGTCAATTTCAATAAGCCAAGAGGAAATGCAGATGTTTTAATATGCGAAAGTGGCATTGTTCGGCGAAAGGCCCATGCAGAGAATGTTGCCATGTTACTAAGGTCGAGATCTATAAACGTTACTAATTGGCTAAGCGTTATTCCTGTCACTGTCAAAGCTAAGTTCGTTTAGCTTCGTGTATCTAAAATTATTGATTGCATGCAAGTTTTGCTAAAGAAAGAAAAAAAGAAGAAGGAAGAAAACACATTTATTTAGCACAGACTAAATTAAAAGTGACATTCTAATCATTTGAGAATTACACTAATGGATAGATAATTTAAAAATCTAAATTATTCACGTTTTATTTTATTTCTAAAGTTCACTACTTATTCTTTTTTACCCGACTGCGGCGAAGCCCAAAAGGAGGGTTATGTATTTGACCTGTATGTAAGTATGTATGTATGTATGTCCGTATCTTTGTTCCCTCGTAACTCCTAAACGAATGTACGGATTTGGATAAATTATACGTCTTTAGATTTGTCTTGATGGCGCGAGTGTCACTGGCTACATTCACCTAAAAAATAAAGTAAAATGGCGGATTTGGGTTGACATGTTGTGGACTTCGAAATTTTTTTGTCTTCTAATACCTTCTAATAGCATGGAGTTCGATTTTTTTTTGTCTTCTAATACCAGTGGGGTATCAAAATGAAGGGTTTTAAAAGGTGATTAGAAAAATATCTACAACTTATATGTTTATAAGTAATTCGAAGTGACAAATTGAACTTTAATAAAAAAAAATTGCTTTGAACAGAGTTAGGATCTTGAAGGCTTGGCTATTTGTGCCAAAACTCCTTGCAAGAACTAATTCGTCTGCGAAATCTTTCACATTTGTAAACTAAAAAGCTGGAAATAAAAAAAGTCATTAAAACAACTAAAAAACCCGACTGCAGTAAAAAACTAAAACTGAAAAGCTAAAAACAAGCCCATTTTAAATTTAATAAAAGTTGGAAGCAGGCGGGACTTATTCCTTTTTACCTTTTTTTAAATTAAATAATCCAAAAAAAAAGTGAATTTTATGACGAAGGGGCGTGCGTAGGGTGCGGGACAGAGCGAGGCTGAGCGGCGGTACGGAGAAGGACTGAACGCTCAAGGTAGTTTGGTCGCGGTATGGCCTTAAGGCCCAGGTTCCAAGATTAGTTTAGCTCGGTGTGTAAGTGAAATGGCGTTATGGCTGTCTAGTTTGACGCACGAGATAGAAGATTCTCACGCGCACCGGAATTATGTCGTAAAAATGCAAATAAAATCGTATAAAATTAGAAATTAACTATTTAATAAAAAGTAATCCATCACTGGATGCAGTTTAGAATTTGACATTTCATGGTATATTTTTAATTACAATTATAATTGTTAATGAAGGGATAAACTGCTTTTAAAGATTATTAGGAGGTATGTTTAAAGATTTTTTTGGTGCATTAAAGTATGTATAATTATGCTTTGGCTTCCATCACTGTATGCGAAAAAGACTTGAAAATATCATATTTTTTTTACATGTCAAAATTATTTACGGTTTATGAGATACACTGCTTTAAAAAACCACCTTTTTGATCGTTTTCAGGAAACCTGGGCCTTAAGAGCGTTGACTCGGTACGGCATTTCATACAAACTTTCAAGTCCTTTTTTATCGAAATGAATGAACCGATTTTAATGAAACTTCATACGCATAAGCAGGATACATAGGTCTAAAAAGTTAGTTAAGAACATTTTCGAAAAATAGTGTTGCAGCTAAATTAGACCGATTTTAAATATTCCATAGAAGCAGAGATTTCCATTTATCTTTTTTTAAATAAGACATTTAGAAAATGTTCTTTACTAACTTTTTAGACCTATGTATCCTACTTATGCGTATGAAGTTTCATTAAAATCGGTTCATTCATTTCGATAAAAAAGGACTTGAAAGTTTGTATGAAATGCCGTACCGAGTCAACGCTCTTAAGGCTGCTCCTTCCTAAAATACAGTGAAACTAAGTAACTTTGTAACCATCTTTTACAGTAACTGTAGCATCTTTCTGATAGAAAAAAATACACAGTAATCTACAATACATAAGAAGTGATTTCATGTGTCCTGAAATCTATTTTAGTTTGGAAAAAAAAACCTGAATCCACGTCTATTTCGGTCTATTTTTTCGAGTTGTTACCATATTACTCCTACAGTTTTCATTAAGTGTTCATAAATTTATACAGTTCTTTACAAGCTATTCAGGAATGATTTCTTGTCATTACTTTTTTAGCTTAATCAACAGATTTTTTGTAAATCGATAATTACTTCATAATTTGCAAGCGTTGTGTCATCGTGCTTCTCTTTCTTTTCTATGCAGTCCGACAGTGACCGCGCTTTTTGCGACGGACAAGCCTTAATGTAGCTACCGCGTCTTTTCATACCTTGGTTCATAGTTCTCGGTGTGAACTGAAGAATGCAAATACGCGATAGCTACATGACTGAAGCTAAACGAACTTAGCTTCGTTCTTAGTGTGGCCTGCGCTTTAGTCAAAGCACGAGCTAATAAGTAACGTTTAAAGATCTCGGCCTCAGACATGCAAGGATCGTATTGTGTAATAAGACCAATAAGTATTGGCAAAATATTACTCATGAATAATAATATTTTGGATACTGTCAATCAAGAATTGGAAAGGCGTTGTTTATTCATTGACAGTATCTGTTAGATAGTCAATGCAAATGTATATTTTAATGATAAGGTTAAGGAGGCTGGAAATACAAAATGAATGGCTGAAAGATAAATATTGATAAAGATAAGTGTTAAAATCGAGTGGAACAAAAAGCCATACATGATGCACGATAATTAGAGAGAGAGAAATATCAGCCAATAGAAAATGTAATGAGAGTGAAAACTAAATTGTATAGCTTACGATTGTAACCACTCGGTTCCACGTCCCCCTCAAATGGTGGGGTCGCGTACTTTTTGCTCCTACCTGTAACAAGATAAAGTAAAAATTAACAAAAAGGAAATTAAATTACAATTAATAAGCTCAATCTTAATTGATAAATTGAGGTATAAAAATATTGCAAATTCATAAACCTGAAGACTGTATTGAGGGGATACTGTTTTCTGCCGGCTTTGAATTAGAAATATTAATTTAAAATTCATCTTTTTCACATTCTTGCTACAGTACGACAATTGTTACTATTTATGTTATTATTGTTGTTGTTGTTTTGTTGTTATTATTGTTATTTATGTTATTATTTTATCTTCGGAAAATCCGAAATATAGCGAATACAATGTGACTATCGACCAATAGAAATAGATTTATATTCCCACCCAGATTTATTATTATAAATTGACGCACTAATTCCGTCACTCCCATAACCCGCTAGAATGCGAGAGGGACCAGGAAGGTCCGATGGTCAAAATCGTCCCTGTCTGTGTATCGGACTCCCGTGGTCCTTCTGAAACGGGAATTTATCGTGCACGACTTTTGTAAAGTTGGTATGACTCATAATTATGATGATTTTGATGCAGTCCTGCGAAATATGCAGAATTCGAAATTATTTCGTTTGAATTTTGGAAAAAGAACTCTGAATTGGTTAATTGCGATAATCGAATTAAGCTTGACCTTTTCTGGTAAATCATGTTCATTAATCCACAGTTTCATATTCTTTAAGCATAGTATACCAAGACAATTTTACTTACATCTAATCACATAGATAACGCACGCAAAAACACGCAAAAATCTTTTGGAATGATGAACTAATCATTCCAAAAGATTTTTGCGTGTGCCAAATGATTTGCAGCACGTAATTTCAGAATTAGTAATGCAATTATGAATCATTTATTAAAAGAGTGTCAAGACTATGGCATCATGTGAGTAACGTTCAAGGTTCTATGCGTTATGAGGTCAGGCAAAACCGCAGGATTTACCAAAGGTTGCAATAAAGAGGTAAGATACAAGGGTGCTCAGTAACATCATTAGTTAGTTATTTATTTATCATCTACGGAGGAAATAGCAGCGTCACCACACCATACACCTTTCTAAAATCACTTGCGGGGCAATAGGGGATGACTAAATTTTTTTTTTGTCCGTCATGTAGATTTAAAAAAAATATGGGGCTCGTATTTTTCTTTTTTTACGTAATCAAAAGATTACGGTGATACATTGAGTTAAAATGTGGCATGACGTCACGTCTAGCTGGATTTTATACGCAGAAGTGACGTGACTATTTTTTAATTAATATGATAAAGCAAAAAATACGTGTTTAATATTTTTTTATTATCTGACTGACGGACTAAATAGAATTTCTTTTTTTTTTACTCAGGCATCATCCCCATCCGTTTTTTTTAGTCATTTTCCAAACACCATAGTTGTTGCTTTATTACCCGGCTGCGTGACAGCAAAGATCCGGTTATATTCTTGTGCAAAAATAGCCATAGCTTGAACTTTGACTTTCATAGTTTCATGTGTCGGACCTGATTGTTCGTACAAATAATGGTAGTCTCACGTTCGGTGGTAGCCTTCGTAGTTCGTGTTCCAATTTAAAATTTATAAAAGGTTCTCAAGGATACTCATCGTGACGTAATTATTATGCTCTTGAAGATGGGTTACTAAATTCATATAGTTACAAATCTACAAGCTAAGAAGTCAATAATAATAAAGAGACACCCTATTTTCGGTATTTTCCATTATGTAAAAAATAATCGCAGATTTTGTCTGCAAAAACGAGGACCTCTACCACAAGACCTCTACTATAGATTCATGTAGCGGTATCTATAGATATTCATAGTAAGTTAAAGTACAATACGCGCCACGAAAGATGAGACTTGAACACCACGTGGTTTTGACTTGCGCAGTAGACTATTTTAGCTCTCTTTAGCGGTGTGAGGTCTGGGGCCTACTCCCTAAGTCCGTCCGTCTTTCCGTTCGTCCGTTCATCCGTCCGTCTGACATTACGATCCATCAAAAGAAGTGTAAAAGTTAAATTTTTCGGACGGGCAAAAACACATCGGGAGTAGGGACAACTGGCAAATCATGTTGTCATTCATACTTCGTTCGGGGCTCGAACCAATCATCCATCCGTAGGTGATACGGAGTAAGAAACGCCCGTAACGAAGGCCGAAACTACGGGCTTCGTGCTTAGGGAGTAGGCCCCCTGAAGCGTGGGAAGGGACCGCGCGGGCGTCATCGGAGGCGGGCGCGGCGGAAAGAGCGCGGGAGTCGGCGGGAGGCGCGGTCAAGTCTCATCTTTCGTGGCGCGTTTTGTACACACGGCTACACATCAAGCTATACATTTCCAGTATAAGCTGATCTCGCATTGTATAGGATTTACGTACAATAAGAGGTCAGCTTATACTGGAAATGTATAGCTTGATATGTAGCCGTGTGTACCTGTGATCAAAGATTATATTTTTTCTAACCGGCGTTGCTATGGATTCTGGGTGCATTTATTAACTAAACTCCATTTTTACAGAAACTTTTGGTTTATTTCAGAGCATACGGCTTTCTTACAAAGTTAAAGATTTTAGCACGGCATAATTTGAGAACGTGAACTTAGGACGAATGTCCCTTTTATATAACAATACCTAGTTCCTAGTGTTCCTATGCGGCAGTTATCAGCTTTCTAAGTGCTAACTAAGTTTGCAAGAGTAACAAGGTAGGTACATAATGTTGCAACGTTATTTCTGCTCCATTTCGTTCCGGTATTGTATCTATGCATCTTAGTCCGTCGACGTGGCTATCAGCTATTGGCCTAAGTACGTATACCTACTTATTAGGGTGACTGGTAACTACTCAGTGACCGATACTTAAACACATGGTTGTACTCATGATAACAAACAACTTTTACTATGGGACCAAACCTGAAATCGCAAAAATATAATCAGCTGTTCCCTACATTTTGACGAGTTGTGCGAAAATAAAGTCAAATCAAATCATTTACCTATTTCAAATAAACTTTTGAACGTCAAAATTTACAAAACCATGAAATAAGTGTAGGGAACAGCTGATTTTTTTATCGGTCGGTATCGGTCACTAATTACTAGTCCATAAATACTGTCTGACAATCTGCCTCACTAACGGTATGTGGAGAGATTTGCCATCAAGCCCATAAGTGGTATTTTAACAAAGTATAACTTTGATACTTATTATAATTTCAGACCCCATTGAAAAGAACCGCAGTAACATCTGAAAAGGTGTACAAATCTTAACAAAAAGAGTTTTCAAACTAACCATCCTCATTACTTCGACATTTCAAAACCGTAAAAGTCACTTTGCCATTTCCTTTTTAAAAAAAACCGGTCAAGAGCGAGTCGGACTCGTGCACTGAGGGTTCGGTTCCGATTTCTGAAAAAGTGTGCTATTTAGAGACATCGTTTTATTTTTCCTGTAATCTTTACATAAACTTCTATCACATAGAATAATTTCAGATTTTTCTCTTTGCAAACTTCGGATATAAGGGGGGGCGGGGACGGTATTTTTTTTACATTTTTCATCAGAAGTCGAAAACTATGAAGCCTAAAAAAAAGCAAAAAAAAAGTTTGAGAATGTTCAAACAGCGTTCTTTCATATGATACCCCACATGCCCTAGTACCCCCACTTTTATTTTTTAAGACCCCTTTCAGTCCCTGTTGCAAAAAAAAAATATAAATATTTTAATTTCTTTCTCATTTGCAAAATAGGTAAACGTCATCAAAAACTATTCTAAATTTCAAGTTGATAGCACTAGTTCTTAAGATATCCAGCTGTGACAGACAGACATACAGACAGACAGACATACAGACAGACAGACGGACAGATAGACAGACTGAGTGACATCATAAGCGTTCCTTTTTTACCATTTCGGTACGGAACCCTAAAAAGACGAACGATTGTTGACAGAAGAATTTATGAATTTATCGCTTAATTTCATCAGCTGAGCTAGTAATGAGCGCTCATTTCTCGCTCCGCTCAGTAAACAGGGCAGTAGCAGTACGGACTGCGGGACACTACAGAAATGGGTCAGTGAGTTCTAACGATGCTCCTTTTTGCGCTTTTTCGCTACCGTCTTCTTTCAATGTTGCTGAGTGTAGAAAACTTGGCACGTTGATACGGTATCTTTAGGAAATGTAGGATGCGAGAATTGCTAGGTAATCACAAAGTTTAAAGTGCATAGCTGTAGGTACTGAGTTTAAGGCTGGGTTGCACCATCTTACTTTAACAATAACAAACAACGCACTGAAGGTACGATTTTTGTTATAGTTAAAGTAAGATGGTGCAACCCACGCTTGTTAAAGTACATGTGAGACAAAAAATGGGTTGTTCTATTTGACAATTTGTTAGCTGACGTCGTAACTTTAACTGTAACCTTAACCGCCCACGCGTCGCTGGTTAAAGTTATTGTTAAATATCTGTCATTTCTGTCAGACGCGTCGAATATCATGTCCCTGCTCCGAACTCATTTGACGTAGCGGCGCAACAACATGATAGTGTTACTGTTAAAATTAACTTTGACGGCTCAAACTATAACAAAAAAAAAAGTTGACGGTTAAATTCAAAATCGAATGAGAAAAATTGAGATTTTGTAGTAGCTTGACCTGCTGCTGTGTGTACGTAAGGTGGTTAATTGTTATTGTAAAAGAGCGTCTCTCGCCATCAAACTTACATCAAGCTATAAATTTCCAGTTTACACTGACCTCTCATTGTAAGGAAATCCAATGCGAGATCAGCTTATACTGGAAAAGTATAGCTTGATAGCCGTGCGTACAAGTTTGGCGAGAGAGAACACCGCTGTATTTTATTTTCAGTAAATAAATATTTTTATATAGGTAACGTAGCCCTTGGTGCAACCCACCCTTAAACTGTCCATACTTTGTTATTTGCATTATTATAGAGTGTGAACGTTGCGTGACTTGATTTCTCTATGAAATTAAATCGGTTAAGGGCTGCAGAAGACTGTAGTCAATTATTTTAGAGGAATAAAGAGTTTAATTTCAAGTTGTACAGCATAAGCATAAGCATAATCAGTCTGTAATGTTCCCAGTGCTGGTATTCTTCGAGAGGGAGTGGACCGTAGGTAATACACCACGCGGGCTCAGTGCGGGCTGGTAGATGTCACATGTCTTCGAATTTTTGGTTCTAGGACATGCCAGTTACTTCAAGATGTTTTCCTTCAACGTTTTGAGAGCAGTGGTGACGAAATTATTTACAAAGAGCCTGCCTGGGCTCGAACCCACGACTCGTAAGTCGTGGCCGTTACCACTGGGCCACTATTGGCTTTCTCAACTGATCTATTCATTGATTGATAACAACTTTTAATCGTCTTTGTGATGATACAAACAGGTGTTAATTGCAATATTTAATTCAATGTTTAAATTAATGCGTGCTGTGACCTAGACCGCTACTCATCACTTTTTATAGCTCTAAAAACGTGACTGAAAAAATGCATAGATATAGAATTGCTTCTGGAAATAAAATGCTAATGCGTGCATGTATTATGTAGTTTATTACTAAGTAGGTATGTAATTATTCTTATACATTCAATAAAGTATTGAGGGGAACGATTAATTAACTGTTGTTATGTCAGAATTTTGTCTACGACAAAAACAGAGACAAAATAACAAAGTGTTTGAGAAAGAATCATAGATAAAAGTAAGTTTAAAAACTAAAACCCGACTACTGAAAAATCACGCTCTAAAAAGTATGAAACAAGAAAATATAATTAGAAAAGGACTGACAAATTAAAAATCCAGAGTCACACGTCATGTTAGCATAAATCGAACAGATTACCTACGTGTGACTCCGGATTTTTAATTTGTCAGTCCTTTTCTAATTTCAGCGAGATGCGGAGGAATTTTTCGACGCCATATTTTAGTTTTTTAATAGTTTTAGTTAGCATATAATTTTGTTATTTATAAGTTATGTTTATATGATATATGTAGCATTGAAGTGAACGTTGAGGAAGTTACTAACTTGCTTCGCAAGTTAGATACTTCTAAAGCGGCTGGGCCTGACAATATTTCACCAAAATTTCTTGTACGCTGTTCGACTTCGATTGCCCAACCTATCTCGATTCTCTTCAGGAAATCCTTGGATACTTGTGTTGTACCTGAACTTTGGAAATCGGCTTTCATAACGCCTATTCACAAGAAAGGAGTCAAAACCGAAGTTGTAAACTACAGGCCGATATCCAAGCTCTGTATTGTGGCAAAAATCTTTGAAAGGATCATCTATAATCAGGTGTATAGTGCTCTAAAAAATTCATTTAGTTCCTTTCAACATGGTTTTTTAAAGGGAAGGTCTACCGTCACCAACTTAATTCTGCTCAATGATTTTGTTACTGACGCCATGGATAACGGTAAGCAGGTTGATGTCGTTTATACTGATTACAGTAAAGCTTTTGATCGGATTGACCATGAGATCTTACTATCAAAGTTATATGGTATGGGAATACGAGGTGATTTACTCAGATGGTTTTCTTCATATCTGGAGAACAGGTCCCAAGCAGTAGTACTAAGCAATTATATGTCTGGTTGGGTGCCTGTCCCCAGTGGAGTCCCCCAGGGTTCATTGCTCGGCCCATTACTTTTCATTATCTATATAAACGACATCAACTCTTGCTTGATTTCATCCAAACTGTTATGTTTTGCTGACGATATGAAAATCTATGCCACAATATCATCCCATGAGGACGTAATTGCGCTTCAGGATGATTTACGTCGTCTGGAGGCTTATTGCCGTCGGATTAAGCTTGATCTTAACCCTGCTAAATGTTCGGTTCTAACATATTCTCGCAAGCGCTCAATTATATCTTCATCGTATATTTTAGGTGATCAAGTACTACCTAGAATGAATTGCATCCGAGATCTGGGGGTATATCACGATTCTAAGCTTACGTTTGAATTTCATGTCGATGCTATAGTCACCAAAGCATCTAAAGCACTAGGTTTCATAATGCGGCTATCCAAGTGCTTCACTCAAGCCAAGACTTTAAAAATTCTTTACTGTACTTTTGTCAGAAGCCACCTGGAATACGCGTCTGAAATCTGGAATCCCTGTTATCACAAGTACATTGATCGTATAGAGAGCATCCAGAAAAGGTTCATCAAGTACTTGTGTTATCATCAGAAAGTGCCCTACCGGTCTGAAGATTACCTCAAACTCTGTAAGAAGTATCATATATTACCCCTAATTAATCGGCGAACAATTTCTGACTGTATTTCATTATTTAAAATTTTCAATAACTCTATCAATAACTCCGATATTCTGTCAAAATTTTATTTTAACGTTCCTGGAAGGTCGAAGCGATGGAACGCACCGTTGCGTGTTCCATTTACCTCTACTAATTACAGGCAAAATTCATTTGTTGTGCGTGCAAGTAGAAGCTTTAATGACAAGTGTAAGCAGCATGATTTAGATCTTTTCCTAACAAGTGTGTCCTCGGCCAGAAAGTGCCTGAGCCGTAGCTTTTTTAATTAAGAATTTGTATGCTCAGGTTTTTATTCTTGTATTGAATATGACATGTAAATTTAGTTTAAGCTTAAATGTTATTTCTTCTCTTTTTTTTTTTTTGGTAGCTGTGTTGTGTTGTTCACACTCCTTTCCAATCTGTTTTTTAGAAGTGATGACTTTTAATTGGCTGTCAGTCTCACACATTATTTTTTATTCCGTTTGGTTTAGCTGTAAGTCATCCATAGTTATAAATAAATAAATAAATAAATAAAAATAAATATTACATTTCAGATGAGAATATTTTCTTATTTCATACATTTTAGAGCGTGATTTTTCAGTAGTCGGGTTTTAGTTTTTAAACTTAGTTTTTATTTAAATTATTTTGGGGTTTTATTTTCGTGATAAAGTATTTGCAGAGCAACTTTACATTTTTAAAGAAGGCTATATGTATTTTAGGTAGGTTTGGACAGAAAATATGTTTGGCTCAATTATCTGAGGCATTTTGAGGCGTGAAATTATTTCCAATTATCGGGCGCCTGCAAGCAGAGCCGCTAGAAATAGCTAACAATATATATATTTTTGATGTGCTAATCAAGCCCTTTCATTTGATACCCAACACGGTACCATTAAAAAAAAAAGAAAAATTTAGATCATGACTTTATTTCCTCTAGATGGCGCCACTTTCAATTTAATGTGACGTTACATAGCCTATAACCAGCGAACAATCAAGACGCTTCTAACGATACCTCATTTGTCAAATTATGATAAGTAGTTTAGAAGTTATGAGGGAACAGATGAACATACATACATACATACCGGTCAAAATCATAACCCTCCTTTTTGCTTCGCCGTAGTCGGGTAAAAAGAAGAAGGGTTCACATATGAGTCTGTCAACAGAACGCATCCCTCGTTCACAGAATGGTATTGTGCATTTGAAGCCACTACTTATTTGTTTATTTATTTTTAGCGTGTGTTGCATTCTCCTTTCCACTCCTCTCTGTCTTGAGCAAAACAGCAGCCAAGCTGGGGTGGGACTGGACCGCACACGTTAACCGTATGTCTAACGAGTCATGGGCCAAATCTACCATCATGAAACCCATAAAACGTCCTTAGAAATCGAGGTTTCGAGGTAGACCCAAGAGAAGAACAAACTCACTTATTCTACTTAATTATAGCTTAAACAAGAAACCAAAGTTTAACTTAACGACTCGTATTCAAATAGATAGATACACAAATGCAAGCAATTGTTTTCGGAAGCTATTAGTGATTGTTATTTCTCGGACTAAGACGGACGTGAAGGTGAAGTCAGTAATTAATAACAAGCGTGGCAAGGGCACTGAAAGTCAGCCGCGAGTTCAAGTTTATTTGTGGTCACAGGCCATTTGAGACAACTGCTGCACGTAGAAGCTCTGCAGCGTAATCTGCTGTGAAAGGATTATAAAGGTGAATGGGCCCTCAAACATTGCTGTAAATAATTGTAATAGAAACCGGTTTTCAGAATTTCAAAGTAATCTTTAGGACCAGAGATAAAATACTTAGGTATTACATTATTCGGACTTTTAATCAGCTGAAGTAAAATTACTTACACTTTTTGTTATCTGTCATTTCGTTAAAAAATGTTCCCATTTTACTAACCGACTAAAAAAGGAGGAGGTTCTCAAGTCGACACGTATATATTTTTTTATGTACCTATGACCACGCATAACTTTTTCCAAAGTAGTCCGATTTGAATTTTTTTTTAAATTTTATTCGAGAGTGTATACCTCAAAGTTGGTCCCATATAAAATTTATTGACTTTGCTTAGGCAGTTTTTGAGTTAGCTTCAATATACGTATTTTTTCCGCTTTTGATGTGGAATGTTCTAATTTCTTTTGCAGGTACTAGAATTTGTGTGGGTTAGGTACCTACCACAACCTAAAAGTGAAAAAGAAAAACTTTTTTACAAAAAAATACTACCGACTTCCAAAAACAACAATAAAAAGTGAAATAGCCACATTTCGAGAAATGCTCAAACTATTTTATTCCTGAAGTCGGTCTGATAAAGAAGACGGAAATACTACCTATTAGATAATATCCTCATAAAAGTGCCCACATTTCGTGTTATTTATTTCTATTATGTAAGGGGATTTTCCAGACAAACTTCAAAAAATGTTTACCTTCCTAGATCAAACCATTTTGTGAGGAAAATTAAAGCAGAAAATGCCGTCAACAGCCATTTACTTCAAACAAAATGTGATTGATGCGCGTTCACGATTCCAAAAAACAACATGGTATATTTTGCTGAATATGGGGAGTGACGGTCAACTCGTAAGTCGTGTCGTGACCGATGCCGGATGATAGGTACTTCATATTGCTCCCAATCCCACGACTCATTAGTACATTACATAAAATTGCCTAGGTTGGAGACTGAATGTTTAAAAAATTTAGCTACGGGCAGTAAGGAAATTAACAGTAAGTTGCACAAAATCAACATTAGTTTAATGGAGACTTTAAATTGATGGCACATGGTCATTTATATCGAATTATTTCAATATAACTACACACCCTATTAACACTGAATAACTAGGTATGTAATATTTTCAGAGCAGTTAATTTTCAATATAAGAAAATAGGGATTTTTCTCTTTTTCCGTCGCATTGAAAAAAGGTAGACGGAAACTTCTGTTTAATCACGTTTGAGCAAATTTTTCCAATTTTATGTTTATTAATTTGCTAACAATTTTACTGTTACTTTAACCTTTTCTGTAAATAAATAATTTAAAATTCGCCTAACACACAAAACAAAGTTGTTTAGAGATATCCAGACATTTGTTTCATACATCTGTGACCACAAGGCCGTCAGTAATAGAAAGATTGGCGCGGTCTCGCAGATTATGACAAGACAAGATCACAGACTCGAGCTCCGCCTGAAGGAATCTCTCTGTAACGCCTTCCATCACAGACTCGAGCTCCGCCTGAAGGAATCTCTCTGTAACGCCTTCCATCACAGACTCGAGCTCCGCCTGAAGGAATCTCTCTGTAACGCCTTCCATCACGGTGCACCCACGTTTCAAAGGTTTGCTTGTATCAGACTTTACTTTATTAATGCCACCTGGATTTATAGAGCTGGAATTTCTTGCCGATTTAACACTTTGGTAGTGGTTTTTAAGAGGGAGACAATCTCGCCAACTGTGATTATAGAGTTTTATATAAGGTCCCATTAAAACAGGTGGACAAATTTTCATAGGGTGTTCTACCCATGAATATGAACAACTTTCACTATGGGACTAACTCTGAAATCGCGAAAAAAAATCAGCTGTTCAGTACCGAACTCGTCAAAATGTAGGGAGCAGCTGATTTTAATTTATCGCGATTTCAGGTTTAGTCCCTTATTATAAGTTGTTCATATTCATTTTAATGGGACCTTTTTTAGTTGGTTTATGTTTTTGGCAAATATCTGCGATGACACACGGGTCGATCCATCAGGTTATGCTATGCTTGCCGAGGTTGGTCCGCGGATGGGTGACCATCTTTACATACCGAGACTCCTCCGTGCCTCGGAAAGCACGTTTAGCTGTTAGTCCCGGCTGTCATTCGTGGATCTTTGACAGTCGTTACGGGTCGTCAGAATCCCGAAAGTCTGACAACCAGTCTCACCAAGGGGTATCGTATTACATAGTCACTGGGTTATGGAGGCCAGATATGCAGTCGCTCCATGTAAAATACTGGTATTTAGCTACATCCGGTTGGAATGGAAGCCGACCCCAACATAGTTGGGAAAGGCTATGCATTAGGTGATTGATCTGCGATGACACAACATTAGACGTTCTACTAAGAAAGAAAGAAATAATGAAAAAGTATTTATTGTGATATACTAATATCGGAAACTGTTTGACTAGATTGTGTAAAATTCGTTGAAACTAACGGTGAAAGGAAAAACGTCGTAGGCCCAGGACCAGTAAAAAATCAATAAAACAAAACCACAAAACAACCTTCGAAAACGAGCGCATTTCATGAACAGACCTTTGGCCGTTTAGATGTTATAAAAAACTACAGGGTGTGTTCATTTGAAGTAAAGTTATTTGCATTCTTCAATAAATTAATATCTATGCCTGTACGGTAACAATTTTGCCATTTTCATACTCCGCGAGCTATTTATTTACACCCAAAGATGCGTTAAAATTAGTGCTGAAATATGGAAGTTTCGACGCTCATAACTTCCAAACCAATATTTTTTTCCGATTCTGCTTCCATACTTTTAGTAAGTAACTTTTAGTTTTGAACGTACACCGTCAAACAGACGAGTAATCACCAAACCACGTGTATGGAAAAATGAGCGACTAGCGTGCCCTTAACACTCGACATATTTTATCAAGTGGTCCGTCAGATACCAGCATAAACTGCGAGCTGCCTGTAAAATCCAGTTGAGATAATGACCATGATTGCGTTATCCACGGACGCCGCGCCGCCATCCTGAAAATAAAGTTTCAGGTAGCGAGAGATGGAAATTAACATTTTCTGCAATTTATTATTTACAGATGCAAGCGAATTTAATGTTTATTTCTTGTTGTGTGCATCGTAAATGCTAGGTTACATATTTATAATTATGTACGTAATTGACTTAACTGGACTCATATAACTAAATCTGCTTAGCCTTTTTCCAACTATGTTGGGGTCGGCTTCTAGTCTAACCGGATGCAGCTGAATATCAGTGTTTTACATGGAGCGACTGTCTATCTGACCTCCACAACCCAGTTACTGGGTAAATGGGTCTGGGTGTGGGTGTCTTGGTAAATGGTAAGACTGCAATAGATGTAATTTTTCGGGCTTCGGATGACCTGTAACGACTGTCAAAAATCCACAAATGACAGGTCCCGGCCGTTAAACCACGTTCCGAGGCACGGAGGAGTCTCGTTATGTGTAAAGATGGTCACCCATCCACGGACAACCACGGACAACCCCGGCCAGTGTAGCTTAATGATCACATTAAGCTATCGATCGATGTGCGGCTGTTATTACTTAGCCACGAGCTCCTCCTCTTAGAACTAAAGTGGTTAAACATAAACATTGGTTAAGTGGCGTTTAAACTTAAAAAAAATAGCCACTGAATGTGCCATTTTTAAAAGAACTATAAATATTCCGTTTCTTTTCCTGGAGAGTGAGAAAACATCCCATAAATTATTTAATATTTTACCAAGTAACCAGCTACATATTCATGTATGTAGGTAGCTTCGAGCCTGTGACTATTCTACATTTGAAATGGTTGTCGCGTCAGTACCTACGTGTCCTATTAAAATTGCAATGCCTCCTGGCTTCAAGATGGATGTCATGTGTACTAACAGACGTAGGTAGAGAAGAGGAGTGTTAGTGCCAGAATACAGAATACAAATTGCTGTATGTCATACATTTTAACTTAAGTTTTCAACTTACCTGACTGTACAGTTTGGCCTAGATATTGTTGATACCACATGCCTGTCAATACCTACTTATAGGTACCTACAGACTTATTTTACAGAGCGGTATTAAACATTCACTCTTAGAGCCTATTTCACGATGTCCGAACAGCCCGATAGTTACCGAATAAAATCAAAATTGGAACAGAATTTGTATGAAATTATCTGCCAAGTATGTTAATAGGAACTTAATCGTAGGTGGTGAAACAGGCCCTAAATATAAATTCTTCATTAAAAGTTCTCAATTAACGTAAGTTTTTCCAACGGCCACATGATGATTGAAGCTGAAAATATCGAAAGTATATTGTGAAAACTGAAAGTGAAGATGAAGCTTTTGAATATCCAGAAAAAAGAAAGCTTCCATTTTCACGAATAGCTCAATCATAAATCGCAGATAGAAATAATATAGGTACATAAAAATATGTTATTATGGTTGTTATTACTGATCGTAACTTAGAGAATTAAAAGGCGCTGGTAAGTAGCCACAGTTTATTACTTTACAGCCAAAATGCAAAAAAAAGTGAATGAAACCATGAAAAGGAAAAATCACACTACTCAAAACTGACAGTAAACTAGAATTTAGAAAAAAATATCAATGTTCCGAAAAGGTGATAAAATGAGTTCGATTCGCAACATACTCCACATTTTTTTTAAAAAAAAGTCTAGCCTAGAGCTCCTGGGGAACTAACTTCTTAAGCGGTCTCCTAAGAGGACCAGCACCTGTTCGTACGTCCGCCACTCTTGCTACTCCGTCTGGTCCTGTGTATACCTTAGTCACTCTACCTCTCGGCCAAGATCCCCTGGGTAACTGTCCATCTGCTACAATAACCAAGTCACCCTCTTTTATATTTGGGGATGATCCGCCGCCGCGTCGAGGCACCAAAGTTGGAAGATATTCTCGGACCCATCGAGACCAGAAATGATCCGTGAGTCTTACGGCTCTGCGCCAACCGTCTCGTCCGATGATATCCCGATCCGTCAACGTAGCTGGGATAGATCTCCCTGAGGACGATCCTAGTATGAAATGCATTGGTGTCAAGGCTTCCTCACAGTCTGGATCAACTGGAACGTGTGTCAGTGGACGCGTATTCACTAAATTCTCTGACTCTAGTAGAAAGGTCTGCAGAACTTCATCTGAGGGGGAGCGTTCTCTTAGGGTGGTCTTGAGTGCTGTTTTGATTGATCTTACCATTCGCTCCCACGCTCCACCCATGAATGGGGCCGAAGGGGGAATGAATCGCCATGAGACCTTCTCATCTGTTGCAAAACGGTTAATTTCCACTCCGTACAACTCTTTTAACGTTTTGTTGGCACCCACAAAAGCTGTTCCGTTATCGGACCATATTTCACTCGGCGTTCCACGGCGTGCGATGAAACGGCGCAAACTCATGATGGCCGCGTCAGTTGACAAAGTATGCACAACTTCTAGATGAACTGCTCGTATAACAAGGCAGGTATACAATGCTACATAGCGTTTCTCTTTTCTTCTGCCAACTGTGACTTGGACTGGGCCGAAGTAATCCAAGCCAACGAAAGTGAACGGTCTACGATGATGGGCTAGGCGGGCTGGTGGGAGGTCTCCAGTAGACGGTGTGAAGGGTTGAGCGCGTTTCAGCCGACACAGTTGACAATCATGGGCGACTTTTCGAACCGCGCTTCGCAAATGAATGATCCAATAAGTTTGCCGCATTTCGTTAACTACTGTCTCGGAATTAGCGTGGGCGGACTTCACGTGATAATGAGCAATCAAAAGCTGGACAGCAGGGTGTTTGGAATCTAAAATTATAGGACTTTTCACCCCGTCGCCAATATCTTGCATTCGGTTGATTCTTCCACCCAATCTCAGTAAATTCTCATTATCTATGTAGGGGGCCAGATTGAATAATCGGCTTTTTCGATGCAATGACCTTTTCTCAGAGAGGTAGATGATTTCATCTGGGAAGGAGTCGAGTTGACTTTTCTTCAGAATATGTGATTCAGCCACACGCAAATCTTCTACGGTTATTTCTTTTGAACTGTCTTTGTTTTTCAATAGGTGCAAAAATTTATGGGCTCTCGCCGTAGCTCTCAATAACCTTCCCCATGAGCTCAGTCTTTTTGGGTCAACAGTCAATGGTGTCGGGAAATGATTTGAGGAAAGGAGATGACAGTGATTCTGAACGGATGGTTTTATTTCCAAACTACTGGCCGTATCTATGTATGGTGATGATGGCCATTGTTGTTCTGATTCGAGTAAAAATTTTGGACCTGTAATCCAGCGAGATTCTTGATTGAATACTGAGCGTTTATGGCGTGTCGCGTCGTCTGCCACATTTTCCGCGGTCGGAATCCATCGCCATTCCTTTACATCTGTAGTTTCGAGAATCTCGCCGATTCGATGTGCTACGAATGGTTTGAATGACCGCGCATCACTACACAACCAACTCAAGACGTTAAGCGAATCGCACCAAAAAATACGCTTACTTGGTTTATGCTGATGTGAGTCGTGAATGAATGATGCAAACCGAGCGGCCACTAAAGCCGCCTGCAACTCGAGGCGTGGGATGGAGGCGGGTTTCAATGGTGTGACTCTACTTTTGCTACCGATGAGAGCGAGTTTCACAGTTCCGTCTGCATAGATATATCGCCAGTATGCCACTGCAGCGTATGCTAACTCACTGGCATCGCAAAACAGATGAAGTTCGCGGTGAATGATATTGGATGATCTCAGACCATAATATCGCGGCAGGTACAACTGAGAAGCAAGTTGTACATCTCGGAGCCATTCATTCCAAAGTTTTTGGTCTCCTTGATCGAGTTTATCGTCCCATGATAAACCTTTTCGCCAAATTGATTGAAACATGACGCGTCCTCTAGAAACGAGTGGGCCTAAAATACCCAAAGGATCATAAATTCGCATTAAGTTAGACAACGCGTCACGTTTACTTAGCCGAGCTGGCAATTTAGAATCCAAGTTGAGACTGAAACCTATGACGTCGTTCCTAGGTTGCCAGTTCAGACCGAGCACCCTAGAAACGTTGTCATCGTTACCTAACATTACATCGTTAAATTTCTGAGATATCGACTCAGGTACTAATAAAGAAAGAGCTCTTGGGTCGTTCGACACCCAGTCGCGCATCTCAAAACCCGCCTGGTGGTTGAGATGTACGATGTCTCGAGCCAGTCGCGCAGCTTGGTCTACACTCTCTAGTGAGCCAATATAGTCATCCATGTACACATCGTGTATGGTTGCATGCGCAGCATCGGGGTATTCAAGTTCGTATTCCATCGCGTTAAGGTTCTTTACATATAGGGCGGTACACGGGCTCGAGCACGCGCCAAACATCATGGATGACATACGATACAGCTTTAATTTATCCGCGGGGTCATTGCGCCACAGAAAGCGCTGCGCATCGCGATCTGCTGGACGGATACGAACCTGCGGGAACATTTCGCGTATATCCGCCGTAAGTGCTATAGCGTTTTCCCTAAACCTCATCAAGATCGCAAGTAATGGCTGTAATAAGTCAGGACCTGGTAAGAGGAGAGAATTAAGACTCATTCCTTTAAACCTCGCGGCTGCGTCGTGTACGACTCTCAACTTACCAGGTTTATGGGCATGAGTAACGCCAAAATGTGGGAGATACCATGTGATACCAATTGGAGGGCCCGTGCATTCTTCAGCGTATTTCTTATCTAACATTGCTTTAATATTATGTCTATACATATTGGCATATTGTACATCTGACTGCATTTTCTTTTCGAGAGATAAAAATCTAGAAAGGGCTAATTTAAAATTGTTCGGTACATCTTTGACATCGGGCCGCCAGAGAAGACCGGCTTCAAAATGACCATCGGATAGTCTATGTACAGTCTCGTGCAAAATTTTTAATGCATGTGTATCAGAATTACCGCGGTGGTCTTTCTTTATTATGCCAATAGAGTCTAATTTATAGTAGTCTTTGATTGCGGTTTCAATAGAAAAATGATCGTCTGGCGTTTCGGATATGTTGGCATGATGAAGAAAGTCAACTTTCGATGTTTTACTTGACACGAAGCCATATAAAACCCAACCAAGAGCAGTGTGAACTGCAACTGGTTGGTGATCCTTGCCGGCACGAATAGAATCTGCCACGGTCAACTTCCAATTATCTACACCAATGATTAGCATAGGTTGTACTTCTTCACAACACAAAATGTCTCCTAAATCAGATAAATACGAATATTTACAAATATCTTCCCTATTTACAGAAGCTCGATAATTTATACCTAAATTTTTGACCGAGCGTGCACTATGTATCTGGTAAGAGTCGGTACAGTCACGCCCTTTAATTATAAAATCAACGTACTGAACATCGCAATTACGTGACAAACCTCCTACACAATCTATACGTACTCGTTTACTCGGGCCTTTGATACCTACACGCTTTGTAATTTCGGAGTCTATGAAAGTGGTTGTACAGCCATCATCTAAAAGTGCGTGAGTCTCCACAGTGCCCTGGGGACCAGTTACTTGAACTGAGACAACTTTGAGAAGTGGTCGAGATTTAGGTCTACTTACGCTCGACGAAGGGCGACCAGCGGTAGCATGTGCCGATACTTCGACATCGCAGTTGTCTGGTTCAGGTTTCTCATCTTCAATATCATTAAATGGCTTCGGTGCTGCCTCAAGCTCAGAGTCCGAGGAATCCTCTAGATCGGCGTGGGCTAGTACGTTCTGATCATTATCTAAGTTATGTAGTAAGCTATGGTGTTTGTAGGTACAACCCCCAACGCTACACGGAGATTTTACTTTGCAAAAATTAAACCTATGTGACCTATTTTCCAAACATCTATGGCAAACTTTATTTTTTTTTATAAATTGCCATCTTTCATTTACTGACAACGCCAAAAATTTGTCACATTTGTTTACATTATGCAATTTCGAGCAAAAAATACATTTATTTACAGCTTTATTTACAACAGAATTGGAAGATTTCTCGTCGGGTAGGCTTTCATCTGAATGCGTGTTCCTCTCTGTAGGTAACTGAACTGAAGCCGTCGATGAATGGAAATCCTGAATTCCAAACTTTGTTTGGAGCTCAATCTCACGAGATAGGAAGTCAGAAAGCATTTCCAACTTGCTCATGCGTTCACCATTATGACTAGCCGCAAACTCATACCACTTTGCGCGAATGATTGGAGATAATTTGGTCATTAATGAATTAAAAATTTCGGGAGAATGCAGATAGTCGAACTGGTCCAATAATCTTATTATGCCAATGCAGTTTTTGACACGACAAGTAAAATTAACCAAGTCTTTACCTTCTGCGCCAACTTTAGGTAAAGCTCGCACAGCGTTGATCTCCTGCATCACAATTTTTTCGGGATGACCAAAACGCATCTCGAGAGCGTCTATAACCTCCATGGGGTCGTTCGCTGACACCAGTAGGATGTAAACGGCTTCACGGGCGGCGCCACGTAAGGATGAACTAATGCGGGCTAAGTTTTCTACTGTAGTGAATGATGCCTGTGTATCGATAAAAATGCGCTTGAAACCAAGCCAATCCGTGGCAGATTTTCCGTCAAATACTGGCAGTTTGATATCCGACTTCTTGGTTTTGTTAGTTATTGCTTCAAAAATGCCGATAAGATCATTACGTGGGCAGCTGACGGTAGCTCCATCAGGGGGCTGGAAATGATAAGATAATTTAGTTGGGGAAACGTCAGTTGCATTTTTATCAGGCGCGTAGGTCAGATGGTGCGTGGTATTCAATACAGTGGGGTGTACGCATCTACCTGGACCTGAAGCAGAAGGGACGTCAAGTATTTCGTTGTTTGCCGTTGTATAACTTTGACAGCGTGGTGTATTTTTTGCGGCGGGAGGTACTTTACCTCCCGTGCTGGTCTTTGAGACGTTTGGTGGTACATCGTTAAGCCAACGATTGATGTCGTCTGTTCGCGCATTGGCGCGGTCGTTAGTATGACACTTGCCTCTTACACTGCCTCTACTTACGCTACCTCTTACGCTTTCTACGTCGATAGCGGCAAGTTCGGCCTGAAGATGTAGGTCAGCCGCTCTACGTTCAAGTTCGGCTTGTTGGGCTGCCATTTCGCAGAGCTGACGTGCATGTAATGCTTCAGCAGCGAGTTTTCTCGCTTTTATTGTGTTTGAGGATCGTGTAGACCCTAGCGATCGTGTCGTGACCGACTGAAGTGTATCATGTGAGTGTTGTAAAGGGGAGTCACGGCTACCTGAGGGCACACTGCTGTCGCCATGGACATGCGGTGCTTGCTGAGCCTCTAATAGGTGGGGAAAATATACAGACTTTGAGTGTTCATCAGCTGTCGGGGGCACGCTGCTATAAATATTGATGGGCGGCGCTTGGTGGGCCTCCGACGGGTGGGCTGTGCGTCCATTTTCATTTCCGCTAGGGCCGGCGACTCCGCTCGAGTCTCCTGGTGGTGGTTCATTTTTTCTTTTTTTTGATCGTGTATCGTAAACCATGGCTCCTTTTCACGTGGGAGAAGGACCAAATATTACTGATCGTAACTTAGAGAATTAAAAGGCGCTGGTAAGTAGCCACAGTTTATTACTTTACAGCCAAAATGCAAAAAAAAGTGAATGAAACCATGAAAAGGAAAAATCACACTACTCAAAACTGACAGTAAACTAGAATTTAGAAAAAAATATCAATGTTCCGAAAAGGTGATAAAATGAGTTCGATTCGCAACAGTTGTATTTATATTAAATCGTATTATGGCGGGAACACTCATAAAATAAACCCTTCCTTTTGTGTCGCATAAAAACTTACAAATCAAATTATGCTTATACTTCTGTTATGCCAAACTTAGCGACTGCCATAAACTTATATTATTATTCAAATTAAGTTAATAATAAGTGGAATCGTACAATAAAACTAAGTAACACTTTTATGATCCTCATTAGTTGCAGTATGTTTTGATTTCTCTATTAAGTTTTTTGGAAATTGTTTTGAACGTCAACGTCATTTGAAATGTCAAGTTTGTTGCTTAAATTAAAACAAGAAAAAAATGTAGTAGGTATACCTACCTACATAACATGTTTTTTCGTCTTTAAGGCAGGAATATGACAAAGTTACCTAGATTTTATATTGATTTTGGATAATGCGGACAAAATTCATGTGAATATTAATTTTCCAATTTACATACTAATGTATTGAATGTAAAATGATCAAAGTATTTTATGTTACCGTGTAACATCTTCAGTTTTTTTTTGGTTTTACATTTTAATAAATGCCAAATTACGATTATCTGGTATCAATGACCCACCAAGGTGACCAGATGAAATATCGAATGTAGGTATTTCCACTCTCATTTTCATACTAATGCCCTATACTTTATTGGATAATAGTTATTACACTAGGTTTTTATTTGTATGTACATAATATATAAACTAACAGATTTAAAATAATAATATGTACATGGTATACAAAAAAGAAGGGGAAAGGATATCATTGGAAAGGATGCCTTATTAAGTATAAGTGTAAGAACCATATTATTTTCTTTTCACGGCTGGACGTTATAAAGCAAGATTCCTGATTAAAGTGATACTATTTTGTTTTTATGGCTTGACGTTAATTTGCGTGTTTTGTTAATTTTATTTTGAGATCGGATACGTTTAGCCGGGCTGGACCGGTCATGTGGCCCCAACACTGAACTCTTCAAGGAGAACGTGTGGGGTGAAATACCGGCCTGGTCATGATCAGACCGTTGGCAGGGAATGTTTATAGGTAAGTAGGTATAATCGGGACTTTAATTAGTTAGGAGTGGGATTATTTTCACTTCATAATTGATGAACAAACAGCTCTTTGTTCGCAGAAATATTCCCAGTAAGCTACATTGACTCGCTGATACGGTCTTCAGTCATGATTTCATGAATCATGATAGTTACTTATTTAATATTCATTTGTGCAGGGGCTTTTTTTTTTTTTTTTTTTTTTTTGAGGGTGGGAAATCATCAAATAACTTCTGGAGGGCGTGTCAGACTTTTACTGACTAAAACCCACCCGTGTTCCTTCAGTTGCCTATGCCAGGGCCGCGGTAACCCCTTCAGACAACCCGCGACCCCAGCGGCGTCGGCCCTATTGGACCCCGTCACTTGCTGACATCTCTTTGAGGCGCGCGTGGAACACAACGCGCCGTCGACTCGGGCCTGGTCCTTACCGGACGGCGAGCTACCCGCTGCTCACCGTCCGCAGGCCCGCGCCTACGGTGGCCGGAAATCGCCCCGCGATTCCCGCCGCCCAGGGCGTCTCCTGCGGCGACTGAGGGCGTGAGGCTGCCTCTCCCTCACGCGTTCCGCCTCCTCCTTCGCGAGCATCACTGCTTCGCAGAAGGAGGTGACGGCCTCCCATGCACTCTCGCTCCGCACCATGGCCTGGACCAGGCTCGGACGCGAGAGATCGCCGCCGCCGATCGCCTCCGTGAGAACACGGCGGTGCTCTGCCCAAGCCGGGCAGACCTCCACTGTATGCTCCACCGTGTCCTCCGGGCGATCCACACAATGGAAACACCCGGGCGTTTCCTCCCGCCTTATGCGAAACAGGAACCTCCCGAAACAACCGTGTCCGGTGAGGACCTGCGTCAGGCGGAAGGTGAGGACGCCATGGCGCCTCTCTAACCACTCCTCAAAGAGGGGACTTATCGCCGCAATTGTGGCGTGCCCAGCGCTGGGTTGCGACAGTCGCGCTCTCCATGCCGCCATGAGATCCCGCCGGAGCTCTGTCCGCTGTACCGTGATTTCTCGCGGCAGCGGAGTTACGCCCCGGCGCTTCGCCTCCTCGCGCCACTCCCACACGTGCGCGAGGACCTTTGCCTCCAGATCCCACGGCGGCAATCCGGCAAGGAGGCTCGCCGCCTCCCGGGAGACCGTGCGGTATCCCCGGACTAGCCGGGTGGCCATGACCCTCTGGGACGCGCGTTCAACCTGCCGGCTGGCCCCAGCCTTAGGGAACGCGCCCGTCTTGACATACCTGGATAGCGACCGATTTACGATCGAATTCGGTCGCAAAGTCCTAATGGGGTCTCTAGTCGGTCAAAATTGCTTGACGAGCATGAATAAATCACGTGCTTGTCAAACAATTTTGAACGTCTAGGGACCCCATTAAAACTTTGTGACCAAATTAGATCGTAAAGCGATCGCTATCTATGTCGAGACTGCAGCCCCTGAAACTTTTTTAAAACAAACAATTACTTCGAAAAGTAGTACCTAAGTACCTAGTTGCTAGACAAACGCAATTTAAACGAATATGAAGGTTGATGTGGGTGACAACGACATAAGTAGGTAAGTACCTATACTTATACATCGTCGATGCCAAATGCATTGTAAGAAAGTAAGGACCTAGCTGTTTCACCACCTTTTTTTTCTTTTTTTGTGGATGGGAAATCATCAAATGACTTCTCCCGCTCTGGGTGGAGCTGAAGGGCGTGTCAGACTTTTACTGACTAAAACCCACCCGTGTTCCTTCAGTTGCCTGTGCCATCAGGGCCACGGTATCTCCGTATCACCACCTACGATTGTAAGTACCTAGTAACTTACTTGGCAGATAATTTCATACAAATTCTGTTCCATTTTTGAATTTATTCTGTAAGATAAAAAAATGGGCCGTAAGTATAAACTTTTTCTTACAGGAATGTCGTATGAAATTCAACATCCTATAAGCATTCTAATTTTGTAGATTACATACTGCGTTAATAAGAAACACATTTTCAAGACTGTAAACTGGTTTGAATATGTAAAATTAACAGATAGGCATGCGTACACACGGCTACGCATCAAACTATTCATTTCCAGTTCACACTGACCTCTCATTGTCAGGAAATCCTATACAATGCGAAATCAGCTTATACTGGAAATGTATAGCTTGATCTGTAGCCGTGCGTACATGTGAGTTCGTTTTATTTTACATCTAATTTGTTGCAAATGTCAGATTGCGACCTATAACCATGAACTCTTATTTTCTGATAATCCATGTGTAAAAAAAATATATAATTGAGGCGACGGCGACGACGCCTCAATTGATTTTGTACGTTTTTTGGCGTAAAAGTTTTATACTCGATTTTAAAATGTCAAGCTTGTGGTTATTTTTTAAGAGATTCTATTCCTTCTTTTTTGCCATCAAAAGTAAGATGGTGATTTTCTTGTTGATTGTTAATATCTAGTCTAGATGAATCCATACAAAGATCACAAAGTCGACCTTTAACATATTCGATATTAATTAATAACTTGCTATGAGATTTACTGCTAGAAATGGATACAAATAAATCCATGTTCTTAGAGTTTCATCATGTCCGTCTGTCTGTCTGTCTCTCTGTCCACGGCTTAGCGCAGACAATCTTAGTACGTACTAGAAAGCTGTAATTTGGCATGGGTATAGAAATCACGCCGACAAAGTGGTTAAAATTTGTTTTTGAAAAAAAAATGTACAGTCAGCGTCAAAAATATTTTTGCACTTAAAGTGGGGAAAATATTTTTTTTACTCATCTATCCCATGGTGTGCGATATCGTTGGATAGGCCGTTCACAATTATTGCGGGTCTGTGAAAACCATTTTTTTTTTTTTTGTTAATTTTGGTACCTGCTTACCCGTTTGCGTAATATTTTAAGCTATAGAGTGCTAATTTAAGTTAAAAAGAAAACTATCACAGCTAGCAGCTAAGTAGGCTTACAAGTTAACGGATAGTCGACCAAATTACATTTGCAGTTCTCCCATACGGAGAGAACATGGTAGAACATGTTTATAAACTACCATGTTAGTTTGTTCTTGAGATAAATTCATCCCAACTTCGGAACCCTGCATTGCGCGTGGTCTGACATGTACTTGACCGGTTTTTAAATAAGAACTCTTTTCCGATCGACAATGGGGAGTTATTGGCAAAATTCAAAAGATTTAGTAGCATGTATGTCTTCAGGTAATTAAACAGTACCTTAAGGATGATGCGCCAGGGTAGCCCACGAAATTCAAAAGTTCTTACGTTTTTTTGCAATTTGTAGGTCAGTGTGAGCTTGTATGTTGATGAAAATATGATTCGCGGCCGTAGCTAATATGGCTTTACAGAATTATAATCATTAGAATCAGCAATACAACTGCATAAGTTAGCATTTACCTCAAATCTAGCGATTTCATGAAATCATGAGGTTTGAGGTAAATGCTAACTTATGGAGTTGTATTGCTGATTGTAATGATTATAATTCTGTAAAGCCATATTAGCTACGGCCGCAAATCATATTTTAATCAACATACAAGCTCACACTGACCTACAAATTGCAAAAAACGTGAGAAATTTTGAATTTCGCGGGCTACCCTGGCGCTTTCGCCTTAACTAAACTAGCCTAAGCTAACTCCGAATAAAAGATACGAAATCGATTCGCGCTGTTTCAGAGCATCGTGGTTCAAAGGCCAGATGAAGTCGGCTCACGACCCGCCACCGCTTATTAACTGATCGCACCTTGAACTACAGAATTAACTGACAATAAATATGGTAATTTGTGCACTATAATCATTTAAATATCTGTTAGACTGTACACTTGAAAATGTTTTTGAATCACGCTGTATGTAACGGACATGTAGAGCATTCATGTTGGAAAATGCATTTCAAGTTTTAATTGACTTGAATGTAATAAGTAGAGATGTTATCAGTGAAAGGACTAAACTCTATCCGTCTTATTACAAAAGTTATTATTACGTTTTTTGAATTTTGAACTTTATTGCGACACCCTAAGATGTCACTTTTGTAAAACAGATAACTTAGTACCGGACTAACTTGTCAGTTTTGTATAAAGAACTGTATTTCTATCACAGCTAGATTCTTATTACAAAAACTGGATCGATGATTTAAATCATGACAGAAGAAAAACTTTGTTTTGTAATACTTAAGACCTTGTGATTTCAATAATTTCAACACACTTTAATCCTTCAACTACGTTGACCCAACAGACGTTGTCCTGTCCTTTTAACTGTCAAACTGTGTATTGTAGAAAGAGAAAGAGTGAAATCTATGGATGCATTAAAGTAGCTTATATTACATCAGATTGCCATCCCTAGAATTAACAGCTAAGGACAGTCTGTATCTAGGGGCTCGTGGCTAAGTAATAACAGCCGCACGGGTAGATCGATCAGGTTAAGCTACGGTAGGTCAGTGGATGGGTGACCATCTTTACATACCAAGACCCCTCATTGCCTCGGAAAGCACGTTAAGCCGTTGGTCCCGGGTGTCATTCGTGGATATTTGACAAAAGCCCGAAAGTCTGACAACCAGTCTTACCAAGGGGTATCGTATTACCCAGTTACTGGGTTGGGGAGGTCAGATAGGTAGTCGCTCCATGTAAAATACTGGTATTTTTTTTTCCCCCAATTTTCTCTTCATAACCTCGGACTTCAACAAATATTGAAAAAAAAAATATTTCCGAATTCGTCCAGCCGTTCCCGAGTTTTGGGCTTAGCAACACATTTAGCCATTCATTTTATTTATTTAGATGAGTGAATGTTGTGAAAGGAAAAGTAATTGGATACTATAGAATTAACATGTACTAGTGAAAATTAGAGGTTGATTCATTGTTTTCTCTTAGGAAACTATACGTATAAGTCATACTATGTTGACTTTTCACAATTAATCAACTCATGCGTAGGTTTGCAATATAGTCTCACGAGCGCATCGCAAATATTTGACCAAACTTTGACATAATGTTTGTCCTAACGTGGTATATGATTTGGGTCGCGGTGTCTTTGACATATTTGCGCACGCGTTGCGTATTGTTTGCTATATTGACAAATGTTTGACCAATTTAACTGAAGTAAGTACTACGTTTGTTGGCTCAGAGTTAAGGCTAGAGGGGATATGAGCTTGTTGTTTGAGTAGCATTGAAAGAATCGTGATGACACTGAATGATGTACTGTCTAGATTCTCAGGTCATATAAGAATATAAATTTGATTGGTTTTCTAGGAATCGACAAGTGGTCTCTTGAAATCTTGAGTACTGAATTCAGAGTATTCATCTTGATGACACTCGAGAATGTTTTCTGATGGTCTAGTCCTTAGATAATGTACATCTAGATCGAGCCACCGCGTGGCCGGTCATGAGACAGCAATAGGTATAATACTTTTTCTAGGTTATGTGGTATGAGAAATGAAGTTTAACATAAGAAATCTTCCATATTTCGGACTGAAACCCATGTCAATAGGCTGTACATTCGCACAATGCAAAAACAGTCCAAAAAAGTTAAATTAATCGACGCAAGATAAATTTTGTAACAGTGTTAAGCATTTAAAAGTTCGCCAAGCAAAAATACGACACGCCGTAAGAGACAGAAGATACGATGCTTTGTCTCAATTTCCCTACTAATTTCGTATATATGTGTCTCACTTCCACACTTCACACTGTAATCATGGCAACGTCTAGAGGTTTAGTGTCGTTGGTCTAGTCAAAAATAAATAGAAATTGGTCGTGGATCTGTCAATATAAGTAACTTTGCATCTAAACTTGTAACATAAATCAATATTGACGTGCAGTGAATGCAGAAAATAACAACGTAACATCAATTTGTTTGAACGACCATCAATAGTAACGAGTCAATGCTAAAAATATACACATCATAAACAAAGTGTGCAACTTGCATAATGCAATTCATTCAGAAACTGTGAATCGTCGGTAACAAGAAGAAATTGCCAAATTCAATCATGAGTCGTGCTACCTGCCTTGAGTGTTGTAAACGGAGTCGATCTGCTCGCTCTCCACGCTTTGAAGGCTGTCATCTTCTCTCAACTCATGGTCCTCTGTTAACTCCTGGCTGTCCATGTTATCATGGTTGTCCTGTTCTATATCTCCCATGTCTTCCTCTTCTATGTCTTCCTCTTCTATGTCTTCCACTATCTCTGGCTGCCTCGTCGTCTGCGGCCTTGGCATCTTCATCGGCAGGATATCCAGGATGGAAGGCGCCCTGGGCATGCTACTCTTCAACCCCAGCTTCTTCTGGATATACGCCTCCAGGATCTGCTGGGTGATCTTGTTCTGTCTCTCCAGTTCGTGTTGCTTGTCTGCGGAGAAACGAGAATGCAGATAAAAATGACTGTTTTTGCGCGAATGTTTTTTTTTTCTTTAGCCAATTTTTGACTGTTAACAGAATTGGTTGGGGATTAAAGTTTTGGATAATGACGTCATTTTTATCTGGTTCTCCCTTCTCGGGGACCGAAAAATGGGATAGCAATACATATACTTAGACATATAGATAAGAAACAGGCTGGAAGAGATAAACAGGTGGATAAAATATACAGTTTTCAGGTAGGATATGAGAAGAGACATAGTTTCATATTTTATATGCTAAAAGACCGCAATGATACCTAGCTAATATCGACAACTCTTCTGCAGAACAAAATGTTAATCAACTTAAAAATCTTTTTGTTAATTATTTGGGTGTTGACAAGGTAACAAACGTTTTTATAGCTTCTTTCTCCTTTCTATTACAAATTAAATAAATAATTGATACGAATTTCCAAAGAACACAGATAATCATAAAAAAAACTTATTGTTCTCTCCCGATATCAATCTTTATTACTATTATAAGCGATTTCTTTTTGCTTTCTCTCAACATTTCAATACTCTCCGATAGCATCGGACAACAATGCAAGATCAGAAACATAGTGGCTACTAGGTACCTTAGTAAAGCTGATATCAGACGCTTCGAATGCTCATTGCATTCACTCGAGGGAAGCGTCTTCGTTGTTTCAATCCAGTTCACACGAACCCAAATATTAAATAGAAATGAACGTTCTTCTGCACATTTCATTTTATTTTTCGTTTATTCTTAGCTCTAGTGAAATATACTACCAGATACTAGTGCATCACCGGGGAATCCTATCGTGGGGTCTCCAGAAAATTTGTAAAAATGCAGTGCCTAAGCCGTGTTTTTCTAGACCCAATTTTTTAAAATTCTGTATACTTACCAAATGCCAAAATCCGACATCGCTGGATAGGTTCACTAATGAATTCATTTGAACACTTTTGATTCGTTTCGTGTTCAGACTTAACTTCAAGTGAACGAATTAAACTTGTCTGAATAACAGCTTAAGAGCAAATCGAACGTCTTACTACAGTTTCATTGTTAGAGCATCCATTCTTAGGACAATGAGTACATTGGCCTGCTTTTTGCCAATTGTCTACAATGTACGGAAGCTGTCTTAGCGCATTTGATTATAGGGCGCGGAAGTACTAAGGACATTGCTAATTGTTATTAAAAATGTTGCAACTACGATTGTTTTTTTTTTTCTCAAAAATGGGTCAAGGTACAAAGGGTTATTAATGGTCTATTGTTTTGAATATGTTCTACGTATGTAAAGGTCGGGCAATGATGGTTTCTTAATCTGTTTGTTGGAAGAAATGTGGCGGTCAATCTGATTAAAATCTTATAACCTTGTCTTGAAATTTGTATGGAACCGGAATGTAGAAAATATTTCGGACTACATTTTATGTTTGAAAAAAAAATACATATTATCTAAAAGAATCTATATACCTACTACTTTTAGTAAACAGAGACAATAATTTTTGAGGTTAAGAAAGGTGACCTAAGCTAATTGGCATTAAAGTTTTATAATTAAAATAAAATAATTATCATACAAATGATTTTCCCTTTTACGTCTTTTTACTTTTAACTGTTCTGCTTTATTACAAAAAGAACCGGTCAAGAGCGAGTCGGACTCGCGCACCGAGGGTTCCGTTTCGATTTCTGAAAAAGTGTGCGATTTTGAGACATCGTTTTATTTTTCCTGTAATCTTTGCATAAACTTCTATCACATAGAATAATTTCAGATTTTTGTCTTTGCAAACTTTGAAGATAAGGGGGGCGGGGGGGGGCGGACGGTATTTTTTTTACATTTTTCATCAAAAGTCGAAAACTTTTTTATTTGAGAATGTTCAAACAGCCCTCTTTCATATGATACCCCACATGCCCCAGTAGTTCCACTTTGAATTTTTAAGACCCCCTTTCAGTCCCTGTTGCAAAAAAAATTAATATTTTTATTTCTTTCTTATTTGCAAAATAGTTGGGTAAACGTCATCTAAAACTGTTCCAAATTTCAAGTTGATAGCATTAGTAGTTCTTGAGATATCCAACTGTGACAGACAGACAGACAGACTGAGTCACAACATAAGGGTTCCTTTTATAACATTTTGGTACGGAACCCTAAAAATATCGGTAGGTACACATTTCGTTCTAGAATTATAGAAGACTAATAGGTTTCGATTTATTGTACCAAATGAAAATGAATGTTTTGGTACTTTTTATTTACCTATTGGTACAGAAGCCAATAAAAACTTACAAATAATAAAAAACGTACCTACTTGTTCATAGAAAACGACAGTAGGTGTCAGTCTGCTTGTAACTTTCATTTTTGGTTGCAGAATCACAATAAAGGCTCCCGCAGACATGAGCGACGCGACTCCGGTAGAACAAGAGTTCCATGATGTTTTCTTAGCAATTGTTCCACTATATTACCACCACTATATTACCACGCTGTATTATCGAAGTGGTCTATAGTCATCTAAATAATATGATGTATCAGTGGTCATATTTTTCTATACAATCAATCTGCCTAGCCTTTTCCCAACTATGTTGGGGTCGGCTTCCAGTCTAACCGGATGCAGCTGAATACCAGTATTTTACATGGAGCGACTGCCTGTCTGACCTCCACAACCCAGTAACTGGGTAATACGATACCCCTTGGTAAGACTGGTTGTCAGACTTTCGGGCTTCTGACGACCCGTAACGACTGTCAAAGATCCGCGAATGACAGCCGGGACCAACGGCTTAACGTGCTTTCCGAGGCACGGAGTAGTCTCGGTGTGTAAAGATGGTCACCCATCCACTGACCAACCCCGGCAAGCGTAGCTTAACCTGATGGATCGTCCCGTGCGGCAGTTATTACTTAGCCACGAGCTCCTCACTTAGCCACGATACAATATGGTATTATAAACATTAGCTTTTGCCCGCGACTTCGCCCGCGTGGATATCGAAAAATATCCCACGAGAACATACACCGGTAGGTTCTTGTCTTCAGAATAAACCGTTACGTGCAAAATTTCAGCTTTCTAGGTCCAAGGGTTTCGGCTGGGCGTTGATGAGTCAGTCAGTCAAGACTTCTCTTTTTATTTATATAAGTAGATAGGTATACCTAAATTGTTTCAAATTTTATACATAAGAATTATTGTATAGTGGTCATCTTTTAACAATGGCCAAGCAAGTGGCTGGAACATACCTATTATTAAAACGCATTTAATATTTAATAGTATAATCAGCCTTTAATGTTCCCAGTTCTGGGACACAGGCCTTCTCTCGGTGAGAGGGAGTGGGCCGTAATTTATTTATTTATTAAAACTTTATGCACAAGTAAAAAAATACTGTACAAAGGCGGACTTAATGCCTAAGGCATTTTCTCCACGCATTTAAAGCACCTGTCTGGGTTTGAACCTACTCTCTACTCGTAAGTCGCGGCCGTTACCACTGGGCCACCACTGCTCTCAGCTTATACTGAGTTGTCAATTTAAAAATAATAGGTACCTAATTTCAATTCATTATGGAAAAATAATTTATATAACAAAGAGTTCCTGATTAATTAAGTATTTTCTAACCACATAGGTTTATGATTATAACATAGGTTATGAATTTATGATGATGTATCGCGATTACTAGGCACTTTCACTAATCAGATACATTCTAAATACCTAGCAAAATAACATTTAAATACCATTTTGTTTATTTAAAACTGTCTTACACTATACAGGGTTATTGTTAAAACACCAGCAACCTCTTAAGGGGTCATTATACTCATCATTATGAACAACTTTTACTATGGGACCAAACCTGAAATCGTGAAAAAAAATCTGCTGTTCAGTACACCATCACTAGAAGCTACTGGAACGTAGGTGCTCAAACGGGAATAAAGTTGAAAATTTTTTAGTGGTCGCCTTTGAGCACCACGTTAAAATATTGATTGGTGCTCAAATGGGAATACCTTGGGTGCTCTAAAAATCGGTGCTCAGAAAATAGGTGCTGAAATGGGAATGCTTCCATTTATCTATATCAAACTCGTCAAAGTGTAGGGAGCAGCTGATTTTTTTTCGCGATTTCATGTTTGGTCCCATAGTAAAAGTTGTTCATAATTATGAGTACAATGAGCCCTTAAGAGGTTGCTGGTGTTTTACCAATAACCCTGTATATGTAACTTTTAACTTGTGGTTTCTTTAGTTTTTTTCTCTTCTTCTCTATTATGCAATCTGTCCTGGAACATTCAGCAATATGTAGATGATGGTTCCTGAACGTGTACGGTATGAAGCCACTGCCCCATCCGATCCATACTACAGCTCATTCATGATGGTTGTAAGTAAGTCTTGAAACTGAAAAGAAGGGCACTTCTTCTTTTCAGTCTTGTCAGGCCAGGCACACTGCGCACTTTAGAAGAACTGAAGCTACAAGTTTAGAGACATGAGGAACAGGGTGTAAAGTTCACTCATCCTCCATTGAAAAGGGAGGATCCTCCGACCAGACGGATGTTGTGTCTGGTGGGCTACTGCCCGACGGTTGATGTCGGGACGTTGTATATATGCTAGTCGCGTGGTAAACTCTAATTGCGCGATGCAGGATTGCGTGACGTCATGTCTCTGATGCGTAGTTCATATGTGGCGATGTAGATGCCGCCACATCACTCCCCTCCGGAGACCGGAGGTCGATAGTGGGCTGAGTCGTGTATCTTGCGATGCTTGCCAGTGCCAGTTGTGGTTCCAGTGAGTCGGAACCGGGTGCCGCATAGTTCACGGTGAGTCGGAACTGTCTGCGGTGATACCCCAGTGAGTCGGGGTGGCGCTGCGTTATGCTCCAGTGAGTCGGAGTGTACAGCGCTGGGTTGAGGCTGAAGGTGATGACCAGGAATGCGCGTCCGCTGCATGCTGGTGGTCAGGATACCTGTTGAAGCCGTGGATGCTGGCTGGCTGTGTGACTCGCCGCTCGAAAGCTTGAGGAAGTGATGCTGATGACGTCACGCTGATGTAGTTGCACGAAGGCTGCGCTGACGTTCATGCTCGGGGTCACCAGTTTAGAGGCATGAGGAACAGGGTGTAAAGTTCACTCATCCTCCATTGAAAAGGGAGGATCCTCCGACCAGACGGGTGTTGTGTCTGGTGGGCTACTGCCCGACGGTTAATGTCGGGACGTTGTATATATGCTAGTCGCGTGGTAAACTCTAATTGCGCGATGCAGGATTGCGTGACGTCATGTCTCTGATGCGTAGTTCATATGTGGCGATGTAGATGCCGCCACACAAGTACGTGGCGGCCTCGACTTCTCGGGCTGATTCAGTGTGGGCTGCCGCGCCCCGGCCGGCTCGCACGTTAGTTCGATACTCACTCACGCGCCGCGTCGTAAAAGAAGACAACCATAACGAGTCAGAAGGTATAACACTTACGCGACAAAAAAATAGGTAACTTCTAGGTGAATATAATTGTAGGTAATTAACGATGTGCGACCTGAATTGCACTTTATTGTGTCATAGCAAGAGTCGCTATTTATTTAAATGATTTTGCGGAGTGAAGCTTCTGTACTTGTACTATTATGTATTCTGTGGTCTTGTGAAGGGTTTGACATCAGTTTCATTGCCAATTAATTTGGGTGAGCTTTTAATCTGGTGGAGTAATTGTAATATTAGCTTTGATTTCCTCTTTGACAGTTTTTATCTTTAAATCCTTGTGAATTCTCTCGTTTGTGACGTACCAGGGATCATTTACTTTCTGTCGCAGTGTTTTTGATTATGCCTAAGTTTGGGCCAAGTATCGAGCTCCTGCGAGATGGCTAATCAAGGGAGGTTAGGTTCGAGATTCATCATCCTCCATCTTCTCTCAGGGGATCCATACTCGATCCGCGTGTTATTTAGCCTGCTAATAAGTACCTTCACGCTTAGTCCCCTGTGGGGTGAACAGAACTGCTTCAATTTCAATTATTGCGATAATCCTTGACATTCATTGGCGATGGAATGTCTATACTTAGATACAGTGTGTAGTTAGTTACCTACTTCATACTACCGTATAAAATATATAACATAGATACCTACTTATATATTTTTTTCCATATTGGTCATTTGCAAAATATCGTTTTTAATATCATCAGGCTAAAGTTTTTCCAGATGGAAAAGTCGCAATTTAACCTGGTAGGTACTTAGGTACCTAATATGATTCTATGATACGTGCAGTTGTGTAGGTAGTTCATATTACTGTAGAAATTATTAATTGACTTGGCCATTTGGAATACCAGTTGGATACTTTAACACGGGTTGATACTGTCATTTCTTCACCTAACAGACGAATTTTACTGGTTAATTTTATAAAACATCGAATTAGTAATATTTTAAAGCTATTATTATGTTATTCTTATCCAGATCATAAATGTGAGCATTAAATATTAATTTTTATTTATTAACATATTTAACAAGTAGTCAAGCACTACAACATTTTTTTTATCGTTAAGTATTAAATATCATGCCGCGGCACCTGATTAAAATTAGGTATACTTCTCAGGAATATTAAACACGATTTTACATTAAATATTAATCTTCTGACATCGGCACTTATAAATAAAACCACAAAAAAATCGTGTAACGCTGAATATTTATGTGTAGGTACTTAGTTGACATATTTGGCAAAATGTGTCTTCGATAATTTCACAAACTTACGCGCGAAATTCTTACAAATATAAGTATGCTGTGGGCATAAAAAAATTGCGTAAAAGGGATACATGATAATTTTATTCATGAAGGTGACGATGGAGTAACGAGACTTAATATACACGGACAAAATATGAAAATATTGTATTGCCATCGACAAGGAAATTGCATTTTCATTGCAAAAAGGATGCTAATAACGATACCGAATTGAGACATTATTCGATTATTGAATCGAATAAAATATCATGACGATATTTTTATTCCAAAATAAGCCGACCTTATTTTAAATGCGGAACAGCGGAAGATCAATGCTTGTAATTATTTTCTGAAGGTCAATGAAAATGATTTATGAAACGATTTTTGAATGATCAATTTGGTCATTGTAATATATTTTATTGAGTAATTTGAAGTTTGTACATCTTCAATCATTAATAAGCATTTTTTTTTGTTGTAAGTAATAATTTATTATTGGTTGAAAAATATTTGCTTTGACACACTGTGTCCCGACACACCATAACGCGAGCATTCGCACGTATAAAATGAGATATTAACATTTGAGTAAACACCTACATATTACTTACCTAACTAAGAAGGAACGTTGAAGGTAATTTTATAAAGCTTGACGCGTTCTTTCAAATCTACCCTATCAAATTGGTACCTACCTAAGTAATGGAATTCTCAAATCGGCATTCTCCTGCCGTTATTTATTTTTCATCGACGCAGCATCTCTGTACTTTGCTGTCTGACTGAATGCTCAATAGCAAATTAGCAAAGGTCCATAACTGAAACAGGCACCTACTTCAATGAAGGATACCCGTTATCTGTGGGATAAAAGCATAAAAGTCCAGCTGTCAGTCTGTTCGTGCCAACTGATCGTAAATGATCGCAGTCGCACACCCATTTCGTTGCCTTAATACTCTTCGACACTCTCACTCAGTAATTAAGGTTGTTTTTCAGTTGTTGCCCAGAATTTATACCTACAACCTATAAACCAGGTTCTACGTAACACAGAAAAAGTTCAAGGAATAAAACTCCTTATTGATGCAACATAAGGGTGATTATCACTTGAATTGAAGCAGGAAGAGTGACCGATATTAGACGCTGGTGTTACGTAGACTTGATGTCACTTTTTTTACGAATGTTTTTAATAGCGAAGGTCGATACTCTAGAAATACTTAGATATTAATTATTAGTTTGGTCATAAAACGGGTAATTAAATTCGAAATGTGTATGAATAGGCTAGTTCTGCCAATAACATTATCAAATATGCAAATGTTTAGTAGGTATACTTAGAGGCAATAAATGGTTGATACATTTGAAAGGCATAGAACCATTAATCTGTTTTTTTATTTCAGTTTTACCAGGTTATCAACCTTATTTGTTTTGCTTACAAGTTTTTTTTTTATAAGAAATGTAGCAACTAATTTGAGCATTAGTTTTTTATTTAGTCTCATGTCAGACCAAATGTTATAATAGTCCCGGGTTTGACAACTTGTTTGGGGGAATACCGTTTGGTGATAGATGGGTCGTTGACATAACAGTTAGGTCAACGATCCGTACAATGACGACACCACAACACCACCACTGGAAGACCACAGGTAATTTATGCCAAAAGAAATGGGTAATTTATTACCATCCATCATGATCCATGCTGGAAACAAGAAAAAAGAAATAAAAAATATTATATTAATGCCTAATTATCTGATCCTACATATTTGATCGTTTTTAATAATCATTAATTAATTCAAAAGGATTAAAGACCGCGGAGTCAACTATCGCCAAGTCAAAAACCTTTAATTCTTTTCTCTTAATAGTTCTGCATTTTTAGACACCAGGCAGTCAGGCATTATGGCCCTGACTTACAGCCTAATGAAAAAAAGCAATTTAAAAGCTTAACGCCTTTTAAAGTTCATCGTCTAATCTAATCATCGACGAGCAATCGAAATTCGAATAAGCTTTTGTCCCGCGCTTTTTTTATCTGAACTACTGAGTTACGGCCAGTGTTGCTATACCTATTAAATGTTTGTATCAATCGCAACCGGATGTAGGTCAAGTGCATTCAGCCTAGCTAATCGGCCTATTGTCTCGGAACTGAATGTCTTATCGGGCCCAATTGCCGGAACTTATCGATAAACGTGATTTGCACAGGTAAGCACGCAATCAATTATTACGTAAGTTTGGCACGCTTCACGGAAAATATGGATTGTGGTTGCTTTTACTAAGTGAAATAAAAAGATCGAGGGGCAAAGGGGTGTTACTCATTTTTGCAGCTGTTGGTTAATGCTGCTATAATTTTAACTAACTTACCTACCTTAAAATAGCGAAAACATGGACAGCAAAATACAATTTAAAAGAAACTGAAAATATCAAAGTTAATATTTGTTGATGAACATTACTTTAGGTAAGTTATTGTTTACTATTTTTTCCTTACTAGATACAGTAATTTAATGTTTGGTGTAAGAGATATTATAATAACTGGATGGTATTTCTAAAGTGGACTTCTCAATGGGTTACGTAAAATACCGTAGGTACTTCACCGGTCATCGTACCTGGCGAACTTGAACTGTATCAGCCGCATATCCATCACGATTCGCGCCATAGCTTTTGCATTAACCGCATTGAAATGTACATATAAAACAAAACGTTGAAGAGAGTTACCAGTGCTAAATATTTTCAGCTTGATTACATTGTTTCCGGTGAAACCTGAGGATTTTTCTTTTCATTTCTGATGTCTTTATTTACCTTCTATTTATATCGGTATGTTCTTAGAAGTACGTAAAATACCTAAGAAGAACTTTACTTATGTATTTAATAATTTCCTTTAGCTAGCTCCCACAGTAAACGTATATTTATTTTCTTAGGACCATTTCTAAACTGACAAGTTCACAGAGTTTTTTTTATTGAGTTCATGTACAACGACGAATATTTTTTCACCATGTTTCCAAAATTAATAGGTAAGGTCACTGACACGATTACACGACACAGGGTGCGCCAAATTAACGTGACCAATCTATTATTTTCTTTTTACTGCTTTTACATTGAAACTCTACATTTGTTAGTCTCCACGATCTATTTATATTATGAACATCTGGGAATTGGGGCTATTTTGGGCTATTTTCATTGTTAGATCGCTTTTAGACCAGACATTTCTAGGAACTGTTCTACATACACAAATACATTTTTGCTGAAATGTAATTATGACAGTTCCGTATTTCGGAATTGTCCATTTCATACAATAACCTATATTTTAGGAATATTTTTAAATGAGTAAAGTAGGTACTTATAGTTACGTATTCAGCGACTAATAATTGCAATACCAACTTACACGTAACTTAGTCGCACGGATACTTACAGGAGATCATTAATTTTGGGCTAATTATTATATGAAAGTAAAAAGCCGGCCAAACAAAAAAAGTTGTATTCCGTTAGAACATGTTATTCTCTTCACTTTTCACTGTGGGACCAAATCTGTAGAGCTATTCCCTGCGCTTTTATACGAGTTTGAAAAATACTGTTTTCAGATATAATTATGTATTAGTTAAAAGAATAATAGTAAAAAAGTAAAAGAAAAACAGAAATAAATAGAGAAAAACGTACCTATTCTTTCGGAAAAAAAAATATTTTTTTTGTTTTAACTTTCACATTTAGCCCAAAAATGTATGGACGTTGAATGATCTCCTTTCAAAGGTGGTACTCATAAATGGGCGTTGGTGTTAAGTATCATGAAAGATGGATGATGATTAGCGAAATGTATGCACAATGCAACACTTATGGCCATGGAAGACATCTGCATTGTTGTCGAAGTTTATCAACACTTAAATGTGCGTGCACACAGCATCTCAGAGAACGTAAAGCCGCGTCGCCATTGTCATCTAAATTGACATCAATTTCACTGTACCTTGGCCTACATTAGCGGAGGTGTAAACCCATCCTAATTTGTGTCACCTTGTCGATATCTATGATGTTTAGTTTGTTAAAAGGATTTGTTTGACATTCTTTTGTAGTTTAATAGTTTTGATTTTATCGGGATTTAGAGCTTGCTCTGTAATGTTGTTTATCTTATTAGAGATTGTCAACGGTGATGCATGTTCTTATTTCTTACCACTAACTTATTGTGTCAATTACAAATAACAGTTGGTAGCAATTTGGTTAGCAATGCAGAAGTTTCGATGACATTAACACTAGCTAAGGCAAGGCCAACGAAATATAATAGCATCACCTTAGAGCATCACACTTCAATTATTCAAGTATGACTGATACCTGATCAAAGTCTTGGCCAAAATAATTGTCAAATAGGTACAAGTATGTGATAATGATGATTAAAGGCCATTCTACCACACCTATCCGGTAGTTCTTCTACATTAAAATAATTAATTATGACTTATTTTAACTTAATAAGCAAATTAAAAATACAAGGACTTTTATTGGTTATTAATCAAAATTGGCCTAGAGATCTGCCATCGAGACTATACTTTAAAGGTAGGTATTCAAAGATATCACAACTAAGTACAGACCTACATAATGCAACAAATATACCTACACAAAATCATATGTTTCTACTTGATACTTAAACTATTTACTGATATCTATCCCTAATAGAATAATTGTTATTTTATTAATATGAAATTAATTAATTAATTACTAAATTGATTTATTATTACCATGTAAACATGTACACTAAACTTAGTTGAGTTATAAGCTTGTCACGCGGTTTCGGTGACGGAAATGATTCACTCATAGAAGAATATCGATGAATCAGTTTAGCACAGCGAATTTATACAATTTTTAAGGGGATACATCGATAAATTTTGTGTTTTTAAAATTCCCATAAAACCAAATGAAAAGGTTAAATCGTTTGGATTTTCCATTATGTGTTATTTGACTATGTCTACCTACTGCTGTACTAAAACCGAAACATGATTACTTGAAATTCCAAAGTAGCACCGTCTATTTTCTGTTTTATACGATTATAAATCGAAGAAATTATGTTAAGAACTTACTAAGCTAAAAATTGATTTAAGTAGGTAAGTACTTTATTGCATTTTGATTTTTGTTTTTTTTTTATTTTTTTTTTTAAATCTACATTTAAACGAAGCGCGTTTATTCGCGGTGCGCGTGAGAGTCTTCTATCTCGCGCGTCAAACAAGACAGCCATAACGCCATTATAAACCGAGCTAAACCACGCATCGATGTATCCTCTTAAGGTAAAAAGTAAAAACGAACCACGTTCCTCATCAGCGTTACAAATGTCAAGGTCTTCGATTTGTAGAACATTAGCTAACAGTTTTATTGGAATTTTAGGCATCGTACGCAAAACTAAATTGCCGAAAATCGTTGAAGGCTAACTTCTCTATTAATAATTCTATAATCAATTTAAAGTAGATACAGACCTACGTAAATTAATTTGATGGTATAGGATAGATCAGCGTTCTTCTATATCTTGCCGAAAATATCATCATCTGCCTAGCCTTTTCCTGGCCTTGAGGTCGGCTTCCAATATAACCGGATGCATTTGAATCTGTCCTCCTCAGCCTGGCTGGCCTGACTGGGTGTGGCGGCATCTACATCGCCACGTATGAACTACGCATCAATGACATGACGTCACGCAAACCTGCATCGCGCAATTAGAGTTTACCACGCAATCAGCATATATACAACGTCCCGACATCAACCGTCGGGCAGAGGCCCACCAGACACAACACCCGTCTGGTCGGAGGATCCTCCCTTTTCAATAGAGGATGAGTGAACTTTACACCCTGTTCCTCATGCCTCTAAACTGGTGACCCCGAGCATGAACGTCAGCGCAGCCTTCGTGCAACTCCTTCAGCGTGACGTCATCAAGCATCACTTCCTCAAGCTTTCGAGCGGCGAGTCACACAGCCAGCCAGCATCGGCTTCAACAGGTATCCTGACCACCAGCATGCAGCGGACGCGCATTCCTGGTCATCACCTTCAGCCTCAACCCAGCGCTGTACACTCCGACTCACTGGAGCATAACGCAGCGCCACCCCGACTCACTGGGGTATCACCGCAGACAGTTCCGACTCACCGTGAACTATGCGGCACCCGGTTCCGACTCACTGGAACCACAACTGGCACTAGCAAGCATCGCAAGATACACGACTCAGCCCACTATCGACCTCCGGTCTCCGGACGGGAGTGATGTGGCGGCATCTACATCGCCACATATGAACTACGCATCAATGACATGACGTCACGCAAACCTGCATCGCGCAATTAGAGTTTACCACGCGATCAGCATATATACAACGTCCCGACATCAACCGTCGGGCAGTGGCCCACCAGACACAACACCCGTCTGGTCGGAGGATCCTCCCTTTTCATTAGAGGATGAGTGAACTTTACACCCTGTTCCTTATACCTCTAAATGGGTAACATGATACCCCTTGGTAAGACCTAAGAGTCCATGAGTCCCTTGGCTTTAAGGCTTCTGACGACCCATAAGGACGGATATAAAGATGGTCACCGATCCACGGACTGACCTCGACAATCCCAGCTTAACCTGATCGATCGACCCGTGAGGCTGTTATTACGAGCTCCTCAGTGTTAACGCAATTCCGATATTGTAATGAAGATTTAAATAGAAAAATACATTAAAATTACTAGACGATTTATTTTTAAATTGTAAAATGTCATCCAGTTTTTTTTATAAAAAAAAAAATGTCAAATGAAATGTCCTTGAAAGTTTCTTTTATGAAGGAATATCTAACTTGTAACTCGTTCACCTTTAGAATTACGCCATACTTCGGTCCTCAGTCCTCAGATTATCTTTCCGGTTCCAATTCTAAATGCCATCGATGCTATCATGGTGTCAAAGCTGTCACTACTGTATTTGACGAAGGAGAAATTTCTATGGGCCTTAACACAAGCGAATAAAGTTGAATATGCAATGCAATATCTTTGAAACATGTTATACATGACTCAGACACGACAATGATATGCTACCGATGACCTTAACACCTGATCAGTTAAATTCACGAAGTAGTTAACATTGCGTTAACTAATAGTACTTAGATAAGAAAAAACCGGTCAAGAACGAGTCGAACTCGCGCACCGAGGGTTCCGTTCCGATTTCTGAAAAAGTGTGCTATTTAGACACTTATAATAATTTCAGATTTCTCTCTTAGCAAACTTCGGAGATAAGAGGGGAAACGGTATTTTTTTTTACATTTTTCATCAAAAGTCGAAAACTATGCGGGCTAAAAAAATAAAAAATATGTTTGAGAATGTGCAAACAGCGTTCTTTCATATGATACCCCACATGCCCTAGTAGCCCCACTTTGATTTTTTAAGACCCCCTTTCAGTCCCTGTTGCAAAAAAAATATAAAGATTTTTACTTCTTTCTTATTCTTTCTTCGGCAAACGTCATCTAAAACTGTTCTTTTCAAGTTGATAGCATTAGTAAGTAGTTCTTGAGATATCCAGCTGTGACAGACTGAGTTGCATCATAAGTGTTCCTTTTTACCATTTTGGTACGGAACCCTAAAAATGTATCCTATCTATTAATAATTTAAATGAAAATAAAGCTATGTGTAGTCTACATTGAGTTAAAATTAAGTAGGAATCGATGTTCATTAGAATGCAATCTGCTCATGATAACATTATTAAAGTTGGTTGCACTGAAATTGTGCCTTAAGGTGGAACTAGTCGATATTTTTTCCATACAAATTTCGGGAGGGTATTCCTCTACTGTTTGACATTGTGCATCTAAAGTTAATAATGATATCGTTTTGTCTCATTATTAATGTTGTCTGTGCGGAAACATAATAGTAAAATAAAAAGCCATTAAAAAGTTATGAGCCAACAAATATTTGTTTTTCTTGCTAATTTAACGCAACTTTGGGCGTAAATAAGTAACAAAAAAAGTGTAAAATCTCCAAAACAAAGTCCGCACCGACAAAGCTCAATTATAGAAGAGTTTAATCAAATTTATTTGTGATTGATTTATGCAGTGGTTTTTTCTTATAAGTAGATCTTCCAAAGGACGTTTCGTAAATTTTTACGCGCTTGTTTCACTGTTACCAGATTTACTTTACTACTACTAACTATTTATTATTTTATTAGCGTCTAACTGCTCATCAATGATACTATCTCTGTGAGACACGATGCCAGCTGAGACAGCGTGCTTTTTGGCCAACCCTAGCAGTTACTTCGAGCGCGACTAGTTCAACCTTAAGGGATCTAATCAAAAATAGATTTTGCAGTTCGTTGATTAGTTGATGATACTGATTGAGTTGGTCGAAATTAAGTTTTCAAAGAAGCATAAGTTAAGTAATAAGACCCAGATCTTAGAAAAATGTAAGTAGGATTGAAAGGAAAGATTAAAGGCTCCCGCAGACTGGCGCGACGCAACTCTGGTGGAACAATTTCTATGAAAACTACACGGAAATTGTTCTACGCCAGTCGCGTCGCTCCTGTCTAATGTATGCCATAATGCATTGATAGATTGATAAACCGTTGATTTAGTGTACACAAAATAAATAGCACAGCAAAATATTTGCTACACTCTGATACCTATTGCTAGAAACAGTAATAGCTTCAGACTAAAATAAATGATGTCTGTAGCCTCTTTCTCTAAACAGTAACCGTGTGAGGGTAGGACATGTACCTATTATTGAACTAGAGACACGGTTTACATTAATATCAACAGCTCCAATATTAATAGATTGAAGTCATGTGGAATGTCATGGGAACAATATTAGATAGAGCCATGTTAGTCATGGACTTAATACTGCTGTGCTGTCAGTCAAACTAATATCACCCTGTAGGTATCAATACAATACGCGAGATGGATACATACATACAAGGCTGGTATTAAGTAGTGATTTCCATAATAATTTTACGCGAATGTACAAATTTGCTGTATAAACTACCCCATAGACGATTTAGTAGCACTTTACAATCAAAATGCAACTGTAAAAGGACCTAAATGCATAAAATAGGTATTATGTGGGTAATAAGAGAGGAAATCCGGACGGGTCGCGCGGGTAGCTTGCCCCCAATCCGTTATCTCAGTCGGACATTGGCGCGGAGCCAACCAGGAATCTGCTGCTATTGTTTACACTGTAATTATTATACGTTATAACCCCTTCTACACCATGTAGGAGTAAGAACAAATACCAGTGGAAAGAATAACGAACTCAAACTTGGATCTTCAAATAAAATATAAACTGGTACTTTTGAATTGTCAAGGCGTCAGCCAGTCTGAGAATTGAAGCTATTTTCTGTTATTTTAGCGGTAGCAAAAAAACCCAAGGGAAGATTACTCCTAAATACGAAATTATACTTTTAATCAACTTAATGTGGAGTGGCTCCAGCTCCAGTCTCAAAAATATGTCAACAAGGCACAAATGAATAAAACACTGTAATAGCAAGACGTAAAATCCTGTCTGAATGTCTGGAATCTTTGGCAGAATTTCAAAAGAAGGATTTTAAGTAAGATCAGATCCTGCGAGGAGAGACCTATTATTTTTTACTACACATTTATAATCCTTTAAAAGTCTGGCAAAGCATTTCGTTTTACCAAATACCGTTTTCAAGATAAGATTTGTGTGTGGAGCTCTTTAATTTGGTCGTAAAGATGGATCAAAGGGGATTTCAACACAGGTTGAAACTAAAGTGGAACTCCAAAGGCTAAATCTAGTGGAAATAGTGTTGACAGGTGGAGCGATGCGGCGGACAAGCGGCAGTGGACGCGTGGACGTGCACGCCACGCCACCCCCGACTTGCCGACGAGGGCGTAAAGCAATTTGCGCATTATTCCAATCTGGCCCGCTGCCAACCTCACTACGTGTCCCAACTTTTGACTATCCTACTATTTATTGCTAACGTACCGTTTCGCGGATAACGCAAAGTTTAGGCAAGTTGTTTAAATAAATAACTCTGTCCTCTGTCTTCTTAATTTCACAAAGACTACCTTTTTACATTCGAAAAAGTTTGTTTTATTTGTGAGAGATCCTGGCAGTATTTTATAAAAAAAAGGTTAAACCACTATCACTTTGACATTATGGACAAGTCATCGTATCTATTTATGAGTAAAAGAAAAAGGCTAAAATTTTCATTCCGAGCAATGGATAAAAACTCAACCACCGACAGCAACATATCATTAGATAGCTTGGAAGCAAATATTCATCGGAAATCACCTTTAAAAGGTAATTCGGATGAAAATGTTGATACAATACTTGTGCCTTTCTATGAAAACGACGTACTCATAAAGGTGCCAAAGGACAAAAAAAGAAAGCAAAATAATTCAGGTAACAAATATCAATTAAATGAAAAACTGAAGAAAGAGCTGCTTCAATCTACTGGGTATCTGGTCAATAAAGACAGAGAGCGCAAGCCGAAACAGACCTCATACCTGGAGATTTTTCGGAAGCAGTTCGCACCGAACCATGTAGATCAAAAGAGGGATAGATATGAAATAAGGTCAATATCACCACAGTTTGGTGATACTGAAAGGGAAAGTATCGGCGAAGACGCTAACAGTGCTATGCCAGAGTTTTACAATACCGAGCCTTACAACGAAATTTATTATGAAAAACTTATATGTCGTGATTTACAGCGCTATCTGGATAACTCATTTGAAGAAAACCGCGAAGAGGAATTGCAGTTGGAATTTACGGGACGTTTGACTAGTAAACCAGAGGAAATTCGTGAACCTAGTCCTGAAAATCTTAGAAGTGTTTCAGAGGTAACAAATTCTCGACGCCATAGGAGACGAGCAACCGTAGAACCTATACAAACTGTGAGACTAGGTGGCCTGGGACCAGACGTCGAGCAGATCAAACCAAGACTGGAAAGAGCTAGGAGTTTACAAAGATATTCGGAAAAAGTAAGAATGGAAAACCGTCTTAAGATTTATAGAAAAACATATCAAACGCAAATCGACAAAAAAGTTGAACAAGAGACAACAGGCAAACGAAGCAGAGAACCTGTGAAGGGATCGTCCAATAAAGAACGCCAAGAAGAAGAACGTCCTTCCTACTTAGTCAATAAATCAACTAAAGAAAAGACCTCCAAAGCTAACAGCCCGTATTTAAAATCTAAATCTGCTGATATGCAGAGAACTGGAGAGAGAAACGCAGAGAAAGAACAACGACAAAGGCAGTCGGCCTCAAAAAAGAAGGATAATGTAAATCAGAAGACTGAACCTAAACAAAAGGTCGAAACTAAGCCTGATGTTAAGTTACAGGGGAAGAAATCTAAGGAGAGGACACAATCTAGTTCTAAAAACAAGGGCATCAATACGGAGTCGGAGTCTGAGGTACCTCCAGTACAAATAAGTTTCATGGTGACCGTAGGAGGAGTACGACAGACGAGCGTCTTGAAAACATTGGAGGAGAAACATAAAATGTATCAAGAACAAGTAAAAGCCTTCATGGAAAATAATAATGGCACGTAATATGTCTACTTAGTACAATGAAACAATAACCAAGAACAGTAATTATTGTATCGTTTGGTGAGGTGATATTTAACTTTATTTTTATTATTCAAATATTATAATGGCGTTATGTAAACTTTTAATAAACTTTAACATCCTGTTACTTTTTGTCTTTAATAATTTATTCTTTCTAGCTCCAGGGGTCGAAGTATCACGTGAAAAAAGATCATGGATCCATCATGGTTCCAGTGTGAGAGAGAGACGGAGCTATATTCGAAACTTACAACCATCCTTTTTAACCGACTTCTAAAAAAGGAGGAGGTTCTCAATTCGGATGTTTGTATTTTTTTTTTTTTTTTTTTTTTTTTTTTTTTTTTTTTTTATGTTTGTTCGCGCATAACTCCGTCGCTTGCCAACCGATTTGAAAAATTATTTTTTTGTTGGAAAGGGTATACTTCCCAAATGGTCCCATTTTTGTCAAAATCCAGTTCTGATGATGGGATCCTGGAGAAATCGAAGGAACTCTTCAAATATTATAGGCACACCTATAGCGATTTGGGTATTTTTTATAGTAGCTCGGGCATTTGCTCTCGGAAAGCACCACTTGGTGAAGTGGAACTGATGATGAAGACCACATATGGCTACCGGAACTACTCAATGATAAATATTTCTCGGGTTGCGATTCGATTACTTTAATATGGTTGCTAAGCAATTTCCGCTCGTCACACAATGCGTGTGGTGGGTGGTTGTTGAGGAGTTCTCCTGGTTCTTACCAGCAGAACTCCTCAACAATTAACGTCCCAGCATCGGGAAAAGCAATATTTTGTAACATGTGATGAGCAATTGACATTAGACTATTGTAACTTATACAAATTATAAACAGACCCACTAAAAAGCGAGAAATAAAAACTTTTTAACAAAAAAAAAAAACCGACTTCCAAAAATCACTACAAAGTGAAAAATAACTTTGATTTCGGAAGTCGGTGGCAAAAAAAAGAAAGTAAATAAAAAACGAAAGACACCGACTTCCGAAATCAAAGTTATTTTTCACTTTGTAGTGATTTTTGGAAGTCGGTTTTTTTTTTTTGTTAAAAAGTTTTTTTTCTCATCGGAACCATGATGGATCCATGAAGTTTTTTCACATCTTATTACGTCTCCTGTTCATTCGAAAAACTGCTTATTCAAGTTTTCCTTGTGAGGTCTTGCAATTCTCAGGTAAGTTCTTACTTGTGTAAATGGATGCATTCGATCTAGTAAGTTCGACTCTTAATAAATGAAGGCTTGAAGTTAAAGATATTTATGGTTTATATTATGATAGATAAGATACCTATTTTAAAATTTTAATTTCTACTCTTTCGCATGTCAAACTGCTGTTATATTAATAAGCAAGGTGTTCTCATTAATTGACTTGAAGAATAGTCTTGTTCACACATTTTGGAGCCGAGATTAGATCATGTTGGAAAGATTGACGGTTGAATGACGTGTGGAGACAAGTGAAAGCATGTGCAGACGCCGCTGTGACGGGCGCTGGGCTATTTCACTATAATTCATGTGTAAATACTCGACTTTTTTGTTTTGATGGCACATAGTTGCTGTTCAAATTACATTTAGGATTATTTCCCATTCCTGTTTTTCTAAATGTTGTGTGCTATCAAAATTTGTAAATGTTTGCAAGATGGAACATCTTTTTGCCTTGAAATTAAAGATTAAATAGTTCATAGACCACTAGGTACGAAAATAAAGAAAAAAACTAAAAGGATTACTTACAAAAGTATATTTTTATGGCGTTTCCAAAAAATATCTCACAGTAACTTGCTCCCAAGCTAGTCAAGAACTAATTAATAGACGCGCAACTTTATGGCACTAGTTGCAAGTCTCGTTATTTGAATAAGTAAAAATCAATTGTTATACTTACTAAGAGCAAAACTGAAAACACTATTTTTATGGAATCCCTAAAAGTCCTACAGTAACAGACAGATCTTTTTTTTTACTTTTTAAAAATATCCCAAAAGATATTATGGAACTCCCTGTGAAATATTTTAAATCTAAATTACTTACATACATGGTGAAATTTTAATGGTTGTTTTCCTCTTAAAGGGTCATTGTGTTGTATAGGTTCATTATGAACAACTTTTACTATGGCAGCAGCTGATTTTTTTTTCGCTATTTCAGGTTTCGTCCCATAGTAAAAGTTGTTCATAATTATGAGTACAATGACCCTTTAAGAGGAAAACAACCATTCAAATTTCACACTTTATAAGTAAAAGACTCATAAGTAAAAAAATAAGGCTCAGTAGGTCATTTTATAGTGTAAAAAAGGTAAAAAGAATTCTTTGATAAAAAAGTAAAGTGATAAATACTAAGTAACTGAGGACCTGGTGGCTAAGTAATAACAGCCGCACGGGTCGATCCGTCAGGTTAAGCTACGCTTGCCGGGGTTGGTCAGTGGATGGGTGACCATCTTTACATACCGAGATTCCTCCGTGCCTCGGAAAGCACGTTAAGTTAGTCCCGGCTGTTATTCGTGGATCTTTGATAGTCGTTACGGGTCGTCAGAAGCCCGAAAGTCTGACAACCAGTCTTACCAAGGGGTATCGTATTAGGCGTCGGCGCAAGGAGCGAAGCGTCGCGGCGAGGTTGCGCGCCCCAAAGTCCGCAGCTGTAGTGATCACACTACAGCCGGAAGCGGAGAAGAGGGGCGTGTCCTACCGCGACGTGCTCACCAAGGCGCGGGCGGCGGTGAACCTGGAGGAGGTCGGAGTAACAAAGGGCATGCGAATTAGGGTCACGGCGACCGGGGCTCGTATGCTCGAGATTCCCGGTGCGGCCAGTGGCCCGACCGCTGACGCTCTGGCTGAAAAGCTCAGGGCGTCCTTAAATGCGGACGAAGCCCGAGTGTCCAGACCCGCCAAGTGCGCTGACATGCGCATCCTGGGTCTGGACGACTCCGTCACAGAGGGGGAAGTTGTGGCCGCCGTGGTCAAGACCGGGGGGTGCGCTATCGAGCAGGTGAAGGTAGGCACCATCCGTCCAGACTCCACGGGGTTGCGAGCCGTTACGGTGAGCTGCCCCGTATCGGCGGCCAACAAAATCGTTGGGGAGGGCCCAAGATTTCAGGTGGGCTGGGACTCCACGCGGGTAAAACTGCTGGAACCCAGACCTCTGAGGTGCTTCCGTTGCCAGGTGGGCAACCACGTAGGAGCCAAATGCACCTCGGAGGTGGACCGCAGCAGTAATTGCTTCCGCTGTGGTCAGCCCGGTCACAAGGCCGGCTCGTGCAATGCCACGCCGCACTGCTACCTGTGTGCGGCAGCTGGCAAGCCGGCCGATCACCGGGCTGGAAGCAAGGGCTGTGGTCCACCCACGAAAGCCCGGGGCAAGGGCAAGCCCCCCGCCCCCTCTACCGCCGTCACCGCCGCAGCCGTCGCCACAGGCGCCGCCGTCGCTGCCGCCCCCACTGCCGTCGCCGCCGTACCCACTGCGGCGGAGCCCTCACAGGGGGCTCAGGAGGGGGCTGAAATGGAATGCCAGTAGTGGCCCCATTACGCCTCCTCCAGGCGAACATCAACCACTGCGCCGCCGCTCAGGATCTGTTGCTCCAGAGCATGGCGCAGTGGTCGATTAACATCGCCGTGGTCGCTGAGCCGTACTTTGTCCCGCCCAGTGATTACTGGGTGGAGGACCTGAGCGGCTCAGTGACCCTCATTTCGTCGGCCGCCGCCGGTACCCTGTCCCTTGAAGCCGTCAAGAAGGGACAGGGTTGCGTCGCAGCACGGTTCGGGGGGATTGTCGTGGTGGGGACATACTTCTCCCCGAGCCGAACTCTCGCCGAGTTCCACAACTCCCTTGCGGAGTTGAAAACCGTCGTCGTCGGGTATGGTTCCCTTCCCGTGCTTGTCCTCGGGGACTTCAACGCCAAGAATGTGGCTTGGGGTTCCCGGTGTACGGACACACGGGGCAGGATGGTGGAGGACTGGACTCTGGAGACAGGCCTGGTCGTCCTAAACCGGGGTTCTGTCCCCACGTGTGTGCGGATGCGGGGCGAGTCGGTGGTGGACATCTCGTTCGCCAGCCCCGCTCTGCTGCCGCACGTGGTTGACTGGCGCGTCATGGAGGGGGTGGAGACCTATTCCGATCACCGGTACATCCGGTTTGACGTCTCCGCCCATACCTCGAGCGCGCCGGTCCGACAGGCCCCGAGTGGTCCGCGGTGGGCGCTGAAGAAGCTGGACCGGGAGCTCCTCCTGGAAGCCTCGATCGTGCAGGCCTGGGTGTCACCACCGGACAGGCCTGCCGACATCAATGACGAGGCGGAGTGGTTCCGGGAGGCCATGTCCGAAGTGTGCGACGTGGCAATGCCCCGGGTCCAGCCCAGTCGCGCCTTTCGCCAGGTGTATTGGTGGTCGCCGGAGCTGACGGCACTGCGCGAGGCGTGCGTCGCCGCGCGACGCCTGTACACCAGGCACCGCAGGCTCCGTATCCGCCCTCCGGATACGGAAGCCATTCAGGCGGAGCTGTACGAGGGGTACAGAGCGGCGAAGACCGCCCTCCGAGCGGAGATCTTGCGGTCCAGGGATCTGGGCCGCGAGGAGTCGCTGGAGACTCTGAACAGAGACCCATGGGGGCGCCCCTACAAGTTGGTGCGGGAGAAACTCCGCCCATGGGCGCCCCCGCTGACGCAGAGTCTCCGGCCCGAGCTCGTGGAGGACGTGGTGAGCGCTCTGTTCCCTTCGCGAGGGGAACATACTCCCCCGCCTATGGCTCCGCCTCATGCGGTGCCCGCTGCGGACCACGACACCGACGACGACGTTGATACTCCGGAAGTGACCGAGGTAGAGTTGAGAGCGGCGGTACGTAGGCTTAGTGCCAAAAATACCGCCCCAGGACCCGACGGCTTACCTGGAAGAGCCTGGGTTCTGGCCTTTGGGGCTCTCGGGCCTCGACTAGGGGGGCTCCTAAGCGCATGCTTGGAGAGGGGCCAGTTCCCACTTCGCTGGAAGACGGGGAAACTGGTCCTCATTAAGAAGCCGGGGCGCCCTGCGGACTCTCCGTCCGCTTACCGGCCCATCGTGCTGCTCGACGAGGTGGGCAAGCTCTTTGAAAGAGTAATTGCAGACCGCCTCGTCGGGTGGCTGGTGCAGGAGGGGCCGGATTTGGCGGAGACCCAGTTTGGTTTCCGCAAGGGGCGCTCTACGGTGGACGCCATCATGCGCGTGCGAGCCCTCACGACGGGGGATGCTGTGGCCCGGGGTGGGGTCGTCTTGGCGGTGTCCCTAGACATCGCCAACGCCTTTAATACCCTGCCCTGGAGTTGCATCAGGGAGGCATTGCGGTATCACCGGATGCCGACCTACCTCTGTCGAGTGGTCGAGGCCTATCTGACGGACAGGGCCGTCATCTACCCCGGTCATCAGGGAGAGTGGAACCGGCGAGAGATGTCGTGCGGTGTCCCACAGGGATCGGTCTTGGGGCCGCATCTGTGGGACATCGGTTACGACTGGGTGCTGCGCGCCGACCTCCCAAGCGGCGTCAGCGTAGTATGTTACGCTGACGACACGCTGGTCCTGGCGCAGGGGAGGTCGCACCAGGCGGCGGCTGAACTAGCGACACGCGGGGTTGCGATAGTCGTGGAGAGGATCCGGCAGTTGGGACTCGAGGTGGCCTTGCACAAGTCCGAGGCCATGTGTTTTCATGGTCCTCGGAATGCGCCACCGTCGGGTTCCGAAATAACGGTGGGAGGGGTTCACATCGGTGTCGGGTCGACGATGAAGTACCTGGGACTCGTCCTCGACAGCCGGTGGAACTTCGTGGAGCACTTCCGACGTTTGGCTCCCAGACTGGCACGGGCTGGGGCTGCCTTGAGGCGGCTCCTGCCCAATCTGGGGGGTCCAAACGCCTCCTGCCGGAGGCTCTACGCGGGGGTCGTGCGGTCCATGGCCCTTTACGGAGCACCGGTGTGGGCGCGTTCCCTAAGGCTGGGACCAGCCGGCAGGTTGAACGCGTCCCAGAGGGTCATGGCCATCCGGCTAGTCCGGGGATACCGCACGGTCTCCCGGGAGGCGGCGAGCCTCCTTGCCGGATTGCCGCCGTGGGATCTGGAGGCAAAGGTCCTCGCGCACGTGTGGGAGTGGCGCGAGGAGGCGAAGCGCCGGGGCGTAACTCCGCTGCCGCGAGAAATCACGGTACAGCGGACAGAGCTCCGGCGGGATCTCATGGCGGCATGGAGATCGCGACTGTCGCAACCCAGCGCTGGGCACGCCACAATAGCGGCGATAAGTCCCCTCTTTGAGGAGTGGTTAGAGAGGCGCCACGGCGTCCTCACCTTCCGCCTGACGCAGGTCCTCACCGGACACGGTTGTTTCGGGAGGTTCCTGTTTCGCATAAGGCGGGAGGAAACGCCCGGGTGTTTCCATTGTGTAGATCGCCCGGAGGACACGGTGGAGCATACAGTGGAGGTCTGCCCGGCTTGGGCAGAGCACCGCCGTGTTCTCACGGAGGCGATCGGCGGCGGCGATCTCTCGCGTCCGAGCCTGGTCCAGGCCATGGTGCGGAGCGAGAGTGCATGGGAGGCCGTCACCTCCTTCTGCGAAGCAGTGATGCTCGCGAAGGAGGAGGCGGAACGCGTGAGGGAGAGGCAGCCTCACGCCCTCAGTCGCCGCAGGAGACGCCCTGGGCGGCGGGAATCGCGGGGCGATTTCCGGCCACCGTAGGCGCGGGCCTGCGGACGGTGAGCAGCGGGTAGCTCGCCGTCCGGTAAGGACCAGGCCCGAGTCGACGGCGCGTCGTGTTCCACGCGCGCCTCAAAGAGATGTCAGCAAGTGACGGGGCCCAATAGGGCCGACGCCGCTGGGGTCGCGGGTTGTCTGAAAGGGTTACCGCGGCCCTGGCATAGGCAACTGAAGGAACACGGGTGGGTTTTAGTCAGTAAAAGTCTGACACGCCCTCCCGCTCCACCCAGAGCGGGAGAAGTTATTTGATGATTTCCCACCCTCAAAAAAAAAAAAAAAAAAAAAAAAAAAAAAAAAAAAAAAAAGGGGTATCGTATTACCCACTAACTGGGTTGTACGTGAGGTCAGATAGGCAGTCGCTCCATGTAAAATACTGGTATTCAGCTGCATCCGGTTAGACTGGAAGCCGACCCCAACATAGTTGGGAAAAGGTTAGGCAGATTGATTGAACTAAGTAACTGATATTTAATTAGATACTGCTTAGAGTTAAAGCTGTTTATAGACAAAAAAAAAACACTTTTGCTATAGTTTCTAGGTATAATGACTGTTTAATTAAGTACCTACACTTTTATTATTGATGCTAGGTGCATAATTATAACTTGTTTTCTTTTAAATATTTGTATGCCAGTCCACGGCGAGACACGTAGCATAACACTATTATTAAGACCATTTTAGACCATTATTGCGTACCATGTTTGAAAATAACATACTTACTCTCAAGCTATTCACGAACTAACAGAAGCTAAACCTTTTGAAACCATTAGACCTCATCCCATCCCTTTATTGCCAAACAAGTGCAATAATTGAGATACCGGACGTAATCCCAAGTATAAATATTAGCCATCACCTCTAAATAATGCTCGAATGAATTCCGGTTTGGCAGAGAAAGTCGCCGCGCACTTGAACGTCTCAAAACGATCATGTCGACTTCATAAAGTGTATTACTTAAATTATGATACCACACATGTGTTATTACAATAAATATTACGATTACTGTAGTTTATTTCTTGTGTGTATATGGTAAACTCAAATTGTAAGCGCCTACTCAGTTCTGTAGTGAGAGGTAAATCTATGTTATTGATAATCAGTTACTGCAGGCTTAGTATTTACTATGTTTACTAAAGGCTTAGTAAGCGTAGTAAGACTAAGCCTGCAGGCTTACATAACACACACATAATCAGCCTGTTAATGTTCCCACTGCTGATACACAGGCCTCCTCTCTATGAGAGGGCAGGCTGTAATCCACCACGCGGGTTGGTAGATGTCACATATTCTTCGAATTGTTCGTTCTAGAACATACCGGTTTCCTCACGATGTTTTTCTGGCTTCCAACGATTTTTAGCTGAAATAATCCAGAATCAATATCTCATTAAGTCTCTAGTTCTCTAACTCAAAACATAGAGTTCGAATCCAACTGACTCTATCTTTAAATTATAGGAATTCCATTAACAGTAGCAGTAGCTCGAGCTAACCTTATACCTTGTCGCCCAACAGAATCGAAGGTATTACTTAAACCGATTGGTTCTGCAATCCTTTTACTACCCTCAGAATTAAAATCTAGGTCAAAAGACACAACTTTTACTGTCCTTGGTGTCTTTGATACATTTCAGATTGTTTAATTTTAACCTAAAAATGCCCCACATATGCACGCAAGTTTACCAAACCCGTTGTGGGTCATTATCATTGCATTAACTGCATTCAATGTTGATGTGAACATTTTACGATTATTTTGTATTCAATTATTAGTGAGCGCATAAATCACTGAATGTACACTGTGAATCACTACTACTGGTCCTAAATCAAGTACCTGGTAACTTGGTCGTGGACTAGCCAGTAACAAACTTGTCTCAACGAAATATGGGCTTAGGCTGTACATACACATTATGGAATGTTACGAAATATCAGATATACAGGCTATAAACAAGAGAAACAATGCACATGAATTTCGTATCAGATGACACTGCCTTAGCGGGCATCCACCACGGTCGTTGTCGAAACATACAAAATATACGTAAATGTGTAACATCCCTTATGCAATGCGGGGCTCTGTCGATACGGTTTTTGAGTTCTCCATTGTACAGGGAAAGTAGAGCATGTAGATAATAGGAAATTATGCTAATGTTTTATATTTTAATGCCTTAATATAAAATGGCCGCCATCGCGTTATGCAAACGTCGCGTCGTAATGCTTAGCTTAATTATCCACACATGGTTCGTTGACAATGCTAATTTAATTTATTTGGAGTGTTACAATGTTTTTGTATTACTTACAACAAACGGGGGATGAGACAATGAAGTCAAATTATACTTTTCTAAACGAAAAATTATATTTAACGTAAACTTTTCAGAAGGAATCTCTAGTGCCTAGAATAGGAATCTCTAGTTAGGTAAGCTGTGATTAACAGCTAACACTAAGCAAAGCAGATATTACATAGGTAGCTTAAGAGCCTATACAACCTCAGCTCAAATTCAAATTTCGCCCCCACTTCCCCGCGCCACCTCACTCTTTATTTCGCTCGCACACTACTACTCGCGGTGACGCGGACACACAAGGTCAAAGCGATTTTGTTAGAGTAAACTACACTAATATCGGACGAGTACTAAGTAATAAAATTATCAATAATAATTTAATATTAACTTGTCATTATAGGTACGAACATGAAATTATATATCGCAAAATTAATTTCAATGTACTAAGTACCTACTAACTTCTCATCAAGCTATATTTTCCAGTATAAGCTGACCTCTCATGGTACGGAAAGCCTATACAATGTGAGATCAGCTTATACTGGAAAGTTATAGCTTGATGTGTAGCCGTGTGCAGTATTTTACCTACTGCTACAAAATAAGCTACTACTGCTGCAAGAGCGAGCTAGCTTAGCGCTGAAGGTTCCGCCCATTGGTTTAGTAGTAAGTTTACGTTTTATAGTTTGCGCCGTGTATTTATGTAGGTAGTAGGTCTATGCAAGTACCTACATAAACATACCTACGTATATGTTACATATTTTGCAAATCGATTCATAAATTCCAGTGTGCGTCTATCTGACAGGCCCCAACGAGATTCATCAACAGGTGATAGCTTGTCATAAAGACATTATTTTGTACCTAAAGAAAATAAATAAGATATATTTTGTACCTCGACAGTTTTTGATTAAATGACGTTTTTATGAAGTGTCTTGCTAGCGGGCCCTTTATGGTTATTTTTATTGTTATTATACTTTCAGATCGCACAATAGTGTTAGGAGCTTGATACTATTATGTACCTTACAAATCCAAAATTTCGACTTTCTGTGAGCTATACTTCAGAAGATATTCGTTATTTAAACAAGCGTCCAGCCAGCGGGCCCCTTTTTAAATACAACTATTTTTCATCATACAATAGTAATAGGAGCTTGATACTATTATGTACCTTACAAATCCAAAATTTCGACTTTCTGCGAGCTATACTTTAGAAGATATTCGTTAATTAACCCCTCAAGTGTCTGAGTTTGGCTGATTTTAGACCCAAAACCCCAGCGAGTGGGGAGGGTTGGGGGTTGGGGGTATATAATGATATGTTTTCCATCGGATGATGTTTTTTTACGTTTATATATACGTGATCTAAGCTTATATACCTATTATGTAAAGTTTTGTCCTTTTGCACACTTGGGGTGCATTTGACACGCGGGGGGGGAGGGGAGGTTAGCTGCGAACTCCATAAGTTCACAACTAATGATTTGATTGGTTTTCCATCGGATGATGTTTTTTTACATTTATTGTATATGTGATATAAGCTTATGTACCGAACAAAAAAAGGGTTTTTCTTATGCACACATGGGGTGCATTCGACACTTGAGGGGTTAATTGTGATTTTTTATTTGCTTTAGCTCGTCAGTCATTATTATGTTACAGAAAACGATTTTTTTTATTTTTTTTATTTTGCCAAGTATGAGACCTAGCTAGATCAATTTTTTGCACCCGTAAACCCCTATATTGCAAGTTTCATCGAAATAGTTAGAGCCGTTTTCGTGAACGTGAGTACAAATATTACTCGTTTAATAGTATAGGGATGTTGTATAAGGTTTTTGATGTTGTTTAAATTTCTAAGTTCTAAATTGACATTTGTTACGCGTTGTCTGAAATTTTAAAATTATTTAAAATTACTGTCGACATGTTTAGACATCTTTTGTTCCTAACAATTTAAACAGATTAAAGATTATAATTACTATTACATTTTCTCTTTTAATTTACATCGTCATCATTAGCGTCGTACTTAACTCTCTTACTCTTTTTCTTAATCCCAGTTTTGGTGTTATAGCCCTATTGGATTATGAACGTAGGTATAATGTTTGAAAAGGGGTTTGCTAGCTAGACGATCGTTTAATTAACGAATATCTTCTGAAGTATAGCTCGAGAAAGTTGAAATTTTGGATTTGTAAGGTACATAATAGTATCAAGCTCCTAACACTATTGTATGATATAAAATAGTTGTATTTAAAAAAGGGGCCCGCTGGCTGGACGCTTGTTTAAATAACGAATATCTTCTGAAGTTTAGCTCACAGAAAGTCGAAATTTTGGATTTGTAAGGTACATAATAGTATCAAGCTCCTAACACTATTGTATGATATAAAATAGTAGTATTTAAAAAGGGGCCCGCTGGCTGGACGCTTGTTTAAATAACGAATATCTTCTGAAGTTTAGCTCACAGAAAGTCGAAATTTTGGATTTGTAAGGTACATAATAGTATCAAGCTCCTAACACTATTGTATGATATAAAATAGTAGTATTTAAAAAAGGGGCCCGCTGGCTGGACGCTTGTTTAAATAACGAATATCTTCTGAAGTGTAGCTCACAGAAAGTCGAGATTTTGGATTTGTAAGGTACATAATAGTATCAAGCTCCTAACACTATTGTGCGATCTGTAAGTATAATAACAATAAAAATAACCATAAAGGGCCCGCTAGCAAGACACTTCATAAAAACGTCATTTAATCAAAAACTGTCGAGGTACAAAATATATCTTATTTATTTTCTTTAGGTACAAAATAATGTCTTTATGAAAAGCTATCACCCGTTGATGAATCTCGTTGGGGCCTGTCAGATAGACGCACACTAAATTCCACTGCTACAAAAAACTTGTCAAGTGCGAGTCACCATTGCGTTGAGGGTTCTGTAGGTACGCATAAGGTTTGTATAAATATAAGATAGGTAGGAATGGTAGGATAGGGATGTAGGTAAGTATGTAGGTAGGTACGTAGGATAGGTAGGTAGGTAGGTAAGTATGTAGGTAGGTAGGTAGATAGGTAGGTAGGTAGGTAGGTAGGATAGGAATGTAGGCAGGCAAGTAGGTAGGTAGGTAGGTAGGTAGGTGGGTAGGGTAGGTAGATAGGTATGGTAGGTATATACCATAAGTATTTTGAAAGTAATTAAAGATCGTCAAAATTATACAACAATTATTTTAATTCGCTTAAATCTCTAATTGGCATATTGCGAACATGTCTGGGATCGCATAGCTCAGGCAACATGCATGTAATGTAAAAATGTTCTAATTTTGGTTCCATTTCTTCCCAATATTGGTCATCTCTCTCTATAATTTCAACTTTGATGTCTTTGTCGCATCCAGACCATACTCCGAAAATACATTTTTGCCTACCGGTGACATGTAATTGTCCCTGCACTTGTATATACCATGATGTTGGCACCGTCTCCGATATTCAGGAGAAGTCCTGGAGTGAGGCAACATTATAAAAAAAAACAATTACCTACTACATAGATACCTACCTATTTCTTGTATAGGTATTGTGTCAAAACAAAAACAAACCTATTTAGGTAACTTTTTATTTTTTATAAAAGTTATCCCCACCTGGATTTATCCTAAATCGTGGACAAACACAAATCTTCACATGCCAACTATTTTACGTGTAAATGGCGTATATTTTGATTTGTTTAAAGTTAGCAACTCAACTAAGTCGCCAACCGGCGCAACTACCCTACTTACTTCAGTACGTTTATCATATGTTTGCCTGTTTCTTTACGCCAACCCCGTCGCTTCTTATTTTTATTACGGTTATTTCCCATTGCGCCAACACTATAAACCTAAGTACTTCAATGTATTTTAATTTTACGTCGTCCTGTTGTGTAATTTGTGTTCTGAGCGCAAGCGACACAGCCCTCCCGTACGACAGCCGAAGCGAGACTGAACGGGGGTGTCGGGCGGAAGGGAATGAACGTCAAGACGCTGATAGTTTAAGTAATTTCTTTTTACAGTGAAAATAATGGTAATTTAAAAAAAGTATATAACATAAGACCTGCTTTATAGTTAGTTCAGTTAGTATGCAAAGTTTCATGATCCAATTTGACGTAGTTTTTGAATAACAGCGGTTTTTTGTTCGGTTTGGAGGTAACTTTGGGATTTTTTTGTATCGAGAAAATTTCAAGGAATCGTGTTTTCGTCTAACATAGTACCTAACATTAATCCTCAACTTTACCATATATTTAATTCAAAATTAAAGCTGCTGTATTTTCGACGTAACGGAGGATCATGCTAAGCCATTTGAGGTAGTATAGGCTCTTAATACATGTACAGGCTTTGTACAGGCTTTAGGTAGACATGACAATAAATAATAGTTATTTTATTAAAAGGTTAATGTCAGGTGCGACCTGACATTTGCATAAAGTATCCGAAAATGCCATTGAACTCAAACTACCTATTTAAAAATATTTAAATTATTAAATTATGAATTTTAAAGTCGTTTAGATTATCTTACTTTTGCTTATTTTTGGTTTTGATATTATTATCATGAAAATATACGTAATAAAAAATAATTTTATAGTTCAAAGGTGACAAGTTATCAAATGATTTTTACTGAAACCGATTGATCATCTATTCTTTATTTTAATTGATATTTAATTCAATAACACACATAATAATGGCAAGATAAAAAAAAGCTTTTACATTATCACGGTTTAAAACAGCGACGTCCTAAACAAAATGTCAACCAATATGCCTAATCAAATCCGGTTCATATTTCATTATTACCATAACAAAAAAAAATACATTAAAAAAATATCGTTAAAAATATCAACTTCACGGAAACTCCATCGTTAGCGTCACTATCGTGGATCTCTGTGATTCGGTTTCAGTATCGGTACCGGTACCGACACGCAAAGCGCACAATGCCGAGTAATCCATTCTCGTTTAAATGCAGTCCAATTTGACTCAACTGACTTCAGACGTTCCGATTTGCAGGAAAGTCATTACGTTTGTGCCTCGAGCTGGATCGATATCTAGTCGTAACTAGACTAAACGATCAAAAATGTTAGACGAACTAAAGTTTCAGACATGCTTGTGTCTGGTTGTCTATGACTTATTCTAGATTAGGTAAATGACAATACCTCCTTCTCATCATAATTTATTTTGCTCCTCTTTTCTTTTGTGACTTTTTTGCACATGTGTACTAAAACATTTTCCCATTCCTATTCACGAGGTGTAGGTAAGTATGAGTATGTGAAAATGGCTACAGACGCCGCGCGCCGCGCTAAACAACTCACAATTGGCGTCGCGTCCAAAACGGTGTGATATTTACAACGTGGATATTTCATACCAATATGCGAGAGATTTTATTAAAAAAGTTTAAATTATAATAGTGTAACATAACCAATGGGGTCTCAAGACTAACGATTTAACAGTAATTTTTAATTGTTAAATTAAGTATTTTGTAATTTAATAAACTTTCAGAGGAAGGGCATATACATAAAAGATTTTGGAAAATGCAATTTCGTGAACTAAGTGATATAACGTGATCTGCAATCAGTCAGTCAATCAAGATGATATTTTATGGTTTTTAAAATGCTGTTTTGTGTCCTCTAGAGTCAAGACCCTTGCTGTGCCCCAAAGTTGGATCCCATATGTCCAAATTGGCTTTAGTATGGCATTGTAAGGGAGCAACTTGTTATATATACTCCGACATAATAATACCAATATTTAAATAATTTAAAATTCATTATATTAGTAAAATTATTAATTTACCAAAACTAGTTAGTGTCAGGTTTAATCATTGACTGATATATATCAATGGGTTTAGTCCACGTACCACGGGAGACTAGTCGTTCATTTAATTAATTCATTAAAATCAACTTACCTACTAGTTTTATTAACTGCTTTAGTTTTAACTTAGGTACTGATAATAAGCTTGTCCAAGGGGATGGCGAAGTAGACCGAGACGTAACGCACCGGATCAACTCAGGATGGATGAAATGGCGCCAGGTCAGAGGAACACTTGCGACCCACGGATGCCCTTTACAAGTCCGTGATAAGGTCTGTCGTACTGTATGGATCGGAATGCAGAGGCGAGAAGAAGACGGATGAAAGATGATTGCATGCAGCGGAGATGAGAATGTTGAGATGGATGTGTGGAGTGGCGAGAATGGATAAAGTAAGAAATGAGTGGCACCAGTGACATAAAAGTTGAAAGGAAGAAAAAAAGGACAGTCCTTGTGATCATTTTATCACTTATAACGATGCATACCTATCATACAAAAATCCCTTCATGGTACCGTGGGTACCATTTGTTAAGATGATTAATTTACTAAAATTTTAATAAGTACTAAACAAAGTCATTGGCTCTTTTGATTAAGCATGCAAGATAATCTGAAGTTATGAACTTTAAGACGGTTTTATCGACAATGTTGCGATGACCAAGTCAAAGAATTTATCAGCCCAATCGCCGATTTATTTCAGATCATAATTTAGTTGAATGCGTGCTACATCTTTATTACGTTCATTATGCTAATTCTGACTAGCAAATTACAAAAAACGTAAGAAAATTTTAATTCCGCGGGCTCTTTCGCTTTTTAGTATCATGCACATGGATTTGACCGTATTATAAACTTCACGCTATGAAGTAATTCGTTATGCCGCAAGCATTACCACAAATTACTGAAGTTAGTTGGCATTACGTGATTTCACTGCTAGCTAGGAACTAGAAAATGATAATACTGGTTTTCAAGTACAAATGGTTTTAGAAGAGTTGGTAGTTTGGCAGGCGTTCTCATTGCAGTCTTGTTCTCGACTCTTGTCTATCCTCTACGTTAAAAAGAAACACCTTCTGAGTAGGTAAGTATGTCTGAAAGAGGTCAATATTTTTCTTACGAGTACTTCTCATATCAGTAAGTAATACTTATTTCAGCATTTATCAATCCGGGTCATCATCTGCCTAGCCTTTTCTCAAATATTTTGGGGTCCGCTTCCAGTCTAACTGGACACAGCTGAATACCAGTATTTTAGGTATATGGAGCGACTGCCTAGGTATCTGACCTCCATAACCCAACCCAGTTACTGGGTAATACCACAGGTAATAGGTACGATATCCCTTGCAGGCAAGACTGATGGTCGTCAGACTTTTGGGCTTATGATCCACGAGTGACAGCCAGGACCAACGGTTTAACGTGCTTTCTGAGGTACGGAGGAGCCTTGGTATTTAAAGATGGCTACCCATCCACGGATCAACCGTGGCAAGCGTAGCTTAATCTGATCAATCGACTCGTGTGGCTGTTATTACTTAGCCACAAGCCCCTCCGTCAATTATCATTTCCGGGTAGGTACGAACACTTAGAAGTATACTGTCCAATAATATTAACATAGGTTATTTTCTTAGTACCTAAGTATTTATTACTTAATCCATTTTTTCTTAGTACCTAATCTGTTTAATTGTTAGTAATTATTTAATCGCTATCGTCCGTCAGCACGGTTTTTCCAACACATAATAAAAATATGTGAATGCAAAAACTTCAGTGTCTCGAATCTGCATATCGGACCATTATTTCCTTAATTCTGTACCAAAGTGAATTACGTCACTGTAAAGGACATGAGCCAGTAAGGCTCGTGAGAAAATACCGAATTTGAGAATAGATAGAACGATTTAGAGAATGCCTCGGATTTATGTAGGTACCGAAGACTGTTAACTCCAAAGTGTTTGCTCCAGATACAGTCTTACACAACTGTGCGTCTGAATTTCTTCCTACTACAGTAAATTGGTTCGGTTTACTTTATAACCATGTACGATATCCTATAGATGCCATTAGTTATTCGTAATAGTTTGCACGATCTGTCAGCTTCTTAGTGATAATAATTATTAAGAGCGTCCTGTGTAGCTATTAGCAGACTACTTAAGTACGTAATATTATTTATTTTATGCTATTAGTAGGTACTAACTAAGATATAGCAAATGCTCGTAATTAAATTGTAGTTTATTTTACATTCGTGATGAGTAGACCTGTTTATCTGTGGGACTGGAGGTTGCCCTTTTAATTCTGATTGGTTTATTGGGTTAGAAGGCGGGAAACGACTTTTGATCTCTATCGGGTGTCACCTTGTTACAGAAGTAAGGCTCCTACAAACAGGCGCGACACGCGACGCGAATCGCACGCGACACAAAGGCACCGCTCTCGTCGTGCGACACGTGGTACAGACGCCAGCAGGTCAAGCCACCCGAAACTGTCAAATTTTCCCAATCAACCTTGGACCTCATGCTTTAGCGACAAAGATGAAAATCTATTAAAGACATTTGACAGATTGTAGTAGCTTGATGTGCTGGCGTCTGTCTGTACCATTGTCTTATAGTGCGCGATTCGCATTGCGACTCGCGCCTATTCGGATCTATGGACGATTTCTATAATTTACCAAAACGTTTTGGTATTAAAATTAATAATGTTACCAATCGTTATGAGAATGGTTCGTTTATGCTCGGTTCCTATAAACAATAACGATCAATAAAATTATGGAACGTCTAACCAACATGAACCTACTAGGTTTTAGAATGTACTGCAATATTAATTTATTAATCAATTAAGTTTTATTTTCACATAATCATTGCTGTGGCGTAACTATACCGTTCGAGGCCCGTGGCAAATTCAATTCATCGATTGCCACCCCCCCCCCCCCCCCCCCCAATTAAAGAAGCTGAACCAACAATAATAGTAAGTTATTTTTCCACTTTTAATTGTAAGAGGATAAATAAATAATAAAAGAATAATAGCATAATATATTTATTTCATATAGGTATGTAATTATATATTAATATTAATCTTCTTTCTTAATTAATAAATGTTGGGAGTTGGGATTCTCCTCTGACCGGGACCTCTCCCCTTCCGGCTGGGGGCCCGTGGTATTTTGCCGACTTGCCACCCTGTAGTTACGCCACTGGCTATCTTGTAAAATGGACATTCAACGTCCATTTCATTACATAACAGAATCAGCCTATAACTTCCCCACTGCTGGGACGCAGGCCTCCTCTCTTCGAGAGGGAGTGGGCCGTGATGTGGATCACGGCCATCGCAGGCCCAGTGCGGATTGCTAGTGCTCAATATTTTGAGCGACAACTATTATTTTTTTTGTAACTATAATATGAAAGAAATTTAGTCAACTAGAGAAGTATGTAAAAATGTTTTAATTTATTCGTGTATTTTTTTTTAATTACAGTAAAACTGCGAAATAACTTTCATAATGGCGGACACGACATTAACTATAATCAAACGCATCGCCATTTTCAACCGTATTTGTATACCTTTACGATTTGCTACCTGACCAAGAAGATTTGGGTCATAATTAGGCTATATACTTAATGTTCCCACTGCTGGGACACAGACCTCCTCTCAATGAGAGGGAGTGGGCTGTAATCTAGTTAGTAGTAAACGTCACATGTCTTCGAATTTTTGGTTCTAGGACATGCCGGTTTCCTCACGATGTTTTCCTTCGTTTTGAGAGCAGTGATGAAATAATTTACACAAAGCAAAGCGTCTGCCTGGGTTCGAACACACGACCTACAACTCGTAAGTCGCGGCCGTTACCACTGGGCCACCACGGCTCAACTAAAACACGAGAGAGTACTCTCACGTTTACTACAGCCAAAAAGAAAAGCACATAGCTACGTAAGTGACAATTTCACGTCTGTTTAGAGCTACACGCCTAAACCGCATAAAAACCGTAATAAAATCGCACGACAAAGGTTGCACATACAAATAAAACCGGAATCGATATCAAATTGAAAATTGATGCACGAAATTGTAACGTAAACCGTTTAGCCGTAGTTTCCATGCAACTGAATAATAATTTTACCGGAAATTTTAGCCAAAACGCGATACTGGAACTTATGGCTTAGATGTTAGAGTTGATATTTATTTGTTTGGTGGTAGATAGTTGGTAGAACCATTTTCGCCGGTCCACGTCACCGTCCAGTCATCGGGAACAGGTAACCAGCACTGTTATCTTCGGATGTATCGCACATAGAGACATAGTTTCGTACTTGTGTACAAGGAAACAGTAAATTTTGTATGTATTAATTCAAATAGGAACTGTTACCAAATGCTGTCTAGTGAAACAATGAATACCAAGGGTCTGTTTCACTACCTCCAGATAATACCTAGTCCATATTATAAGTAGTAGGTACCTACTACGCAGAATATGTATAAAGAAACTACTTATTAGCTTCTGCCCGCGACTTCGTCCGCGTGAAATTTATTTTTCCCCGAGCCACCGCGCCGAATCGCATCGCCCGCCCGTGCTATTACTTCGTTTTCCGCTTTTTTTTTTTGCTCGGCTCCTAAGGTCGTAGCGTGATGTTAAATAGCTTATAACCTTCCTCAAGAAGTGCGCTATCAAATGCAAAAATATTTTTCAAATCCGACAGGTAGTTCCAGAGATTTCCCCCTAGATACAAACAAAGTTTACTTCTTTATAATGTTAGTATAGACATAGTACTATTATTTATTCTGTGGTATAGATAGAACTGAACTTAACTGAAGTAATAACAGCCGCACAGGTCGATCCATCAGGTTAAGCTACGCTTGCCGGGGTTGGTCCGTGGATGGGTGACCATCTTTACATACCGAGACTCCTCCGTGCCTCGGAAAGCACGTTAAGCCGTTAGTCCCGGCTGTCATCCGTGGATCTTTGACAGTCGTTACGGGTCGTCAGAAGCCCGAAAGTCTGACAACCAGTCTTACCAAGGGGTATCGTATTACCCAGTACTGGGTTGTGGATGTCAGATAGGCAGTCGCTCCATGTAAAATACTGGTATTCAGCTGCATCCGGTTAGACTGGAAACCGACCCCAACATAGTTGGGAGAAGGCTAGGCAGATTGATAGATAGAACTGAACTTGTATGAAATTTTATTGTGCCAAATGTAGTACCATGCCATAGTCGCAACTTATCCGAAGGTAATGAAACATTCCCTAAGCACTTTAACTCTACTTAATTATTGCGAAATATGTAATAAATGTTACAGCCGTCTTCCGTTTAGGATTAAAGCAGTGTTATTAAAGAAAATATGGATTTAGACCCAGTTTGAAAGGAAATCAGAAAAGATTAACGTCTGTTACAAGTATTGCATTCACAAGTGGCGTAAATACTCTTATCTATTACGGAAGCAGAAGTGTGCAACATAAGCCACATTTTAGTGCAGATTTAAATAAAATTACTAATTTTTATTTTCTAGCTTTTGCCCGCGCCTTCGCCCGCGTGGATGTCGGAAAATATCCCACGGGAACGTACTACCGGGAAATCCTTGTCTACATTATAAAGGGAACCTCTGTGCAAAATTTCAGCTTTCTAGGTCCAAGGGTTTGGGCTGGGCGTTGATGAGTCAGTCAATCAGTCAGTCAGTCAATCAGTCAGTCAGTCAGTCAGTTAGTCAGTCATCTCTTTTTATTTATATAGATAGATAGATGAAAGCTGTTTTAGTATTTATGCCTCGAATAGTGAAGTGTCTTTTGTAATACCATTGTTTGAACGTCTTATTACGAATTTAAGTAGTTAGTAATTTAGTATTGAATGTCCATTATACATGAAGCGCGTGGCTAAATGATAACAGCCGCGGTCGGTCCGTGGATGGGTGACCATCAATTACATGTCGAAAGACATGCCTCGGAAAGCACGTTAAGCCGTTGTTCCCGGATGTCATTTGTAGATCTTTAACAGTCGTCACGGGTAGTTAGAAGCTGCAAAAGTCTGACAACTGTCTTACCCAGTGGTATCGTGTTACCCAGTAACTGGGTTGTAGAGGTCAGATAGGCAGTCGCTTTATGTAAAATACTGGTAACAAAAAAATTTATTACAAAGTTTTATTTCCGTAAGAACCTGATTCGGACTAGTACGAACTTTTTAAAACAATAAATAGCCAAATCTGTCCAGCCGTTCTCAAGTAATGCACGTGAGACAAAATTTAGATTTTTTCGATTTTTTGGCTGTTCCTTTGGATTTTCCCTAATTTTATTTTTTCCTAAACTACCCCAGTATTCAGGCGGATAAAAAATAAATCAAATTAGTGGAGCCATTTTTGAGTTTTTGCGAGACTAACGCACGGCAATTGATTTTTATACAACGTGCCGCCGCAATGACGACATTAATTAAAGATACAAGTAGGGCTGGTGGCCAGTGATCACAAAAATTATAATATGATAAAAAAAAATACATTTCAAACAAACTAGATCAAAATTAGGATCACTCTATTATGCAAAGGACTCATTCATGAAGCTATTGATCTATGTCAGCTGGTAAAAAACGGTTGACCGACACTTTTTTTTTGTTCACCGTTTGTCCTATTGTTCTGACCCAGCTGATTTACGCACGAGTAGCTTCATGAATGAATTTTTTGCAAAACCCCCTGAATGAATAGCGTCCACGTGTATTCTATTCCGTCTCTCCTTCTAAATAATACCTAGATGTATCTAGGTATTATTTTATCATCATCAAATTAATCATTTCAAGGAAACTAGCAAGGAGATCGGATCTCAACAGCCCGAGCTGCTCCTACAAGTTTGCTAGTACCTACCTAGTGGCAGACTCGATGTGAAAGTGGTCCAAGTCTAAACTAAGATAATTGTGCTTAGACTACTGTAAGTAATAGTCTATTCATTCATTATATTCGGACGTTTGGTAATGATGATCTAAGTAAGAAAGTTCCAGAGGAATTGTTTATAGTGCTCATAGATATAAGAAAGAAGTGTTTTTATATTTTTATCTACACCCATGCTATAAATTCTCTATAAAAGTTTCTGAAACAGTTAGCTTATTGCCACATTAAAACAGCCAGTGTCATAGTAACCATGGTAACCATAATAGCATCCAAACGGGTGCTTTAATGTTGTACTGAATTTCATAATGCAACTCGTTTTCAAAAAAAGAACATTGTAATGCACGCGCGTTTCACTACAACAGCGCCGTAATTTAAAAAAAGAACTTATTCGAATTCACGTCGTTTATTATGACGCCGGCCGCCATGTTCGATACGAGTATTAGTATTGCACAAAACTGTTTCAGAACCTTTTATAGAGGATTGATAACATGGATGTAGATAGTCTTGTATGCAACTGTACATAATTAGGTTTTAAAACACTCATGTGATACTATTATCACATTCGTGTTTTAATACCCCTTATTATACGTCAGTTGCATAAATAACTATTATGGACTGTAATGATGACTCATAAAATGGACACTCCATTTTATGAGTCATCATTACTGTCCGGCCGTTGAGAGAATGGGTTCTTGACACCTGTCAGTTTCATACTAACGAATATGTGTTTTGCGAATTTGATTCTTATTACTACTAGAAATTGTCCAACTGACAGGTGTCAGGAACGTATTCTCTCGACTGCCGGACTGTAACTATTTCTCGCTTCCAGTATCGGCAGTTCAGATCTCTATTAAAATTTAATAGTTAAGTATTTGCTCTGTCAAAATTGGCATTCATTAAAAATATAACTTATGACGTCACATTTGACAGTCCGGTTTTAATCTATACTAGAAAGGTTTAGGTAGTTTAATAAAGGTAAACAATCTTGATGTATCTTTTATATTTTTTTTTAAATTTAAAACCTCAGTTTATAAATAAAATGCAACTAAAAACCGATGTAAATACAACAAATAACGATTAGGTATGTACTTACTAAATCAATTGAACCATTAGTTTAAGCAGTAGGTATTTTATTTGTTTATTATGGGTTTGTGTAAAAAGTCACATCAAGATTGTTTACGTTTATTTAACTACCTAAACCTTTCTAGTATACATCTTATGATAGCAGAAGTTGATTCCCGTAACAAAAAATGTTCAAAATCTACGCAATCTGAAGGCCAATTCTCGTACTTAAAAAACGTTCAAATTCAAGTCGCAGTGTCATCTCAGCGACAATCAATGTCAAAAATGTAGGGAAATTAGAGGTGGTAAAATAAACTGTGAACGGCCTGTAGCCTGTAAAGTCCGGCCGTTGAGAGAATGCGTTCTTGCGACACCTGTCAGTTTCATAGTAACGAATATGTGTTTTGCGAATTTGATCCTTATTACAACTACAAATTGAGTTATTACCTACTGACAAGTATCAGGAAGGCATTCTATCGACGACGGCCGGGCTGTATGTAGATCATTAGCGCAATGGACAGAGTTCGAACTCACGGACCTCTGCGCTCTGGGTCGTCAGTTCGACGCCTTAGTCATTGGACTATTGCCGCTTTTCCATTGACGTTGAATGCTATTGGTTAATATGGACTGTGTACGGAACCGTACATTACTTTAGCGACTTACGCGCCGTGCATTCTGCACTCGCAGCATTTGTACATAAATATTGTGTAAAAATATATTTCATTAAATCAGTGTTTTACGAACATTCAAAGCGGTCGGTTTTATTTCATCATCCCAATAGAATCGCCCCGTTATCATATCGCTAAGTGTAGGGATCCCCTACATTTGTTTTGGTCCTTCGAGCCGGATCTCCATTTCGGACCCTGCCACCACAACGGATGGCATGAAAACGTCTGGATCCAGAAACTTATGCTGACTACAAGGAAGCACGTAGGACACCTCGTGATTTACCAAGGTTGGACGAGTTAATGGAATTCCTCGAGAGTAAGTTTACCGCTCTTGAACCCATTCATAAAAACGATAAGGAACCCTCACTATCAAGCAAACGGAACCCAAATCAATCAAAGAACACAAATAACTTTAATAAGCAAAACAATTATAAAGGTATTAACAAAAATTATCATATTACTCAAACTTCAAAATGCTCTGTATGCAAATCAAATCACGCTCGCAATTTGTTTTCGTGCAAAAAATTCGTGAATATGACACCAGACGTGCAATTGAAGACGGTGACGAACTCAAATATTTGTCGAAATTGCCTATTCAGCCACGATGGAAGTCAATGCACTTCGACAAAACGTTGCAAAACCTGTCAAGGTGATCATCATACAATACTCCATGAAGCGTGTGTACTATCATCAAAATCAGATTCTCAAGCATCATCATCAACAGCAACGACCGCTTCGTCATCAAAATCATCAAACAAGCAACCTAATGTTAATCATGTCGCAGGAGATGACGAAGAGTTATTGTTGACCACGCTATCGATCAATGTCAAAGGCTCTGACGGCAGCTATGTGACCCTTAGGGCACTCTTAGACCAGGGATCACAAATATCATTAATCTCGGAAAACGCTGTACAGCGGTTAGGGTTGCAGCGGCGAAGATATAACGCATCAGTATCAGGAATAGGCGCCGGTGCTAGGAAAAGCAAAGGACGGGTATCAATCGACTGTCAATCTATCTACGGTGACTATAATTTTACTACAGAAGCTTTGGTTCTGTCAAAGGTCGCTAACTGCTTGCCTGGTATACCATTCAAAAAACAATCATGGTCTCATATTCAGCATCTTCAATTAGCAGACCCAGAATACAACGTGTCGAAGCCAATTGATATTCTCTTGGATGTGAGTATCTATTCTCAAATCATCATGGACGGTCTCATCAAAGGACCAGCGCAGGCTCCGATTGCGCAACAGACGACACTCGGATGGATCTTGTCTGGCAACGTTCGCACATTTAATTGTCATATCGTAACGAATGACTTATCAGATCTATCAAAATATTGGGAGATAGAGGACGTTGAAACATCATTATCATCTCTTACCAGTGAAGAGCAGTATTGTGAAGAGTTTTATCAGCAATCTACTCGTCGTTTGGACACTGGTAGATACGAGGTTGGCATACCCATGAAACCCGAATATGAAAATCAGCTTGGATCATCTAAATCAAAGGCTATTGCACAATTTAAACAGTTAGAAAGAAAAATGTGCAATAACGAATCGTTTTCAGAAAATTATAAATCATTTATGTCTGAATATCAACAACTGGGTCACATGTGTATTGCCAATAATGTCGACGAATCAAAACGTGCCTTCTACCTACCACATCACGGCGTAATGAAATTAGATTCAACAACAACCAAACTTAGAGTTGTTTTTAATGCGTCGGCAAAATCTACATCAGGCAAAAGCCTAAATGATATCATGTGTTGCGGACCGAATCTTCAAAAGGACCTCATGACACTCATCTTAAACTGGAGAACCTATAGTTATGTTATCACGGCGGACATAGAAAAAATGTTTCGGCAAATCTTTATCAGACAATCAGATCGTCATCTCCAATCAATCATTTGGCGGCAATCATCTCAGGAGCTACTCAATGAATATCATCTTACTACCGTGACGTATGGTACTAAGGCCGCTCCATACTTAGCTATGAGAACGCTCAAACAGCTGGCCATAGACGATGCGGACAAGTATCCACTAGCTGCGTCGGCATTAAATCAAGCATTCTATATGGATGATTTGTTTAGTGGAGCAAATACCATCCATGACGCCAGGGAGCTCCAGCATCAACTCATTCAGATGCTAAAGGGTGCTGGTATGAACCTCCGAAAATGGTCCAGTAACGTACAGGACCTACTGATAGATCTATCACCTGACCAACTCAATAGTCCATTAGACTTCAAGTGTTCGGAAACAAGAAAAACACTTGGATTGAGATGGAACCAATCAACGGATAGCTTCAGCTTTCAAAATCAATTTCAACATCATGATAAACGCGTCACAAAGAGACAACTACTTTCGGAAATTTCAAAGCTATTTGACCCCTTAGGCTGGCTGTCACCATTATCAATCAGAGCAAAACTGCTTTTTCAAAATGCGTGGTCATCACATTTATCGTGGGACGAAGAAGTTTCACAATCGGTTCAAGATGATTGGATTCAGCTTAAGAATGATTTCAATGTCATAGATCAATTTATCATACCACGTTATCTTGGAAACACAAACCAATCATATCAAATCCATGGATTTAGTGACGCTTCCGACAAAGCATACGCATGTGTTGTATATGTAGTAACTAAAGACACTAAGGGCGAGTACACATCAACGATCGCTGTAGCAAAAACAAAGTTAGCACCTTTGGCAAAAAAGGTATCATTGCCACGACTTGAGTTATGTGGTGCGCTACTGCTATCTCAACTTATCAAGAAGGTCATGGAATCTTTATCAAATCAGGATGTCGAGATTTATGCCTGGACAGACTCCATGATAGTTTTAGGATGGATCAAAGGTGACGTGAAGAAGTGGAAGCAGTTCGTAGCTAACAGAGTTATCAAAATCATTAGCATCATTCCATCATCATGTTGGCATCATGTGAGGTCAGAAGAGAATGCTGCAGATTGTGCTACTCGGGGTCTGACGTCACAGAAGTTATCATGCCATCCGTTGTGGTGGCAGGGTCCGAAATGGATAGCCAATTTCGAACACACTACCCTTCCTATCACCTCATATCAATCACCAGATCTGGAGACCAAGAAGCTTAGTGTAAACACGGCCTTATATCAAAATCATATTTCATTCATACACGAGTTATTACAGAATTACCGTTCATTAACTCGCATTGTAAAAATTGTCGCTTGGATATCGCGTTTCATTACGCAATCACGAGGCAAACACACATCAAGAACGGATGTATTGACGTCATCAGAGATGGACAATGCATTGAATATCGTTATTAAAGATGATCAATTACAGCAATTTCATGAAGATATTTCATTCATCAATCAAAAGGGGCACGTGCATCCTAGAAGCAAAATATCATGTCTTAATCCTTTCATAGATGAGCACGGTATCCTTAGAGTGGGTGGACGACTCAAAAACGCATGCATCAGCGAATCATCAAAGCACCCTATCATATTATCAAGTCATAGTCGTCTCACCGATTTAATCATTGATCAGGCTCACATTACCACATTACATGGAGGCACACGACTGACACTTTCATACATCAGAGACAGATATTGGATAATCAGTGGAATCCGTACTGTCAAGAGAAAGTTGAGATCATGCGTTAAGTGTCAGCGCTTCAGTCAAACAAAATATCAACAAATCATGGCCGATCTTCCACAGCCACGAGTCACCCCATCACGACCCTTCTCTCACACCGGTGTCGATTTTACCGGACACGTCGAGTTGAAGGCCAATAAGGGGCGTGGAATCAAAACAGTCAAGGGGTATATTGCAGTATTTGTCTGTTTGTCTACCAAGGCTGTTCATCTGGAACTAGTTTCCGATCTGAGTACTCCAGCATTTTTAGCAGCCTTTCGTAGGTTTTCAGCCCGACGTGGAACGCCAAGTCACGTATACAGTGACAATGGCACGAATTTCGTAGGTGCCAATCGTATCATTAAGAAGGAGTACCAAGAGATTATAGCCACCATCAATACCGATTTCTTCAATAACATCAATGACATGAACATAGAGTGGCACTTCAATGCTCCTGCGTGGCCAAGTGCAGGCGGTCTTTGGGAAGCTGCGGTGAAAAGCCTCAAATATCACCTAAAGCGTATCATTGGCGATCAGAAACTCACTTACGAGGAGTTTACTACGCTACTACATCAAATCGAGGCATGTCTGAACTCAAGGCCTCTCTGTCAGTTGACAGAGAGCTCTGACGACGACGTTCTTACGCCAGGACACTTCTTGGTCGGTGGCCCTCTTCTGTCTAGACCACAGACGGATCCAGATCACATGAATCAATCAACAAGGTGGCAACTCATTCAATCAATGAATAAACAGCTCTGGAAAAAATGGTCAAGCGAATATCTTCAGCAACTGCAGGCTAGATCAAAATGGCGTAAGCCAATGCGAAACTTCGAAATCGATGACGTCGTTCTTATCAAGGACGAAAACTTGCCACCGGGCAAGTGGGCGTTAGGACGTATCCAAGAGGTTCATCCTGGAAAGGATGGCTACGTAAGGGTAGTCAGTTTAAAAACGAAGAATCATATCATTCAACGCCCTGTCACCAGACTTGTGTTGCTGCCAGTAAAGGACACAACACAGGATCAAAATTACCGTTCAGACGAGCGAAGCAAGAGAAAGCGACTTCCTCAGAGTAACGTATCATTAAAAAGCCTGTTCACTAGTTTCTTATTACTATTGTTTATGTTATTATCATCTACTTCAGCGCAAAATATACCAAATCAGGAATCGTATAATGTGACATCATTAGAAGAGAATCAAGCTATTTACTTCGATAGAATATCCAATCTACAGTACATCAAGGACGAATGGCGTCTAGTTGTCTACTACAACATGACGACCTATTGGAAAGGCTTATCCGATATCAAAGGTTACGTCAACCATATCAAGTCATTATGCAACACCCATGCAAGTAAACAATATCAGAGTATCATTCTTCAGTTAGAGCACGAGATTAGCGAAATTGAACACTATGATATGTTACTTAAATATCAAAGTCCGAAGAGGCTAAAAAGAGGCCTAGTAAACGGGTTGGGTTATATTGCTAATTCATTATTCGGTGTACTGGACGAAAGGTTTGCCGAAAAATACAAGAGCGACATCGAGCAGATCAGTCATAATGAAGAACATCTTCAAAAACTTATCAAAAATCAGACAAGTATTTTAGAATCTGAATTTAATATCATACGTCGTAATGAAAACATCATGAATCAACAATTTTCATTCATCAAGCAACGCCTTCAAAATCTATCGACTGAGGTGAATAAAATACGTTTGGATAATGAAGATGACCTTTATGTCACATCATCATCACTAGCAGCATCAATAATTCTATCAAATATTCGTTGGATTCAGCAAACGTTGATTGGCACGGTTACAGATATTTCACACGGGCGCATTGACACTCATTTGTTGTCACCGGAACAGTTATCGTATCAGCTGAGCATCATCACTAGCCAACTTAATGGTAAACTTACGTTACCAGTGGATTTTAAAAATATCAGGGACTTGTATCGTTTACTTAAAGTGTCAGCTAGAGTCTTCTCAAACTACTTAATCATCGAAATCAAGGTTCCACTCCTAAGCAATGAATTGTTTGAGTTAAACAAAATCATATCTATTGCACAAAAGAGAGGACTACAGTATTATCATCTCATTCCATCGGTACCATTCATAGCGTACAATCTACGCAAGGATACAGCATTTCTTCTATCAGAAGCAGACCTACAATCATGTACCCATGTTCCCAACGATATCTTGTTATGCTCATTAAACATGCCCATTTACGATCTAAACATAAAGCAGTCTATCTGTGAAATCAAAATCTTTAATCAAAAACAACTATGCCACTCCGTAAAATCGTCATGTGAAGAGCAATGGATCAAATTACACAGGCCAAACACCTGGTTGTATACATGTTGCTCGGAATGCCAAGTGCGCATAATTTGCGCCAACGCACTCACAATGGTCAACCTTGTCGGCAACGCGATTATTACCCTAGGTCAAGGTTGCACATTGAAAGGGGATACCTTTAGTATTTATGCTCATAATAATTTCATCAATCATTTAAATATTCATCATCACATCGAAGTCCCAGAGGTGTCTGTGCTAAACAAAATCATGAAAACGTCTGCACCAGAGAACTTCAGCGTGACCGAAGATCATCATATCATTTGGAATCAATTAAGGGCTCAGATTGACGAGGTTAAGGAACAGTCGTCTACAGATCTGAGCATTCACGACATTCATCACTATACTGTGTTGTACATCAGCATAGCTTTGGTTATCATCTTGGGTGGAGTCGTCGTGTGTTTCATCAGAAAACATCGAAGTACGGACAGAGTACCAGCGTCGCCGGCCCCCCAGGGCCAGGAGGCTGTCTGGGTGGGGCCAGTGACGGCCGCGCCGGCGGACACAGTGCCGGTGGCATCACGTTTAGCGGAATCAGTGCAAAAGTGTAGTGAAGTGTTTACGATTAGTGGTGTAGATAGGGCTACCTCGCCAACGTTTCTGCGTTCAGTACACTTACAAGACTGCGATAATTAAGGACATGTGTATCTTAGAATAGTCATTTAAATTAATGTTTTATCGCATTTGTATCATTATCAGTCTATTATCATTTTCTTATTTAATCATATCAACTTATTGTAACTTCAATTATCTGCCTATGTATCAATCATTTCAGTTGCCCTATTTGGGCCGGCAGGATGTACGGAACCGTACATTACTTTAGCGACTTACGCGCCGTGCATTCTGCACTCGCAGCATTTGTACATAAATATTGTGTAAAAATATATTTCATTAAATCAGTGTTTTACGAACATTCAAAGCGGTCGGTTTTATTTCATCATCCCAATAGAATCGCCCCGTTATCATATCGCTAAGTGTAGGGATCCCCTACAGACTGCTTTAGTCAAATTCATTACTATAAGCATAATAATAATAATTAATTACTATTTAAGAAAGAAGGTTCTATGGCTTACCGTTACTCTTTGTATTGAATCTTACTCGTGGTTTTTACCCGACTACGGCAAAGCCAAAAGGAAGGGTTATGATTTTAGCAGTCTATGTATGTATGTATGTAAGTTTGTATTAAGTATGTATTTTTACCCGACTACGGCAAAACCAAAAGGAAGGGTTATGATTTTAGCAGTCTACTTGTATAAGTAGAGGACGACGACACGGTTGGCGCAGTGGTTGAGCGATTGACTGCTGCGCAGCATGTCGCGGGTTCGCTTCCCGCACGGAACAAATATTTGTACGACCTACAAGTATTTGTTCCGAGTCTGGGTGTTTTTCTATCTATAATATGTATGTATTTACAAAAAAAAAATGTATATAAGTAGTTTATCAGCCATCTCGTTACCATAACACAAGCATTAGGTTGCTTAGCTTGGGACTAGTTGGCGTTGTGTGAAATGTCCAAGAATATTTTTTTTTTTTATTTATTTATTTATAAGTATGTATTTACGTGTGTTCCACCGTAGCGCCTAAATTACTGAACTGATTTAGCTGAATGATATATCCTATGTCACCCGGACCATTATTACGATTCGTAATAATGGTCCGGGTGACATAGGCTACATAAATTCTTTCTAAATTTAATATGGTGGACTTTACACTTAAATTTCTGACCTCGAAAAAAATTAAATTGAGATAATCATGACATGTTTGGTATCAAAAGAAAGGTCTTGACGAGCACATTAGAAATATGTATATACCTATGTCATTATTGTTTAAGTAAATAAATATTTTGAACTTTTCAGATCAATTTTATTTTTCCGTAGTCGGGTTACGGTTTTTTACACTTTATTCTTGTTATAAATCTGGAACTTACCTGAAACAAAGAAAATAAAACAAATGATTAATTTCATAACATTCATCTTTACAATAAGCTCCTGTTATCATTTATCATATAAAAACCGGCCAAGTGCGTGTCGGACTTCGCATATTTTTAGGGTTCCGTACCAAATCTGTTTATCAATATATTGGTATTTGTTAGTAAAATAGATGTAATAATAAACATTATCACCTTTCAAGTTCATAGGTCAATGAAAAGATAAAAAATTCTTCGGAACAAAACTTTGTCAAAAAAAGCAAGCTGATTTTGGTGGCTTCTCGTTCTTTTGTTTTACAATATTTTTTAAAACAAAAAATATTCTTAATATTTATCTACTCAACGAGCTCTAAACAAAAATGTTGCCTAGACACATCAGTTTAGGCTGTTGTGTTGTTGTCAGTGAGGAATGAATGAATTTAGGATTTTTTACTGTTTTGCTAAGGTGTGCGAAAAATTACCTCAGCGTAAAGCATAACATTGCCAACATTCAATGAACAAGAACTTGCAAAAATTACCTCAGCGTAAAGCATAACATTGCCAACATTCAATGAACAAGAACTTGCAAAAATTACCTCAGCGTAAAGCATAACATTGCCAACATTCAATGAACAAGAACTTGCAAAAATTACCTCCGCGTAAAGCATAACATTGCCAACATTCAATGAACAAGAACTTGCAAAAATTACCTAAGCGTAAAGCATAACATTGCCAACATTCAATGAACAAGAACTTGCAAAAATCTCAAACATAAATGACTTTGAAATATGAATATTCAATATTCAATATTCCAGAGGCTTAGCATTGCCATACAACGTGGCAATGCCGCCAGTCTTTTGGGTACTTTACCAGTCGACAGCGATGCGGAAGAATTTTTCGACGCCATATTTTAGTTTTTTAATAGTTTTAGTTAGCATATAGGTAATTTTGTTATTTATAAGTTATGTTTATATTACATTGAAATAAAAATTCTCGCTATTCAAAAAAAAAATGAATATTCATGAACTTCAGTATTGCGAAATAAAATTCGCACGCGCATCTTCAATAGTAAGTACTTAGATAAAGATGTTCATCTATTTTAACGACCCAATAAAATGTTACAATACTATTAAACTTTAGAATAATGGTCTTAAGATCCGATTGATCTAAATCTGGTCATCAAAGTGCAATTACAACAGATTTTAATATTTTTTTAATCACTAGGAATCACATAATACTGAAATGTTGATTGCACTATTTTGAAATTCAATTTAAAGTAAGTAATTACCAAGTAGGTCTGTAATTGATTGAATCTAAGAATTAAATATTACAAAATACAAAAATAATTCGCAAATTAGTTGTGTAACCTTTTAATAAATTATGCTCATCCAAAAATCGATTATTGATCATTATCCTTGTTTTACGGCGATTTTAAGATTTAAAATCGCCGTTTGCTGCTTCTGCGCCACGCCGGCAAGTAAAAAACCTGATTAAGTAGTACGAAGTACGAATACAGTTCCATTTTTCAAATAAACACTAAGCAGTGGCGTGCCCAAACCTGGTGGTATCAGCTATATTTGATTAAATGTATATTAATAATATGTAGAAATGTGGGCATACCTTTTTAAGTCTTTGGTCCGTTGCAATGGTAACAGGTACTCGTACCTCGATACTTGTACCTAATGTATTTTTACTAGATGACTTAAAATATCAATAATTAGGGACTGTAAAGGTTTCATTCAAAAGGAAACCAGATGGGCAGGCCAGTAATATCTATGAGTTCTATGACACATTTTCGAATGTGTCATAGAACTCATAGATATTACAGTCACACACAATCACACAATCAGTCACTTTTAAATGGGGAAGGTGGGGCGAAGCTAATTGTAGATGGTGTGATCACAGCTAGGTCCCTAAGGCCTATAATAAATTTGAGATTTCGTTCATTCATGAATTTGGTTTTAATTCACTACTTTTTTCGTTATTTTCGGTTATTTCAATATTTATAAACAAGTATTTGACATGGAAAGTGTCGGAATTTAAAACCTTAAATATTTCCTCGTAATCACTTTCATCAAAATGTTTCGAATTCTGTTTATTTTTTTTAATCTTTACGAATAGTTTTAATCCACAATCTTCTAATTTTAGGGTGTCTTGGGAAATGGTGGACTCCAATTTCGGTGTATTTAGATTAGAAACACAACAACGCGTCATTTTCGCAAAAATAAAATTACACCACTTAAGGCGGAACTATACGCCAATGACCTTGAGTGGTTAGCTTGCGCGTTCTGTCCTGAGCTCACGCAACGCGTCGTACGTCCAGCCAGTAATAGGACTCGCTCATCAAGGAGCGCTGTCCCAAATTAGACGCATTATTAATTTATTATACATAAAACAAAAGGCATTTTAATAAAACACGTACACTAAAAGATAAATAATTAAATTACCTTTAAAATGGTGAAGGTTTCATAAAAATACGCCTGACAGTTTTTGCGTGATTCTCAGTGTTTTATCTGCGTTAGACATAACTTTACAAATTAATTTACATTATTTAATATAAACATAATCTAAAATATTCACATATTAAGTTATTGCTCTAATTTAACATATATTTTTTTCCAAATCATTAACACTACTCGTTTAGACGTGATCTTCAGTTTAAAATCATCAAAAGTCAGATAGCGTCGCCTTAAAGCCTTGTGTTAGGAACTAGCTACGACAGCGCTATTTTGATAAATAATTCACTAACCCTTACTACTTACGTAATCTCATGTTATAGTGTCCTACTATGTAAGTATTATAACAACTTCAAGAGTCAAGTCTTACTCTACCCGTCAGAATTTTAATGAATACATAATTATATCCAAACCAACTAGGTATTCTTGCCTTATTAGATCATTAACTAAAATGTATTAACAAACACATTGCAGCCTTTAAATTTTTAAGCGTTCCGTATATCTTACATTTAAAGTAAAGCGCGCATGCGTTATGCGTTCTGTCGCAAGCGCAACTGTCCGAACATCTAGTTCATAGCCTGCACTTTTAAAAAGTAAAACATTTTACGTAATCTCTAAATTGTAACGCACTGTTTCCGAGATCGGTGTATAATACCTATTACTTAATTTATTATTCGTTTTATAAGATTTATTGTTACTCATAATTACAGTGTAGGTAATATTTAAGTGATTTGAGTACGGTTTTGTTTGTTAATCGCAGTCGTTTATTGTTGCCACTTAAAACGGCGCGTGCGCATCTGACTAGGTACTGACACTAAAATGGAAACCACACAGTGATTCCTTGCTTTACTAATAATATGGGGTTTTTTTTTTTTTTTTTTTTTTTGAGGGTGGGAAATCATCAAATAACTTCTCCCGCTCTGGGTGGAGCGGAAGGGCGTGTCAGACTTTTACTGACTAAAACCCACCCGTGTTCCTTCAGTTGCCTATGCCAGGGCCGCGGTAACCCCTTCAGACAACCCGCGACCCCAGCGGCGTCGGCCCTATTGGACCCCGTCACTTGCTGACATCTCTTTGAGGCGCGCGTGGAACACAACGCGCCGTCGACTCGGGCCTGGTCCTTACCGGACGGCGAGCTACCCGCTGCTCACCGTCCGCAGGCCCGCGCCTACGGTGGCCGGAAATCGCCATGCGATTCCCGCCGCCCAGGGCGTCTCCTGCGGCGACTGAGGGCGTGAGGCTGCCTCTCCCTCACGCGTTCCGCCTCCTCCTTCGCGAGCATCACTGCTTCGCAGAAGGAGGTGACGGCCTCCCATGCACTCTCGCTCCGCACCATGGCCTGGACCAGGCTCGGACGCGAGAGATCGCCGCCGCCGATCGCCTCCGTGAGAACACGGCGGTGCTCTGCCCAAGCCGGGCAGACCTCCACTGTATGCTCCACCGTGTCCTCCGGGCGATCCACACAATGGTAACACCCGGGCGTTTCCTCCCGCCTTATGCGAAACAGGAACCTCCCGAAACAACCGTGTCCGGTGAGGACCTGCGTCAGGCGGAAGGTGAGGACGCCGTGGCGTCTCTCTAACCACTCCTCAAAGAGGGGACTTATCGCCGCAATTGTGGCGTGCCCAGCGCTGGGTTGCGACAGTCGCGCTCTCCATGCCGCCATGAGATCCCGCCGGAGCTCTGTCCGCTGTACCGTGATTTCTCGCGGCAGCGGAGTTACGCCCCGGCGCTTCGCCTCCTCGCGCCACTCCCACACGTGCGCGAGGACCTTTGCCTCCAGATCCCACGGCGGCAATCCGGCAAGGAGGCTCGCCGCCTCCCGGGAGACCGTGCGGTATCCCCGGACTAGCCGGATGGCCATGACCCTCTGGGACGCGTTCAACCTGCCGGCTGGCCCCAGCCTTAGGGAACGCGCCCACACCGGTGCTCCGTAAAGGGCCATGGACCGCACGACCCCCGCGTAGAGCCTCCGGCAGGAGGCGTTTGGACCCCCCAGATTGGGCAGATTGGCCAGATTGGGATTTGGGATTTGGAATAAAATCAATCTGCACGAGTAATACCTACTTAGTTAGGTAAGAGTTACCGTTAGTCTTCGTAATTCTTAAAGAATATACTAAAATATCGTATTTAAAAGTAATAAAGACAAGAGCGAGATAATTCAAGTGCGTTTCAAACATGAACGATGTAGAGTAAGGACCTATTTCACGATGTCCGAATAGCCACTACTTACCGAATAAATTCAAAAATGGCACACAATTTGTATGAAATTATCTGTCAAGTAAGTTAATCCCAGGTGGTGAAATGGCCCTAATTCAAATTAATTACTGAATTTATGTGAAATATTATGAAGGAATATAATGTTGGAGTCTCCATTAGAACAAGCAGAAAATACATAAATATTTTATGTAATATTGAGTAACAAATTGGGTAAATTATCGCAAACGTAAAAGTACAAAAGCAATCAATCTCAATAATTACCGCCCTTTCGTTTTTTAGCAAATACATAGTTTTAACTTTTAATTGTTGCTTAAAAACATTCGATGTGTGTGCAACTGTATACAATGCGGTTTGAAACCGACAAAAAGTATTATGAAAGATTATTTATGTCAAGACTAATTGTTTATTGACACCAATTATAAACAAACTTTGAGCGGAAAGTAATACTTATTGATTTAAATTTTGATGGACCAATAATTTTGGACTAGTTAAGATATAACTTAGTTGAAAATTGAGTGCTGTTTAAAGGCAGTAGATATGACACTTACACCCAGGGTAGCTAGCTCAGAAGATTATCTAGCTAGTTGTAGGTAGGGGTAGTAGGAGGTACAATGGATCAACATCAACTGCTGAGACAGCTGCAGCAGTGATATGTCATTGTTAACCGACTTCCAAAAGGAGGGGGTTCTCAATTCGTCGGAACCTTTTTTTTTAATTTTTTTTTTATGTATGTTCCCCAATTACTCGAAAATGGCTGGACCGATTTGGATTTTTCTTTTTTTGTTCGAAAGAGTATACTTCCCAAGTAGTCCCATGATCATCAAGTCAGGATCTGACGATGGGATCCCATGGAAATCGAGGGAAACCCTCAAATTTTATGGGCACACCTATATCGATTTCGGTATTTTTTATAGTAACTCGTGCATTTGCTCTCGGAGAGTACCATTCGGTGAACTGTACGTCGATTCTGTAAAAATCTCATCGTGAAAACTTGCGTGGAGTGAGCTGTCAGTGACATCCCACGGATGGTAGGGATTGACCAAATTACATTTACAATCATAATCGAGATTTTAATTAAATTTTTTATGCTAATTTTATAACATGATCATTTTATATTATTTGTAAGCTAGTAGGGTGTCTAAACATTACTATTTAGGTAGTTTTAAAACAAAATAATCAAATAGTAATTCTTGTTTTATTTATTGTTCGTGCGTGACGCGCTCACACCTAAGTATAAGTAACTACATGACATACTTACGACTATAGTCTTGCAAAAAAATATTTAAAAAACCAAATTGATTCTTGTGACTGAATTTCTGTTTTGCAATTTTATTTGAAAACCCCCTAAATAGTAATGTTTACGTACACTTAAATACTAGCTTTGAAATAATATAAAATGATCACGCGTAAAAAATATTATTAAAATCTCGATTATGACTGTAAAAATGTGCTTGGTCAATCCCTAGCATCAGGTGGAATGACACTGACAGTTCACTCCACGCTCACTTCACTTATGTGCTCACGGTGATGGTTACAGAATAGCATTGCTGGAACTGATGATGAAGACCACAGAGGGCCATCGGAAATACTCAATTATATCTAAGTATATCACAGTTTGCGATTCGATTACTTTATTAATATGGTTATGCTCGTCAAAATGCATAAGGGTAATGGTAATTTCACCATGAGCTCCAGTTCTCCTGGTTCTTACTAGGAGAACTCCTCAACAATTAACGTCCCTGCATCGGGAAAAGCAATATTTTGTAAAACGTGATGAGCAGTTGACATGGGGTTATTGTAACTTAGTTAAATTACCACTAAAAAGTGAAAAATAAAAACTTTTTTACAAAAAAAAAACCGACTTCCAAAAAAACACTACAAAGTGAAAAATAACTTTAATTTCGGAAGTCGGTGGCAAAAAACTAAAATACCAAATCCAAAGATCCAAAGACACCGACTTCCGAAATTAAAGTTATTTTTCACTTTGTAGTGTTTTTTTTTTATTTTATAGTTACAATGCAGTCGGAGACACTGAAAACGCTGGGGGCATGACTTGGAGACGTTCATGAGAAAAAACGCACAGGGGAAGAGTGGAACCTTGAGTTGAGGAGACCTTATCCAAACAGCGGGAGAATATAAGTAGAAAAAAATGGGGTAGGTAGAATAGAGAGTTTTATCTAAAGGACTAACCTTTATTTATCTATAGGTAGGTACGGGTGTAAGTGCCTAAGTAAATAGCATGCAGTTACCAGAGAGCACAGTTAATTTTGCCGTACATGAACTCACTGTAACCCAGTTATTCGTAAACCCAGCATTTAATATTTACGTGTATTGAAGGACCTCGGCTGTTAGCTGTACTACACCATATTTATTTTCATTCGCAGAACGCCATTTAAGAGAACAATTGGAAACATTGTTTGAATTTTATTTTCCCGTCGATTTAAAACTTACAATGGTCGTAATTCAAGGATCATGAATTCATGACGTTGTATTTCTTTTTTTACATTGCTGAATACAGAATTTATTATTGTCCAGTATCCTGAGATTTACTTACAACATTTACCTGCTGATCAAAATGTTATAGTGCCTTGCTTATTTTTGGAACAACTAACTAGAAATTAAAATGTGATTTACGTTTCTATTAGGTAGGTACAGACGCTAACACATCAAGCTACTACAATCTGTCAATTTCATCTTTATCGCTAAAACATTAGGTTCAAGGTTGATTGGGTAAATTTGACAGTTTCGGGTGGCTTGACCTGCTGACGTCTGTACAAGCACTATGCAATTGCAAGTTATGCAAGTGCGGAACTTTTTATTAGAAGTAGATCGATAAGATATACAAGTGTCTTTAAAGTGTATGACGAGATGTATGAATGAACGTAAACGCAGCAAAAGGAGGAGCATCGTCGCAGGTGCAGGTGGCGTAGTTTCTGCATTGGGAAGAAATCATATCTAGTACTTAAGCTTATGTCACAGATTAATACAGATGGGACACTCCGCAAAATCATTTAAATAAAAAGCGATTCTTGCTACGACACAATAAAGTGCAATTCAGGTCGCACAACACTTATTATTATTACCTACCTACAGTTATATTCAACTACAAGTTGCCTCTCTTTCTATCGCGTAACTCTTATACCTTCTGACCTACTGAATTAGCCCCGCAGACGGGGCCCGCCGCGTACTTGCAGCTTCATACCTAAACTGCGGAGTGTCCCATCTGTATTAATCTGTGCTTATGCTTGTGTCTTTAAAATATTTGACTACCTACCTACTTACATATTGAATAATTGAAAATGGGCGGTAGGTACTCAAAACACTAAAGTGAAAGACGCTCTTCGATACCTAAATTAAATGATCGGCCGAGTAACCTACATTGTTTGCGTGAAAAGTCAAATTAAATTGATTAATACGTGTCCTTAGCATTCTAGATATAATCTAGGTACAGATGTTACAATATAACTGCTGTATCGTATGATTGACGACTGTTATTACGATCTGAAGCTGTTACTTAATGAATGGAAGGTCAGCGGGTGAAGGTCGATAGTGGTGTAGTTGACCATTGAATGGTTTGGACAATAGGTTAAGATGCGTTGTGGTTACCTATGTGTAGGTCGTTAGAAAGGTAGATGGGTGCAGATTTTGTTGTAGGTACTGTGAGAGCTCAGTACTCTTGCAGTACGTACCGGGTTTTTAGATAAAACTTTTTTACAAAAAAATTAACCGACTTCTGAAAAAAACACTACAAAGTGAAAAATAACTTTTAATTTCGGAAGTCGGTGTCTCTGGTTTTGTATTTTCGGTTTTTACCATCGACTCCCAAAATTAAAGTTAGGTACCTACCTATTTTTCACTTTGTAGTGTTTTTTTCGGAAGTCGGTTCCTTTTTTTGTAAAAAAGTTCTTAATTTTGGCTTTTTAGTTTTGGTACTTCCCACACAAATTCGAATACCACTACTACCTGCAAAGTGGGAAAAAATACGTATTATTAACAAATTGATAATATGTTGTGGTTAACTAGATTACACATAGAAGATTTTTTTTCACGATTTCAAAGTTGGTCCCACAGTAAAAGTTATTTATTTCGATGGTCTAAAGCACCTCTTAAAGTTTGTAAAGTTATTTTTTTAACACCATAGTTCGGAAGTTGTAGTTTATCTGAATTTGCAATGTTATTATGACTTTATGACCATAACACGCAATGATGCAACATGCATGCCACAGTATCTTGGTGAAAGCGTTGTATATGACTCATAAAATTGTCAATTAATAACAAAATGTCGACACATTAATCACTAATTCACAATGTACGTAAGACAGAAGTAGTAGTAATGACAGTTTTTACAACTACCCTCATTCTCGTAAACACAGTTATTACAAAAACCGTTGCTATTTGCAATTGGCCGGTGTGCGGACATTGCGAAATTGTATCAGTGCACGCAAAACAATTTACTTGTGGTTTCTTCTCATATTGAGTATGAAATTAGAACGTTATTTAAATTAATGAAAATTGAAAATATTTACAATTCAAATCCTTCACGATTTTTTATGGAAAATCCTGGAATGAAACGTAAACCATTCCATTGCGTTCATGACAGATTGGCCAGAAATTACCCTTTGCTGGAGGAGACCTAAGTTTGCCCAACAGTGGAAAAGTGCAGGATGAAAAAAAATGAAGAGGCTTTCCTATTATGTTAAAGTATTTCAATCAAATAACGGAATCATTTGTACCACATTGTACTTCGCCCGCCATGAGCACATCAATCCAGCCACATCAATTACCTCCATTACAAAGTTAGGTACAACCGCACAAGTATAATAACATGCGAACCCACGCTTAGATGAAGATACGAATTACGATTTCAAGTGTTATTATTAGGTGTCGACACAAGTGTCGAAAGGTTTGGTATTGCATGTAGACCACTCGAGTACAGTCCGAATCCGATCTGTTCAGTTGACAGCGTCACTAGTGGCGAATGATTTTAAATGGCGGATGACTAGGCCGCAGTTCCAATTTTGCCCACCTGAACAGCTAAGTTGGTGGCACTTTAGACGTGGAGAACCTGGCTGGACTCCAAAAGCTTCGGAACTCGGTTTGTCTATGTCTTACCAAGCATCAACTGACAAGAAGAAAACATGGTAGGTGGGTGCATCCAAACCTACTTGTCACGATTACTCCAGATTGATTTAAATAGCCAAGAATTTCTTGTGTAACGGACTCCTTATAAAGCAAGTAGTGTAGACGTCAAATTAGTCGTCAGTTATCATCACACATGACACAATGTAAGATAAGACTTGATCGACTTCTGCAGTGGGCTGATTGGAATAACCCCCGACGGTCGCTATGGCCCACGTACAATGGTCCACATGAAGGACTAAGTGCGGAAACCATACCCTCTAACATAGAACATAGAAGATAATTACAACTCCCAAGCGAAATTACAATACCTTAAACATCGCTAATGAAAACACATCAAAATATTCATCATGAAATACAATGTAGGAACTATAACACGCCTGACGTGTTAACATACAAAATAAACCTGAAACTATATTCGACGCCGGAAAATGGCGGAACTACAGCGAAGTTGCTTTTATGAAAATGTCAAAATAAATATTAATAACTAGCCTACAATGGCGCCGCTGCCAGTTGTTCTAATTTCCCGTGGGCACTTTAGTTTTTCATGCATCTGTTCTAGCGGGAAAACTAACTGTAGAAAATTTGGTTTTTGGAGGTTCGCGGTTTTTAAAATTTAACTGAGTTATTTATGATTGTGCTGTGATGAAGGATCTGAATATGGCTTTTTTGTCGTCCTGTTTTATTTAGAGAAGGCGACGATACTTCGTTTTGTGTTTAGGAATTCTAAAAACAACAGTAGGTTGTAGTAGTAACAAAATTATTAAATAAAAATAAGTAACCGTCTTTCGCTAACTTGTTTTAACTAATTAGCGTAATTTGTATAGAAGGATTGCGAATATTTTATGTACAAAACTAGATTTTGGTAATCTCGTTTTTATAGGTATAAAATTACCACTTATCAGGCATGGCACAATAACACGACAAGGCCTACCAAAATCACTCTCAGTCGCAAACTTAAAATTAAAAAAAAACCGGTCAAGAGCGAGTCTGACTCGCGCACCGAGGGTTCCGTTCCGATTTCTGAAAAAGTGTGCTATTTAGAGCCATCGTTTTATTTTACCTGTAGTCTTTACATAAACTTCTATCACATACATTAATTTCAGATTTTTCTCTTTGCAAAGTTTGGAGAACGGTATTTTTTTTTCACATTTTTCATCAAAAGTCGAAAACTATGCGGCCTAAAAAATTTAAAAAAATTTGAGAATGTGCAAACAGCGCACTTTCATATGATACCCCACATGCCCTAGTAGCCCCACTTCGAATTTTTAAGAGACCCTGTTGCAAACAAAAAAAAATTTTTCTTTCTTATTTGCAAAATAGTTGGGCAAACGTTATCTAAAACTGTTCCAAATTTCAAGTTGATAGCATTAGTAGTTCTTGAGATATCTAGCTGTGACAGACAGACAGACAGAGTCCCACCATATAAGGGTTCCTTTTTACCATTTTGGTACGGAACCTTAACAAGAGAATCTCTCTAGAGTATTTTTTGCCCATTCTTCTCTACTGGCCGCCTAAAGCCTGCAAATTATCTATGTTATTAGCCTAATACCAAATTAAAGTCTTGGGCCGGTTATAATAATGTAGCCAACTTTCACAAGCGTAAAAAAATCTAATGTAATTAACACCTTTCGTTTTTAAGCTCTGAATACGAATAATTTAACTATTCGTATGCAATATTTTCAGTTAGGAGATCGGAATCTCAGAAATCAGAAATAATTGTACGTATACAAAGTACGTGTAAAAAGTTAAAAGTATTTTTTAATTGCAGCTTATTTTATTTACTAATCTTTTTCATCCTTTTGTAACAATCAGGATAGGTAATCCTTTCAGGAAAGTTACAGTTCGTTCTTAGCGACATTTTATACAGGATATTTTTTTAAGCAGTGCGCAAATTTTCACCCATGAATATGAAAAACTTTCACTATGGGACCAAACCTGAAATCGCGAAAAAAAATCAGCTGTTCAGTATATTTATCTACACCAAACTCGTCAAAATGTAGGGAGCATCTGTTTTTTTTTTCGCGATTTCAGGTTTGGTCCCATATTAAAAGTTGTTCATATTCATGGGTAGAACACCCTGTGAAAATTTGCGCACTGCTTAAAAAATTATCCTGTATAAGGTCCCATTAAAATAGATGGACAAATCACAGGGTGTTCTAACAATGAATATGAACAACTTTCACTATGTGACTAACTCTGAAATCGCGAAAAAAAAATCAGCTGTTCAGTACATTTTATCAAACTCGTCAAAATGCAGCTCAACGACACTACTTTCCGCCTCGCTGCTTCCCTGCGACTTGGAGCTCCTTCGTGTTCTCCTCATCGCTGTCACTGTGGCGAAGTTGTCAACAGCCTCGGACACCACGGCCTGTCTTGCAGCCGAAGTGCGGGTCGCTTAGCGCGGCAAGCTAACATCAATGACATCATCCGACGAGCCCTTGTCACCGTCGGCGTTCCAGCTGTATTAGAACCCAATGGCTTAGCACGCGACGATGGCAAGAGACCGGACGGCATGTCATTATTTCCATGGAAGGTGGGAAGGCCTTTAGTGTGGGACGCAACTTGTGTCGATACTCTTGCGCCATCCCATCTTCCTGGCTCGGCGTGCTGTGCTGGCACTGCTGCTGCGGCTGCGGAAAACCTCAAGCGGCGAAAGTATAATAACCTTATCGGTAATTATATTTTTGAGCCGTTTGGGGTTGAAACCCTTGGGCCGTGGGGTCCGAGTGCTCATAGTGTGTTTAAGGAAATCTCCAAACGGCTTGTTGACACTTCCCGTGACCCAAGGGCTGGCTTTTACCTTGGCCAGAGGATTAGCATTGCCATACAACGTGGCAATGCCGCCAGTCTCTTGGGTACTCTACCAGTCGACAGCGATGCGGAGGAAAAATGTTTTCGACGCCATATTTTAGTTTTTTATTAGTTTTAGTTTAAGATATTATATTTTTAAGTTATTTTAGCTTATCTATTTTAATGGGACTTTATATTAAGTTATATTCAATTGTGACTGATTTCGAGTCTTTTGAGCTTTGTTCATCAGGCTGTGAGGTACTCGAGCGAATGCTCGTTGGATACGGGAAGCACAGAACCGGTTGAAGTGGCGGTGCTTGGGGAGGCCTATGGCCAGCCGTGGACGTCTTTCGGCTCAAATGATGATGATGATGACTCGTGCAAATATGATAGAAGAGGTAATTATGTTAAGGTAATGTAAATGAACACGTTATGCCTAACTACATAGAACTCTATTAAAACTCTATTTTGATTTTAATTTTGGTTTTTGTTTTGGATTTTAGATCTGAGCTTAGTTACTAACATAGTTTTTTGTAAGTGTTAATCTAACTTAATATGGAATATCTTCCGAAATAAATGTTTGAATTGAATTGAAAACAATGCAAAACCCCTACAATTTCATCCTGACATGGTTAAAGTCTTCTAAACCGAGCTGCAGATTTTTATTACTCGCGACGAAATTTTTATTTCTCCATTATCCTTTGTCCACACTGTCACATATTCACTAAATATGTGCAAGGCTGCTGGGTTAATTCCATAAATAAAACTCGGTGTTCAATTGCACGTGAGACTTTTTACTGCAGAAAACCATAGACTGAGAATAATATATACACAGACAATCATTCTAGTCTAGAGCACAGATTATATATGCAACACTCCTCTCTTCTAATTTTTATTAAATTTTTAAATTACTACAAATCCAGTCTCTGAACAGGCTTATGAGTTCGTGCACTTTTACGCACTTCTGGCTGAACTAGAATAGGAGAATTAGCAATGTTATTTGGTATTTCTTTGTTAATTAACGGCTTATTTACATCTAATTTCTCCGATTCTTTTTCTTGCTCCAATACACTTTCATTAGTTACACTATTATAGTTAGGCAAACACTGAGTAACATTCCTGGTGAGTATACCTTTGTCAGTGTGCACATCATACATAACATTTCCTACTGGGTTTTCAATAACACCATCTAACCATTTTCGAGAGTTATCATATGATGCAATCAGTACTTTATCACCAGGTAAATATTGCTTCACAGGTTTCTTACAAATCAACTGGCGAGGGATGATTACATCTTTTTTTATTAAAGATAAACGTGTACGGAGTTTTCTACCAAACATTAACTCACACGGTGCCTTGCCTGTTGTGGCATGTGGTGCTGTACGATAAGCTAATAGCCATTGTTGTATACTATGATCTAAACAATTTTTATCAAACTTATATGCTAACATGGCCTTTTTGAAAGTTTGAACACCCCTTTCTGCTAAGCCATTGCTGGCTGGGTGATAAGGTGCAGTACATATGTGTCGAATATTATTATTCTTACAAAAAGTATTAAACTCTTCAGATGTCCATAGTGGACCATTATCAGTCACCATTTGTTCCGGTAGACCAAATCTAGCAAAAATACTACGTAGACATTTAATTGTACTGCTGGAGGTAATATTGTTCATTTTAACTACTTCTGGCCATTTTGAGTGTGCATCTACAATTATTAACCACATATGCCCTAAAAATGGACCAGCAAAATCAGCATGAATACGTTTCCATGGCTCCTCTGGCCACTCCCATCTATGTATAGGTTTGATAGGTGGTAAGTTCCTATTTTGGATACAACCTGCACAATTATTAGTTAATGTTTTTATATCATTTGTGATGTTTGGCCACCAAAAACAACTATTAGCTAAAGATAACATTTTATTAATACCCAAATGACCAGAATGCAGTTCAGTTAAAACTTTATCCTTTAAACTGTCAGGTATAACTACTCTATCCCTCCATAAAATGCAATCTTTAATTATATATAACTCAGTCTCTTTGCCTTTAAAATTACACAACTCTCTATTAATCAACTTTGGCCAGCCCTCTCTTAAGTAAGAACAAACCTTGCTTAAATTAGGGTCTTTCTGAGTATGTTTGGCAATTTCAGTTAAAGTTACAGGTGGATTATCCAATACAATGCTGTTAATGTTGCCTTCCAAATTAATTTTATCGTCCTCATTACTATTTTTAATTGGCAACCTAGACGGAAAATCTGCTGCCGCATTATGTTGCGAAGTCCTGTACTTTATATCATAATTATAATTACATAAAATTAATGCCCACCTAGTCATTCTATCTGCATATATACTACCAGCTGTTTTATTTGGATTAAATATAGATATCAGTGGTTTATGGTCAGTAACTAATGTAAATATTCTGCCTTTTAAATACAAATCAAATTTCTTAACTGCCCAAATAATGGCTAAGGCTTCTTTATCTATCTGTGAATATTTTACTTCTGCTTCATTGAGTGTTCTACTTGCAAAAGCAATAGGGCGTTCAACAATATTATTACCTAACTTAATTTCATGAGCTAAACAAGCTCCTAACCCATACTTGGAAGCGTCACAGCTCAATACAATTGGCAGCTTTGGATTATAATGAATTAATACTTGATCTGATACAATAGCTTTCTTGGCCCATTCATACGCTTGTTCTTGTTGCTTAGACCATACCCATTTTTCTGAATCCTTTAGTAATGTATATAAAGGTTTTAAATTTTCTGCGGCATTCTTCAGAAATTTATGATAAAAATTAATAGTGCCAAGGAAACTACGTAATTCTTTAATATTTTTAGGTTGTGGTGCTTCCAATATGGCCTTAATGTGCCCTGGTGTCTTGTGAATGCCTTCCTTATCAATCACATGCCCGCAATACTCTAATTGTGGGGACATCAAAACAGTTTTCTCTTTATTTACTTTAATATTTAAATTTTTAAGTTTTTGAAATATACACTCTAAAGTTTTTAAATGGCAATCCACATCACTACTTGCAACTAAAATATCGTCAATGAAACAATATACATTTGGCATATTAAAATGTTCATCCATAAAATCTTGCCATTCCTGTGGAGCAGGTGACATACCGAACATCATGAATGTTGGTCTATACAACCCCCATGGTGTGGTAATTGTCATAAGCTTTTGTGCCTCCTCATCCATTCGCCTGTTCATATATGCCTTTCTTAAATCAATTTTACTAAATACTGTTTTAACATTTTGATCATCTTTATTTAATTTTGCAAAAATGTCTTCAATGACAGGGATTGGATGATTTGGTACCTCCAAAAATGGATTTATTGTTACCTTGTAATCCCCACAAATTCTTATATTATGAGGTCCTTTAATGATGGTCACTATGGGTGTAGCCCATGTGCCTGTTTCTTTATTTGTCACTTTATACATTTTACCTTCGGTACATAACTTGTCAAGCTCTTTTTTAACTAAATTTTCTACAGCATAAGCTATTCTTCTTGGTTTAAATGCAATGGGTTTAATATTAGCTTCTTTTAATTTTAAAGAGCCTACAGTACCTTTAATTTCGCCTGGAAACCCTGAAAATATATCACTATATTTTTCTACTAAATTGTTAAGTTTAATTTGTGAATCTTGGTGAATAATTAAATTGCACCGTTTTATACAAGTTTGCCAATCAATTTTCATAGCACTCAGCCAATCCCTACCTAACAAGGGCTTTTTACCTTCTTTGACAATAATCAATGTTGCTAAGTATTCTTCATTTCTAATTTTAATATTTACATTTGTCTTACCCAATACGGTGATATTGTTACCACCATAAGCTGATAGTTTTAGGTTACATGGAAATAATTTTAAATTAGGAAAAGATGCTATGAACATTGATTCAGGCATTAACGTGACATCTGATCCACAATCAATTTCAAATGATATATTTATATTATTAATTTTTAAAGTTATATACCAAGGGCTTGGACGCTTCTCATCTATTGATACCACTTTGTTAATATTTAATTGACGCTCCGTTTCCTGTAATAAACTGGACAAATCATAACTATCACACACAGATTCACTATTCAATTGTACTTCACTAACTTGCATAACAGAAAATTCTTCATCGTTTGTAATTTCATGGACCTTCTTGGTTTTGTTACTGTTTGCTTTGCAAACACTTGCCATATGCCCTTTCTTGTGGCATTTAAAACATTCTTCTTCTCTAAATTTGCATTGGGGTTTTACGTGCCCCATCTTCCCGCAGCAATGGCATTTAATGTTCATCTGTTTTTCACTTATTTTGTGTATGTCTGAGCTTTCTTGCCCAGAACTTCCAGCAGTTATTAATTTTGCACCCTTCTCCGCCAGCTCCATGCTCATTGCTATCTCCACTGCTTTTGCAAACGTTAAATTTTCTTCACCAAATAATCTTTTAACTATGCTTGCACTCTTTAATCCATGAACGAATTTATCTCTTAAACATCTTTCTAAATGTGTGGTAAAGTTGCACGTCTGTGCCAATTTCTTTAACGCCGCCACAAACTCACAGATTGACTCGTCTGCCAACTGTTCACGTTTCATAAACTTATATGTTTCCGCAATTTCTGATTGCTGTGGCTCCAAGTGTTTTTCAACAAGTTCCACTAATTCAGTATAAGTTTTATCTTGTACTGTTTTCGGGAAACAGAGTTCTGATAGCAACGTGACCATGTCAAAACCTATAAACGAGATTAAATATTGCGGCCATTTCGTTTCATCCACCTCGTGGATCTTCATTTTATTTTCAAACACCTGTTTGTACACCTTAAATGTGCATTTTGCAGCTGAAAACTCAGGCAGTGAGAGCCCAGCAGCCGCCATTTTGTGAAATTTCGTCCGACGTAACAAGACGAAATTATTCTACTAACTTTCTTTGTAGTTTGCGGACGTAACACGTAAACCTGTTTTCTTTTTATCCTCGTCGCCACTGTCACATATTCACTAAATATGTGCAAGGCTGCTGGGTTAATTCCATAAATAAAACTCGGTGTTCAATTGCACGTGAGACTTTTTACTGCAGAAAACCATAGACTGAGAATAATATATACACAGACAATCATTCTAGTCTAGAGCACAGATTATATATGCAACACACACAGTTTCGCTTGTAGGAACAGCGAAAAAGGGTAAAAAGACAGGAACAAGTTTATTGCGAACCTCAGTTAACCCCGCGGCGATGTGAGATAACACAATAGCTGTTCTCGTAGATAATTCTGCAAACACGGTTTGCTACAACTAAAGTTTTACCTAGGTGGATCTGTTCGGTAGATTTTACATAAAGTTTTTTTTTTCTTTACAGACGGTAAAAAACGTTAATATTGGTCTTAACATTGCTGCTTTTAAAAATAGAGTATTCTGAATTTCATTGCCCTCATTCCACGCCTAAGTAATTAATGCAAGCATAACGTTCGTGAAGTGCAATAAGAGTAGGGGAAGACCAAAGAAAACATGGATGGACTGTGTGAAAGATGATATGGCTAGAGGGGGTGACTACTGAGATGACGACTAATAGAGAAGTATGGAAGAAGAAGACAACGAGTCTACTTCTTCTGCCTCGACCCCAAATAAATTGGTATAAGGGAGGAGAACGATGATGTTCGTCAGAAGCATTAAGCGCGCACTGAGCTTTTTATACACACAAACACGTTTATAAATATATAACCCTTGTTTGAAGTAGGTAGTACCTAAGACAATTAAATTAAAATCTAGGGAAATATATGGGTATTATTTATTGGGGATATATACCGGTACGTATACCTACCTACTCGATGGGAACACAATTTGACAAAGTTGGCTCGATAGAATAAATTCGCAAAGTTACCTCTTTTCGAGTAATTTTTTCCTCTATTTCCCTTTTTTTATTTTATATGTATACATAAGTAATTTCATATTATGATTAATTGAGGTGTTCCACTTGTAAAACAAAGTTTATAGATGACTGGAGCGTGTCTAAACACGGTAGTTTTCTATTTAAAAGCAAATAATTATGATGAAACCACAGAATAAATAATAGTACTAACGTACAGAAGTTGCACTCCTTTGATCTTGAAGAAAGCCGCTTTTATAATAGCCTACAAAATCTTTCCCCCCCCCCCCCCGCGCAAGCTAAATTGCTCTTAATCGCCGCGCTTGAGAGTTGTTATTACTTTGTGTCGTTACTCGTCCGTAACATACCTACGCCGCTTAGCCGAGTACTAGGGCTGTCCGCAATAAAAAATAAAATATGGTACCATACCACCATACCATACCATACATACCTTAAGGTCTGGTGGTGGTGGTGGTGGTATATGGTACCTTTTTATACTTTTATTGTATTTATGAGTAGTCTATCTAGAGTTGTTTCACTTTAATGTAATGTCTTATAATTTTCAAACGTTATTTTTTATTAATCAATCAAACAATCATCAATTATTTTTAATACACCATCATCTCGTATAATATTTAGAAGTGTTCTAAAGTAAAGAAGGTACAAACACGTCTTAAAATTGAAAGTGAAATTTGGGCCACTTTAGTCGCCTGAACATGGTCATAAAACAACTAAAGATGCCTCAACGCACCAGTGGCTAAGTTTGTGCGATCGAACGATCGCGGGTAGGTACGATTGCTTGTTAATCCTAAGTTAATCCTTAATTACTTTTAGCGATTTTGGACCTTACTCCTGAAACAATACGACGCGCATACAAACCCCCACCACTCCGCCGAGAGCTCAAGTTAAATGTCGGCAACTATAGTAAGTAGGTAGGTAGGTAGGTAAAAAAAAGGTAGCAAGAAGACTCGACAATTCGTAATGGATTTTCGTCATTAATAAAGCAACTATATCACTAATTTATATAAGTATAGTATAGTGATAATATGAATAGTATAGTTAAGTTTAAAATCTAAGATTTAATTATTTCATGGGCGGCCGTACGTATCTCGCTCGCTGAGCGCGTAATACACCCTGACTGACTTGTAACCCAGAGTTGCCGCGAGCTGTAGGTACTTATCTCGAGCGGAATGTACCAGTGCAAGAGGCCTGATGAAACTGACAACAGTGGGGGCCCAGTGGTAACGGCCCCGACTTACCTACGAGTTGTAGGTCCTGGGTTCGAACCCAGGCAGGCGCTTTACTTTGTGTAAATAATATCATCACCACTGCTCTCAACAACGGTGAAGGAAAACATAAACCGGCATAGTCTTAGAACCAAAAATTCGAAGACATATATGACATCTACCAACCCGGGCCCGTATGGTGGATTATAGCCCTCCCTCTCGAAGAGAGGAGGCCTGTGTCCCAGCAGTGATAACGTTATAACCTGATTATGTGTAACTATGATGAAAATAACAACGAAAAAGTGCAAAAGTGTGGTTATTTTATTTACTCTTTAAACCTAAAGAAAAAGACGGAGACAAATGCAAACGCTCCGCTCGGTGCGCTCGAGTTAAAAGTAAAGTCCGTTGCACCGGTGCACCCTTTGTCCGGTTAAGTAGTCTTGGCCTCTCAAGGTCAACTACGAGATGCCCTACACAAAAAAAAAAAACACCCTGGTCAGTCGCCTCACTGTCACCTTGCAGACTGCCAAATATTTTTAACAAAACAAACCTATTCTCATGAGGAGAAGAACCACGGGGTCTACTCCCTAAGCACGAAGCTCGTAGTTTCGGTCTTCGTTACAGGCGTTTCTTACTCCGTATCACCTACGGATAGATGATTGGTTCGGGACCCGAACGAAGTATGAATGACAACACGACTATACTGTTGTCCCTACTCCCGATGTGTTTGTGGCCGTCCGAAAAATTTAACTGCACCTGTTTTGATGGATCGTTATGACAGACGGACGGACGGACGGATGGATTAGGGAGTAGACCCCCAGCAGACTGCATTATATGAAGTAAAATCAGTAGTATTGTCTTTTATTTCTTCGCTGTATTATTTCGTTGAAGCTCGTAATATTTCACCATGAATACACAGGACACTTACAGATTTATAACAACGTAATCTTTGATTTGTGCACGCTTCGCGTATTTTACGAAATATTGAACTTTGTACATTGTAGCCACTCGGTGAAATTAAAGAACTTTACAATAAGTACTAAGTATATTATGTATGTAGGTAACGACTCAAGCTTACAATGAAAATCAATAAATTATTCGAAAAAAAGGATCATAAATATTGCTCTTAGTTAAGATAAGATAATTTATTTGCGTAAAACATGGTATACCTGCATAGGTGTAATTACAGCATAGGAGACCGTACATGTCAATTTCATCCGTATCGCAGGCTTTCATCAATTTGGTAATGTTGACTACTAATAACTCGTTCAAAGTGGGAGTCCAGCACGCGTAGCATGACGACGTTTTGTCGACGGAAGACGAGACAAAACTACACATTGCCATGCTTAGACGCGTAGAATGCGAACAAATATTTCTACTATCTGTCATTTTGTCTATTCTTTCGTCGACAAAACTCGTTTCTATGGCGGTCATGCTAAGCGGGTAAGATTTAGACAGTCGAATTGTTATTTCAGGACATTCCTAGCTATCCTCTATTTAAAATTGTGCAACATATAAACCAGTGCCTGTAGGCATGATTATTATTTCAGTAGCAGTCCGGAATCTGGATTTGTACCTGGTCTATGGCAATAGGCTCGCCCCCTACCTATTAAATGAGACATAGACTTAACTGGCAGAATGTGGGTGTAGGTATACTATGTGTTTCTTTTGATATCCCATAACTCTAGATAGATCAGCGATAGATAGATACTTAGAATAGGTACTCTTTATTATGCACAGTTGCACACCATAAAAACCTCCAACGTCCTAACCTCTAGGGTATTAATGAGACCATAACTCGTCAAAATGTAGGGAACTGCTGATTTTTTTTTCGCGATTTCAGGTTTGGTCCCGTAGTAAAAGTTGTTCAAGATTATGGTCTCATTGATACCCTAGAGTTTTAGGGATAACAAAAGAAACACGTTGTACAAGTAGCCCTTTACCCATCGGAAAATGATGTTTTGGAAATATTTTCCCACATTGTAGTCATCCTTGCATAATGTAAACTCGAGTATGTTTACTTTAGAACTTTTTCGTCGTGACCCGGAGGATACCCCGCCTTAGGAAAGTGTCACTTTACGGATGTTTGTACACGATCGGTCACGGACTCACCGCGGGCTGAGACCAGTCCGTGACACCGACCGTCAACACACTACACATTGTATTTGATGTTATTCAATGGTTACGTCTGACGTCACTAATGTAATAGTGTATGGGAACTATGCGGCATTATGGAGTAGAACGTGAAAATAGTTGAGTTGACGTGACGAATCAATCGTAGTTTATGGAGACAAGAGGAAAGAAACTCCATGGGTAGTCTTTTAATATTATTGGGTTATTTAAATCAATTTTATCACATATTATCTAACTATTTCTTATACTTACTGTGACCAGCCGTTCACACAAACACAATCAGCCTGTAATTATCCCACTGTTGGGGCACAGGCCTTCTCTCTGCGAGAGGGAGTGGGCTGTACTGTAATCTACCACGCGGGCCCATTGTGGGTTAGTAGATGTCACACGTCTTTGTTTTTAGGGTTCCGTACCAAAATGGTAAAAAAGGAACCCTTATGGTGTCACTCAGTCTGTCTGTCTGTCTGTCTGTCACAGCTAGATATCTCAAGAACTACTAATGCTATCAACTTGAAATTTAGAATAGTTTTAGATGACGTTGATCCAACTATTTTGCAAATAAGAAAGAAGTAAAAATATTTATATTTTTTTTGTAACAGGGACTGAATTTTTAAGACCCCCTGTCTTAAAAATTCAAAGTGAGGCTACTAGGGCATGTGGGGTACCTATCATATGAAAGAGCGCTGCTTGCACATTCTTAAATATTTTTTTTTAGGCCGCATAGTTTTCTATTTTTGATGAAAAATGTAAAAAAAATACCGTTCCCCCCCTTATCTTCGAAGTTTGCAAAGCTAAAAATCTGAAATTATTCTCTGTGATAGAAGTTTATGTAAAGATTACAAGAAAAATAAAACAATGTCTCTAAATAGCACACTTTTTCAGAAATCGGAACGGAACCCTCGGTGCGCGAGTCCGACTCGCTCTTGACCAGTTTTTTTTAATTCTAGAACATCAACGTTCATGCAGCGCTGCATGTATAATGTGTATATCTACCAATTATTATACCTACGATATTTTACGGTAAAAAGTTGGGATCCAACGTCAACATTCCATCGCTGTTCATTTATTATATGCAGTTTATTATATGCAGTCTGCATATCTGTTTATTATATGCAGTATGAAACTTGACATGTGATCACAACTTTATAACCGACTTCAAAAAAAGGAGGAGCTTCTCAGTTCGTTGGTATCATATAATATCGTAAAATATTGTACTGTTCAACGCCGTGTGAACGTGGCCTGAGAATAATGCCGCCCTAGGTTAGTATGTTTGATATTGAACGTGCAGTGTTGTATTTAGTGCATGACTTGAAAAAGCTCGGTATACATGTGACCATAGCCTCAATAGCTCCCATTCTGCAGTTACTAGGTACAGTTGCAGTTTTCAGAACAAATGAGGGAAGTAATCAAACAAGTTTAAAATCAACTGCCAAAAATTAAAAGCTACACCACGTCACTATGGCTTTCATTTAAATACAAGGCCGTCTCTTGTTTTAGAGGTCAAGAAGTCAATATACGAGTAGTCCCATTTTAATATAGTTGCGACGATGTGACGGTTGACCATTTTGAAGCTTAACGACATTATTAAAAAAAAGCGTTTAGAATGCGAATACTACCTACTACGTAGGTATCTAAACGCTTTTTTTTACCTAATTATAATTTTTGATAAAAGAAAAGATAATCTGGTGCCTGGTGCCATTATTTTTTATTACTTACAGACTTAATTAGTACTTACCTGATATAAAAAATATAAAAGATAATATATATAAAGAGGCAACTAGTTAACATTTTTTTAAAATTATAACATGTATAATTTAAAAAAAATTAAGTAGTTGCCTTTTTTATATATTTTTGCACATACTTAAGGAACCTTTTTATCTAAGTATATAAATAAAAAGAAAAGTCCTGACTGACTGATTGAGTGACTCATCAACGCCCAGCCTAAACCTTCGGACCTAGAAAGCTGAAATTTTGCACAGAGGTTCCCTTTATAATGTAGACAATATTATAATAAGGAATAAGGAAGGAATTCCCGGTAGTATGTTCCCGTGGGATATTTTCCGACATCCACACGGCCGAAGCCGCGGGCATAAGCTAGTTTATAATATACTAGCTTTTGCCCGCGGCTTCGCCCGCGTGGATATCGGTAAATATCCCACGGGAACGTACTACCGGAAAATCCTTCCTTATTCCTTGTCTACATTATAAAGGGAACCTCTGCAAAATTTCAGCTTTATTATATATATAGCTTTATTATTATAGCTTTATTATTATTATATATTATTATTTATTTCAGATTTATTTTTTAGCAAGGGTTTGGGCTGGGCGTTGATGAGTCAGTCAGTCAGTCAGGACTTCTGTTTTTATTTATATAGATAGATAGATGGCATGACACATAAAAATAAGCAAAGAAAGACAAAACTGCTCATACGTCAAACTGCATGACAATAACAAACACGAAATTCGCAACTTTTCTCACAAAAACTTGCATTATAATAATAGCTAATAAACAATGCAATAATAATCCGGTAAAGAATGTGGTAGGTCAGTTGCAGCTGCATCGAAGGACGTCAGCTCATCTCATCGGGACAAACTGGACAGGCCAGTTCACTGCAACTAGTTTAAGTATAACTTCAAAGTTAGCGAATAATTCGCTGCAATTAGGTACTTTAGATGTACATAATTAATTTTGACAGAAGGATATCCTAAATGGATTGCAGCTATTTTGGTTTTACCGGTTGTAAGTACATTCCGATGATATCCACCATCATCATCATTTCAGCCGAAAGAAGTCCACTGTTGTAAATAGGCTTCCCCAAACACCGCCACTTTGACCTATTCAGTGCTTCCCAAATACATACTTAAATACAGACACACTTCTATCAACAAAGCAGTGTCCTATCTTTTGTGCTTTGAATTTATGACATAGGTTACTACACAGAATAGTTATCTGTTCTATGGGTTACTAATACTCATTAGCCGAGGACAATGATAATGATAGCAATTTTGCAGCGCCTGCGCAGCCGTGAGACCGTCATGATTGATGTTGAGCATCCTCATTACACATATACAGTCGTATATTATTTGATTGTTAGGGTTCCGTACCTTAAAAGGAAAAAAACGGAACCCTTATAGGATCACTCGTGTGTCTGTCTGTCTGTCCGTCTGTCACAGCCAATTTGCTCCGAATCTAATGGACCAATTATATTGAAATTTGGTACACATATGGATTTCTGTAACCCAAACACGTACGGCTAAAGTAAATAAATGAATTTTGAATACGGGGGCCACTTTTATGGGGCAAATAAGAAAATTAAAAAAAAAGTTTTGCAAACTGTACCGTGTGACATATCAAATGAAAGGACTTACTATGAGGGTCTCAAATATATTTCTTATAATTTTAAAATAAATAGTTTTAAAGTTATTTAACAAAATAGACGAAAATTTACCACCCGGGACCCTTATCTCCGAAACTACTGAGTCTAAAATTTTGAAAAAAAGTACAGAAAATAGTTCTATACCTGTAGATTACAGGAAAACCTATAAGAAGTTTGTGGTCTTAAAATAACATGGTAAATCTCTCAATATTGTCAGTACAAACTTACATTTACTGTTGGAATGAATGGAAGAACGTGTTTTTCAACTATAATGATAAGTGTGTTCTTGGGATAATTAATTTAATCTCAACTACGGAAGCCTTCATTGTGCGTAGTCCGACACGCACTTGGCCGGTTTTTTTAAATAAAGACGTATCGTATTAGACAATTTTTGTAATTATGAATCCTTGACTTGCTTGACATTTTTATTGCTTATCAGGCCTCCTAAAAGATAAGGAAAGGAGCATATAATTCTGAGTGCATTGTAACAGATATTTTTTCTCTTCCATGTGCAATCAGCCCTTGAGCTTTAATCAGATTGGTTGTATCTTCACTGATAGGTGGTTCGAGACTGTTCACATCCTGCGATGCGTCATCTCGTTATATTATTAGGTATTAGTGTTGGTTAGATTGACGTTATTCGTTCTCTTTTATGTCTGTAGGTAGAGTCTGAGGACTTTAGAAGTTCATTGTTATGTCGTTGGACAGAGTCTTTCCTTCTAATTCTGATTATATGAATTAAAGTTTTAATATGTCTTATAGTTTGGGTTTGTGACGATACCTAGACCTCTCCAAAGTTACTTTGTTATTCAAGAAATATTTATTTATGCTTCTATTGACGAGAGGAGTTTCTGAATAAGTAAGAAAATATATAAGAAATAACCATTACAACGAAACAACACCATCTATTTATAAGTAGTTCACTTACAAATTACTACGCTACACACACACACACACACTACACTACACACACACACACACTCACTCACACTCACACACACTCACTCACACTCTACACTTACTTACTTGTTTACTTTGACTTTGAAGTATTTTAAGGAGGTTTTAAGTATTTAAGGCATGTAATGAACACATTGTGTGCTCAGAATAAAGTTCATATGCCCAATTAGATATCAATTTAGAATACTAAAAGATACGTTATGGTTTGCGATCATCAGACGTCGTGACTTGTTTATTAATTAAACTGCAGATATTATGATCGTTAAAATTATATTTTATGTAAATACGAAACTTATTCGAATTGATTTTTGTCAAAAACTTTAGGTAAGGATAAGACAATAAAATTTAATTACGTACACAATATTTTTAGATGCAGCTTTAATACTTTTGACCCCTAACATTGTTTTAAGGTTGTGATATTTTGAAACTTGCAATTCTTTTTCCTTTTGGTTTTTATTTAAGTAAACAATGTTTTAGGAACCTAATGACGTAGAAGATGTCGATGCTATATTTTTTTGCTAATTGTACTGACGACTTATTTCTATAGACTTACAAGACGAGACTTGTAATCATGACATGAGTAAGTACCTATCTGCCTAGCCTTTTCCCCACTAAGTATGTTAGGGTCAGCTTCCAGTCTAATCGGGTGCAGCTGAATACCAGTATTTTAATACATGTAGCGACTGCATATCGGATCTCCACAACCCAGTTACTGGGTAATACGATACCCCTTGGTAAGTCTGGTTTTTAGACTTTCAGGCTTCTGACGTGTAACGAGTGTCAAAGACCCACGAATGACAGCCGAGACCAACGGCTTAACGTGCTTTCCGAGGCACGGCAGAGTCTTGGTACATAAATATGGTCACCTATCCACGGACCAACCACAGCAAGCGTAGCTTAACCTGATCGATCGACCCGTGCGGCTGTTATTACTTAGCCATAAGCCCGACGTACCTATACTACTTAATTATTAATTGTGGCTTTGACTCATCGAACGGCTTTTTCACACACTAATATTTTAAAGGCGAAAGTTTGTGAGTGTGACCGATTTGGAAGAAATTTGGTATGTAGATAGCTTATACCCTGGAGTAACACATAGGCTACTTTTTATCTCAGTCTACGCAGGTGAAACCGCGGGTCGCAGCTAGTTTGATATAAAGATGGGTCAAACTACAGTCATGAATTCGTAACCAAAGCTCTTATAATGACCACATCCGTGACAAAACCGGTAACTCCCGGTGATGTGGGTCATTTGTTTTTGTACAGCTTACATGCAGCTTAGGCCCCTCGCCCACGGCGACTTTTTGTAGCGATGCTGTCGCGCGTTTACGAAACGTGCGACAGCATCGCTACTCGAATCGAGAATCCAGTGGGCGAGGGCAAACAGCTAGCACCGCATCACAACTGTATCGATAAGGACGCGCGACAGCATCGCTACTGCATCGCTACAAAAAGTCGCCGTGAGCGAGGGCCCTTACATACAGGATCGCGCTTGTACACGCTGTGCACAGCTGTAACGAAGTGGTCAGAAACGAGTGGTCATATTATAAGGGTGTAGTACAGATCATCAAACTGAACAACTTTCTCTATGGGACCAACATCATAATCGCTAAAAAATAATCAGCTGTCCCATACATTTGGGTCAAATAGGTATTGAAGTTTTGTATGTGACAGCAAATAATTTTTTCCGCGAATATGATGTTGTTTACTTTTTTGTAATGCCGCGTTTCCACGGCGTGTCGATGCCTGTCGCGGCCCGTGCCAAGCATTCCCACAGATCATCCCATAATACATTTGATCGGATAGGAGACGACAGGCCACTGCAGGCCGACTGTTCCCACTGCCTGTCGGCCTGGCCTAGCGCGCTTTGGTGGTGGGTTAAGGCTACTCTTTCGAAAAAAGCTTAAAAACAGCGTGCAGATGAAGCAGTTTTTCGCCGAAACCTACAGAGAAATTACATCTGAAAAAAATTGTTAGTAATCTACATGATATGAATCGTAATTTGGCTTAGCCATAATTTTTCTATGGGTATCACATAATAAGAAAAAAAAAACCCAAATCACCTCCAAATCGTTAAGATGAAACCATTTTACTCCTTCATCTTTTATCAAAAGAATATAAAAAAATATCTACTACTTTGCAATACAAACGAAAATGATTTGGTTTTGTTACTTTTTAAAAACATGTATATTTATTATAATAAATTAAAAATGCGTCTAATTTGGGACAGCGCTCCTTGATGGGCGAGTCCTATTACTGGCTGGACGTACGACGCGTTGCGTGAGCTCAGGCCAGAATGCGCAAGCTAACCACTCAAGGTCATTGGCGTATAGTTCGGCCTTAATATGACCACACACATTCTTGTACACGCCGTATAAGGAAGTATGTATCGTAAATTCCCTTGTTCATCGCTAACTTTTACTCAGGTTTCGTTATATACTGTATTTGTAGGTAAGGGACTTAAGAATGTACGTAGAGAAGGCTATTTTCTATAATAAAATATTGTATGCAGTAAAGGCAAAGTTATCAATCTTTGAAAATGTCAATTTCAAATAAGTAGTTGCCAGTGGGCAGTTGAAGGATGTTATAAATTCCTTCGAAGCTCATAAAATTGAACCAAAGCTGCAGCGGATGACTCAAGCACTTAGCATATTCAGCCTATAACGTTCCCACTGCTGGGACATAGGCCTCATCTCTGTGAGAGGGAGTGGGCCGTAATCCACCACGCAGGCCCAGTGCGGATTGGCAGATGTCACATATCTTCGATTTTTTGGTTCTAGGACATGCCGGTTTCCTCACGATGTTTTCCTTCACCGTTTTGAGGGCAGTGGTGATGAAAAATTACACAAAGTAAAGCGTCTGCCTGGATACGAACCCACGACCTACAACTCGTAAGTCGGGGCCGTTATCACTGGGCCACCCCTGCTCTCACTCAAGCAATTGCTTACGCGCATATTTGCATAGAATTAGTGCGTAATAATTAATAGGCTCAATATTAGCCAAGTGTCAAACTAGTTTGCATTTCGCTATCAAGTGGAACTGCAATCGGCCTACACATATGCAGATTTAAAATTATTGCTTTAAAGTCAACAAGGAGCAATGTTTTCTTAGCCTACAATTCAAAAATATATCTTGAAATTCTTTCATAATAAATATTTCGGTTCTGCGGTTTCAAAATGTCACAATACAAGACATTCAAGTAAGTACTTAACTCTAGATAAGTATTGTCAAAAAAAAAAACTGAAATAAAATTTTCACTCGATATTCGATATGGTACAGTCAGACAAATAAATTATGCTTTGATGACACCAAAATCCCCACGCAATCATACTTTATTTGTACTTTTAACATCGCTACACAAAAATGTTGAAGCTTCAGGGAACTCCGGCGGATGTCATGTGTGCACACATTTATGGCGAACACGCACATTTTATGTCTCAATAAATATTCTTGTTTTGTATGTATTTATTTTATTGCCAGAGACCAAAAATATCTACACACAGAATAATAATGACAATATTTTGAGACTTCTAACTGTCGCGTATTGTCCGTACGAAACTATATTTTAACTGTACGAAAGTACTTATATAGTTTCGTACCTCAACTAATAATATAAAATCTGAAATACAGAGTGTAAGGGAACATCGCGATCGGCGCGCAAACTGTTACCTACTATGAACTCAGTAGGTAAGTACAGACGCCACTGTAGGTCACATATAAAAGAACGCTGTTTGCACATTCTCATACATTTTTTTCTTTTTTTTAGGCAGCATAAAAACTACCGTTCCCCCCCCCATATCTTCGAAGTTTGCATAGAGAAAAATCTGAAATTATTCTATGTGATAGAAGTTTATGTAAAGATTACAGGAAAAATAAAACGATGTCTCTAAATAGCACAGTTTTTCAGAAATCATCAACAAAAATTACATAAAAATTATGCGCACTTGACACTCTTGACCACTTTTTTTTATTTTCGAGGTTCGAGAGCTTGCTTCAAAATTACAACCGAACAGCAATCAAAGTGGTTCGTACGTTTTTGAAAATTCTCCTCCAAAAGACACAAACGCGCTCTCTCTTCTGTATCTGATTATGCGTTGTTAGGTTCCTTGTGCAATTTACACATCGCGTTTCATTTTTTTATTACTTTAGTTATGTATACTTATTTACTGCTTCTTTCACATGCCTAATAGAAACCTACAATACAACCTGTTTTTGTCTATAATACCTAACCATCTTCTCCGCCCCGCCAGAACTTTTTAGCCTTTAATATTAGCAAAATTTAAAATGTAAATATCGGAACTGCGACGTAATCATATTATAGCTTGGTATCAGGTGGTCAAACAGTCAATAGCTTGCTTCCGAAAGAGAAATCACACCCACAGTTGTGTCATGAAAAGTAAAAGTGGAGCCGCCCGCGCCCGCCATGCCGATACCGACTTCTGTCAATCCGAAATGCTTTATTTATACATTCTTATGTATAATCATGGTACTTACCTTACATAACAACTTACTGATAACTTGTTCCAATAACTCAACTAGTAGTAATCAAGGTTTTAATGAAAATAATTGATTTTATTTTATTAAGAGCGCGCTGTTTGTGCTAATTAGGGTGTAATGTTTTTTAATTTTCGATTTTAAGTAAACAATTTGAAGGTCTTTAAAGTTAAGTTTTGTTTTGTCATATTAATTGAAGAGAAGTGGTGGCCCAGTGATAACGGCCGTGACTTACGAGTTGTAGGTCGTAGGTTCGAACCCCGACAGGCGCTTTACTTTGAGTAAATTATTTCATCACCACTGCTCTCAAAACGGTGAAGGAAAACATTGTGAGGAAACCGGCATGTCCTAGAACCAAAAATTCGAAGATATTTGACATCTAACAATCCGCACTGGACCCGCGTGGTAGATTACAGCTCACTCCCTCTTATAGAGAGGAGGCCTGTGTCCCACCTGTGGGAACATTATAGACTGATTATGCTATAATATGCTAATGATTAAATTATCTCTGTTATCAGTATTAATTAACGCTGATTGGTTGAACCAATAAAATCATTTTAAGTAACTGCAACATGAATGTTTACGTTACAATACTTTATTGAACTTAATGACAATTAAGAAGATAGAGTAAAGAAAAACACATTTTCATGGAAAGGTGACTTTCCAATTATAGGAGGCAGGTTTTATATTATGATTAGTGTTAAAGGTATCCACGAAACATCTATCTATATGTATAAATAAAAAGAAAATAAGGAAGGTAGTTCGTGGGATATTTTCCGACATCTACGCGGGCGCAGCCAGTGTTTACCCGTGGTCCCGGTGGGTCGACCCATTACCGGGTCTATGGGTAATTTTAATTACCCGTGGTCCCATGTCCATGACATTAGGGATTTCTCCCGGACTATATCGACTGACTATATCGATAGAAAATGAAAACCATCAGTTAGGTACATATATAAGAAAGTTTACTCATTCAAAGCAAATAAAATAATTCCATCCTTGGGAACAAAAACATACTCCTAATAGGTAACAGCTATATTGAAAATGATGAATTCATAACCGATACACTAAGGACTTACGACAAACTATCTTAATAAAACATTTGTAATGCGTATCCAACTGATATTTCGCCATTAATTAATTCCATTAGTATTTCGGTTAAGTGATTAGATTTTTTGATTTTGAGGTACCTAATAATGCTGTTATTTATTATGGATTTGTATTTAATCAGAAGTAGGTTCTTTGGTTGTAATTAATTTTCTATCGATATTGTCTTCTGACAATACCCAATGCCATGGGACAACGGGTAATTAAAATTACCCATGGACCCGGTAATGGGTCGACCCACCGGGACCACGGGTAAACACTCGGCGCAGCCGCTGGCAAAAGCTAGTGTGTTAATAAAATGTAAATCTAAACAGATATTCAGCGTTGATTATCTACATATAAATTAGATTAGTTTATCTCTATCACTTAAGGAGGATGCGTAGTGGTAACCTGCGAAATTCATTTTTTTTTTGGGTTTTTTGCAATTTGCTGTTCAGGTTGTATCTTGATCAAAATATTTATGGAACGAACGAAATCTATCGAATCTGCACGAAATCTAACTTAAAGAGATGTATTGATGATTTTTATGGTTAAAATTATGTACCTAAATACATATGGTTTATTGCCGCGTATCATATTTTGATCAAGATACAACCTGACACGGACCTGCAAATTGCAAAAAACGCAAGAAAATTTGAATTTCGCGGGCTACCCAGCGCAATCACCTTAACAACAAAAATCTTAAAATGCCTAATCTTTGGAAATAGATGTCATATTTAGCAACTAAAATAAATTATGGTATTTAATGGCGTCAGTATTAGTAATTTTATAATCGGTAAAGTCAAGACTATATCAATTACGTATTTGTGTTTTATTCTTAAGTTACTCCCGGGGGAGTGCAACTGCACGTGAACAAAATCCTGTTCATCTTAGGTCTATTATCTAACTTACCTACCTAAGATGAATCAGGTTTTTTTTTCAGTCATAACAATTAAACCAGGTTGGCTAAGGCATCATTACCTACAATGAGCTACAAAATTGAGTAATTGAGTATTCACAATAATATCAATTCAAATAGCTAGAACATCATGATACCGCGCACCAAAATTGGTACGACAAGGTTGTGGCACAATTTAAATAAACCACTGGCATCTTCATTACCATTTAGTTGCATTCAAATATGGATTGTTAGCTCTACAATAATAAAAACTGTTGTAGGTATAAAACTGTAATTGTAAATGTTAAATAATTCAGATAAAACACAGTATACATAAATATGTTTTATATCAATTATTTAACATTTGACAAAACGATCATTGGGTCATTGACCGTTCTTGAGTTTTCAGCGAATTATTAGCGACATCTTTTTTTGATCAACTTTTTTAAGGAAATCATGATTCTCTGACTAATTTTGTTAATTAATGTTAAAATATACAACAATATATTAGAATTAAGTCTGAAATGCGTCTGAATTTTATGATAGACTATTTACTGTTACAGAAATAATAATAAGACATAAGTATTACCTAAATAATTTCACCGCGTCTTTTCACTACCTACCGACTTTACCGACCGTTCTAACTAGCTGTTGCCCGCGACTTCGTCTGCGATCCATGATGAAAAGGTAGCCTATGTCCTTTTCCAGGTCATGGTCTACCCATGTGCCAAATTTCATGCAAATCCGTTCAGCCGTTTTAGCGTGCAAGCGTAACAAACAAATAAAGTCACTTTCGCATTTATAATATTAGATAAGATTACTCAGTAATATAAAAAACACGCAGCTTTCTTTTATTAATTTCTAAGTGACAGATAGACAATACTCACCAACATCTCTTCTTTGAGCATTCGCCAGAAATACCAGCGACAACAGCAACACAATAGGCACGTTATTACCAAAAAAGTAATTCATTTTTAATTTTATTGTTCAAAAACAAATTATACAACAAACTTTAATGTGATTAAATTAACAGAAAACACTAGAATATTTATTTGAATTTAAACAAGTTAATTTGGTATTTCCTTATAGAATTGAAAATTTACGAACTCGATATGTTTTTCGCGCGGATTTCGAGTTTCGTCGGCCGCGGAGGTGGGAGTGCGTGCGGCTCAGCCTTTGGAAACTAAACTGAGTGGAGGCTGCGCCGGCGCAGGTGTATAGAGAAAGAAGTACGCATGCCCATCGTAGAGCGACGGACCGGTCGATGGCACGGCGGACCGCCTGCTGTCTGCTATCATCCGATAAACAAGTGATTACAAACGTTTAGATATTTGCGGTATGTAGACGCGCTTTAGATCGAGCTTGTAGAAAATGGAGCGCGCAAAATGATTTTGTACATTTAATGCGAGTAAGAAATAGATTACTCGTAAGGTATAATTACTGGCAGTAAATGCCCTTAATAAGTGCCAAAGCATTAAAGTAGCAGGACTTTAGTTTGGCTTTGTCATGAATTTATTGGAATAAGGATCTATCGAATTTTTAAATTATTGTCATGTCATAAACATAATGATTGGATCGATGCTCATCTCTGTTACGTTTATCTGCATAAATACCTACTTACTTATTTAAAATTCTTGACTACAAAATGCACATGCATATGGATGTCTTGATGAATGCAATTTAAATAAGTAGGTAGGTAAATGGAGATAGGTTTCCAAAGGCTAAGCAGAGGTGAATTGTATCATTGCGGACATATCGGTGAATCACTTTTCAACCTTATTACTTTAGTGCAAGGTCGAAAAGTGGTACACCGCAAATGTCCACTATGCGATGGTATAATTTCGATTCAAACTTAATGGCGACTCGGAAGTTAGCTGCGAGTGCAGACCGTGCTGCTTCCGAGCCGCCATTAAGTTTGAATCGAACTGTACTTACCTATACCTTTTTCAGATTTTTTTTGTAATTTTTTTATTTCAAGCTTTTTATTTTTATTAATATATATATATGTATATATATATTCATGGGCGTACCCAGCTTAATATTTCTTAAGCCGGGTCCCCCCACATGTTTTTTTTTTCGCCTCATCAGTCTGCTCCATGCCCTCGACAAAATCTATGAGAGACTTATTATAAGCGCCTCAAAGATTATGCCGAGACAAAGGGCCTAATTCCTAACGAGCAGTTTAGTTTTCGAACACAACTCTCTTGCGTACAACAGGTCCACCACATCAACGAACACATAAGCGTTGGTTTCCAACGTGGTTCGATGACGGGTGCTGTTTTCTTCGATAAAGCGAAAGCGTTTGACAAAGTCAATGGTTTATTACAATAATCTTTACAAAGTCAGTGTGCCAGACCATTTCGTGCTCATCTTACGAAACTTTTTGTTTTTCCGCACTTTTCGCTACCTATCGTATTGAAGGAGCGCTATCCTCTCCCCACCCCATTCACGCAGGTTTCCTTTAGGGTTCTTGGCTTTTTCCAATAATTTCCACGTTATTTACCAGCGATATCCCGAAAAGTAAAAAGGCACAGTTGGCTCTATTTGCAGACGATACGATTATAGTATCATTTACTATTCCGGCCAACGCCAAGAGCCGATATCTCGCACTCTCAAACCGCAGTCGATAAACTCGGCGCGTGGTTTCGAAAGTGGAGAATCGCAGTCAATACCGACAAAAGTCAAGCGGTTCTCTTTTTGAAACCGCGTCTCAATCGATCTCCCCCTACCGACTGATCACCATGTTTGGCAAGCCGATCCCTTGGGAGAAGCGAGCCAAATATCTACGTGTGACCCTCGATGAGCACCTCTAAGCACATAAAGCAGTCTCGTTCTGAATGCACGTAGCAAATTGTCACTTAAGTGCAAGTTGCGCTTCTATACAGCGTGTATTCTCACAATCATGTTCATGACCTATGCGAGTTCAGTATTTGCACACGCAAAGTCCCGAAACATCCATAGGATGCAGACCTTACAAAATCGTTTCTTTCGAACGGCTACGGCTGAAACGCATTAATTCCAAGCGTTTCTTCGATACCCTCGCGAAACATCGCAACCCCTCTGGTTGTCGAATCCGCTAGTTAAATCCCTCTAAAATCAGTAAAGTCCGCTGTCCAAGGCATGTTTTCACCGACCCCGATGACCCCTTAACCCCTCAAGTGTCGAATGCACCCCATGTGTGCATAAGAAAAACCCTTTTTTATTCGGTATGTAGGCTTATATCACATACATATAAAAGTAAAAAAACATCATTCGATGGAAACCAATCATCATCATTAGTTGTGAACCTATGGAGTTCACAGCTAACTCCCCCTCCCCTCCCCCCCGTGTCAAATGCACCCCAAGTGTGCAAAAGGACAAAACTTTACATAATAGCTACCTATATAAGCTTAGATCACATATATATAAACGTAAAAAAACATCATCCGATGGAAAACATATCATCATCAGTAGTTGTGAACCTATGAGGTTCGCAACTAACCCCCAACCCTCCCCAAAATTAGCCAAACTCAGACACTTGAGGGGTTAACCCTCTTCCGAGAAAAGTACAGCTTACACCAGCACCTACAGTTTACAAACACAAATCTACATTCCGACCTCGCCGTTAAAATTAATGCATAGTAAATTGTAGTTAGTTTTTTTTTTCTCTTTATTTATTATTAGGGACTTTTATACAATTGTAACATGCCAGTCCCATCTTATGATGTAAAACGTAATAACACAAACTTAATTAAACTGTAAGCAGCTCCGGAGTTAGGTGACGACAAAATATGATGGAACATGCAAACATCGTAGGTACATATTTACCTCAAGCTCTCTAAGTAAATCTTCTCTTGCAGACTGAAATCTGACACACTCCGTCAACAAATTTATAGGTAACATCTTCCAGTGTGCCACATACCTCACAATTAGGTGAATCAATTTTTTTCAATAAAAATCCAAAATTATTGAGCGGCATGTGGCGATGTCAGTCTGTGAGCTGTAACTATAATTTTTCTGCTAAACATAGTATTACAAAACCACGGAACATGAGGAGGCTCCGAAAGTATAGACTTAAACCATATTCCTTTTTCTTTAGATCTTTGATTAAAACATTCTTTCCAAACTTCATGACATTTATTTTTATACCTAGGCAATATTTCTACATAATTAGTTTCAATGTTTTTTTCAAATTGTAGTTAGTTGTAAAGTAAGTAACACGACGACGACGACGACAACGTGACGTGGCTCTAACAACGACAATTTCTTCGACAACATTGCTTAGGTATACAAGATCCAGGGGGGGCAGCTGCCCCCTCCTACCCCTCCCCCCTGGGTACGCCCATGTATATACAAGTATTATACAACGTGTAACGTTAAATGCGCAAAACCTCTTAAGGCGTCATTGTACTCATCATTATGAACAACTTTTACTATCGGACCAAACCTGAAATCGCGAAAAAAAAATCAGCTGTTTAGTACATTTTGACGAATTAAGCGAACATAAATGTACTGAACAGCTGATTTTTTTTTTGCGATTTCAGGTTTGGTACCATAGTAAAAGTTGTTCATAATGATGAGTACAATGACCCCTTAAGAGGTTTTGCGCATTTAACGTTACACGTTGTATAGATAAAAGTTAGCAGGCAAAAAGCAGTCGGAAAATGTTAGCTTTAGTTCGTAAAATAACAATATTTTTAAAATTCAATTCAAAGTTTTCAGTTTTTTAATCTATTTTCTAACACCATGAAAAGCTATAAAAAGGTAGCCGCCATGCTTAGAGCATTTAACTATGGAGATGGCAAGCAGCGAATCACCGAACAACATTTTCTGCCACTTTATGCGGGGGGCGAGGAAAACACATACAGCACACTACGAAAATTTGACAGTACTAGTGATGTGACACAAACAATGAGTGATAGAATATTTCATTACATGAATGAATGAATAAATGTTCATTCATTTTAATTTCTTGTATGTATACGCACGGCTACAGATCATGCTATACAGGGTTATTGGTAAAACACCAGCAACCTCTTTAGGGGTCATTGTACTCATCATTATGAACAACTTTTAATGAGGGACCAAACCTGAAATCGCGAAAAAAAAATCAGCTGCTCCCTACATTTTGACGAGTTTGATGTAGATAAAAATGTACTGAACAGCTGATTTTTTTTTTGCGATTTCGTGTTTGGGCCCATAGTAAAAGTTGTTCATAATGATGAGTACAATGACCCTTTAAGAGGTTGCTGGTGTTTTACCAATAACCCTGTATATTTCCAGTATAAGCTGATCTCGCATTATATAGGATTTCCTTATAATTAGAGATCAGTGTAAACTGGAAATGTATATAGCTTGATGTGTAGTCGTGTGTACCTACACAAAAATACGCAATATGATTAATGCCTGCGAAACTACGTACGTAGCCAGTAATGACCAAAAAATTTATAGTGCTTTAGAAAAAGAACGATTGTATTTATTTATAGAGTCAAATATTTTTTAAATAACATATTGCTGGACCAGCCGGTCGATTCAGTAAAAATCTCACCGTGAAAACTTAAGTGAAGTGAGTTTGTTTTTGCTAGGAATTGACACTATTGACAGCTCACTCCACGCTCACTTCACCTAAGTTTTCACGGTGAGATGGTTACAGAATCGCACTGCAGTGCCTTTCCCTATCATTCTGCATTTAGGGTCGGCAATTCGGGATACATACTGAGCCCCGTTTTATAATGCGGGCTTATTGTAGGTATACGTGTCAAAAAAGTAGGAATGTAGAATATAAATAATAAAACAACACAGCCAATTTTATTATTTCGTTAAAAATAACACTTTTATTTTTATTTATATAGTATTTATTAAAACTTTATGCACAAGTAAAAAAATACTGTACAAAGGCGAACTTAATGCCTGAGGCATTTTCTACCAGTCAACCTTAGGGTGATGCAGAGACAAAACATGGTAGGTGCAACACAAGGGATAGATAACTGGAAAAAGAATAAATACTAATAAATACACGTCTTTTACCCGTTCGGTTTCTTTTTTTTACAACTATTTGAGTTCAGTGTTTACTAGCTAACTAATTAAATAAACTAAATGAGGTGTTTGATATTTTAGTAGGAAAACATGCGGGTGTTTCATAGCCATAGTCTAGTTCATAGCGGCTTCATAGCCATGGGCTAGTTCATAGTGGCTTTATAGCCATAGTCTAGTTCAATGACATTAAACATCTAGACGTTGCCATGATTACAGTGTGAAGCGTGGAAGTGAGACACATATATACGAAATTTTATTATTATCTCCTCACCGCTGTCACTGTGGCGAAGTTGTCAACAGCCTCGGACACCGCGGCCTGTCTTGCAGCCGAATTGCGGGTCGCTTAGCGCGGCACGCTAACATCAATGACATCATCCGACGAGCCCTTGTCACCGTCGGCGTTCCAGCTGTATTAGAACCCAATGGCTTGGCACGCGACGATGGCAAGAGACCGGACGGCATGTCATTATTTCCATGGAAGGTGGGTAGGCCTTTTGTGTGGGACGCAACGTGTGTCGATACTCTTGCGCCATCCCACCTTCATGGCTCGGCGTGCTGTGCTGACACTGCAGCTGCGGCTGCGGAAAACCTCAAGCGGCGGAAGTATAATAACCTTATCGGTAATTATATTTTTGAGCGGTTTGGGGTTTGAAAGCGGTGGAATAATTATTAAATTATCCCACCGCGGATTATTTTTTTTTCAAATTGCATGAGCTGCAAAAACTCACATTCGAAACGAACTAACTGTTATTTTTTAATAGCCTAAACCTACAAAAGAAAAGAATTTAAATCGACTCACAAAGAACTGAAATTAATATTTTATAAATAATATTTTTTTAAATTTCAACCTGACTTATCCAGATACATTCACAAAAAAAAACTGAACTATGTTTACTGAACATACTGACTGAAAAAATCATTTATTGTATCAATCATTCATTCACGTTGTCCCTGCACTATGCAAATTCCTTTAATTCGTTCCTGTACTACGTTTGCGCTACCAACGTACCACTGTATTTTTCTATCGTAATGTCAACAACGATTATATCGACATTGTACTTAAATAAAAGTATTTGAATGTATTATTTATACTAACATGTGGTAAGAAACACCATGGTTTCGCAAATTTGAAGTGCAGATCGCTTTTCGCACGAGGAAACTGCACAATTCACCATTTTTTGGGAGCACTTTCTTGCGACACAATACGATACACAATGACAGCAGTCGGCGAATGAATTAGTTTTATATAACGTGCATGGCCATATGGCCAGTCGACTTTGGCAGAGGGGTTCGCTCAGCTATGCCATCTCCATAGGTTAAATGCTCTAAGCCGCCATGTTATTACGTCATTACGGTGGTAGTCTAAATTTTAAAGTGTCAATGTCAACTGTCAACTGATAAAGTGTTTGTTTCGGTTTGTTTACTGATTGGTTTACTGACTAACTGACGTCATGACCACAGAGCAATATGGCGACCACTGCGTTCAGCGTTTTCGCGCGAAATTTGAAAATGTAAAATTTAAATGCATTTTTATGGCACTTATCGATTGAATAAAAATTGTGTGTATTTTTTTACTGGACTATTAGCATAGAATCTAATTGAGACACTTTTGAAAAATGGTTGTAATACCCTTTTTTTTTTTTTTTTTTTTTTTTTTTTTTTTTTTTTTGAGGGTGGGAAATCATCAAATAACTTCTTATAACTTTGGTTGTAATACCCTGAGAATCAATCGTTTAATCATTTGATTCATTCGACTGAAATGGAACGCAGTCAAAGACAAGCGGTAAGCGGTTTTTTTCTCAAATCAATATGGCGTTTTAGTAAACGTCAAATGAAGTGTGGTGTTGTGTGGACCGTGGCGTTTATTTAGTATTTTCCTAAACCATGGCGGGTTTCACGGAAAACGCGTTAGTTCGTAAGCTCCAAGAATTGAATTCGAGTCAGCAAAGCATTCAAACACTTTCCTTGTGGCTGATCCATCACAGGAAACACCATGCCGTAGTTGTAAAAACCTGGTTCAAAGAAATACTAAAAGGTAACCTACAATATTATTTTCTTATTATTTTAAGTGCAGTTTAATATATTTATCAAGAGTTCATCATTTACTAAACGTAAAATTCTTGAGAGAGGAGAAATGCTTCTGTTTCCACAATGGTTTCTGCGAACATTTAAATTTGATCGACAAAAGTCTCACTTTTATTTGTTTTAATTTTGCGACCATAGAATAATGTAGTCGTTTGAATGCTGTTTAGGATTCTAAACACTGCATTTTATTTTTAAACGACAAAATTCAATCAATATACGTTGACCATGCAAGGAACAAAAAACACCTATCGATAATTGGCAGTGCACTGATAACAAAATGTACATTTCGCATTTCAGTTTCAAGTGTTACGAGTTACTTTCTTGATCCAAATGATTAAATAAAATCATTAGTTCTGGATGTAATGCAATTCTACACAAACATTTATTTGTGATGGTTGTTAATAATTCTTAACAGTCCAATTATATTGATCTGTGAAGAAATGCTGCTGAATGATGGCACTTATTCTATTGCTATTTGTGGATATTCTGCACCTGTGGATTCTAGTGCAGAAAATATTTTGATCACATATTAAAGGAACTACACAAAAGTGATAATTATACAGCTGTAAAATAAAACAGGCTCATCTATCTATATAAATAAAAAGAGGAGTCCTGACTGACTGACTCATCAATGCCCAGCCAAACCCTTGAACCTAGACAGCTGAAATTTTGCACAGAGGTTCCCTTTATAATGTAGACAAGGAATAAGGAAGGATTTCCTGGTAGTATGCTATTTTCAGACACTCATGCGGGCGAAGCCAGTGGGCAAAAGCTAGTTTTTATATCTTTTTTCCATATTATTCAGTCTTATTTCCCAATAAGATAATGGTGAAGCTGGATAACATAATCCCAGCCACTCGCCACTGTTATCATTATTGATCTATCACAACATCTTTCATAAAATATTTAATTGTGTATTTTTGTAGTTTTGACACCATATAAAAAATACTGTACAACTTATCCAAGCCCATTATGTTGTCTATTCTTTATGGAGTTTTTTCTTACAGCCAAAGACAGCAAGCAGCTTACATTCATGTACCTTGCTAATGACGTAATACAGAATAGTAAAAAGAAAGGTCCTGAGTATGGAAAGGAATTCGGGGAAGTGCTGGGGGAATCCTTGAAACACATGGCCAAGACTGGTATAAACACTAAGACTAAACACTCGCTGCACAGAATACTCAATATCTGGGGGGAGAGGGGGGTGTATGACTCGCAGAAGATACAGGAGTTCAAGGAGGCTGGTGAGTTAATTGAAATGTGAGATAAGACCTATCTCATAAAAGTATGGTTTCCAAAATACTATGCTCAAATTACAACAATACAGTACAGTAGGAATCAAGTGCTGTGCATACAGGAATTATCAGAGAGGAGTCATCAAATTTATGGGTGTCGTACAGACCTTCAAACTGAGCAACTTTCTCCATGGGACCCACATCGTATACGCAAAAAAAATTATCAACTGTCCCATACAAAACTTCAATACCTACTGGACCCTAATGTATTGGATGACAGATTTTTTTTGCGATTATAATGTAGGTACTGTTGCGACCTTTTTATATATTTATGTTTTTTATTCTCTATTACTTGTCAAAATATTAAAAGTCAGTTGTGTCAGCGATTTCTAATTTTATTGTAGATTAACAATACAGTCCACATTTTGCCTACAGGTACCATGGCGAAAGTTGTTCAGTTTGATGATCTGTATCACACCCTTAGAGACCACACCTTTCTTTTTTTTTTAGAGTCAGGGAAATTATTTAATTAACACTTTGTCAATTTACCTTTTTATAGCCATTTTTAGGAATGATACTTGTGATTTGAAAATACAGACAATTTTAGGTGTTTGTCAAACAATTAAGCAAGTGTTAACAATTAATTTCCCTAATGTGGCATTTACACAAGCCCAATTGACAAGCTATTCCCCTAAGCAAGCCATTATTGGCATTGTGTAAATGAGGTTACAATAGAACAATTTTATTTCTATTTTATATAGAATGTATATTTATAGAATGTATGTAAATATACTAATTATATATAGAATGGAACGGCTCGTCAATTGGCCTTGTATAAATGCCACATAACTACACAAATGGCAAAAAGCTTGATCATCTAAATCAGCGTTTCCCATTAGCCGGGTTGTGACGCGGTACCGGGCCATCAAAATAAAATACTGGGTTCTAACATTCCCGCCTTGTTTTAAAAATAATTATTATCTTGTCAAGAATACACAAAATTAGCTCATCAAGCAGTAACTTTTTTAATGCCTTTTGTCACAACTTATAAACGTGAAGCTGGGTTTTAAACACTAGTTTACCTTAAAAATAAATATAGAAACCGACTTAAAGTGGAACCAAACCTTAGGATAAAACTTTTGTCATTTTCCGGGAACTTGGATTCTTTAGTAAAAAATAAGCAGCAGCTCCGTACTTCGCACTAAAATTTAGTGACTAAATAGGCTATACCAAAATATGTAGTACTTAATTAATAAAAAAACATTTAAAAGTATTAAGTGGGTCACAAGGGGGCAGTGTGAAAATTACCCGGCCATGGCAGAACAATGTTTGGGAAACACTGATCTCAATAAGTGTTTTTAAAATGTCATAATGCATTTAGAAAAAAAATATGAATGTAATTTGCCATAAAATACAGTTTAATAGCCAAATTTTAAGATTTTTTAACTCCTATAAAAATAATATTTTCAGCTGTTTCAATCTCTACAACAATGTTTCCTAACATAACTCATTGTTTAGTTATTGCAGATTATTAAGCACCATGTTTGCTCAACTAGTAACATTTTATCAGTGTGACAAATTGTATTTCACCGAATAAAGCGGAAGAGCTATAATTTAAAATATTTCTAATGCTAGTTTTTCTTCTTATGTTTTGGGAATAAATAACCAGAGGAAACTTTTCTCTGTAAATCCCATTACTATACTTATTTTTAGTTAAACTTGCTTCACTACCAATGCTAGGAGGTTCTTATTTACAATTTGCTTCACATTCCAGTGGATCCCAATGATGCTATTCCTCCAAAGAAGGATAGCAAGAAGCGCAAGTCAGCTGATGTGGAGGTGGTGAGCAAAGAGCCAGAGAAGAAGGCGAAGATTGAGCCTCGCGAGAAGCAGGAGCGCCGACGCAGTGAGACCAAGGAGGTGGATGGGCATCTGGAGACGCACACCACGCTCAGTCCCAAGACGCCGCCCGGAGATCCGCCTGAGCCCGAGGAACTCGTCAAGGTAATATAAATATCATCAAGCAACCTCAACCAAAGAAAGATTTCTTTGGTCAGGGTTTTTGTCCTATGATGAAGCTTTGCTTGCATTTTTATACTCATAGTAACCAAATAGATCGATTTTTTATGAAATCTTGTAATTTTTGTAGTAGGTATGTAGTATAATTTTATGCTGCATGTTTTGGCTACTTTGTTGCATATAAGATACTCGAAATATGCAACTCTTATTGTAATTACTTAACTTCTTACTGTATACCATAGCAAATTACAAATAATAACTTGTAGATATAATGCGTATAGACACGCGCTCTTGTGTGCGTACCTGCAGGTAGCGCGGTACCGAGCTTACGCACACAAAGACAATGTGCATCGTTGCATGTAACATTTACACATACAAGTATGGCTCGCCCGCTTTCGTGAGATAAAACAACTATACCTACAGACAGGGTTTGAATAGACTTCATAGGTCCTGGCAAATATAATAGCAATAGGGATGATGTCTAGGTAAAAATAAAAATCTATTTAATCCGTTAGATAATAAAAAAATGTTAGACATATTTTTTGCTTTATTAATATAAAAATACTTAGATAAAACGCATTAAAAGTTGAGAGTAAGGGCTCGCTACGTCACAACTATCAAACTACGTATATAATCCAGCAAGGAGTGACGTCCTGCCACATTTTAACTCAATGTATCGCCGTAATCCGATTAGGTACGTAAAAAAAAAAATCTTCATGACGGACAAAAAAAATTTCGTCATCATCTCTATTAACGACGATTTTTTACTGCACACTAGATTTTCTATCGGCGTTGGGCTGAGGGTTGAGAATACAACAAAGTGCACACCCTGCACGCCCCGCGTTGAAAAGCACACTCTTGGATTTTCAACTTTCGACGCTAAGGCAAGGGTTAAAAATACAGTGCGTAGTAAAAAAAAACTGCGCGTTAAAACACCAGTCGTGCGAATGTGGGTTTAGTCAAGTATCTATATGCGGTCTAATGTAAACTTCGCTAACCAAATCTAAAAGTATTGAATTAGCTTAAATAGGCACAAAAGCTGAAATTGACTATCTAATAAGCGTTAAAGGCATAAACATAATAGAAAAATAATTTTATGGCATTATTAACCAATTAAAAGTAATTTATTTGTTAATAAAATAATTTTAATAACCAATACCGAGTGCTTAATTTATGGTTATCAGGAAACAGAGTAATAACAAGGTCGTTTTTATTTACAGTCACTGCTAGAATTAGAGGCGAGTGCGTCGAGCGACGAGGCAGTACGGGAGAGGATCGCGTCGCTCCCACCGGAAGTGTCCGAAGTGCAATTATTGTCTAAGTTAGAAGGTAAAACGATACCCTATCACCGCATCAACTTTGTAATTAATCTTGTAACAAGACTGAGCCTCTTTTCATACGCTTTGGCTGCCGGGTAGCCGGCGCCGGGCGGTGTCGTACCGGAGTCGGAGCCGGCATGGCAACGTGTATAGAAAAATATGCAAGCTTGTATTAGCAACACATTTGCTGCTGGGCCATCCGGCGTCAATTAGTCGACAGTATAAACGTGTGAAAAGGGGTGACGTGCTCGTCCATATTCTCGAAATATCTCATATATCGAAATAAAACTGTGAAAAACGAAAATAAATGGTAATGTTTTGTTTGTGCTTTTGTTTTATTTCTCTTGGGGCTGATTTTTCAATAGTCAGATTAAATGTGACAGTTTGACATATTTTGTATACAAAAGCTGTCAAATTGAAATATTTATTCTTCAGTTAGATTTATCTGACTTGAAAAATTGGCCCTCATTGACATAAAAGTCAACATTCTGTTTTTAACTCAGTTTTGGTTTTTCATAGTTTGTGTTATTGAAATTATGTTGCGCGATTGTTTTAGTTTCTGGAGTGTATTGTCTCATCCTAAGATATTTGGTTTTTTTTATCAGATTGTTTGTAAGCATTGACTGTGTTGCTTATAATAATTGAAACTATTGACAAAAGAATAAATTAATTATTATTGATTGTGTTCCTTCAAATATTTCCCAAACATTGTTTTTATGTAATCTAGTAGATAAACATTATTGTAAAACTATTTATGACTATATTAATAAAGAATATTGATGATATGCCCTGTGTATTTCACTTATTCACTGATATGCCCAAATTGGTTATTAACTTGCAAATTAACTGGTCTTTCTAAGAAATTAAGACTGTGAAAAGATTTGTCATTGTTTAACTTCTTTTGCATTTACATTACATGATTTTCGCAGAATGTTCCAAACTGCTTCAAGAAAATCTTGTTTTATGAAAGTGAATCTTGTGTTCATAACAGACTCACCACTGTGTAACAAATAGCTTAATTATATGAACACACAGTCAATGCAGAAAACCAAGCATTTGGTTCATTATACAAACTTTATTAGAAAATCTAATTTCACAAAGTAAATGTAACCTTTGTAATTAATAATTGCTCTGCGTTCACAATTTATGTTTCCACTAAAAACTTTTCTTTTTACGACACTCACTAAGAGTAGGTTCAGTCAGCAACAAAAGTCGATTATTCCTTTTAGGTTTGTTAAATCTGAACTATTGAGAAAAATATTTCATTAAAATCGGAACAGATGTAAATTTTAAAGAAAATTAACTCATATCTAATAAATGTAATGCTAAAAAGCAGGTTATTGTATCATTTTGTGTTAATTTAGATGATGTCAAAAAGTAGCAGTGTTAACCGACTTCTGTTGCTGACCGTACTAGTCATTCTGAAGTTGGGTTATGAACAGAATATCAACTATGAGTAGACATTGTCCACTCTGAAATTACGCGTCCCACTACCGCATTCACCGTACATACACTAGTTACATATACTATAAGTAGTGGGACCGTCGTTTCAGAGTGGACAAGCTCTCTAGTCATTCTGAAGTCGGGTTATAAACAATATCAACTGTGTCATTCTGAAATCAACGTAATTTGCACTTCTGTAACGTTGATATTTGTTTAACGTCAATTGGAAACGAGGTTTTGAATAGACTTTACACTTTTATTTAGCTTTCAAATATCTAGTACTCTTTTCAAGTAGGTAATGAAACTTTTTTCTTCTAGATAAAGAGTCGGCGATAAGACTGAGTGCCGTGGTGAACTCTGCCGTGGATCTGCTGGCGGAATACAACCTGAGGCTGAGTGAGGAGTTGGAGAAGAGGCGTAAGGTGGCCGCCATGCTGAGGGACTTCGCGCAGGCGCAGCGAGACCTGGCTAAACAGGCGGAGACTAGACTAGAGGTAACGCAGTGCAAACTTTTCGATAATACCTTTTTGGATCAGTCAGTCGCGTTAATTTGCTGTCAAGCACGTATGAAACATTCTGAAAAAGTCAAATAAAAAACTTAACTTCTGAAGTTCCTTCCTTGTTAGTTCCTTCATTCATATGGACCATTTTGTGTGGCGGCCGTCGAGAGTCCTCTTGACATAACACAAGGTCAAATTAAATTAGGTTGATAACTCCACAGACTGATGAGTATTGATATCTGTTATAACAAAATCTTTGTCAGGAACTACTGCAAATGTTTAGGCAATGTTTTACCAAAACATTTATAAACCATAAACCACCATTAACCATTTATAAGCCATGTAAGGGCGATCCCTTACATGTAATGAAAAATTGTAATGTTCATAAAAGTATTTAATGACGACGATGATGTGTTGATTTTTTTTGTGTTTTAACTTCAGTAAATTAATGCAATTAAAAATTAAATAATAAAAAAATGATATAAAAAATGTCACAAAATGTTAGCTGTTGCGAGAGCTCGATATCAAACCGAAGTCTGACGTACTTGCGTACGTGATGAGACTATATTTTTTTGATTAACAATATTAGCAGTATTTAAAACTAGGCCAAAGTACAATGTGCGGCTGCTGACCGTACCCCCATTTCTCATTCCAGGAATACAACATAAAACTGCAAAAGATTTATGCGGTGAAAGCGGAAGTGAAGTCCCACATAGAGAACTTACCGGACGTGTCCAGATTACCGGACGTGACGGGCGGGCTGGCGCCGTTGCCGTCTGCCGGCGACCTGTTCAGCATCTGAGGATGTGGAGAGACGACTCACGACCATGGAAATGCACTTACACCGTCACGTATTTAATTTTAATAACTTACTAAGGTAAACTTTTTTTTGGCTGTCTAAGGCCGGGATCTACAAGGTCAAATTAAATTAGTTACCGAAACTCCACAGAAGTGATGAGTATCGACATGTAAACACGATAAAACAAATAACAAAGATTTGATGTTTTTTTTTGGGTCAACTACCGCGGGTAGTATAGTTATTTGATATCACGTCTGCGGAGTTCTATGTTAAGGATTTGGTTTCCGCACTTAGTCCTTCATGTGGATCAGTGTGCGTGGGCCATGGCGGCCGTCGGGTGTTTATTCCAACCAGCCCACCTCCCTCCAGAAGTTAATCACATCTCCGGGTCTGTTAAGAACATCTGTGAAAGATCGGGGTATTCCGAGAGTGTCTGTTCTAATCTGGGTGACGCCTGTGCATTCAAAGAACACATGTACAACGGTCTCCTCAGCCTCCATGCAGGCCCTGCACAGAGGACTGTCCGTTATTCCTATTGTGTGGAAGTGTTTGTTTAATGAGCAGTGTCCTGTGATGGTCCCCGTCACCAGCCACGCAGCCCGTTCCTGTCCAGACGTAATAACCGCCTGGTAAGCGTACCGTCCAGGGATGGCATAGCCTCCCTGGATTGCCTGCAGCCTGGTGTCGAGGACCACCAACTCTCCGCAGATTAGGCGCACAATGGCACATTCGCAAAATGACATATTGGAATTTCGCAAAATGTCACATTCTCAAATTGTCGTATTCTCAAAACGCCACATCGCAAAACGTCACATTAGCAAAATGCCATTTTCGCCAAAAGGCCTTTTGGCAAAATGCCAGTTTCGCATAATGTCAAAACGAAAAAAAACGAAAATTTTGAGAATGTGTCATTTTGATAGTGTGGCATTTTGAGAAAAGACATTTTGCGAATGTGTCATTTTGCGAACGTGGCATATTGAACAAAGACATTTTGCGAATGTGTCATTTTGCGTCACTATGTCATTTTGCGAATGTGGCATTGTGCGCCTAATCCCTCTCCGCTTGTGTGTGGGTGAACTCCTGTAGCCACCTGCGTAACTGGTTGAGTTACGTCTGCGGAGTTACGCTAACTAATTTAATTTGACCATGTATAAACACGCACCTTGGCTAAATGTTATTCCTGTCTTTGTCGCACAACTGCGAAACTACAAATGCAGGACAGAGACGGGAACATGTCAGTCAAGAACGTGCTAAGTAACGTTATAAACGCGTTATCTATGACCGACTAATTAATTTTACGTCGTCATTAATTACTCTGTCGTAGGAGAAAATTTATGTAAACGATGGTTTCATGCCTTCTCATATGCACATAACATACATAATCAGCCTATAATGTTCCCACTGCTGGGATACGGGCTTCCTCTCAGTGAGAGGGAGTGGGCTCCCATTCTCTTTTGCAATGATTTATAATGAAAGTGCAATTCCTGTTCCTTTTGATTTCTGAAATTTTTGACCTGTGAAATAAACTTACGTCTGCTCAGTAAACCAGACCTCACCTAACTTCAGTTTTAATATATTTTGAGTATGAGCACAGATTAATACAGATGGGACACTCCGCAAAATCATTTAAATAAAAAGCTACTCTTGCTACGACAGAATAAAGTGCAATTCAGTTCGCACAATGTTTATTACCTACAGTTATATTCACCTACAAGTTGCCTCTCTTTCTATAGCGTAACTCTTATACCTTCTCACTCGTTAGGGTTGTGTTCTTTTACGACGCGGCGCTTGAGTGAGTATCGAACTAACGTGCGAGCAGCCCACACCTAATAGCGCGACAAGTCGAGCCCACCGCGTGCTTGTTGCTTCGTACCTATGAATAAAATGCGGAGTACGCCTGGCCTAGTAATACACGGTTCCTCTGTAGTAGTTAAGAGATTTTTTAAGGGAGACTATTCTTGTTGTAATAAAAGTTCCAACCAACCAGCACTGGACCCGCGTGCTGGATTACGGCCCACTCCCTCTCACCGAGAGGAGGCCTGTATCCCAGCAGTGGGAACATTATAGGCTGATTATGACGAATAAAGTTTGGTCTAACGCTTATGGTATCTGTGAAACTTATTTAGGTATGTTGAAAAAAAATTGACCAAAGGCCTGATAAAGGCCTCATGGGACAGAGTGAGGAAGACAGAACTGCGGTTGCTGTGATGTCACTTAGACGAGGTCTATGCCATGCAGTAGACTTAAATAGGATAATGATTGATTGGAAAGTTGTAGCTAAGTAATAGAATCCACACGGATCGATCAATCAGGTTAAGCTACGCTTGCTGTGGTTGGTCCGTGGATGGTTGACCATCTTTGCATGTCAAGACCTTGCCGTGCCTCGAAAAGCACATTAAACCGTTGGTCCCGGCTGTCATTTGTGGATCCTTGAAAATCGTTACAGGTCGTCGGTACCGGTAAGTCTGACAATCAGTCTTGCCAAGGGGTATCGTTTTACCCAGTAACTGGGTTGTGGAGGTCAGATAAGCAGTCGCTCCATGTAAAATACTGGTATTCAGCTGCATCCGGTTAGACTGGAAGCCGACCCCAACATAGTTGGGAAAAGGCTAGGCAGATGTTAATGATGGAAAGTGTAGAACTAAAGTATTTTATTTTAACGAGTGTATTCCTAATAGTAGCCCCAGAAATTAAAAGTGTAGGTGTAAAACTCGACACATTTTTACGGTAACGTATAAGTGCATTTCAAAGTAAAAGCATATTTATTTATGTTCAGTGCGGACTCCGAGTAGCTGATGCCAGTTCTGTTATTTTGCAACATTAGCAAATCTGAAACATAGTGAGATAAAGTCGTTGCAAATCACGAAAGCGCATAAGGTCACTTTTGATATTGACGTAAGGTTCAAATTGCAGTACTGTATTGTATTGTACTGTACTGAAGTGTATGGTCATGTATTTTACCGGGAATGACCGGTCAATATAGATTTCCTTTTTCCCCTTCAATGTTTTTACCTCTGACAGTAACCCAATTGCAACCTTATTGTAACGAAAATAAAGATTTTAACAGACTTGTCTGTGGCAGCAACCCAAGTGCAACCTTATTATAAAGAAAATAAATATCACTGTGATTTTGACGGTATTGTCAGTGCTAGACACCCAATTGGAACCTTATTGTAATGACAATAAAGGTCACTGATTTTTACAGACTTGTCAGTGGCAACAGCCCAATTGCAGTCATATGGCAAAAATACACATGCTAGCTGGCATGCCATTGCACCTTGCCATTGGTCAATGTCACAATAGCATGCCAGTTTGTGACATTGACCAATCAGAAGTGGTTATGGCACACCGCATGCCAGCTAACGTACCAGCTACAAGCATTTGTATTTTCGCCCTTATTGGAACGGAAATAAAGATCACTGATTTTGACAGACTTGTCTGTGGCAGCAACCAAATCACAACCGTATTGTAACGAAAATAAAGGTCACTGATTTTGAGAGTTGTACAAAATTCAGAGGTAGAATAAGTGGGAAGGGCCTGTAGCTATTATTTGCTGAAGATTGACGGAATATCCATTGAGGAACGTATTTTATAAAACTGGCTAAAATCGTGAATGTACTGATTTTGAATAGGTAAAATACAGAATAGTGCAGGTGACGAAATTGACATTGGTTACACATTTGCTTCGCACGGTTTTTACGACTTGACAAAACATGAAGGTTTCTATATTATGCATAAGTTAAATATTAATGTATTATACATATAAACCTTCCGGGATAAATTCTCTAAGGGCTTTATCACACTAGCGAGTTGCGAGCGAGTGGAAAACGGGGCGAGTGCGCAGCGAGCTCACAACGTGTGCGCGGCGACCACGCCGCGTGTGCGCAGCGACCTCGTCGCGTTTGCGTAACGAGACCAATTGACGCGAATGTACAAGAGAGAGCGAGACAAGCGAGTGTACAATATTATGAAAACGCGGCGAACACGTTGCTCACTCGTGGCGTGCTCGCTACGCGCTCGCGGCGAGTTCGTTCACAAATCGCTTCGCTGGAAACACGCTCGCAAATCGTCAGCGTGATAAGGCCCTAGATGATAGATATGCTGTTGCGTAGCTTAGAAGGTGTGGCTGACACTGGCTTGGCCACCATCAGGGATTTTACTTTTGATAACACAAAGATTTAGTCATTAATTAGTCGAAATTTGTCGCCAAATATCAGAATTTGTCGGTTAGTGGTTCAAAAGTTATAAGGGGTCATTGGTGGCCGATCTGGAGAGAGTCTCCCCAGCTTGGCCACATTTATATCTCAAAAACTAGGGCACCTAGCGAAGATCTGTTTTCTCCCAGATTTAGTCACTAATTAGTCGCAAGTTTTCAAATTTTAAGTATAGACCAAGAGCTAGATCAAAGATTTTATCGTAAACTCTTCAATCTAGCTCTTGGTCTATACTTAAAAATTGAACTCATTATATCTTCTAAACTAAGACCCGACTAAATCTGTGACTTGGCGAAAACTTGCGACTAATTAGCGACTAAATTTGGGAGAAAACAGATCTTCGCTAGGTGGCCTAGTTTTTGAGATATAAATGTGGCCAAGCTGGGGAGACGCTCTCCAGATCGGCCACCTATGAACCCTTAAAACTTTTGAACCAGTGCCCGACAAATTCTGATATTTGGCGGCAAATTCCGACTAATTAGCGACAAATTTTTTGTGTTATCAAAATTAAAATCCCTGATGGTGGCCATGCCAGTGTCAGTCACACGCTTAGAAGAACAATGCAGCCACACAGACAGACACGAAAAGCGACTTTATTTTCTAATAAGTATAGATAACATAAATGATACCTAATGCATTATCATACACTTCTAATAATTTAATTAGGTATAATCGAAGTTTGCCTTATTTTAAGCGAATAATCGCCTTATCATTCGCATACAACGTAATGGTATGTTATTGAAAATAAATCGATTATAGGTCGACATCACTTGTGTATGAAAAGTGGGTAGTGTATTTATGTTAATCTACAGTCCGTAACGAATATGTGTTTTGCGAATTTGATCCCTAATGTTACTAGAAATACATAGTTCAACTGACAGGTGTCAATAATGAATTCTCTTGACGACGGGACCGTAATAATGATTTGAATTGTCTAATTTAGGATGTTTTCCGCTCCAGTATTTACCCTGCTCGTTTTGTAATGATTTGTATGACACATCTTTACTTTCATTAATAACTAACTTCGTAAAATTTATATCGATAGTAATTCGGTCCCAAAGGATTCGATACTTGTATGTAATGGCACAGTTCTAAAGCATTTGTTATTTGTGTCATGCATATTCATAAAAAGAACATAATGAGACTTTAGTTACTAAAACTTTGTGATTCGAAATGACTCGCAATATTTTAGTAACATCAAGTCATAAATTAAGCCGTTTTGTGTATCCAATGCCTTGTTTTTTTGGTTTATGTTTGAAGTCGTAAGATGTAGCCTAAGTACACATTTCCATACTTTATCCCATAATCTTGCTGGTTGCCATGCAGTGCAATAATAATATGTGTTTATTATACAGGGTGGTAATTTGAGAAGCTAGCTCATAGCATCTGCCCTTATTGCACTACCTTGTATACTATCAATGGAATACTTTGTACATGTTTGTGTCTATTTTACATTCATCTCTGGTGGATAAATCTTATTCTGCACATTGTATTCTATTTTAAGGCACTGTGATCCGACAGAGACCACGCTTACTAGTTTTTTTGAATCCATGGGAAACAAACGAGAGTTATGAAATTAAAAAAAGATAGGATCTGGCGGACATGCCAACGCTTTTAATAACACATTAACTTTGCTGGATAGACAATCCGAAAGTTATCCCTTTTCGTAATGTTTAATCAACCCCATAGCTACAAAACCGACGTTTTTTTCTTATTTTCTTTTTAAATGAAAAGGCAGGAAGATTGTTTAGCACAAATCGCTGAATTTGTTTTGATTAAATGATTTTAATAATTACTATGTTTAAATAACTACCAAATGCGCGAGGCAACCACTCGCGAGTCTACTTTAAGTTTAGTACGCGGCTCGAGTGCCTGGATCATAGCGCCTTAATACTCCTGTCCTCGTGTTCCGCAAATATTATTTAAAGATTTTACTAGATAGTAATCAATATTGTATTATTTTGGTATACAAGTACACATGTATCAACTCATTGATTAAATACTAGCAATATCATAATTTGCTCGGAAAGATGTTTATTTAGAGGTACTTGTAGATTGAAATCCAGGTACGTAATGTACATCGCGAACATTTGCGGTGAACCAAGTAGTTTACCGCAAATGTTTGTTGTTGTACTTTTTCAATGACTAACCAAAAGATTTATTAATGTAAATGTTTGCATTCACGACAAATCTACCTTTGGTTACATTTGATTCAAGTAACACTTTTGATTGGTCACTGAAAAAGTACCCTGTATCACACGTGTGTACAAAACGATGTTTATTTTTAATGAGTGCTTTTTGTTGTTAAATTTCACGTAAAAATGTTATTATTTCGTCAAGTTCGGCTATGTATTCAAGGTTAATCACATTTGAAAACCAAATAATAGCGTAATTTGGTGCGATTAGTTTATTTAGCTACCACGAATCCACTATGTATAGCTAGATATTTAGACTTAATGAATTATAGAATTTGTTATATTAACAATTTTGATCTTTTATTGTTTCAACCCCCTCGTACTATTAAGCTACCTATTTAGAATCAAAAGCTACTCTGACGGACGTGGTCAATTTTGGAGAGTTCTAATAAACTGCATGATACAAATACTTTTTTTGTAAACCTCCTCGGATTTCGCCATAAATGCATACTCTTTGATAACCACAAAAAGTCTCTTTTAGTCACTGCGTCACTGTCAACCTGTCAATGACTAATGATGTATGTTTGACACATGTTTATATCCATGGCATCAGAAACATTTTCGAAAAATATTAATTATTTAGATATAATTTCCTCCTGAAAATGAGTGAAAGCGTGGTCAGTATATTTTTATAACTAAATAGTTATTTGTAAATCAGAAATGATTGATAAACAATTATGCTATTCCTGTTTATTTCAGAGTACTCGCACTAAAACTTTGACCGAGTCTGTCGACAGTGAATCTACTGAAAGTCCACTGGTAATGTATGATTTTACTACTTTCCTCTTACTGACTGGTCGTATACGTATAAATATCTGCGATGAGAGAAGGATAACCATGGACAACATCCGTTGATGTCTCGTCGGATATATTGGCGCAAAACAGGAATACATGGAGGATTTGTTTGTGTTAGTAAGAGTAGGTCCTACGGTTCGAGCGTTCAGCTCGGGTCTGATCACCGAGGCTTTCTAAAAGAAAAATTGAAATGAGTCTGGCAGTAAAGCCTTGTAGCATTCACGGGATACAGAAGTTGCACGACATTGTTTCAGCAACATGTTGCTGGCAACACCATACGCTTTGTATGAAAAACATTTTACCACCAACGCAAAAAAAGGTTTTATTTTTACCTTGATTTTGGGGCGTAATGTAGACACCATTTCCCAAGCGAGAGCAGTGGTGGCCCAGTAGTAACGGCCGCGACTTATAGGTCCACACACAGGAAAGGCGCTTTACTTTGTGTAAATTATTTCATCGCCACTGCTCTCAATACGGTGAAGGAAAACATAGTGAGGAAACCGGTATGTCCTATAGAACCGAAAATACGAAGACATGACAGCTACCAACCCCCACTGGGCCCACGTGGTGGATTACGGCCCACTCCCTCTCACCGAGAGGAGGCCTGTGTCCCAGCAGTGGGGACATTATAGGCTGATTATGATGATGAACAACTGGCCATACTATCTATTTATCTATCCCTACTACCCAGGTACACGACCGATGGACGAACAACATAAGTTACCGCCAGCTAGTGGTATCCTCCTGCATCGGTATATTCCAAGTATGGTGGCACCCTTACCTCCACGACTTCAGGAAGCTACTGCCCTTCCTGTTCCTGTACAATGTGTTCAGTATAGTGATCGGATATCCGCTTTTTTATATGGAACTCGCTTTGGGGGTGGTCACTAAGAAGAGTGTGCTTAAATGCTGGGATTTGTCGCCTATGGCGAGAGGTAGGTAGATAGAAGTTAGTTTGTATATGTTAGTGTACTTATACACGAGCGACACGCGTCAACGGCAGAGGCAAATGCACGCGTCGACGACCGCCGCCGACTTTTTGGTGGCAACTGCACCACGCTTCAACTGTAAGCGTGGCTTTAGGTCGCTAAAGCAACGCTTGCAGTTGAAGCGTGGTCCGCCATTTTGTCACTCCTGAACTATTTGCAGCCCTCTGACAAAATGGCGGACACGACACGCCACAACTGCAAGCGTCGCTTCAGGTCGGCGGCTGGTGCCGTCGACGCGTGCATTTGCCCCTGTACGCATGTCGCATCTCTCTATACGCTCTCTCTCGTATGTAGCTCGTGTGTAAGAACACTTAGGTATTTCGAGATTGATTAGAATGCTTACTGCTAAGTTTTTGATGATTATTTGCTCTGCAAAAGTAATTTTCCCCACTGCAAACCTTGGAGTGTGTTTAGGTCTTGAACCTTGTCTGGAAAGTATGTATTCGCTATGTACCTATCAGTGCGTAGGACAACTGTTTTGATGGGATAGTATAGTTACCAGGGCCAAGGACTAGTTACTTATACATATTGCGCGTATTTCAATAAACCTGGCTGCGCGGCAGTTCAGGTACTGCAGGTACTTGTGGCATCTTATTGTATCTAACACAGGTACAGACGCCAGGAGGTCAAGTCACACAAAACTGTCAAATTTTCCCAATCAACCTTGAACCTAATACTTTAGCGATAAAGATGAAAATCTATTAAATAAATTTGACAGATTGTAGTAGCTTGATGTGCTGGCGTCTGTACGTATCAAAACGTGCGAAATTCGGGATTTCTGGACAAGTTCTTAGTGCTAATTCCAGCTTCATCTATATCTAATATCTCACATTGTTATTGTATCTTAAATCTTCTCAGGTATAGGTTTCGCGATGCTATCAACATGCGTGTTCAGTGCACTAGCGGCTGGCGCGGTTGGCGCGTGGTGCCTGGCGATGACGGTGCACTCCATCCACACGTTCTTGCCGTGGCTGCACTGTGCGGCGGCTGCAAGGCCTCCATGTGCAGCCAGACATCGACCTCTGCCTTCAGGGAGCGAGACACCCCCGCAATCGTTCTTTTTGTAAGTAACAATATTAAAGCAGTTCCTTTTGCCCCTTGTATCCACGTAACAAGTCCGCCTTTGTACAGTATTTGTTTTACATGTACATAAAATTTTAATAAATAAATGTTGTTCCAGTAATTTCGTGTTGGATCTGAAGCGTGACGGTCTGGAAGGTGGTCTGGGCAACGTTGTGTGGGAGCTGACGACCTACTACGTCATATCTTGGATACTCATCTACTTCATCGTCATCAAACGGATATACAGCTACTCGAAAGTAAGCCTTGTACAGTTGTACTTGATAGTTGCTATAATTGGCAGCTGATGGCTAATTGTAGAAGTACAAGCTGTGTCCCCGATGGGAGTTCCAACAGGTAATAATTCGGCTTCCATACAAACTTTCATCGCCATATTTAACCCGTCTTAATCAGCCTATAATGTTCCCACTGCTGGGAAACAGGCCTTTCTCTCTGTGAGACGGAGTGGCCTGTAATCTACCACGCGGGCCCAGTACGGGTTGGTATATTATGTCACATGTCTTTGAATTTTTGGTTCTAGGACATGTCGGTTTCTTCACGATGTTTTCTTTCACCGTTTTGAGAGCAGTCGTGATGAAATTATTTACACAAAGTAAAGCCCCTGTCTGGGTTCGAACCACGACCTGCAACTCATAAGTCGGGGCTGTTACCACTGCCCACTGCTCACATTGCTCTATTTAACACGTATTGGGGGTTTTTTTTTAAACCTACAACCTACCTTCATTATATGTAAGGAACTCTTGTGCAAAATTTCATGCTTCTAGCTAGACCCAGCGGTTTGGCTGTGCGTTTTTTGTCAGTGAAAACAAAAAAAAAATGGACATAAGACAGTACAACAAATTATAGTAGACACCTGTGTTAGCTTTTGGCAGAAGATTATTATGGGATAGGTTTATTTCGTTGCGACACACATTGACTATTTTGTCCCCACAAATATTATATTATAGAGGAGTCTAAAACATTATATATATATATATATTATTATGTATGTATGTATATACAGGGTGTACCAGAAAGGTGTGGTCAAATTTAAGTGTGTGGTACAGACGATCAAACTAAAAAATAGTCACAATCCGATTAATACTTTCGGAGAAATGCGTGGACACACGTGGAACACATACACTAGCTATAGTAATTTATTTTGTGTTCTTGTTTAGCTGGTGATGTTCAAAGACCTGTTGACGTATTTCGTGTTGGCGTGCGCGGCGGTGGGCGCGCTACAGCTGAAGGGCGCGGGACGTATGTTCAGCAGCTGTGATTGGTCCGTGCTGTTTGACAGTTTACAGGTAAAGATACTGAATGAAAGAAAGAAAAAACTTGAGAGGTGTCAAGGGACACCCGGATGGAACGAAGTTCCTTTCGATTAATTAGTGAAGGAATTGTAACAAAATTTTATTTTTATACTTATCATCATCATCATCACCATCACCATCACCGTCATCGTCATCGTCATCGTCATCGTTATCGTCATCGTCATGGTCATCGTCATCGTCATCGTCATCGTCATCGTCATCATCATCATCATCATCATCATCATCATCATCATCATCATCATCGCGACACCACATATCTGGTTTGCTTTCTATAAGAGAGAGAGAGAGAGACAGACAGAGAAACATGTGCACGCCGCACGGCTTACAATAGCTACCTATAGCAAAAAGTGTCGTGACAACTTTTCGTGAGACTTTTTCCGTCTAGCCCCCTTTCACAACGCGCGATAAGGAACTTCGTTCCAAAAAACGTTTATTTTGTCACATAAACACGTGCGTATAAAAGAGACAAGTGTTACTACATTTAAAGCACGTTCGCACGGACTGACGTGAAAATATCGCGACGATTTTGTTTCGCGCACTGGATTTTCAAAGCTCTGCTTAGCGCCGAGAATTGATGTAGAAAATCTAGGTTCTAACACTTCAATAAAACGAGCTATGGGCTTTTTAAAATGTATAAATTATTATTAGCCAATTGAAAGTCATTAGGAAGTTTATACGTCCGTCTTGATCAAAGCGCAAACGAGAAGTGAAGTAATAGTGGCTAGGATTGGCGGGCTTCAGTTTTACTTTTTCAATAAGTAACAGTATATCGATTATTACAAAATCGTATATCGATTATTACAAAATCGACTAAAGATTGATTTTTGTAAATAAGTAAATCAAATTAATCAACAATTGAAAATCCAACAGTGTGTTTTTCGAGGCGCTAGAATGCACGCTGTTGTTGATATGTTGGATTATCAATGCTCGGCTCAACACCGAGAGTTGAAAATCCAATGCGCGATAAAATCCCGCCGCGATATTTTTACGTCCGAGCGTACGTCAGCTTAGTGCACCTATGGATAGCCAATAAATGGTAATAGTGGAAACGGAATCAATAAAAATACCTCGCACAATGAAGGGTTCCGTAGTTGGGATGAATTTATTACAATTTCTTGAGCGACATTAAAGATAGGTTTGGATGGGTGACCATCTTTACATACCGAGACTCAGACTCCTCCGTTCCTTGGAAAGCACGTTAAGCCGTTGGTCCCGGCTGTCATTCGTGGATCTTTGACAGTCGTTACGGGTCGTCAGAAGGCCGAAATTCTGACAACCAGTCTTACCAAGGGGTATCGTCTTACACAGTTACTGGGTTGTGGAGGTCAGATAGGCAGTCGCTCCATGTAAAATACTGGTATTTTGCTGCATCCGGTTAGATTGGAAGCCGACCCCAACATAGTTGGGAAAAGGCTAGGCAGATTGATTGCCTTGTTTGGATGTTTAAAAAAAGAGTAGGCAATACGTTAGGTAGGTAATTAATTTCTAGTGTCAAGCAAATGTTTACCTTAAGAATGACTTACCATTATGTCCATAATAAACAGCTGTTTAATTATTCTTCAAAAGTAAAATCTGTTCATTTTTAACTTTATATTTTAGATGTGGAGTGAGGCCATGGAATACGCGCTGATAGAGATGACGGTCTGCCAAGGTTCCCTAGTTATGCTCGGCTCCTACTGCCCTAAGTCACAACACAAGCTGGGTACCACGGCGATGCTTGCCTTCGTTCTGTCTAAGAGTAGTTGTATGACAACCGCCTTAGTACTAGGCGCCACACACGGAGCGCTTCATAAGGACTATGAGAATGCTACTAATATTTTGCCAGGTTGGTAAGGTTTGAATTTCGATTTATTTTTTAAATTTTTCGAAAAAAAAAAATAACTAGTTATGCCATAGGTCTTCTACTCCGTTCACCTATTAAGGCGAAAGCGCCAGGGTAGCCCGCGGAATTCAAAATTTCTTACGTTTTTTGCAATTTGTAGGTCAGTGTGAGCTTGTATGTTGATTAAAATATGATTCGCGGCCGTAGCTAATATGGATTTACAGAACTATAATCATTAGAATCAGCAATACAACTGCATAAGTTAGCATTTACCTCAAACCTCATGATTTCATGAAATCGCTAGATTTGAGGTAAATGCTAACTTATGGAGTTGTATTGCTGATTGTAATGATTATAATTCTGTAAATCCATATCAGCTACGGCCGCGAATCATATTTTAATCAACATACAAGCTCACACTGACCTACAAATTGCAAAAAACGTAAGAAATTTTGAATTTCGCGGGCTACCCCGGCGCATCAACCTTAAGTACTTATAGGCTTTTTTTTCAAGACGAATACCAGAAAGGTGTGGTCAAATTTGAGGATGTGGTACAACTTGTACAGACCATCAAACAATTTCCAGTAAAATGTAAACTTCACTAAGGTTGAAACTATAACTGTCACATAGAAGAATAGACCTTGTCGTTTTATAACGTGCCAGTGACATTCAACATAACACAACGTCACGCCTGTAATCCACGAAGGGTTAGACAGAGGTGTACCGATAGTACATAGGTACACATTTCACCAGTTATATTTAAGTCTCATGTAATAGGGGGCGAGCCTATTGCCATCAAGCGAGCACAAATCCAGACTCCGGGCTGCTATTTATAAAATTCCTAATGGAAAAACCAAATAACACTTTGCCCGACCTGGGAATCGAACCCAGGACCTCATCCTCAGCAGTAGCGCTTGCAACTACTACCTAGATCAACTACTCAGCCGACATTCAACATTCAACACTTAGATAATATACATCTAGATCGAGCCACCGCGTGGCCGGTCATGAGACAGCAATATACCATGTGCGTATGGACTGAGGGCCCGTTTTTTGAACCGTTGCGAAACGAAATAAGACTTATAGGGGATTTAGTTAAAAATAGTAAAAACTTAAAGCAAAGGTCCATAAATTTCTTAAACGTGAATTAAAACTTTTACGATTAAATAACTTGGGCCCTCAGTCCAGACGCTTGCATAAAGTGGCATAGTCTGAATCTCAGTAAGTACTATATCTGGGTTAATAATTTTTATTTAGGAATTTAGTTAAGAATTTCTTAAATATTTTAAGAAATTCCCAAGTCTGTAGAATATGACATTACAGATTTATGATGATATATCTAGGGCCCTCAATTCATTATTGTTTGAACTGAGGAATCTGCAAAACATGAATTTATCTGAAGAAATACATAAATACGACTTTAACATATTTTACTTAGACATATAGGTGAATTAGTTAAAAAGAAATAATGACACAAAAGTTAATTGTTATGAAGTAAATGAAAATTGAATTTTACTAAAATGTCTGAACTGAGAGCCCAATATTTTCGGCTTTATTGACTAGTCTCGACCTCATAGATGAACACAAATTAGAATAATATTTTTAACTATTTCTTAACTAAATTGTAACATATCGTCCGTCCTTCTAAATATTATACTTTAAAAGAAAATTGATTTTTAACTTTTTATATGAGAAAAATTAGTAGGGTGACCATAATGTTCATAGTAAGTACCTGTACATTTTGTAAAGCGCGGTAGGAAAGTCATAAGATAAATAAAACACGGTCGGTATAATTATAAAAAACCATTTACTTCACACAAATGTAACCTTAAAATAGTCTTATATCCTAAAAATACAAAATTGCGAGTGAGCGAAGTTATTTTTACCCGACTACGGCAAAGCCAAAAGGAAGGGTTATGATTTTAGCAGTCTATGTATGTTTGTATGTATGTATGTAAGTATGTATTTTTACCCGACTACGGCAAACCAAAAAGGAAGGGTTATTATTTTAGCGGTCTATTTAAGTATGCAAGTATGTATATAATTATGTATTTACGTGTGTTCCACCGTAGCGCCTAAATTATTGAACGGATTTTGATGAATGAGGTATCGATAGATTTGTAATAATGGTCCGTGTGACATAGGCTACATAAATTCTTCCTATATTTAATATGGTGGACTTTACACGTAAATTTCTGACCTCGAAAAAATGAAATTGAGATAATCATGACATGTTTGGTATCAAAAGAAAGGTCTTTACGAGCACATTACAAATATGTATATACCTATGTCATTATTGTTTAAGTAAAAAATATTTTGAACTTTTTAGATCAATTTTATTTTTCCGTAGTCGGGTTACTGTTTTTTAAACTTTATTCTTGTTACTGCTACATAAATACCCTTGATGATAACACTATTTATTAGTTAGGAGTGCTACTATATGGCTCCATTTTCAAAGATGATAACAAATGGTTTCGTTAATTCATAGACTTATAAAAAAGGAGGACTCCGCGCCACGTATATCAAAAGTGAAGCACAGTAAGTAAGACCGTTTGTACAAACACGCTTCACGCACACATTAACATCATAGTATGCCACCGGCCCTAGTTGCCTAAAGTAAATAAATTCAAAGTATAGATATATTAAAAAAAAAATGTAAATGTAGGTATATAACGTGTTCCCGCAATTACAACATTGACTAAAGACACAAGTAGTGCTGGTGGCCAGTAATCATAAAAATTATAATACGATAAAATAATTAATTAATTGAAAAAAAAATTCAAACAAACTAAATAATAAAATAATAACCAAAATTAGGATCACTCTAGGCAAAAGACTCATTCATGAAGCTATTGTTTTATGTCAGCTGGTAAGGTCTTTGACTTTGACCATTTTTTGGTTCATCGTGTGTCTATAATGTTCTGACCGGTCCGGGGGGTTTGGGCTTAATGTCAAATTTCCATATTTTCATATCATCTGAAACTCAAAATGTCTTAGGCCCCAAAATGCCTGAAATCTAAAATGCCTGAATGTTTATTATGTCTGATAAAGAAAATGACAATCGATGTACAGTCGTATACAATGTATACCTACCTACTTAATTTAATAATGGTGTGCGGTTGACGGATAGGTAGTTGAAGTAAAAAAAATTGCAAAGTAAAACATAACTAAGTATACTTTATTTCTTTGACCAAAAATAAAACCTATTTAAATTATCTATATCGTTTTCATAATAAAATAACATTTTTTAACATTTCCAATTCTTATTGAACTCGGATCTTGAATTCGGATTCGGATCGGACGTAGTGCGAAATTGCTCTTATGGTGTGACTCAGTCGGGCTATCTTATTTTCAAGTGGCAAGAATGATATATGTACATTAGTCGTACAAAGATAACAAGAAGTACTTTACCTATTAGGAAACTATATGACACTGAACAGAATCGTACAATACAATTTTGTCATCGAATGTATCAAACACCAAAGGTATTCAGTGATTCAGTCATTAGTAAAAAGAGCCGATACGAATTTCAGGCATTTTGGGGCATTAATAGTAATAGTAATAGTAATAGTTCTTTATTTCTCCTCACAATGACAAACTTATTCCAGGTTTCACATATTATTTGTTTTTATTAGCATTGTGAGGAGCTGGTGTCTGAAGTAGGCATAAAAACCTGTATTACAAATCACCAGGTCCCCACCCCACGGAAGAACAGGAAGTTTTATTTACCAAAAGAATATGTTATTACAGTCTAACGTTATGTATGGAGGAGATTATGACTAAAAACTTAAATTATTATAATAATGGGGGTAGAAGTTAAAAAGAAACTATAAACAAAAAGTTAATCAAGGCGCCTGAGTCTGTGTGTATGTGTGTGTCTATGAGAGTGTTTAATGTTAGTGTGTAGTGTTTAGTGCATAGTGTGCAGTGCATTAGACATTTTGAGTTTCAGATGATATGAAAAGATGGAAATTTGACCTTAAGTCCAAAACCCCCGGACCGGTTCTGACCCAGCTGTGAGTAGCTTCATGAATGATTTCTTTTGCACAACCCCCATAGAAAAATTCGAGTGGCGTGACCTTTTCTTTCCCGTTCGTTTTAATTTCATCTCTGCGCTACAGGTTGCTCCAAGATGCTATTTTAGAAAATTGTAAATAAATCAATAAATAATAAAGTTTAATTAAATTAAAATATCTTTACAAAACGAAGACGCGAAACCGTATACCTACGTCAAATTAATGTCGTCAAAGCAGCGGCACGTTGTATAATACTTTTAGCTGCAAATATTATGACTTTCCGACCGCGCTTTACAAAATGTACAGGTACTTACTATGAACATTATGGTCACCCTACTAATTTTTCTCATATAAAAAGTTAAAAATCAATTTTCTTTTAAAGTATAATATTTAGAAGGACGGACGATATGTTACAATTTAGTTAAGAAATAGTTAAAAATCTTATTCTAATTTGTGTTCATCTATGAGGTCGCGCCTAGTCAATAAAGCCGAAAATATTGGGCTCTCAGTTCAGACATTTTAGTAAAATTCAATTTTCATTTACTTCATAACAATTAACTTTTGTGTCATTATTTCTTTTTAACTAATTCACCTATATGTCTAAGTAAAATATGTTAAAGTCGTATTTATGTATTTCTTCAGATAAATTCATGTTTTGCAGATTCCTCAGTTCAAACAATAATGAATTGAGGGCCCTAGATATATCGCCATAAATCTGTAATGTCATATTCTACAGACTTGGGAATTTCTTAAAATATTTAAGAAATTCTTAACTAAATTCCTAAATAAAAATTATTAACCCAGATATAGTACTTACTGAGATTCAGACTATGCCACTTTATGCAAGCGTCTGGACTGAGGGCCCAAGTTATTTAATCGTAAAAGTTTTAATTCACGTTTAAGAAATTTATGGACCTTTGCTTTAAGTTTTTAATATTTTTAACTAAATCCCCTATAAGTCTTATTTCGTTTCGCAACGGTTCAAAAAACGGGCCCTCAGTCCATACGCACATCAATATACCTAATACTTTTTCTAGGTTATGAAGTATGAGAAATGTAGTTTAACGTAAGAAATCTTCCATATTTTGGAATGAAACCAATACATACGCACAATGCTAAAACTGTCCAAAAAAGTTAAATTAATCGACGCAAGATAAATTTTGTAACAGTGAAAGCACTTTGTTTCGCTAACATTCTAAAGTTCGCTAAGCAAAAATACGGGATGCCGTAAAGCCAGAAGATACGATGCTTTGTCTCAATATACCTACTAATTTCGTATATATCTGTCTCACTTCCACGGCAACGCGGCCGCGGCGCGGCGGTCTGTAATCACGGCAACGTCTAGAGGTTCAATATCATTGATTCAACCTATGCTCGGACTTATAATTAGCTGCAGTAAAATTACAATTCTTATCTGTCATTTCGTTAAAAAATGTTCCCATAAGATAGCGAAATGACAGTAAAAATGATAAGTATACAAAAATCAATGTAAACGTAAGTAGGCAAGACCAGTTGTTTAAAAGACTTCTCCACGATTTAATTGCAGGAGCTTCATCATCAATAATCCTATGGTCTGACTACGTGGCTCGGATACCAGGCAGTCAGTTCTGGTCTGCCCTTATATTCTTCACACTGTTCGTTTTATCACTAACTACAGCGGTAAGTTTGCACTGTGTAGGGGTGTTATAGAATGCTAGGTTAGCATAATTCGGTAAACAATAATATACTTATGCAATGTCGCATCCAACTAGCGTGATTAGCCTTTTAACTAAACGGCGCTGTTAAACTAGAGGCCTGAATTAGGTTGGAACTGTGAACAACCACGCGCGAGCTGAATTGGCAGTAACTAAGCCGGGGCACCCCGACCAAATGGGCTAGGTTAGAACTGTGACCGACCGCGCTACTAAAGGCACCTAGCCTTTGGAAGTGTTAATTAAATGGCTAATTAAGCTAGTTGGCTGAGACATAGATATGTTCGGGAAAATGCAGGCGTTGTGACGAGCCGACCCGATCATGAAGCGTCGGTAGATTTCGAACGGAGTTCGCAGATCGGCACGAGCCGAATATAATATGTGTGTGTAATTGCTTTGGGTCAACAAATATTTACTGTCGGATCGAATGTGCCGATACGAAAATCTATGTACAATGCGTTTCAACCAAGAATAGGAATGACCTTGCGCCATATTGTGAAGATTTAGCAAAATAGAATCTCGTTTACACATTTGCAAAGTCAGCGACATATTTTAACAAAAACAAATTCCAAAAACAGAACTAAAATGGATAAGGATAACACTACAAAACTTTGCAAGCCTTAGATTTCTAGCTTCAGTTGACAGTTAGAGGTCACTGACTTTCCTATTCTTATTTGAAACGCATTGTATATCATCATTAACAAGCCTTACAATGATGCGAAGAAGACTTGCAATACATAGACCATCACCACCATAGATATCACACTTGAGAAATCACATTCAAACTTGGCACAGTGGTTGAGCGATTAGCTGCTGACTCTGCTACGTCTTGCGGGATCGGTTCCTCTCGAATATTTGTTTGTATAGCTTGCGGAAAGCTACGTTCCGGGTCTAGCAGTTTGTGTATGCGAGATTTGTGTTTAGAAACAATCTACGGTGTAGATAAGTAGGTACAGCACGCTTAGCATGACGGCCATAAAAACGGGTTTTGTCGAAGGAAGAATAGACAAAATGGCTGCTTGGAGAAATATTTCTACGCATTCGACCTACGCGTCTAAGCATAGCAATGTGCAATTTTGTCTATTCTTCCGGCGACAAAACGTCGTGATGCTACGCGTGCAGCTGTTAAGGTACCGTTATAAAAGGCATGCTTGCTCGAAAACATACTAGAAATAAGCATGCTCATTACTAGCAATGTTGTGACACACATGCTACTAAGTAGCTGTTGCTCAATAAAAGCATGCTTTCTTGCTACTAATGACCACGTGTGTCGGTAGCTTTATTCTTATGTTCTATTCAGTTAGTTATTTCCATTTAAACAAATATCATCTTTATCTTATTAAGTTACTTTTAGAATGACTCCTACTATTAAAAAAATCATAACCTGTTGGAAGTTGCAATGCAGTCTGGTTTTAAAGTATTTTTTTTTCAAAAACTCATATTTGTTTAGAGATCTTTTACTCTAAAACTACACGTCTCTTCTACAAACATTTTAAAAGTGTATGCGACAAGTAGTGGAGGGTCGTGCAGTTTTAAGGTGAGCGTCCACTGGTCAACGGATTTTGGTTTGTTTCAAGAAATGAAAATGCGGGCGGTACCCGTAGTGGACGCAGTGCCAAGTACCTACGTATATGAATTCATACAAAGCTAACCGAAATCCGTTGCGTGCCGTGCTTGCGTTGCGGCCGGCGCCGACCAGTGCACGCTCGGCTTTAGAGTAAAAGATCTCTACCATGTTTGCAAACTAAACTGCGAACGCAGATAAAGATTTATAAAGCTTTCGTCGCAAAATTAATAGGTACCTATACTTTTGGGTTCTTTTCAGGCGCTATTAGTTCAAACAGTAATGTCGTCATTCACCGGGCGATCGATCAGAAAAATCAGTTGGGCCTTCCTCATAGTAATATGTTTACTCTTCTGTCTGATCGGAGTTCTCACTCTCTGCACACAGGTAACATTGTATGCCATCATACGCTTAATATCAATTAGCAATATCAAAAATTTATTCAATTAGTTAGACGACTAAATAAGGATGTAGTTCCGCGTCACGCCATACTGCATCGGCTGAATAATTCGACGACAATTGAAATAAATTGACGAGTCTCCCTATCGTGCGTTTATTACGCCATAACAATTTCAGACCTAAGTATGCCTATTAGGTACTAAAGAATAATTTCAACTGATAGCTGACAAAATTAATGAAATACCCAATGATATATTACCTTTAGATGCGTTACCCGGGCTCAAAAATGGGAAATTAAATGAAGGGTAATTGCCCGGCGTGATATCAGTCACGCACGCGTGCCAGTGAACATGCAGCAGCTAGTGACGTAACTAAATAAGTATATTCATCTCTTTCTTACAACAGGTATCGGCATGCGTCTTTCCTTTTCTTTGCGGCCAGTATATACTGGTATGTTGGTACATCATGGCTTACGCTGTTTTTGAAAGCAGTGATGTTCGTGTATGACGCGTCTATCTATAATACGTCATTGGAAATACCTAGATAAAAGTGAACGCCTACAGCACAGTCGGGCGGCACAATCGAATATAAATGTAGATTTAACTTCGGCTTAGCTTGAATTGTGTCGAGCTAACCCGACCTTGATTACGGTACCTACCTATACCTACTTAGGGGCTTCTCGCCATCAAACTTGAAAGTTTGGCGAGTAAAATTGTAAAAAGAAAATGTACGTTGGAGAATAATAATAAAAAAAAAAAAGAAGATTGGCGATCGGCTCGACTCGAATAAATTATGTGTAGTAATTACTTGGCTTTCTTGTTCACAAATACCTATTACCCAATCCAATAGGGGGGCGTTCATTAATTACCTATTTACGTCAGGCGATTAGGGGGTGGGTGGGATTAGGGGGTCGAGCCGAATCTCACCCAATCTCACGTGGGGGAGAGGTCTCTGCAAATATCAAGTATGTACCTACCTAGTTTTTTTTCGCAAGTAACTAAAATTGCGAGAAAAGTGGGAAATTATTATAAAAAATAATGACATAAGGCAAATTATGTTCATTTAAGTAATTCCAACGCAATCAAGCACAAATAACGTATTTACACAAAAAATACGCATGTTGAACATCTCACTTGAGAAAAGAGGGAGGGAGAGGGTCGAGTCAAATCTCAGGAAATCTCACCAAAGGGAGGGGTCTAAAAATCGCCTCACTCAATTAATGATGAATGTCAAGATGACGGGACCCCGCCAGGTACATCGAATATAATGTGACTAGGATTTAATACAACATTTCTACTATTTCATACTTTCATAATAAAATTCTACACTCATAAACTTCCAAAATATTGTACAAAGAAAGTGGTCCCGCTATTTTGATATCAAAATGACGGGACCACAATTCAGTTAATGAAAAACACATGGCGTGATCTCAAACTGTATACACCAAATTTTAATACGATTTAGTACGACTACGTTTAAATCGTTATTATACTTTTAAAACTGTCATTTCAAGGAAAAAATGTGCTTATTATATTTTACATCAGAAAAGCGCCTGGAGAAAAAGTATCATCATTTTAAGCCAAGCATCATTTTATGACTCTTACAATTTGTGTAGGCGTTTAAAACGTTAGGGCCGCATATAATTTGTGTTATAAATATTTTATACTTACAATTTAATTTACAAAGACTACTTCTTGAATCTAAAACAATTTTAATACAGATAATTTACTACTTACAACTAAACACGAAATTCTTACAATAAACACGACGGGGATCATGGGGAGGGCGAAAGGGGAGGGAAGGGGAGGGGTGAGAGGGGTTAGAGGGAGATGAGGGGTGAGACCGAGATTAGAGGGAGTGGTGCGAGCCGTGCGAGATAGGGTAAGAGGCGGGGTGGGGCGAGTGCCTTTACACCTTAAAGTTGCTTTTTGTAGAACACTGATTCATTGAAGAAACCCTGCCCGACAGAAATGACTGAAAAATAGAAAGTCGGAAACTCGGAACGGCACAAAAATTTTACCTCTTTATAATATTATTATATTAAATTAGATAAAGTGCATTTCTCAGATTGTCGGAAAAAGGTTAACTAGTTATGTATGTTTTTTTCTTGTTACAAATTGTTACAAATAAATTAAGTAATAAAATTTACAATAATTTACATTTACAACATTAAACATACATTTTACATTTTTTGATATTATTATTTTTTTGATATTTTGGTTTTGTATTCAAATTACTTTTAATTTTTAGGAAAACATAAATAAAATAAATGCACTTCAGAATAACCCGCCCAAAGTAAAACAGCAACAAACAAAACGCCTAAATAAATTGTAAGAGCTATAAAATGATGCTTGGCTTAAAATGTGATGATACTTTTTCTTCAGGCGCTTTTCTGATTTAAATATAATAAACACTTTTTTTTCTTGAAATTACAGTTTTTAAAGAATAATAACGATTCAAACGTAGTCGTACTAAATCGTATTAAAATTTGGTATGTACAGTTTAAGATCAGATCAGACCATGTGTTTTTATTAACTGAATTGTGGTCCCGTCATTTTGATATCAAAATAGCGGGACCACTTTCTTTGTACAATATTTTGGAAGTTTATGAGTGTAGAATTTTATTATGAAAGTATGAAATAGTAGAAATGTTGTATTAAATCCTAGTTACATTATATTCGATGTACCTGGCGGGGTCCCGTCATCTTGACATTCATAATTAATGGCGTTTGGCGCAGTGGTTGAGCGATTAACTGCTGCGCAGCATGTCGCGGGTTCGATTCCCGAACGGAACAAATATTTGTACGACCTACAAGTATTGTTCCGAGTCTGGGTGTTTTTCTATCTATAATAAGTATGTATTTACAAAAAAAAAAATGTATATAAGTAGTTTATCAGCCATCTCGTTACCATAACACAAGCATTAGGTTGCTTAGCTTGGGACTAGATGGCGTTGTGTGAAATGTCCAAGGATATTATATATATATATATATATATTCTTAAATACTTCCCCTTCCAACCTATCCGGTCCGCGTGAAAGTGCATAAAAAGGCATGGCGCGCTGGGGACAGGATTATTATCTGCTTGGCTGTCGGATACAACGGACGTATCCTAAAGACGTTTTAGTAGTGCTAAGTAGTTATTGTTATAAATATTTTCAGTTTCAGTACTTTCAGTTCTGTGTATCTATTTTTGTTATTTGATATTTTTGTTAAGTAAAATCATTTGTAAGAAATAAAACTTCTTAAGTTAATTAGTGCTTTGTGTTGTTTTAATATTAACCGCTTTTGATCCCTAAGATCAGAAGTGGGATAGCCACGCGTTCTAGACCATTTGCCATCTGAAATTAAGTGTTTGTTGTGTGTGGTTCGTGAAATTCAGTGTTTGGTGTGTGTTGTTCCTGAAATTACATCTCAAACGTAAGTAAGTTTTATTTCTTATAAAAATGACAGACCGTTCGTCTCGAATTCTCGATCCAAGGGACGCGGTCATTTTTGTGAAAAAGAACGTACTAGTTGTAGTTCTCGCGATTCGCGTCGCGATAGTGTTACGCTCGTCATACGCCGCCTGGTAGCAACCGTCATAATAGTCCATCTAACCGTCGCGACCGGTCTTTCAAGCGTCGCAATGCATTGCAACCAGCCAAAGACAGCGTCTTGGTGAAAGCATCGACGCCGGTGACCTGTTTCTTCTATGGTACGCTGGGCCATATCATCAGTCGCTGCACTGTGGCGCTGCTGTGCCGGCGGAGAAACGAGTCGACCTTTGTACTGTCGAGCCTCCATCAGGAACATTAAAACATTTTGGAGAGTTGTATTGGTTTGTTTACGATTATGGTGCTGAATGCTTGTTATTAAAGGAGAGTTGTGCAGCCAAATTAAGTGGCAAACGATTCAATAACGTTTTGCGATGACTGGTATTGGTCAAACACGTGTATTCAGCACAGAACAAATCTTATATAGCGTAACGATAGTGCCAGTAGGTCATGTACCAGTCGAAGTAGATAGTGATTACAGTGGTGATGAGCAAGCTTAAGTTATGTTGTAGAAGGTCGAGTAAGGAATTCTATCGACCGTAGTGTGTGTTCGCCCGTAGCAGTAGTTCTGGCGGAGGTCGGGGTCTGGAGAGACCATAGTATGTAGTCAGTGGGTGATGCACACGAGCGATCCATTTGATGGATAAGCGTACAGAAGTTTAGAACCGTACGCTGGATGTGTGAGAGCAATGCGATTGCTGGTCGGCTGGAGGGCCGTGACGTTAGAGGTTTTACTCGAGAGTTTCTATAATAAGCTTGTCAGTTTTGATTGCAGTAGAGTTTTACAGGTTGATTTGAACGACTATGGTACATGGCCCAGGGTAGTGATTGTTGTATTTTCGATTATTCCCAATTTTACCATTTGATACCAGACGTGACCTTATAAACGTCTTTGACTTTTTTTATTAACGGTTTTCTTACAACGCGTGTTAACACTGATGAGTTGGAGATAAGATTGATCAACCTTAATCATACAGTGCAAAGGCGTCACTACAGGCTGTCTCCGGACGAACGTCGAATAATGCGCGATAGGGCTAACGAATTGTTGCAAGCTAAGATAATTAGACCCATTCGCCGTTTGTTAGTCCGGCCCTTTTGGTTAAAAAGTTTGACGGATCAGACCGTATGTGCATAGATTATAGAGAGCTTAATAATAATACAGTGCCAGATCGTTATCCGTTACCGCTGGTCCATTAGAACTTTTGATAGGTAAGGTAGCACGTCCACTTCATTTCACGACAATGACAACGTTATAGTTTGATGATGTTAGGAGATTAGCATCTGAAGGCATTCAGAAGTCTGCGTGTTATGACAAAAGTCGTTTTGATAGTACAAAGGCAAGCGTGTAGGTTCTCTGTCGCTTATTGAGAACGAACAGCGTAATCCAACTAAGCTTGACGTGAAGTATAGAGGGTCATTTCAAATTGCTGAAGTGTTAGATGGCGGTCGGTATGTTTTGAAATCCCTAGTTAACAAGCGTACTTACAAATACGCTCATGACCATGTTCGGAAGATGCCCGACGGCTAAGTACTATAATTGAGATTGTAAATGAAGTAGATGATGAGTTATCATCACTTTAGTTTGTGTAAACAGGTTCTCGGTTCAGTGGGTCGGAGACTATACCAGAGTATCGTATTCGTAGTAGGCGGTAGCTCTGGGTGGTATAGTCGGGTTTAGCCTAGAAGCAAAGGCCGTAGAGTCAAGGGTTCACTCGGGATTCCCGTGGGGAATAGTGTGCGAGTTTGTTGACCGTAAATGAGATACCTGAGGTTTTGTTTTCTTTGATTAATTTAATGTGAAATCATTGTGCTTGGTCTCGGTAATCTCGAAACTAGATAGTTATAATACGTAGATTGTTAGTTTTTAGTTTCTTATTTAAACGTTATTTGCAAATTGATTGTGAATTAAAACAGATTTTAGAGTCAAGTCCCTTTATCTCATTAGTCTTTGTATGTGTCAGGATTGGACGAGCAGACACTGTGGCGAAATTTTGTATTTTCCAGAGTCAAACGGATTCAAATAAGTTTTAATAATAGTTGATGCTTATTCCAAGTGCTTTACTCTCTATACAGACAAGAGACTGATTAATCAAAACGTGTTTTTTTTTTTCAAATGCTGTGTTCTTATTTGGTACGCCGTCTACAATAATATGTGACCGCGCTAGAATATTTGAAAGCACAACTTTTCAAAATTGGATACATTTCATTACACCTGGTAGATATACATCGCGAAAATGGACAAGCGGAGAGATACTGTATGTCTGTTCTCAACATGCTACGCGTTGAAGTTGGCAATAAAGGCTCCCAATGGTCTGATGTGCTGTGGAAGACTCCGCTCACTTTGAATATCTACGCAGACCTCACCACTGCAGTTACTGGTCGGTATTGACGCAGCCATTCCGGTCATCAGATCTTTAGTGCGAATTGTGGCACTTGATGACTCTAATCTCAGTCGAGCGAGAGGCTCTCTTAACTGTTTGCAGGCAACAAGCATCTGAGCTCCTTGCAGTCAATCAACAGCACCAAGGTGCCTACGTAATGAAGATCGACAGCAGCCACGCACCTTTGTCGTCGGGGACTTTGTGTTTGTGAGCAAGGCTGCACAAATCACCAGCAGACCCAAGCTGCGGCAGAGCATATGATGTTGTGGCGAGGAGAGTGGATGCCGGATGCGTGCTCAGCTTTCTTCGAGAGTGGTGGTACAGTGGTGCTAATGTGTTTAGGCCACTGAGAGAACATACGAATGTATGGGTCTCTGTTTTAGACGTCTGTGGTGCTAATGTGTTTAGGCCACTGAGAGAACATACGAACGTATGGGTCTCTGTTTTAGACGTCAGTGGTGCTAATGTCTTTAGGCCACTGAGAGAACATACGAATGTATGGGTCTCTGTTTTAACAGCTTTGCTCTTATTAGAGAAAGTGTGTTTGTGTCACGTAGTCATAGTATGCAAACGTTAGGGCCTATGCTATGAACACGTGAAAACGACAAGCGGACATTTGGGCCTCTGTCGATAACAATGTATGGCGAGTGATGGAAATCCGGATTCTATCATTAGCGATGCATTGAATCTTAATTTCTTGGGTTTGGAGCTGTTTCAACTTCAAAAATCACTGTTATCACTGTTGGTGGTGTTTGTTGCTGGCGCTTGAGTGCACGCTTGCGCCTGGAACACTGGTTAAATTCGTAAACTCGTAACTTATGAAACTACTTCAGGTTGAATAAGCTTCAAACACATACAGTGGTCATGTTATTTAATTACTCATGTACTCTTATGAATTTTCAGACAATGATGATGATCAAAATAATGATGATGGCCAGGTTGTGAGAGATGGATCTGATGCGAATGCTGGGAATGATGCTGCGGTCGAGGACGTCACGCTATCAGGAACGGCCGTCTTAAATACTTCCCCTTCCAACCTATCCGGTCCGCGTGAAAGTGCATAAAAAGGCATGGCGCGCTGGGGACAGGATTATTATCTGCTTGGCTGTCGGATACAACGGACGTATCCTAGAGACGTTTTAGTAGTGCTAAGTAGTTATTGTTATAAATATTTTCAGTTTCAGTACTTTCAGTTCTGTGTATCTATTTTTGTTATTTGATATTTTTGTTAAGTAAAATCATTTGTAAGAAATAAAACTTCTTAAGTTAATTAGTGCTTTGTGTTGTTTTAATATTAACCGCTTTTGATCCCTAAGAATATTATATATTAATGAACGCCCCCAACGTGTGTAGCACAACTAAAGCAACCTATTCAACATTGCAGGGTGGTTTATACATACTAAACTATCTGATGAACTGGCCGGTATCGAAGCCCCGCGTGCTGATAGCAGCGCTGTCCGCTCCCGTCGTCACCTACGTGTATGGACAGACTACGTTCTGTGAAGACGTGTTCTTCGCGGTCGGAGAGTACCCCGGCGTCTTCATGAGGATCTGCTGGGCGCTCTCGCCGGTTATCATGATGGTAAGCAGCAGCGGTGTAGCTACCGCCGTATCAATGATACAGTCCGGCAAAAACGTCTAGAAACGGAACTAACTTTTTTAATCTTTGTCAGTGTTGTCTCAGTCCGTGTTTTTCAGGCAACAGATGTGCATGAAAACGATTAATTAGATTGATTTAAAATTAATAAGACTGTCAGAAAAATGGTTTTTAAAGTTTAAATTTTATGTGTGCGTACGCGCAGCGGAATGTTGTTGAATTTAAATATTTTAATTATACAGATATTTAGTGTATGACGTCGTATAATTGTGTATGGTAAAAAAAAATTTGTGCACGCAACCATTGTGGAGAAATTCACCAAAAACTGATTCCGCTGGGCGAACGTTGTCCTGGCGGAACTTTTTTTAATCCATAGACTTTAGAAGAAAAGAGATGTGTCCAAAAATTAGTGTGTATTTGTGTGTAATTGTGTATGTATGAATAAAACTAGTGCATGCATAAACTTCGGAGAAATTCAAGTTTCCGCTACGCGAACGTTTGGCCATTAGCTAGTTTTCATATAAAGCGCTTACATAGAGAGCTGTAGATTTTTACATACGTTGTTTTGAATTTGTTTATATTTGTTTAAAAACAGATTTAGAAAAAATCGTAGGGCTTAAAAGATAAAAATATAAACGTAAAATACGCTTATTAGGTCTTAGTTCTTAAAGTATGCACTTTGGGGTCTAGATTTTCACGTTTATACAAACCTTGTAAGTGTTTGCAACATGTTGCCAAGTATCAATGATGTTCCGTTAGTAACTAAAGAGTTATAGGACAAATTTACCATGAACAGATCACTGTTTACAAAGCAGTCAAATATCACGACGTTCTGAAGGAATTGCACGGTAATATGTATGTCAATAATTAGTGTATTCATTCAACTATTCTTATGCAAAATTTCATGTCATTAAATTCAGTAATTAAAGAAAAACAATTATAATACTGACGAAGCATCGAAAACCTACATAACCCGACCAAGTTCGGATGGCTACAAAAAAGCGGCCGTGCAATATATTTAGGTAACATCCCAAAATTTACAGTATAATACCGGTATTGAATTGGTATAGGTGATAACACAATTGTTGTTTCGATATAATTTATAGGTCATTTATTTTTGTACACCTACTTTTTTAAATGTATTTGACTATGACAGAAAGTAGGTACTATTTACGTAGGTACTTTATTTAAGTATGCGCTTGAGACTTGAGATATAATCTAAATATATTATTTAAGACAAATAAAATTCATACAGCTAATTTCTATTGAAGATTTCACGGATCAGGATTCTAACTATAGACCCCTTAGGGAAATTAAATATTTACCACATGTAAGTATGTACTACTGTTTAGGTAAATATTTATCATATTGTAGCTTATTACACTATTTAACCAATAGACTAGGCATGCACGAGCGTTCCCCTTTGCAACTTTAGTGGATCAAACAATCTAATAACTTAAAAAAAACTACTTCTTGAATCGATTTTTTTTTCTTATGTATGTGAGCGTGTTTCCCCGCACCCCACCAAAATATGCAGAATTATTTTGTTCGAAGTTCGGTACGCTTAATCCTTTAGTTAAATAGTCTAAGTATTGTAGTTATGAATTAATCTAAAATATTCTTGTGTGAAAAAATAGACAACGCGCTGCGCGCAACGAGCAATAGGCGGCTTCCCGCTTGAAACGGTACTGTCATCCTTGAAGAAAAGAGAGGGCACAATATGTTTTCGCGCGTATTCGTTTGCTGTTGAACTTGAACCTGATTTTGTTTCATCCCCAGTCACAAACAAATAAATGTGCAGTCAAGGACAATGTGCGTATGCGCTGTTGTTTTGCTATGCATCGCCAATTCTCTGTAATAATAATATTGACAAAGTGTGTTATTAATGTTATAGTGTAATAGTGAAGCATAACATAATTATGTAGTAGGAATATTGAGTGAATGATAGTGAGAAGCTGATAACAGATATAAGGTAAGATTTTATAATAAATTAATAGCTATAGACTTAGGTATTCATTTACGTAGGTAGTTTATTAGGCAGATAAATTATAATAATTGTGTTATGTTAACATTGGACAGACACCATAAACCCAAGTTGATTGATCTAATTCTATATCTATTTACTTAAAGAAGAAGGGTCACGCTCCATACAAAATTTACCCGGGCCCGGCGCGAACGGAACATATTTTAGTTTTTTCATTATTTTAAGTACATCAATTATCAGGTATTTCTTTTTTCGATTTCAGTGGCTAACCTATTTAAATTGCCTTCACAAGGCAAAATATTATTTTTATCAAACCTACCAATAACGACAGAATTCAAAATAAGAAGCTTTACAGTATATAGCTATGTTTTAGTAAAGACAATTACAATGGAAAAAACCAAGTTATGTACCATTGTAGCGAGATAATGGTCGTAAAATGATCAGCATTTCGGCTTATCTCGCTAGTGTGAGATACAAAAGAACTCGAACATGCTATTTATCACTCCTGCACTCCCTAAAAGAGCGAGTATTATATGTATTATATATATTATATTATATATATTATATTATATTATATTATATATATTATATTATTATATTATATAATTATATATCTGGGTTTTTTACTAAGTTAGAATAGTTAAATTGCCTGTGTAAGACTAAACATAATGTTTTTCTGGAAATTAAACAAAGGTTTTTTCTTTAGATATCTTTATTTTCAATGAAATCATAATAACCCTTATTCCTATAGTAATAAGGTCGAAAAGTGATGGTACATCTTGACGATAGCCCACCATGAGTCCATGATGTTGAAATTATATAATATTTAAACTATATAATCATGTAAGTACAGTGGCGTTACTTTCCGGTCGACCACCCAATAAGGTATTTAAATAGAGAAGTACTTGTTAATTGAAGATTTGTTTTTATCGTAGATAGTGGCGTTATTATTAAAAAAATATTTTTCATTCAAGAAATGCAATTGTTTTATTTTTTCCTAACGCTTGTGTACGCAACTGTACCATATTAATAAATACTATATTGGAAGGTTAAGAACGTTTCTAAGATATATGGCACGGCCGCTTTTTGGTAGCCATCCGAACTTGGTCGGGTTATGTAGGTTTTCGATGCTTCGTCAGTATTATAATTGTTTTTCTTTAATTACTGAATTTAATGACATGAAATTTTGCATAAGAATAGTTGAATGAATACACTAATTATTGACATACATATTACCATGCAATTCCTTCAGAACGTCGTGATATTTGACTGCTTTGTAAACAGTGTTCTGTTCATGGTAAATTTGTCCTATAACTCTTTAGTTACTAACGGAACATCATTGATACTTGGCAACATGTTGCAGACACTTACAAGGTTTGTATAAACGTGAAAATCTAGACCCCAAAGTGCATACTTTAAGAACTAAGACCTAATAAGCGTATTTTACGTTTATATTTTTATCTTTTAAGCCCTACGATTTTTTCTAAATCTGTTTTTTAAACAAATATAAACAAATTCAAAACAACGTATGTAAAAATCTACAGCTCTCTATGTAAGCGCTTTATATGAAAACTAGCTAATGGCCAAACGTTCGCGTAGCGGAAACTTGAATTTCTCCGAAGTTTATGCATGCACTAGTTTTATTCATACATACACAATTACACACAAATACACACTAATTTTTGGACACATCTCTTTTCTTCTAAAGTCTATGGATTAAAAAAAGTTCCGCCAGGACAACGTTCGCCCAGCGGAATCAGTTTTTGGTGAATTTCTCCACAATGGTTGCGTGCACAAATTTTTTTTTACCATACACAATTATACGACGTCATACACTAAATATCTGCATAATTAAAATCTTTAAATTCAACAACATTCCGCTGCGCGTACGCACACAATTTTATAACGTACTAGCGGACCCGACAGACGTTGTCCTGTCTGAACGATCCTAAAACGCGATTGCAGCGCCACCTACCGGGTCCAATTGTGTTTTTAACCCATCCAGGAACCCGTTGAAATATACACACAAAATTTCATCAAAATCTGTGCAGCCGTTTAGGGAGTTGGGTAACAAAAACACGCACAGAAGAATTTTGTGTTATCAAAATTAAAACTCTTGATGGTGGCCATGCCAGTGACAGTCACACGGCCCCTTTAGGACTAGCTACGCCAATGGTAAGCATTTTGAAACGAATACCTAACCTGGGAATGTTCAAGTAACGAGTGTATAGGCTGTTTACTTCAAGAAAAGCTTGCATATGATGTGCTTATCTGTAACGTGTAGGCGCTTGTATTCCAAAAGAAAATCCTTAGGTACTTAAGAAACACTACGTGTTTGGCAATGGTCGTCCATAATAGAAAGATGAAACGGGTAGGTAATCTTAACCCACCATCTTGATACTCACTATGAACTCGACTGGAGTGAACCATTATTTTGTTTCAGACTATATTCGCGGGGGGTGCGGCCAGCACGTGGCTGGTGGCCGAGGCACTAGCGGGCTGGCTGTTGGTGGGGACGGCCATGCTGCCCATCGCCCTCGTCATGCTCGTGTACGGGATCTTCAAGTGCAGAGTCAGAGTAAGTCATGAGTGCGCGCTACTCGTCAGCAGCCTAGAATGACACGATGCAAGCACGCGTGGTTACAATAGGTACGCGCTACGAAAGATGGTGTGACTGACACTGACATGGTGGCCATGCCACCGCCATCAGAAATTTTAATTTTCATAACACAAAAAAATAGTCGACATTTGCCGCCAAATATCAGAATTTGTCGCCAAATATCAGAATTTGTCGCCAAATATCAGAATTTGTCGCCAAATATCAGAATTTGTCGGTCACTGGCTCAAAAGTTATAAGGGTTCATAGATGGCCGATCTGGAGAGCATCTCCCCAGCTTGGCCACATTTATATCTTAAAAACTTGGCCACTTAGCGAAGATGTTTTCTCCCAAATTTAGTCACAATTTTTCGCAAAGTCACAGATTTAGTCGGGGTCTTAGTTTGGAAGATACGAGTTCAATTTTTAAGTATTGTTGACTAATTTTTTGTGCTATTAAAATTTAAATCCCTGATGGTGGCCATGACAGAGTCACACGAGGTCAGAGGCTCGATAAGGGACTGGGCGTCATCGGGGCGGAGGAAAGAGCGCGGTCAAGTCTCATCTTTCGTGGCGTGCATTGTAGCACATATACGTGGCATAGTATTTTGACGTGTGTGTGAACTGAGGGTCCAGACTGGAATCCGCAAAATTTTAATCCTATGATTTAGTAGAAGTCTTAAAACAATTGTAGAACGAATCTGGGAATTTGTAAACAAATATATTAAAAACTCATAAAGTGTGGTCCCTCAATCCTCACACTGCTCACACAACATCAGCCAGATCTCGGAGAGTATCTTAAAAATGAAGGTTTTGTGATTACAGACATTTAGTAAAAAATTTGTAAAGATATTTACTAAATTACAGAACTCCAGAGCATTAAAGATAAAAAATAATATAACGTCTAAACTGTGGTCCCTCAGTCCATATTATTTAGTATCAGTATATTATTTTTATCTTTAATGCTCTGGCATTAAAGATAAAAATAATATAACGCCTAAACTGTGGTCCCTCAGTCCACACAACAAAGGTAATTATTTTGGTGAATATTACTGGTCCCTCAATCTTCACACCTCTACTGACATATGCGTGTGTAGCTGCTGAACGAAAGAAATATCACAAAGTCTAGTGTACTTAACTTTTAGTAAAAAAATTCTACTAAATACCAGAAAACTCTAATTGTGAATTGCTTTCCTCTTAGCTGAGATAATGTTATTTTAGTAATCCTATGAAAATAGATAGAGTAGTGTCACCACACAATTAAACAAAATGTAGACAGTACTATTAAACTTTTTTTAATACTAGCTGTTGCCCGCGACTTCGTCTGTGATCCTGGATAAAAAGTAGCCTATGTCACAGAATAAATAATAGTACTATGCCTATGTCCTTCTCCAGGTCATGGCCTACTCATGTGCCAAATTTCATGCAAATACGTTGAGCCGTTTTACCGTGAAAGCGAAACAAACAAACAAAGTCACTTTCGCATTTATACCGCTTTTCACCGCGGTTTGTTTGTTTCGCTTTCACGGTAAAACGGCTCAACGTATTTGGTGTGCGTTACCGCAGCCAGAAAATGTCGAAAATCGTCATTTGAATTTTATAGATAATTAGTGCCTCGGCTTCTGTAATTGTACCATCGATTTTTAAATTTGTACCTCTAATAGTTTTTTAGTTATTTGACAAAAACAGTTCTGGCTGGCGTAACGTTACCCTAGCCAGAAGTTTTGTTTATTAATGGGTATATTGAAATAAATTGTAGCCAAATATTTAGTGCCTCAGACGAGGTAAATGTACCAACTTAATTTGTATTTGTATCTGTTATGGTTGCGAAGATATTCAAGATCCTGCTGCGGTAACGTTTACATGTTTGCTGGATCTCTGAAACGGATAAGCCCCCTTTTATACTATTTTGCACACGACTTCTTATGAGTTAGCTTGAATTTGTTCCTCATTAATAAAACAAAAAAATTGCACCGTTAAGGAGTTATTTAGGTAAATAGAAATATGCTTTAATCGATCCTAGCACTTCGAATAGAAGCTCTAAAGACTTACTTGCAACGTTATGTTATAGCTTATAACTGCCTTCAATTGTACCTGAAGTTTAATTTATTATCCTGTAAGCAATTAATAAATTATGATGAAATTTAAATTTACTTCGGGACATGATGCGCAGCGGTTTTTTAAACCACCGTTTAATCGAGATTCTTTAGGATTTATGAAATGAAAGTTATATCAATAATCAGTGCTTTTATTCAATTTTATGCCTGTACATTTGCAACGTAATCCACTCAATAATTAACGAGATAATCGAAAAATAGTCACTATGGTGTGTGTGACCGCGGTAACCCGGCCAAGTTTAGATGGTTACAGAAAAGCGGACCTTTAATACATTACGCTAACCTTCTGAAAATTACAGTATAATAGTCTTATAATTTTGGTACAGACGCGTACATTATGTTTTGAGTGAAAAATATAACCTTCTAGGTACCTAATAAATAATAATGAACTTTTAAATTCAATAGTTTTATTTACTTATGTAGGTACCTATATAAGCACGTAAGTACAGACTAGTCTTTATGAATCTATACTATAATATTATAAATTCGAAAGTAACTCTTATCTGTCTGTCTGTCTGTTACCTTTTCACGCCTAAACCACTGAACGGATCTTGAAAAAATTTGGCAAGGCTGACATGGCATCCTGGCGAAGGCTACTTTTTGCCTCAAAAATAATCCTGCGGGCGGTGACATAGGGGATGAAAGTTTGTATGGGAAACCTAGCATTATTAGTAGAGATCGGATAATCGGATGCATATTAACCTAAAGTTGAGGTGTTGGCTAAGTATGGAGTGGGCTTTTGGATTGAAAAATCCCAGAATTCCGGTATCGGCCAATTTTGACTTGCGATTATAGAATCGAATGTATAATTTACTAAAGTTCACATGTTAGTTAATATGGATTGCACTTAAAAAAAAAAATCCAGGGATTCCGGAACGAAAATTTTTAAGTTCTGATTTTGGAATCGAATGTTTTAGTTAGGTAGTTGCGTTCAGGTGTTGGCTAATATGGATTGTACTTTTGTATCAAAAAAATCCCGGGATTCTGGGATTCACAAATTTATAGTTCTGATTATAGAATCGAATGTATATTTACTTACGTTTAGGTTTTGTCTAATATGGAATGCACTTTTGTATCGATCGTCAAAATATCGCGATTCCGGAATTGATAAATTACGTATTTTTTGAAAGGGTAACTTTATTATCACTAAATTTTCATAGGGTGTTCTACTCATGAGCAACTTTCACTATATAGATAAATATCAAATATATAGATAAATCACGAAATATAAGTTAGTTGTTTCATACATTTTGGTCGAGTAGGTATTGAACTTTTGTATCAAACATCGTAATTTTTTTGTGATTTCAGAGTTGGTCCCTTAGTGAAAGCTGCTAAAAATGTAAATCCAAGATGGCGGATGCAAATATTTTTTTATTTTTCGTCATGGGTGTCGTTTTCATGGTTTTCGGGGGTATTAAAGCTGATAGTGACATTAAAATGTGAATCCAATACGGCGGCTGCGAGCATTTTCTAATTTTTCGTCATGGGTGTCGTTTTATTGGTTTTCGAGGGTGTTAAAGCCGATAGTGACACTAAAATGTAAATCCAAGATGGCGGATGCGAATATTATTTAATTTTTCGTCATGGTTGTCGTTTTCATGGTTTTCGGGAGTGTTAAAGCTGATAGTGACATTAAAATGTAAATCCAAGATGGCGACTGCGAACATTTTTTAATTTTCGTCATGGGTATCGTTTTATTGGTTTTCGAGGGTGTTAAAGCTGATAGTGACATTAAAATGTAAATCCAAGATGGCGACTGCGAACATTTTCTAATTTTCGTCATGGGTATCGTTTTATTGGTTTTCGAGGGTGTTAAAGCCGATAGTGACACTAAAATGTAAATCCAAGATAGCGGATGCGAATATTATTTAATTTTTCGTCATGGGTGTCGTTTTTATAGTTTTCGGGGGTGTTAAAGCTGATAGTGACATTAAAATGTAAATCCAAAATGGCGGCTGCGAACATTTTTAAATTTTTCGTCATGGGTGTCGTTTTATTGGTTTTCGAGGGTGTTAAGGCCGATAGTGACACTAACATGTAAATCCGAGATGGCGGATGCAAATATTTTTTTATTTTTCGTCATGGGTGTCGTTTTCATGGTTTTCGAGGGTGTTAATGCCGATAGTGACACTAAAATGTAAATCCAAGATGGCGGATGCAAATATTTTTTTATTTTTCATCATGGGTGTCGTTTTATTGGTTTTCGAGGGTTTTAATGCCGATAGTGACACTAAAATGTAAATCCAAGATGGCGGCTGGTAACATTTTCGAATTTTTGTCATGAGTGTCGTTTTCATGGTTTTCAAGGTTTGTAAAGCCGATAGTAACATTAAAATGTTAATGCAAAATAGCGCCTTCTTTAGAGCTGTTGATGGTTTTTTGATTACTATCACACGTGTTTTCAGGTTAAAACGCGATACGCGCGTTAGTTAACTAAGCATCTGCCAAGCGTCACGCATTTTGACTCCACTATGGGCTTCAGCACACTCTAAAACCATTAAAACGATAACCATGACAAAAAAAAATAAAAATTTCGCAGCCGCCATCTTGAATTTACATTTTAACGCCACTATCGGCTTTAAAACCCTCGGAAACTATGAAAACGACACCCATGACAAAAATTTTGAAAATGTTTGCAGCCGCCATTATGGGTTTACATTTTAACGTCACTATCGGCTTATACACCATTAAAAACCATGAAAACGACACACATGACGAAAAATCAGAAAATTTTGCAGCCGCCATCTTGGATTTATATTTTAACGCCACTATTGGCTTTAAAACTCTCGAAAACCATGAAAACGACACCCATGATGAAAAATTAAAAAATGTTCGCAGCCGCCATCTTGGATTTACATTCTAATGTCACTATCAGCTTTAATACCCCCCAAAACCATGAAAACGATACCCATCACATTTTTTTTTAAATTTTTTAAAAATCTTGAATTTACATTTTAACGCCACTATCGGCTTTAAACCCTCGGAAACCATGAAAACGGCACCCATGACAAAAAGTTTGAAATTTTTTCAGTCGCCATCTTGGATTTACATTTTAATGTCACTATCAGCTTTAAAACGTCACTTCACGTCACTTCGTATGCAATAAGGAGTTTAGTTTTGTGTTTTTTTTTATAAATATGTATGATAGTCTGTAAGGTATTTATGTTATGGGTCTTAGTTACCCGAAATAAATGATATATTATTATTATTATTATTATTAAAACCCCCGAAAACCATGAAAACGACACCCATGACAAAAAATAAAAAAACATTTGCATCCACCATCTTCATTTTAGTGTCACTATCGGCTTTAACACCCTCGAAAACCAATAAAACGACACCCATGACGAAAAATTAGAAAATTTTCGCAGCCGCCATCTTGGATTTACATTGTAACGCCATTATCGGCTTTAAACCTCTCAAAAACCATGAAAACGACACCCATGACGAAAAATGAAAAAATATTCGCATCCACCATCTTGGATTTACATTTTAGTGTCACTATTGGCTTTAACACCCTCGAAAACCAATAAAACGACACCTATGACGAAAAATTAGAAAATTTTCGCAGCCGCCATCTTGGATTTACATTTTAACGCCACTATCGGCTTTAAAACTCTCAAAAACCACGAAAACGATACCCATGACGAAAAGTTAGAAAATTTTGAAGCCGCCATCTTGGATTTACATTTTAACGCCACTATCGGTTTTACAACCCATAAAAACCATGAAAACGACACCCATAACGAAAAATTTGATAAATGTTCGCAGCCGCCATCTTGGATTTATATTTTAACGCCGCTATCGGCTTTAACATTCTCGAAACCCATGAAAACAACCCCACCAATATAGTGACGGTACCTTCCAGGGACAACCGTTTTAATTCAGCAGCTTTGTATTTCTCGCGGGGATCATGTGAAACGAACGGAATATTTATGTGATCCCGATTTTCCGATACTTGCAAATAAATAAAATCACATTATTTATGAAGTCGTTTCCATACCCTGTATCCGCTTAGTTGTGCATTCCCTCATTTTCTGGAATACCGGTATTTATATTAAGAAAAAAAAATGCTGAGAAGCCGCTTCCATAGTTTGTTAGCCAAATATTAACTTTAGGTTAATATGCATCCGATTATCCGATCTCTAATTATTAGTGATACCTAAGTATGAAAATTGGAATTTATGCTTTTGGTAGGAAATAAAATTAGAAAAATAGGGGTTGATTTTAAAATACACAAAAATGCACGGATTTCGTTAGAAATTATTAATTTATTACCTACAAGAAATAACTTTTGAACAAGTGGATACTCGGTCTAAAGTTTTTTTTTTATTAGAACGTGACTGGCATAGTAAATATCTAAACTAAGTCCCCCCCACGCCGCGTCTGTCTGTCTGTTTGAATGAGATAAACTCAAAAACTATTGAACGTGTTTTTATACGGTTTTCACGTTTTCAGCAATGGATAGAGTGATTCAGTGTATATTCATTAAGTTTTTGTCTAAATTGTCTGAAATATGACGATGATTGTTGAAGAGTCGTGAAAAATCATGCCGACTGGAAGCTTTAAGGCCACCATACACGGCAACGATATATCGTAAGGATTTGAGTTTGCACAGTTATATCGGACGGCTTTATGTTCTCCACATGTAAGTACGCTGAACGTATACATGTAGAGACGAGAGCATAGGGCCATCCGAACGTACTACGTTCCCATGGAATACTTTCCATCATCCACGCGGGCGAAGCCGCGGGCAAAAGCTAGTACTTACAATAAGCCTCTTATCTTACCCGTAGTGAGGTACCTAGGTACATATAAACCCATTTTCAGACTACTGGCGTAAAATTACGTCGTGCAGGCAAAGAATATATGAACTGTCGCTGGTAAAAACCCGTATTAAGAGCGAGCGCGCACTGCGGTGCGTTTCCAGTAGTTCTACCGCACTGGGAGGGGCCTACGGTAACAAAACGCATAACCGCAGTGCGCGCACTTCAAAGACATTCCTTACTTCACAGATTATGCGGTAGAAAAACGCACCGCAATGCGCGCTCGCCCTAAGAGCGAGCGCGCACTGCGGTGCGTTTCCGGTAGTTCTACCGCACTGGGCGGGGCCTACAGTAACAAAACGCATGACCGTAGTGCGCGCACTTCAAAGACATTCCATACTTCACAGATTATGCGTTAGAAAAACGCACCGCAATGCGCGCTCGTACGGCGCCCGCCCTAAGGGCGAGCGTTTTTCTACCGCATATGTCTTTGAAGTGCGCGCACTGCGGTCATGCGTTTTGTTACTGTAGGCCCCGCCCAGTGCGGCAGAACTACTGGAAACGCACCGCAGTGCGCGCTCGCTCTTCATACGGGTTTTTACCAGCGACAGTTCATTATATTCTTTGCTTGCACGACGTAATTTTACGCCAGTAGTCTGAAAATGGGTTTATATGTACCTAGGTACCTCACTACGGGTAAGATAAGAGGCTTATTGTAAGTACTAGCTTTTGCCCGTGGCTTCGCCCGCGTGGATGATGGAAAGTATTCCATGGGAACGTAGTACGTTCGGACGGCCCTATGCTCTCTACATGTATACGTTCAGCGTACTTACATGTGGAGAACATAAAGCCGTCCGATATAACTGTGCAAACTCAAATCCTTACGATATATCGTTGCCGTGTATGGTGGCCTTAAAGCTTCCAGTCGGCATGATTTTTCACGACTCTTCAACAATCATCGTCATATTTCAGCCAATTTAGACAAAAACTTAATGAATATACACTGAATCACTCTATCCATTGCTGAAAACGTGAAAACCGTATAAAAACACGTTCAATAGTTTTTGAGTTTATCTCATTCAAACAGACAGACAGACGCGGCGTGGGGGGGACTTAGTTTAGATATTTACTATGCCAGTCACGTTCTAATAAAAAAAAAACTTTAGACCGAGTATCCACTTGTTCAAAAGTTATTTCTTGTAGGTAATAAATTAATAATTTCTAACGAAATCCGTGCATTTTTGTGTATTTTAAAATCAACCCCTATTTTTCTAATTTTATTTCCTACCAAAAGCATAAATTTCAATTTTCATACTTAGGTATCACTAATAATGCTGGGTTTCCCATACAAACTTTCATCCCCTATGTCACCCCCCGTAGGATTATTTTTGAGGCAAAAAGTAGCCTTCGCCAGGATGCCATGTCAGCCTTGCCAAATTTTTTCAAGATCCGTTCAGTGGTTTAGGCGTGAAAAGGTAACAGACAGACAGACAGATAAGAGTTACTTTCGAATTTATAATATTATAGTATAGATTCATAAAGACTAGTCTGTACTTACGTGCTTATATAGGTACCTACATAAGTAAATAAAACTATTGAATTTAAAAGTTCATTATTATTTATTAGGTTAGAAGGTTATATTTTTCACTCAAAACATAATGTACGCGTCTGTACCAAAATTATAAGACTATTATACTGTAATTTTCAGAAGGTTAGCGTAATGTATTAAAGGTCCGCTTTTCTGTAACCATCTAAACTTGGCCGGGTTACCGTGGTCACACACACCATAGTGACTATTTTTCGATTATCTCGTTAATTATTGAGTGGATTACGTTGCAAATGTACAGGCATAAAATTGAATAAAAGCACTAATTATTGATATAACTTTCACTTCATAAATCCTAAAGAATCTCGGTTAAACGGTGGTTTAAAAAACCGCTGCGCATCATGTCTCACTGATCATCACTGATCACACAATTAGCGACTAATTTTTCATGTTGTCAAAATTAAAATACCTGATAGTGGCCATGCCAGTGTCAGTCACACAATTAGCGACAAGTTTTTCATGTTGTCAAAATTAAAATACCTGATGGTGGTCATGCCAGTGTCAGTCACACAATTAGCGATAAGTTTTTCATGTTGTCAAAATTAAAATCCCTGATGGTGGCCATGCCAGTGTCAGTCACACAATTAGCGACAAGTTTTTCATGTTGTCAAAATTAAAATCCCTGATGGTGGCCATGCCAGTGTCAGTCACACAATTAGCGACAAGTTTTTCATGTTGTCAAAATTAAAATCCCTGATGGTGGTCATGCCAGTGTCAGTCACACAATTAGCGACTAATTTTTCATGTTGTCAAAATTAAAATCCCTGATGGTGGCCATGCCAGTGTCAGTCACACCATTCTCAAAGATTGGACATTTTGGGAGTTGGACATTTTGGGAATTGGACATTTTGACACCGTTGGACATTTTTAGAATTGTATATTTTGACCTTGAATGATAATTTATTATGTTGAGTAAAGGTTGATCTGCGAACCTATATACCTTATTATCTTAAACAAACCTACGCATTTTTTTAAATGATTATTTTACTTATAAATAAAAATACTCAAATAAACATATTTTTATTTAACACTTGTGTACGCGTATGTACCAAACCATACCACACTATCCTATAAATTTCAGAAGGTTAGCATAATGTATTAAACGGCCGCTTTTCTGTAACCATCGAAACTTGGCCGGGTTACCGCGGTCACACACACCATAGTGACTATTTTTCGATTATCTCGTTAATTATTGAGTGGATTACGTTGCAAATGTACAGGCATAAAATTGAATAAAAGCACTGATTATTGATATAACTTTCATTTCATAAATCCTAAAGAATCTCGGTTAAACGGTGGTTTAAAAAACCGCTGCGCATCATGTCCCGAAGTAAATTTAAATTTCATCATAATTTATTAATTGCTTACAGGATAATAAATTAAACTTCAGGTACAATTGAAGGCAGTTATAAGCTATAACATAACGTTGCAAGTAAGTCTTTAGAGCTTCTATTCGAAGTGCTAGGATCGATTAAAGCATATTTCTATTTACCTAAATAACTCCTTAACGGTGCAATTTTTTTGTTTTATTAATGAGGAACAAATTCAAGCTAACTCATAAGAAGTCGTGTGCAAAATAGTATAAAAGGGGGCTTATCCGTTTCAGAGATCCAGCAAACATGTAAACGTTACCGCAGCAGGATCTTGAATATCTTCGCAACCATAACAGATACAAATACAAATTAAGTTGGTACATTTACCTCGTCTGAGGCACTAAATATTTGGCTACAATTTATTTCAATATACCCATTAATAAACAAAACTTCTGGCTAGGGTAACGTTACGCCAGCCAGAACTGTTTTTGTCAAATAACTAAAAAACTATTAGAGGTACAAATTTAAAAATCGATGGTACAATTACAGAAGCCGAGGCACTAATTATCTATAAAATTCAAATGACGATTTTCGACATTTTCTGGCTGCGGTAACGCACACTCTGTGACATTTTTTTACTAAAAGTTAAGTACACTAGACTTTGTGATATTTCTTTCGTTCAGCAGCTACACACGCATATGTCAGTAGAGGTGTGAAGATTGAGGGACCAGTTTTATTAATCGCTATTTTCCAAATTGCGTCGAGATTTCTGTTCCATTTCTTTCTTACAGAACGTTTTAAGACTTAATGAAACGTTAGGTAGAAAAAGAACGGTTTCATTGATTAAATTCGGTAATATTCACCAAAATAATTACCTTTGTTGTGTGGACTGAGGGACCACAGTTTAGACGTTATATTATTTTTTATCTTTAATGCTCTGGAGTTCTGTAATTTAGTAAATATCTTTACAAATTTTTTACTAAATGTCTGTAATCACAAAACCTTCATTTTTAAGATACTCTCCGAGATCTGGCTGATGTTGTGTAAGAAGTGTGAGGATTGAGGGACCACACTTTATGAGCTGTAGTTTTTAATATATTTGTTTACAAATTCCCAGATTCGTTCTACAATTGTTTTAAGACTTCTACTAAATCATAGGATTAAAATTTTGCGGATTCCAGTATGGACCCTCAGTTCACACACACGTGTATTTTGTATTCAGTAGTTGTATGCTTCTGCCTGCGATATTAAACAAATTTTTGTTTTCTTTCAGAACATTGTTCGAGACGAAAAATAATTGTTATAGAATAAAAATCGAAGTTTATATTTTTGTTGTTACTTGAATGATAAAAATTAAACATTGAAATCAGAATGACATCTTATTTTATTCACAAAATTTTTCATAACACCAATTTGTTACCAAAAAATAAAGGATTATTTTATAATTAGTCATACACACATATCCACATAACAACTTAGAAAGCTGATCATAATAAATAATGCACGATGTTTAAATATTGGCATTTTTTTTGTCTTTTTAAGGGTTCCGTACCAAACTGGTAAAAAGGAACCCATAAGGTGCGACTCAGTCTGTCTGTCACATCTGGATATCTCTAGAACTACTAATGCTATCAACTTATAATTTGGACCGTTTTAGACGACGTTTTGCAAATAAGAAAGAAATAAAAATACTTTATTTTGCAACAAGGACTACGACGTTTTGCAAATAAGAAAGAAATAAAAATACTTTATTTTGCAACAAGGACTAGGGGGTCTAAAAATTCGAAGTGGGGCTACTGATGTTGGGTATCCATGTGAAAGAGCGCACATTCTTTGCATTCTTTTTTTTTTTTTCTTTGAGTGCTGTTTGCACATTCTTTTTTTTAGGCCGCATAGTTTTCGACTTTTATGAAAAATATAAAAAATACCCCATCTTTGAAATTTGCATAGAGAGTAATCTGAAATTATTCTATGTGATAGGAAGAAGTAGGTATATGTAAAGATTACAGGAAAAATAAAACGATGACTCTAAATAGCGCACTATCAGAAATCATCAACAAAAATTACATATAGATACGGAACCCTCGGTGCGCGAGTCCGACTCGCTCTTGACCGGTTTTTTTTAAAATGAACATTATCTACTATGACCAACAGGAGTATTTTTTACACAATACTTAATTCAGTTGTAGGCTAAATAAAAACGTTAAATCAGCTTCGCTTGATTGGGGAAAAAACACTCCTTCTATTAATACAGCCTTGGATCTTATTTCTAAAATTAACCGTAACTTAAATAATGAACTTCTCATATAAAAATAATAATGATAAGCATTACTACATACATCTTTTAAAAAGTTTACAATCTAAGTAGATAGACCGCCAAAGTGTTCATTGTAAAGTACTGTTTCAATCTTATTTGCTTTTTACAGACTATTGTTTTGTGTTCAACATAAGAATTTACAGCAGTAAATAATTTATAGCAACGGTAACAATATTATATTCCTCAATAATTAAAATATGATTTGTAAAATCTGATGGGGACTAGACGAGCAGTTTGAAAACAAAATTACACTTGCTTACAATACATACGAGGACATATTATTATAATAAAAAATATTTGGCTTTAATAAAATTTTGAATCACAAATATGGACATCAAAATTTCTTGAATTTCCTCAACACTTGACATTACAACCTCTGGGGCAGGCTGGTCTGGCCTGGATCAAGCACATGTGATTAAAAAAAATAGTAACGAAAAACGACTGGTATAATGATATAATTTAAATAAACATGCAAGAATCAGAATCACTTATCATAAACTGTTATGACCTCGGCTTGTCGTAGAGGACTTGTTTCATCAATCTATTATTTTAAACTATAATAACTCTATTCTATTTTTACAAATAATTTGATTCATAGACTACTTTTGACCCCTTTTGAGGCCTTGTAATATGTTATTATGGAAGTCAAAGTATTTGCGTTCTCAATGTAACAAACACGTTGAATCCATTTTATGGTTATACAATTTTATCATTAAAAAACAAAAAGATGCATCATAATATTTACAAATCATTTTATGATAAAATTGAATATAAGCTTCAGTATGTTAAAATTTTCGTTTGTTGCGTACCTGATAAATAACATGTATTTTAGATCTTTGAAGAAAATTATTAGAACAGAGTTGACGTTTACATGGCGACTATTATTCGATTATAGATTTTCAGTGAGCCTATAACAAGTATACTATTTTAGATTTGTTTGATCAGTTAAATAATAAATCTGTTTGTATTCGATGTCATTGAAAACGCGGAATACTCGTCTGCCTACCATACATGTGGCGGATTAAATGAACAGGCGAACCTTTCCCTATCATTTCGAATTGCATCAAGTAGTGGCCGTTTCGGCAGCAAGGTCAAAACGGTCCTGTATGGTAGGACTGTTTAGCCCTCTTTTGGCAAGTTGTGGCCGCCGGATAGTAGACACCAGGCCACCTGGGAAGTGTGTAGTATAATCGTGAAAGCTTTTAAAATTCCACAATTTACCAGTACATTGTGCCTGCCACATAAAAGTACTAGTAGAATCTCAAGGGGGCCAACAGACTACTCCAAAACATCGTCTGTGCTACATATTCAGAGAGCAGATCATACATACCATTTATACTTTAATATAAAATGTTTAATTAGACACTACTTACTATCTTTAACACTGAGATAAGCTCTTGTATTTGTATTCATTGTAGCGTTTTATGATTGAGGAAACTGTACAGAAGTCTTACATCAAGAGAAAAGGATCTATTATTACTGTCAAACATGATTAAAGATGTATACTAGCATTGTCGTGACGTACTCAATGAACCCAGTATATTCCATGTTAGTATACTTGAATGGTTGTTGGCGTTTTGGCTCGTTACATTTCGAGAACAAAGAAAAACATAAAATGAGCTGCTCTCTGCTGTAAATAAAACTAGTTAAAAAGTAGTTCGATTTCACTGAACTATTTTGATCTGTTATTAAATTACAAACTATCATCAGGAACGTTCACTAATTGATTAAACTCTTCAAACTAATATATATAATGCAACAATTTTACATCCTATCATATTCTATACTGATTAGTATACCATAGTAATGATGTATTTCGTTTGCCATGTGTGACGCGCAGGCTACACTGAGAACGAAGCGAAACGAAATAAGTCCGTTTAGCTCCGCTCATGTAGCTACCGCATCTTTTCATACTTCGGTTCACACGACTCGGTAGCTACATGAGCGAAGCTAGCTTCGTTTGTGTAGCTTGCGCTTGATTGATATCAAGATTTACATAAACAAAATGAACATGCTACTGGCGTTTTGCTATCCAACGAATATGTCATAGCTATAGATGGGAAGCCGGTTGACAACGAAAACAAACGCGTGGTTGAAAACGGTTTTTTTTTCGATAACAACCATTGTATATCATTTTCGAGAAGTCTTAAATGGCATCGGAAGCGCGATGCACGACACGGCAACGTCACTCATGATCACGCGACCCGCGCGCATAGTTTGTACCTAATTATTTACGAGTTTCGTATTATTAACGTAGTAAGGTACCTATCGAGTAATACAGGGTAAATAGAGACCCACGGATGAATAGATACAAAACATTAAACAGGTTTTCAAGGTTGAATTGTTGTATTTATTACTAACAAGGTATATCAAAATTCTCAATTTTAATTCAGTAAATAAATTCGAGTCCTTGTAGGCAACAAACATTTACATTATTGAGAAAAACCATTTTATAGTTACAAATAAAATAATTTAGGGTCAAAACGACCCCCGGAGTCACCCATTGTGTATAGGTTGTTATCTACTGTATATAAATATCCGTTTTACAACTATGGTGCACAGATCAAGCTATACATTTCCAGTTTACACTGACCTCTCATTGTAAGGAAATCCTATACAATGCGAGATCAGCTTATACTGGGAATGTATAGCTTGATCTGTAGCCGTGCGTACATTAAATACAAATGTATAGCTTGATCTGTAGCCGTGCGTACCTAGAAAACCGCTAGCTACAGTACATGCGCTACATACGTCAGGATCGTGCATAAATATCGATAGTTTGCATTAGACATGTTTATATTGTTTATGCAATAAACCTGAATCCACTATGTGCTCAACTGAGATGCGACATTACACGAGGTTTTACTCCAAATAGATTAAGTTAGTTAATAATTCAATAAATACGCAACACAGACACTTAACTAAAAGGCAGCGTTTGTTACTATAAAATCTTACTAGCTATGTGTGCTCGTGTTCACATCCTAATAAAAACATAAATAACAGACATTCGGGGACCCTGCGCTCAGTCTTACGCATAAAAGATTCCACCACAATCACTGGAGGACATTGCTAGTACGTACCATTTTACATAAGGCTTATTATAATGTAATACATCAAATTCTAGTTACAAGCCTTTTAGTATGTTACAGGTATCACTAGCTACATAATGGCTAAATTAATATAATCTAACAAAAACTATACATGATGCCTCCAATGTAAACTTTCGTCAATGTACTGTTGTAACATTATTTCTATTTCGCACCTAACTGAACAAAAACTAAACTGAATCATACAAACGCAGTAACAAGCACTAACTTCAGCAATACTTCACACTCGATAAATAAATATCGCTAAAACGAGAGGAACAGATTTTTATAAACTAATAGAAAATAATATTAACTTGTGCAAGTAAAAATGCTGTGGGTTTGTAGACCAGCGGCGTCTCCGCTGTCTAGAGTTGGGCTACTGATTATTATAATAGAAATAGATGAATAAATTCGTGTTATTCTTATTGAACATTTTATGTAATCGTTATGTACAATTATTGCAAGCAGCTGCATCAATATCATTTTATAATTCGTGCCGTGTGCTAATACGCGATAAATTACAAAAGGACAGTCGTGCGAATGGATTCGAGAGTTGTGCATCATTATCAAGATAATATGTTAGGCTAACTGTGCCATTTCACAAAACCAAGTCGCGTGACTGACGTATATTTATTTTATCGTCACGAACATTTTTAATCTCTCATTCTTTAAGCGATTTATTGATATTTTTGCAAAATATCCAAGTTTTTTTTTAAAGACATTACCGATCATCAAGACGAAAGGATATTTTGACTAGTTCAAAAACAAATAATTGAATAAAATACCAATATCTGCTAAAAGAGATTCAGGAACAAATGCATTTAAAATATAGGAACATTTGGAGCAGATTAAATCTCTAAGGATTCACTGGTATACTTGTTGTTACGAGTTACGTCAGCTGCTTGTCAGCGTGAGAGAGCTGCATCGAGAACATTCTCACGACCGTCCCGCACATAGCTTACCACTCGACGTAGCTCCATCGTCAGCAGTATTCGCGTCAACTAACTACCTTCAGTAACCGCTAACTACACTAATACCTACCCACAATCCAAAATAAACGAATTAACAACAACCAAGTTATACATATAAAAAGCTTAGCAAGTTAGTATATAACTCTGTTTTTAGAAACTATCATACAAAACTAAACCTATTTCGTTTTCATTAGAGTAATAGTTAAATTGACTAATTATAAGATTAAATACTCCTTCGTTATAATTTGGACACAACTGAAGTGCATTTTAAGATATCATTTTAACGCCTAAATAGTGTTGGCTTCTTTATTATGATTTTCATAACACTAAGTAGAAAAGCTAGAATAGCAGCAATTTCAAATAATATCCATACTTTTTGGTCAATTTCGTAATATTAGCATTCAAATACCTAATAAGGCATGATGTATTTATTGCCTTCATCATTTTAAGGAAATTTACATCCGAACTCGTAATAATTCCCAAACAACAACAATATGAGTGAGATCAAAATGGTTCATTATCAATTTACAATAATAAATGGATAGCTATTAATAAAATTGTAATATCAAACTAGCTAATCAACTCTAAAGCAATTCACTTTATTAACATACAAAAATCAATTCAGATATTAAATACTAGTGGACACTATCATAATCATAGCACTTGTGCTAACACACTTCACCTCGAGTCAATTGAGTCACATTTTGAATGTTAATTTATTGATAAAACAAGTAATACGTAAATTTTAACATATCCAACAGTAGGTTAAGTTTGATTGCAAAATTAGGCTGGCACTCTGACAACACGCTAGGGACATCAGAGTTAAACCATTGTATTACGTTATCAAGAATGCCATCCTTATTCTCAAAAATTTCAAACAGAAAAAAATAGATCTCAATGAATTTGAATAATATTAAAAACAGACATTCCCCACAACATACCAACGGCGAGATAATAATATAATCTATTTATATTTAACACTTATATTGTTATAACAATATCTATACAATAGTGTGTACAAGTAAACAATCTGCTGTAATCGTCCTCAACCATTCCGTTATCACAAGAATCATAGGGCACATATCACTCACTGCCATAGTCAGTCCGTCTAAGCACCGATACCATTAACATTGCCAGCGTTAATACTCCACGACCCCCTTAATTTATCACTTAACACTAAACTAACTTAAATAATTCAAGTTACATATTTTTCCTTCGCGTACACTTTCGCCAGTCGCAAAATACCAGCATCTACACTTATAAATACATATGTATTTTTTAAATAGGCATACTGGTATACTTGAGACTAATATCACATCTTTTAACGGCTTTGTACTATCTAACAGCTGATTACATCAATTTAGCGTTCGACATTCTCGAACTGAACAGAAATAATATGTATCATGAATTCAGTATTAGATATCCTACAATGTTTTTTTTACATTTTTTTATAATTTATAAACACCACAATTCCATATTGTCGAGGAGAAAAATTACAAATAGACACTAAGAAAAGAGGAGGCATCTTATACCGCGAAAGTAGCGTAAAATCCGATCGAACGCAAACATACTGACACCTCCGCGCTGGACTGCCGGCCTCCTCTCTCCGGACGTACTAAATATACTATTTACATCGACCATGCTCGTAAACTATTTAAATTAATTTTACAATCGTTCAATCGCGGGTTCTAAGTCTCGACTATATTACAGCGCCACCACCGAACCGGGTTCATCGAACGGAACCTCAGATTTGTACTTTTAAACGACAAAAATAACTCACACTCAGATCTAGTCAGGGCCCGTGAGCGTCGATAATATCCATCGGGAGAAGTGCACGGGGCACAGGTACACGCGCACCTCGGGGGCGAGCCGGTCGAGCGGCGGCGGCGCCTCCAGCTCCACGTGCAGCGTGCGCCGCAGCAGCAGGCGGTGCGGCGCCGCACCCCCGGCGCACACCGACTCGCTCCACGCCGCGCGCGCGCACGACACGCGCGACACTAGCAGCTGCACGTCCAGCGGCCGAAGCGCACGCGTCGGGGCAGCGCGCGGGGGCGGGGGCGTGGGCACGCGCGGGGGTGGGGGCGTGGGCACGCGCGGCGGTGGCGGCGCGGCCGGGGGCGAGTCTCACTCGGGCTTGCCTGGCGCGCGGTGCGGCGGCAGCGTGTCGTGGCGCCGGTACATTAGCAGGTAGGGCATGCGCGGCGGCTTGGGCTTCAGCACCGCCGCGTCGCTCACCTGCGTTACCGTAGAGTCATCGTACCTGCACAGTCAACACACGAGTCAGCAAACTTACTTTGTGCCTCAACTCGCATCAATGTCCACAGTTTCCTCAGTAAAGTTTGTCCACACTTGCCGTGATTTTGATCACGATTGGAGACGAAAAATAATGACATCATAGGGGATTGATATGAAATATGATCACAATTTCCTCTGCAAGCATTTTATGTTTACTATGTTATTTTACCTTATCCAGCCCACTTGTCCGTGGAACGTGTCGGTGAGGTAGTGTCCCTTCACCGCCTCCACACCCTCGTGGTATACCACAGCAAACAGTTTGTACACGCGCTGCTTCGACGTGTACTTCAGCTTAGAAGACATTATTTCTGAAATAAGAATAGCAATGATATTATTAGTGCTGTTACAAAATACATATATTTGTAAAATTAATTATTTCGGGTTTACTCAGTTAATGTTGACCACAAGTATTTGACATAATAATGCCGTTCAGAGACGAAAAATAAGTACATCATTGTGAATGTTGAACCACCAGCACCATAACCTAATTCATCAAGAGGCAAAAACAATGAAGGACATACTTGGATCAATTTTCAGGTCAATCGGGAAGTCGATATTCTTGACGATCTTGGCGGTGTGTCCGTCGGCGTCGAGTTGGAAGCACTTGAGGTGCAACAGCAGCACCACCGGCAACTGTTCCAGCGACAGTTGCTGCCACGCGTCGCTCACGCCTTCGAGAGTATCCTTACCAGCCAACAACTCCAAGGCATCTTTCACACTGTTTGCACGCTGAAATTAAAGTTTTAAAAACGTTAAGTGATGTATTATGGTGACGTTGATCAGTTAATTTTGTTATGTAATTTACTCAGCCAATGCTGTCAACACTGAAGTGATTTCTATCACTCTCGGAGACGAAAAATAAGGTTCCATCATTGTAAAAATAATAAATTAATGTTGTTATTATCTTGTCTTATTTGGCGCAGCCGTGAGGCACACATTATTTTAGAATTAAATTGCAATACATGCATGGGACTTTAAACATAACAGACGAAATGTACTAGATGCTAGACTCTGCCTAACTCTTTGAGGGTTACAGGCGTGTTGTTAATTTGCTAAGTTGTGCTATTTAAATTGTATTTTGGTATTAATATTGTTATTGCACAAAAATTAAATCAAACAATCAATCAATTTTTGTTTTTTTTTTTATATTTATTATTAATTTACAATAATATATTATTGTGTACTTTTTGTCTGCACTCAAAAAACGACACTGCGTCTTTCTCGCAGAATTACGAAATATTTTTTTGTATTAAATTAATAACTATGCATTTTATAAATGAATAATTTCTATACATACTTAAAATAGTTTCGATGTTTCACATCCAAAAACACCCCCAAAGCAAGCAAGACAGACACCCACCCCCGCAAAGGCTCAATTTTTTTTTATCTTTCTTAATTATTTTTAACAACTATGAGTGCCAAGGTAGACTACAATTAATTAAAAGTGAAGGTGAGAACTGACCTCGATGTCAAGCTGCAGCGTGAAGAAGGGCTGCACGGCGTCGGTGACGTCATGGTGCGCGGCGCGGTGCAGGCGCAGGCGCGTGCGGCCGCGGAAGATGTCGGCTACGGGCGTGCGGCGCGCGGCCCAGCGCCGCTCCACGGCGCCGCGGTTGCGCGGGCCCATCACCTTCCACTCGTCGTCCTCCTCCGCCGCCGCCGCCGCCAGCTCGGCCGCTGTGGGCGTGGCGGCCGCGCGGGCCTCTTCAGGCTCCACTAATTTTATCAGCTGGAAATAACACACATAACATTATGCCTGTATTCTTCGAAGGGTTATGCAGTGGTGTAGAACAACCACATTTCACCAGTTGTCAGCTGGAAATCATCGGCTATGATATACAGACGTTAAACTCGTTGGTTAGCTTTTTGATAACTGCAACCTTATCCATTTGAAACTTTTTTGTCAAAGTTATATTTTTGCAAACGACAATCCTCTAGACTAGATAGTCGTCACTACTGGGTCCTTTGACTCACCTCGAGCATCTCATCGTTGAGCGAGTTGAGCAGACACCCGAGGAACTCCTCGGCGTCTTCCTGCCGGCCCTCCTGCGAGCCGGGGAAGGGCCGCAGCGCGCGCAGCACGCGCTGGCCCGCACCGCCCTCGAGCGGCGGGCCGGCCGGCACGGCGGGCGCGCCGCCGGGCGTGGCTCCGCGGGCGGGCCGCGCGGCTGGCGCCAGTGGACTGAACTCGTAGCACAGCTCCACCCTGTATGTAGCATACGTTTATTAAAAATCAGCCTCTAAACTTGCTTATGCATGGAGTCTCTTGCCTCCATAGGAAACTGCCCATTGGAACGAGTGATTAGATTGACATTTATTTATTTAAAAAACAACAAGCACAAACAAGGACACGCAGCATTTGTAGTACTATAGCGCGCGCGCACAACAGGACTTATGTTTACGTCAATAACGACGACGACATGTGCATATTACATCACAGATTCTGATAAAAAAAATTGTATAAGTTGTAAGTAAATAAAATGCATGCAGTAGGCCCATGAGTTAAAACTAGGGACAATTGCAGACAAATATTAAATTAAAACTGTAAAAGTAAAATCGATAGCAAAAATCAAAGTAAGTCAAAAGTTAAATTTTCGGTGTGTTCGATTGAAGAAAAAAAAAATGGTCAAGCAACACAAACTAAATAATTTACAATACTTACAAGGAATCAATAACAGGCGTGCTAGACTTGCCGCGACGCGTCTGATACGGCAGTGCCTTCAGCATGTTGTAGAATGGCGGGCAGGCGATGAGCGCCTGTAGGATCGCGTTCACGTAGCAGTAGTTCGAACGGTTGGTGAGCCCGCGCGGCAGCAGTGACACTGGACGGTTGTCCAGCTGGTACTTCGACAGGAATTCTGGATAAAAAATTCATAATTATTAGGTCACATCTTTGTCATAATATTGCTCTCTTGCAAAATGGTTCCTTTTTTCGACCGGAAACGAAATTCGGCCTGGCTTACATTTTCGGACAAAAACCGTATAGGTTTTTTTTTGGTTTCTCGATAGTTTCTTCCTTGGTTAAAAAGTAAAAGAAATGCAGTATTAATCTCTTAATTTGAATTTTCTCTGAATAAATGAAAAAATATTGATTTACTGGCACTTGAATCTTTCGGATATTTCGTCTGAAAATTTTATAAAACGAAATTCGGTTGGACTTGTCGGATTCGAAATTAACTTACGGTTAATTATATGATGACATAACTAAGATGTTCTTTAGAAAATTTGTTAAATCTGGAGAACCAAAACCACACGCGGAACTCACCTCCCATCCTGTATGAGTTAGGGTCATCGCTGAAGGGCGAGGGCTGCACGGGCGCGGCGGGGCTGGGCTCCTTGCTGGCGGGCACGTCGCGTGGCTCGGGCGCCGGCGCGACGCGCGCGCCTCCCGCCGTCGCGTTCACCGACGTCTTCTCAGAATACGACACGGCAGTCGTCGCACCGGTGCGCGGCGTCGGGGAACTCTTGTCGACAGTCGTCGCCTGCAGCGGCGACGCGTCGAAGGGCGGTACTTTGGCGACCGGTTTTTGTACATTGGGGGGTACAGGAGGCACCGCCATCGTGGGACTGGGCGGCTCCTCGGGCGCGGGAGCCACAGACGCGGGCGCAGCCGCGGGCACGGCAACGGGCGCCGCCGCACCGCTAGTCTTGCTGGAGAACAGGCTGGCCCACGACTTGCCGGGCGCGGGCTGCGGCTGTGGCTGCACGGGCGGCGGAGCGGGCTCGCCGCGGTTGCGCGGAGTGGGTGGCGGGGGGAAGTCCGACGCGGTGGGCGCGGGCGGCGGGGGCTGCGGGGCCGGCGGGGGCTCGGGCGCGGCAGCTCCTTTCCGCGAGTGACCGAACGGCGCCTTGTTTGTCACGATGACTGGCGGGCCAGCCGCGTGCAATGTGATAGAGATCGGCATCGGTGCCTTGCTGGGCGGCAGCGGAGGTTCGCGTTTAACGTGCTCGACTGCGTGTGCGCTCCTATCAGAATTCTCATTGTTTTCGTTGGACGGGGAGCGGTTAGTAGGTCCGTCACGCTTTTGTCTGCTACCGAAAGGCGCCTTAGGTGTGGATGCGGCTTGCTGCACGGGGACTACGGTCTGCGGCACGACAGGCTTGGCCGGCTGTTTACCGCCCGAGAATGGCGCCGCGGGACCCTTAGTTGGTTTTGATGCCGCAGGCTGAATCTTATTTGTGGGAATCTGATTGGTAGGGGGTGCGGACGACGTGGGGAATTTATTTGCTGGAGATTGCGCAGCAATTGTCGCTTCTGGTTTCGAGTCTGTAGCGTTCCACGACGTCTTTGTGACCTCAGTCTTCGGCGTAGTCGCAACTTTTTCGACTGGGGATAGCTTCGCTTGAGCGGTATCGGGCATTCGGTCCGACTGTTTTGGACTGCTAGGACCCTTTCCGATTTTTAGGTCCTTCATAGGCAGCGACTCCACGGATCCCGCCGACGCTGATGCGGTCGGTGGCGGGGGCATGGGTTTTTGTTCCTGACTCTTGTCTTGTGGCATATAGGTTTTGTTCTGACTCTGTCCCTGCACGAAGTTCTTGGCGTGCACGTTGAACTGGTGCGGCGTGGTCTGCGGCGGCGGCTGCATTTGCACGGGCGGAGGGTGCGGCGGGGGCGGCAGGTACATGGGCGGCATGTACTCCACGCCGCCCTCCACGGGCGGCCCATAGGGCGGCGCGGCGTAGTGCGCCGCGTTGGCGTAGTATGCGTCCACGGCCTCCTGCTCCATGACGACCTCCTGTGGGTAGTCATCGGGGCCCTTGTCGGGCTCTCCCTCCACGGGCATGGGGTAGTCGGGATAGTAGGGCGGGTAGGCGTAGGGCCCGTACACGAGCGGCTGGTACACGGGCAGGTGGTAGAGGGGCGCGCCCTGCGCCTGCGCGGCGGGGTAGTACTGCGGGTACTGCAGGTAGTAGGGCGGCGGCTGCGGCGGGCTGGCGGGCCGCTTGCCGCGCCGGTCGCGCCGCTGCGTGCGCGCCGCGCGCTCGGCCGGCGCGGGCGGGTACTGCGGCTGCGGCTGGTAGTACTGCCCCATGTAGCCGTGCACGTTGACGTTGGCAGTGACCTGGCTCACGTACACGTTTGGCGGCGCCACGGGCCACTGGTGGTGCGGCGGCGGGTAGGCGGGCGGCGGCTGCGCGTATGGCGGCGGGGGCGCGTGCGGGGCGGCGCGCGCCGGCGAGTGGGGCGCCATCTCGCACTCGCCGCCCGACAGGCTGTCCACGCTGCTCGACACGGTCCCGGCGCCCGCCGTGCTCGATGAACACGATGACGGATCTAGAGCCGCCACAGTTTACATTATTAAATCCGTGTTGACAAACTTTCACAAAATAATCAGTCTTTTAAAATAACTGGATTGTAAAATAAATAATAGGTGCAGTCTTTACCTATAATAGGTTCGTTCCAGCTGCCGGCGAGTGCGTTCGCCGAGATGTCAGGTATCCGTTCGTACAGGGCGCACTGCAGTCTGTTCAATTCCGCTTCCTTCACATCAGACAAGTCTAGGAACTCATAGTCCTGAAACACGCCATAGATATTAATACAGAACTTGAATAATTCCCGTGACATCGCATCCAATTCCACGGTTATGTAACATTTCTTACATACAATAAATACAAGACTAACAACTACAAATTAAAAAGTAAAGGTAGGTCACTTTCCATACTAAGTAGGCTGTGCTGAACAACTTCTATTCCGTCGCCATGTCACCATTTTATTCTATATAGTAAAACTCATTTTACACATTTTGTGGATTATGACCAAACCATTTCAGATCCTGGAGTTCTGAAATTACTTTACAATTCATTAGCATCCAGCAAACTGACGAAAATTAAGAATAAGAATGTGCCTTTTCATGTTAACTTATTTTGAAATGTTGTTTTACATATTGATTATTTAAAGGTACAACTTAACTTGCAGGAACCAACCATCATACCTTTTATAAAAAGAGACGTAGAGTGATGTGATACAACCAAGAATTTCCTGTCATTTTTATTATTCAATTAATTTTAGTTTAAGAAAAAGGGCATTTGTAGTGAAGTAGTGAGTGGTAGTGTAACACCAAAAATATAACTTAAATTCAGAATCACGACAGTTATCTTTGGACACAACTCAATATCATATTATACATGACAAAGTTCATATCTAATTTTAATAATAAAAACAAGAAAATATACCCAGTTTCTTCTTTCTTTCATTTTATTACAATTGGTCGCTCAAAAATGAATTTATACTACACAATGTCATACACAGGTGGAAATGAATGTTTAACTATCTAACATTCTGAGTTAAAGTAAAGTATGGATAGAGACCCCCTTTCGAGGTAGTGTTTACAGAAGGAAACCATGTATAACAGGTTATGTAGGTTCCAAAATAAAGTTCTGAGAATCATGATCATTGAAAACAGAAAACGCAGTCGTCAATTAAGCGTAGGCGAAGATAAACGATAGTGTGATGGTTAATCTCTTAAAATTTTCTTCAGTCAGCCTAAGAAAATTTTACATGGATTACACTTCGAATCAATCAATGAATATTTCTGCATATTGTGTCAGTCAGTTTGATTCAAATCTACTAGTATGATTTTATTCTCAATATAGGGTGACTGGTAATTAGTGACCAATACCTAAACACATATTTCAAATTTAAATAATAAAAAAAAAAACTACAAATTTATTTCAATAACTATTAGAAGAGAAGTGCGGGTTTTATTTCTTAAAAATGATTTGATTGTCACATCGGAGACACTCTGGGAATTTGACCTCAGTAGTCTGCTGCACACGCTGGAGAAGTGATGTCGGGATGCCATTAACCAAATATGTGAACAAATGAGTTTTAGAGCTGAGATGGTTGCGATACCCCCATGGAAAAAAGTCCATGGGGGCGAGATCCGGCAACCTGGGTGGCCAAAGGTTGTCACCGAAACAACTTATCAATTTGTTATTCATTGTTTTGTTTTATTCCAAAAAATCCAACATTAACCAACTATCGTTGGTAAACCTAGCATAATTATACCAAACTCAAATGGAAAAAATTGTGAGCGCGCAAGTGCTAGTCACCGCCAGAGGCAGTGGTCGGTAAACCGCGGCTCTAAACAAATGAGTGCGATTATTTGATTAATTATTTAATTTACTTACTAAATAAAAGTATTCCTTTGCAGTATTTGATCCTTGTCATCAACACTATCGCTCAGTATAAAATACAAGATGCTTTTTTATAAGAGGAATTGGGTTGAATTCCTGGTTCAGACAGCTTTTTAAAAAACCAAAAAATGCAGTTTTATTTTACTTCAAACTGGAGGTCATGGTTTCTTTAACTGCTTTGCCCATACTCATAGTTTCGAATTTAGCCCTGATGTGCCATTGCAACAATCAAGTTTGTTTACACGACTGACATTATATACCCCCCCCCTTCCATGCAGCTGAGTAGGTTTTGGAGCGGTATGCAATTACTAAAAGTTTTTTTTTACAACTTTGGACTCCCTCACTACAGGAGTAGCTGACTTAGCAGATTGGTATGAATTTAATTACTTTTTCAAACTAACACCATCACCCTTATTATAATTCTGCCACCAAACACCCTGTATTTTAAGTGCTAACAGAACTACATTAAATAAAGAATTGTTGCTTGATCACTTCAACACAAATGGTTCCAATTTTCAACATTTGAGTTCTCGTATCCATTATTCAATAATCAACAATGGCGACGCCGCGGCAAGGCACCTACCAGGTCAAGATCGTTATTTACAAGAAGAAAGGACCAATTGAAAAATACAATCCCACAATTTTCATCATCTTATGCTGTCAACCCATATTGTGATTTGATTAGGTCTTTTCTGGAGGATGTAAGTCTTGAATTTAGGATTTCTATTCCTAAACAATAACTGACAATTTGTTAATAAAGCCATGTTTGCACTACAACTAACAAACACCTATTCCAGATTGTCCAGTGCCAGCACTGTGGCATATCCTGCAATACGGCGAACCGTTTTAGACAGCGAAAAGTGCGAAAGTACATCAAGTGGACCAGTGCATAGCCATTTGCTACCTATACACTCTTCCATGGACAAGGCAAAGTGTCAAAGAACATGCTTGCAATGTAGAAAGTAACAAACTAAATTCATTGGTAGACTTGCATAATAACTGCTTGTCAGTGTTATCAAGTGTATAGTTAGCAATATGGGCATTACAACTTAATTATGGTTATAATTTAATAATAGTCAGAACGTACAGTATTTATAAAAACATTATAATTAACCCCTCAAGTGTCGAATGCACCCCATGTGTGCATAAGAAAAACACTTTTTTTGTTCGGTACATAAGCTTATATCATATATATATAAATGTAAAAAAACATCATCCGATGGAAAACCAATCAAATCATTAGTTGTGAACTTATGGAGTTCGCAGCTAACCTCCCCTCCCCCCCCGCGTGTCAAATGCACCCCAAGTGTGCAAAAGGACAAAACTTTACATAATAGGTATATAAGCTTAGATCACGTATATATAAACGTAAAAAAACATCATCCGATGGAAAACATATCATTATCAGTAGTTGTGAACCTATGGGGTTCGCAACTAACCCCCAACCCTCCCCACTCGCTGGGGTTTTGGGTCTAAAATCAGCCAAACTCAGACACTTGAGGGGTTAAATATCACCTTGTTTTATTTTTTTAATGTAGTTTTTAATGGATTATGTTGATGAAAAGTATTGAATAAGTTGTTGAGAGGCAATTGCATAATATTTTGATAAATCAAAGTAATGAAAAGACAATACATGAACCTGATGAAGCTATGATTGAATAGGCAGACTGCAAAAGTAATTGTTATGCATGCACTAAGCATGAACCTACTATGAACTAATTTAGTAGCTAAGCAAGCTACTAAATTAGTTCATAAATCATGTTTACATTCAACTCACTAATAACCACTCTACAGTGTAGCATATATTCTGCAATTGAGTTGGGTCTTATTACAGACAAGAACATGCATACAAATATAACAAGTAATTGAAAAATATTATTTCATTCAGTGAGCATAACAATGAACATTGTTTTTTTTTTTTTACTTTTTCTATGTCTTCATCAATAGCATGAAGTTTAAAATTGTTCTCAGTCATGGACGAATCACTTTCTCCTGCATTTTGTTAACTTACTGTGGGTGTATACTGTATTAGCCCTTAAGCAGTTCAATGTAATATAGTATTTTAAGTTGTATTCAGTTGCTCTTTTTTTGTGTATCAATGTGATGTAAGAAAAGCCCTGTATTATGAAAAGGAATAATATGTCCTACTTAGAACATGCATGTTTAAAATACAAACCTCAAAGTTATAAATGAAAAGCATCATGATAGCAAAGATATGGTTGTATCAACTAAGTTCACTAGTTTTCATATTATTTTATCATAGCTGCTTGATACAAAAAAGAAAATAGTGAAAATAATTAATTTCCAGTTTTTTAAAAACAGAATAACAAGCAGTTGCTTGAAATAAGTAGGCAGTATTTTAAACTAAAGTAATTCGACGCCCCCCACGTAAAGTATTGAAACTGCAAAACCTCTACTTTACAGGAGAGCGATTTTAAGGTCGATGTTTTAGTATGATCATTATATGTATTTTCGATTTTGTCGCTTGAAAAATAGTTGAGGGTATAAAAATTGGTACATAATTTTTATATAGAATTGTACATCTTTATCTCTACTTGCTATTAGTGCAATAAAACGAAAATGGCTTTTTTGCAATTTCGATAGTATACGTGGGGGCCGTCGAATTATTTGTGTAAACAGTAGTCCTCAGAATTTTGTTATTACACTAAAATCCAATACAGAATTAACATAATGGCAGCATAAATTATGAATATCTAAGTTGCCAATACTTTATCATGATCTTGTAACAAATACTATAATTGTCACTGAAGACTTTTATTTAAGTTTGAAATTGGTGAATTTGTTAAACTAATTATGCTAGAAAGGTAATTTAATATCTTACAAGACCCCTTAGCAGTCATTATAAAATGAGAAATGGAATGTAACCATGACTTTAAATTACTAAACTTATGAACATTTTGCACATACCGTTATTGAGAAAATCATTCACAAATTTCACTACATCAGTCTAAAACCACTTTCAATGATAATAATACAACTTGCTTTTGAATACTGTCTGAAATATAAATATTTTATCAGGTTGGAACTTCATGAATAAAAGAACTGTAGACATAATGCATATCACTCATAGGTTATGTTGCTATTGCTAATTATAATATATTAAAATTCAACATTAAACATAAGTTTTATTGACTGCTCAGACAAAATACAGGTTTCTGACGCTAATTAGTTTTACTTGACTATTAATAGGTACAAGTAGTTCTAAACTGCCAGAGGTAGTTCACAACAGTAAATCATTGGACAAGAAAGTTTACCTGAAAGTACAATGAGTAGTCAACAGTTACATTCTGAAGAAACTCATTGCATCAGCTTGACTGGCTACCAGACATATTTGTAAAGAAAAGGTAACCTTGAGTTTCGCTACGGAATGTACAGAAATGACAACCCGTTTGAACGTTGGACTTCACTACTGCTTGTCAAATTTATAGGTTATATGATTCGGGACTTTACTGAGTCGTTAAATGTACAGAAGCTCATCTTATCAAACAACAAGTACACCAAATACGACGCGATTATCTACCATGCAAAGATTATAATGTGCAATAGCTTCCGTACCGACTAAACAACAACAAATCCATAGCACATGTGGTTCTTCAAGTCATGAAATGAAATGCAAAAGTGAAAATGACATACCGATTACTGAACCATTATCTGTCGAATTGACTTCCATTGGAATTCCTTTCGACAAAAGCATGATTTTCAGCGTTTAAATTTCTGTTGTACTAACGCAAAGCTGCAAAATATGCGGAACATTTGGAGGACTATAAGATGGCGTAACAACGCTCAGTTGCCGGGTGCCATCCGAGTATTGACAAATCAACATATTGGTGATTCTTATTGCGTAAACCCGAAACTGGACACTATTTATTTATCAAAAACTATTGGCACTTACCTCCCACGTGCATACAATGTCTGGAAAGAGATATTTTTTCTAATGTAATGGCCAGTTTCAATATCACCAAAACAAGAAACAAAAGCCAAACAAATGTTTATGTAAATGTACTGCAAATATGATATCCTTACCGTTTTCATCAAATCCATGGCCTTTTAAAGAACACCATCACGAAATTTAACACCGTCAATATTTTTTTAGACAGCAGCGGCGTTGAAGAAAAATATCTTAGAACGGGATCAACGTCGAGGCCATGCACTCACCCAACACATAACAGGATGTGACAAAACGCGCGCCATTTTTAACTAGCCATTTGGTAGCCAATAGGATTTCAGTATTTCAACCATAAACTATTACCAAAGACAAATACTGATTTGTCCGTAGTGTTGTCGCACTTGTTCACATGTGCGCCATTGTAATGTCGGGACCACACTAAAGGTCAACGTCAATGCCCATAAACGCTAACATCGCGGTAATTGTTCTGTTGTTCAACACGATGAATTGAGTGGCCACGGTGGAACGGTCAACGTCAATGCTTATTGAATTCACACCCCTCGTCCATCGGCAATGTGAATGCCGTTGTCAAATTACCGCCGGCTACTACACCTACGGTTATCGCCCTTCAACGCGATAATCAACGGCGATGTCCGTATAGTGTGGCCACGGCATAAGTCTGAGACAATAGTTTTTCATTGCCCTTAGCATAGAAATAATATTCTTATAGCCAATTCGTAAATCTTAGTAAAAAAAAGGAAGTATCGGTATTTCAGTGGGGGAAGCAACACACACTTCTCCGCGCCCGCAAGTTGCAATGAATTTATCCACGTTTTAGATGTTTTATTTTGCAAATATGGGTACAGTATAATTATGATTATTGAATTAGGTTCAGCCGTATTTTAACAGTAGGCATGCAAAGTTACAAAATTTTATCTAATCTACTAAAGTTTAACAAACAGAACAAAAAACAACACAAACCCTATCTACCTACATCTTAGAGCATTTAATGCTCTTAACACCTATATTCTAAGTCGTAGCCTAGACCTACATATTTCCGGTAGAATATGATTCAAAATGAGGAGCTGAATGCACCCTGTTAGTTTGCGGAGGGCTGTCCCTTACACCCTGTATACATATAAAGCCTAGGGCAAAGATTAATATAGTATCTGGCTAGCCTAGGGCCAATTTCTTGATCCGTAGATCTCAAGTATTAAACCAATGATTAAAAATAGTAAATTTTGGCAAAATGTGCTTGCAAAAATGCCATTCGCTACTATTTTTTAACATGAATACGATAATTTTATTCGTGTTAAGGGGGATGCGAAGGTAAGAAAATTTGAATTTCGCGGGCTACCTTAAGCCCGCGAAATTCAAATTTTCTTACCTACGTTTTTTGCAATTTGCAGGTCAATATTAGGTTGTAGGTATGTTGATTAAAATATGATTTGCGCCCGTAACTAATATGGATTTACATAATTCTAATCATTAGAATCAGCAATACAACTCCATATGTTAGAATTGACCGCAAATCTCATGATTTCATGATACAACCTTACCCTGACCTGCATATTGCAAAAAACTCAAGAAAATTTGGATTTCGCGGGCTACCACAGCGCCATCACCTTAACTGATTCATGTTAAAAAAAATAGATGGTTAATGTAAAAGCCGGCCAAGTGCGAGTCGAAATCGCGCACGAAGGGTTCTGAACGGCAACGGCAACAGAAATACATCATCTGTGAAAATTTCGACAGACAGACAGACGGACAGCGGAGTCTTAGTAATAGGGTCCCGTTTTACCCTTTGGGTACGGAACCCTAAATATAGATGACTGATGGCATTTTGGCAAACACATTTTGCCAAAATGTAACCATTACTTTAACCATTGGTTGCATGAGTTGACTACGGATCAAGAAACTGGCCCTTATTTTTATATTTTTTTTCGGTCAAGAAAGTAGGTACCTACCGGCTACCTATGCATCTTTTTTAGGGTTTCGTACCTCAAAGGAAAAACGGAACCCTTATAGAATCACTCGTGTGTCTGTCTGTCTGTCTGTCTGTCAGTCCGTCTGTCACAGCTAATTTGCTGCGAATCTAATGGACCGATTAAGTTGAAATTTGGTAAACATATGGAATTCTGTGACCAAAACACGTACGGCTAAAGTAAATAAATGAATTTTGAATATGGGGGTCACTTTTAGCGGGCAATTAAGAGAATTAAAAAAAAAAGTTTTGCAAACTGTACCGTGTCACATATCACATAACAAATGAAAGGGCTATGATCTCAAATATTTTTTTTTTAATCATTTTAAAATAAATCGTTTTAAAGTTATTTAAGAAAATAGACGAAATTTACCATTCCCCCCCTTATCTCTGAAAATACTGAACCTAAAATTAAAAAAAAAAATACAGAAAATAGTTCTATAAGTCCGTATAGATTACAGGAAAACCTATAAGAAGTTTGTGGTCTTAAAGTAACATGGTAAATCCCTGAATGTTGTGAGTACAAACTTACATTTACTGTTGGTTGGAATGCATGGGAGAACATGTTTTTCAACCATAATATTAAGTTTATTCTGGGGATAATTTCATCCCAACTACGGAACCCTTCTGGAGCTGAGCCAATCGTGCCCATTCCCTTCAACCAGTTAAGCAGGTGGCTACAAACAGGAGTTCACCCACACACAAGCAGAGAGTTGGTGGTCATCGACACCAGGCTGCAGGCACTCCGGGGAGGCTATGCCATCCCTGGACGGTACGCTTACCAGGCGGTTATTACGTCTGGACAGGAACGGGCTGCGCCTGGTGACGGGGACCATCACAGGACACTGCTCATTAAACAAACACTTCCACACAATAGGAATAACGGACAGTCCTCTGTGCAGGGCCTGCATGGAGGCTGAGGAGACCGTTGCGCATGTGCTCTTTGAATGCATAGGCGTTGCCCAGATTAGAACAGAAACTCTTGGAATACCGCGCCCCGATCTTTCACGGATGTTCTTAACAGACCCAGAGATTTGATTAGCTTCTGGAGGGAGGTGGGCTGGTTGGAATAACCCCCGAAGGCCGCCATCGCTCAAGCACAATGGTCCACACATGAAGTGCAGAAACCAAATCCTTAACATAGAACATAGAACGGAACGCTTCATTGTGCGTAGTCCGACTCGCACTTGGCCGGTTTTAGAGTGCGTTTCATACAATAGTTCCTATGCCGTAATGTTGGTCCACTGTTAAACTTTAACACATGGACCTATCAGGTCCATCCATTCCAACAGTAGGTAGCGTAGGTATCGTGTTCGTCCTAAAACAGTGGAGCCAACATTAGCCGCATAGGAACTATTGTATGAAACGCACTCTAGGTACTATTTCTTTTTCGGTTGAGTTACTTACCCCAAAATCTTATTCCATATCGTAGGTGGGATTCTGCTATGCCGTGTAGGCCGACGTTCGCACGGACGTAAAAATATCGCGGCAATTTTTTTTCGCGCACTGAATTTTCAACGCTCTGCTTAGCTCCGAGAGTTAAAAATCCAACAGTGTGTTTTTTCGTCGCGCTAGAATGCATTCTGTTGTTATTAGGTTGGATTCTCAATGCTCGGCACATCAGCTAGAGTTCAAAATCCAGTGCGCGATAAAATCCGGCCGCTATATTTTTACGTCTGTGCGAACGTCGGTGTGCATCCGTGTTTAAGTAGGTATGTACTTAATGTTGATAATTGAAAACAGCGCTCTTTCATTATGATACCCCACATAGTAGCCCCACCTCGAATTTTTAAGACACCTTCAGGCACTGTTGCAAAAAAAAATATATAGGTACTTATGTTTTTATATTTTTCTTATTTGCAAAATAGTTGGACAAACGTCATCTAAAACTGTTCCAAATTTCAAGTTGATAGCATTAGTAGTTCTTGAGATATCCAGCTGTGACAGACGGACAGACAGACAGACTGAGTCGCACCATAAGGGTTATTATTATTTTATTTATTTTATTATAACATTTTACAAACAAAACCTTAAGCTAAGAACTATGCCCCGCAAAACCGTTTTCACGGTTTGTCTGTGGGAACGGTACAAACGGTTCCTTTTTACCATTTTGATACGGAACCCTAAAAAGATGAAGATCGCTTGTCATGAGTGGTCACGACGACGGGCACATGACACGATATTAATTTATCGTATTTCTTGTCGTTCGTCAATTTTATTTCGCGCCAAAGCTGTGTTATTGCGCTATCGCTTTATTATTAGGCTAACAGCCAATTTGTTGAATACGCACGTACTTTCAAATCTAGAAATGTAATAAATAACGTAGGTGAGTTTAAATAAATCTACACATTTCTTTTTTGCTACATCGTCGATCTACGATGACGTCACAGTACTAGTATATAGGTAGGTATATAATAATAGAGTCTGCACAGGTTTGTATTATTTCTATCGATACTCACATGCCACCAGTAATAGTCCACTCAACAAATGACTAAAAAAGGGAATAATATGAAAATACATGAAAAATGTAGTAAAGCAAAATAATATTCGCACTAAGTATCAAGACTCCTCGAGCAGCGTAAAAGGCTTTACAGGAGCTTGTAGTGGGGAGCAACCGAGGGATGCACACAAATGAAATGTCCGAACTAGTCATTGAATCACTTCCGACCAGAGACCGCGAGAGCTCAGTCATATTACTGTACTCTCGTTTATTAATCGATTCAATAATATAACATAACCCGGTAACAGTCCACTGAACAAATGGCTTGTAGAGTGCGTGAGCTGGGACGTAAGCGATTTTTTCAGAATGTTGTTCAGGGTGCTTAGGGAGTTAACATACTAAAAGTCCCCGCGTCTAGGAGGTGCGCCGGAGTGGAGGGGGGGGGGGGGGGGGTAAAAGTTCCCACTTTTGAGTTTTTCGCTAATATGTTTAAAACGGTGCGTCGTAGAGAAAAAATAATTATCGTCTATGTACCTAATGAAAGATCATAAAATTTGTTAGGTACAACTTTTACCTAATATACTTTTTTGAATTCATACCCATTTTCGAACTATACGTTCCGGAAAAGTGAAAATTGTCGAAAAAACGACTTTTATCAAACACTAGCCGTTGCATGTTCTTCGTTCGCGTTATATCGGGATAAAAAGTATCTTATAATTGTAAATCCAGGTCCCAATCTATCTGGTCCAGGCCATGGTGCGGAGCGAGAGTGCATGGGAGGCCGTCACCTCCTTCTGCGAAGCAGTGATGCTCGCGAAGGAGGAGGTGGAACGCGTGAGGGAGAGGCAGCCTCACGGCCTCAATCGCCGCAGGAGACGACCTGGGCGGCGGGAATCGCGGGGCGATTTCCGGCCACCGTAGGCGCGGGCCTGCGGACGGTGAGCAGCGGGTAGCTCGCCGTCCGGTAAGGACCAGCCGGTCGATTCTGTAAAAATCTCACCGTGAAAACTTAGGTGAAGTGAGTTTGTTTTTGCTAGGAATTGGCACTGTTGACAGCTCACTCCACGCTCACTTCACCTAAGTTTTCACGGTGAGATGGTTACAGAATCGCACGACAGGCCCGAGTCGACGGCGCGTTGTGTTCCACGCGCGCCTCAAAGAGATGTCAGCAAGTGACGGGGTCCAATAGGGCCGACGCAAGAAGCGACCGCGGCCCTGGCATAGGCAACTGAAGGAACACGGGTGGGTTTTAGTCAGTAAAAGTCTGACACGCCCTTCCGCTCCACCCAGAGCGGGAGAAGTTATTTGATGATTTCCCACCCTCAAAAAAAAAAAAAGGTCCCAATCTATCTACCTACCTACCAAATTTCATCCAAATCTGTTCAGCCTTTGAGCTATAGAAACTTTTATCTATGTAATATATCGCCCGCGTGGATGTCGAATATTATCCCACGGGAACCTACTACCGAGATTAAAGTTTCCTATGTGTTAATCCGGGTTATAAACTATCTGTGTACCAAATTTCATCCAAATCCATTACGCCGTTTTTGCGTGATTGAATAAAAAACATCCAAACATTTTCACAAACTTTCACATTTATAATATTAGTAGGATTTATACCATTTAAGTCTTCATCCGTTTAGACCGTGAAAAAGTCTGACAACCAGCCCCTTCAGCATGAACCCTCCACTGAAGATGATAGTGCCTTGGAAAAAGAACCCTTTTCAGGACCTTCACGACATAAACGGATGAAGACTTAAAATGGTCCATCAATCCTACAATATTAAAATGTGAAAGTTTGTGAAGACGTCTGTTATTCAATCACGCAAAAACGGCTGAACGGATTTAGGTGAAATGTGGCACATATACAGTTCATAACACATAGGATACTTTTTATACTTTTTCCCGGTAGTAGGTTCCCGTGGGACATCCACGCGGGCGATATACCTAAGTTTCTATAACTCAACGGCTGAACGGATTTGGATACAATTTGGTAGGTAGATAGATTAGGACCTAGATTAACAATTATATGCTACTTTTTATTCCGAAATCCAGCTGTTCAACCTGCTTTTTGAGTGCCACTTGTACTATCATGTTTAGTGTATGTCGACGGTAAAAAGGCAAAAGGGGTCAAGAACCACAGATCATATTGTTCAGGAGAGCAAAAACAAAGTTTAAAAAAATTATATCTCTTTATTGCTTCGTTGAATCACATCACAATCTGCAGAAAAGTTAACCAAAATACAATGTTCTTTAATAATTTTACATCAAATTTAATTAATTTGGCACAACATTTTGAATCTTTTCTGAATCCACAGACATAGTATATTTGACCGTCATCTCATCTGGTTTGGTTTTTTTAAAAGTCGCAATTCTAATTTGTGATCATAGTCGCAATTCTGATTTTGTGGTAAATAGAGGCCAATTCCATCTACGGTAACCAATGAATTTTGAATATGGGGGTCACTTTTAGAAGGAAAATAAGAAAAAAAAAAAAAAGTTTTGCATACTGTACCGTGTGACATATCAAATGAAAGGGCTTACTATGAGGGTCTCAAATGTAGTTTTTTTAATAATTTTAACATAAACCGTTTTAAAGTTATTTAAAAAATAGACGAAAATTTACCACTATCTCCGAAACTACTGAGTCTAAAATTTTGAAAAAAAAAATACAAAAAATAGTTCTCTACCTGTAGATTACAGGAAAACCTATAAGAAGTTTGTGGTCTTAAAATAATAATGGTAAATCTCTCAATATTGTGAGTACAAACTTACTTTTATTGTTGTCCCATACATTCGTATGGGACAACATATTTTTCAACTATGTTAAGTTTGTTCTTGGGATAATTTCATTCCAACTACGGAACATTTCATTGTGCGTAGCCCGTAGACTTTTAGTATGTTTACTCCCTAAGCACCCTGAACAACTTTCTGAAGAAATTTCTTACGGCCCAGCTCACGCACTCTACAAACCATTTGTTGAGTGGACTATAAGTGTACAGTGTACCCAGGGGGTGCTTTTAGCTGTGGTGGTGTATATAGCCTTCAGCTCAGAGAGCACGGAGACGACGCGACGCCATCGACGCCGCGGACGCTGCCGGGCGGCGCGCGGCGCGATGATTCCGCGTTCTGTGGTTCAGCTCCTTCTTTATGTAAGTACAGGTACTTAGGTGATTTAAAATAGTAAGTTAGTAGTAGGTAGATGTTGTAACATCATTACTATCATTGTGCCTAGGCCGAGGATCGCAAAATTCAGCATCTCGTTAAAACTAGAAACTGTTTTACTTGGATATTGTCAATAAATACTAGTGATATAAATATTATTGATTTAAGTAATACATTCATGTAAATCGGTTAAGTAGTTTTCGAGTTACAAGCATACTAACACAGTTAACAGTTTCGATTTAAATAGACAGACAAAACCACTCGACTGTACACTTTGAAAAGTCATTCCACATCCAAACGTCCCGCCTCGCAATAGTCGCAATCGGAATTTTAGTATTATGATTAATTTTATTATTATTATTATCGAGTAAACTACTACGGCAATACCAAAAAAAATACGTGTGTATAGCTGAAACTATAAATTTTTTTTTTTCAGTATAATTATGCCGCACTTGGTGACGAGGCTGGGCATGGCGGCCTGATACCGGGTCGAGGGTGCGGCGAATGGACGAGTATCTCCCGGGCCCCCGGCCCGAATCTTAATAGTGGAAGAACCGTGGGGTTGTAATTTCCCGTAACTAAATAGGAGACTTAAGAAAGATCGATATCAATAAAAATAACTGAATCTCCCATCACTAGAGAAAACGCGACTAACCAACGTGGACCATCGGTACGTGACTCGGTCCCACCGGCCCACCTGACAGCGACGAAATAAACTGTTTCTATTAGTGGCACTCTAATCTCCACAAATATTGGACTGTTGGCTTTGCCCTAATTCAAATGCTACGTGACACATTAGGCTTATTATTTTCACATAATAATTTTGTGGAATAGATGGCATCTCTGGCGTCTCATGGCGTTAATAGGTAATAATTAATTTGCGCTATTTTTTTTGCTGAGTAGGTACACCATCGCTACGCTTGCGTGTCGTACATACACATTAGCTACACTACAGGGTCAAATTAAATTAACTAGAGAAACTTTACAGAGTTCCTATTTACATAATTATTAAAATGAAATTTGAAAAACTGAAAAAAAAAATTAAAAACAGCTGATTTTTTTTTTCGCGATTACAGGTTTGGTCCCAAAGTAAAAGTTGTTCATAATGATGAGTACAATGAGCCATTAGCACATATTAATACAGATGGGACACTCCGCAGTTTAGGTATGAAGCTAAGTACTTAGCGAGCTCAGCTCACTGGGTCAATAGACTGGGTAGACGTTTTCTTCGGTAAGTAGCCTTTAATTGATTCAGTATAAATGGAAGCATTTAACTGACTGACAGGGTATTTTAATTAAAGAGAGTAACGGACTCATTTTATGAGAATCAAACTGTTTGGTTCACATAAGTTAAAGTTTTAAACTCAGTTACAATCAAAGGTTTTTTAAAGATGGTAAATGCATTTTATAGGTACTGTAATTAGTATTTTAACTACATTTAAAGGTCAGACTAAAATAATAATAACACCTAATAGTGTTAATGCGTGTACACAATAGTACTTATTTATCAAAGTAGGTTAGGTACCTACGCTTCGACTTTTAATCTGTCATTTTCTTCTATTATATTCTTAATAAATGGCAAGCAAAGCCGATGTCGACTATTCTGCCAATGTCTAAGGTGAGCTAGAGAAACAAGTGTGCATGATAAAACCAAAAAAAAAATATTTGGTTGATCCAGTTTCCCTTAAAAACGAAATGACAGTAAAAGTGTCATTTTACTGCAGCTAATTAAAAGTCCAACCATAAGTACCTAATATTTGTACCTACACACAAGCATTAACACAATAATTCATTTTAGTCTAGACTAATTACACAACGAGTACCTAATAATTCACAAATTACTGACGTCGGTAGATATAAGTTCAATACAATAAAATTAATGTAGGTAACCTGCTTACTTTACTTTATACGAAAAAAAAAACAGTCTATTTTGTCTGTTTTCATTGTCACGGCCAAACCGCTGCCGCTCTGTAGGTACTGATTTTGATGAAATTTGGTATAGGTTAGAGGTACCAATAGGCAATGCCGCCAGCCTTTTGGTCACTTTTCCCACAGACAGCGATGCGGACGAATTTTTTGATGCCCTATGAGCTCTTCCCCCGCTTTTTTTTAAGTATACATAGGTACTTGCACATAGTATAAGTAAATAATTTATTTAGTTTTGAAAATAAGTATAGGTATAGGAGATAACTTGGATTGGAACCGATTAAAAAAAAACCGGTCAAGAGCGAGACGGACTCGCGCACCGAGGGTTCCGTTCCGATTTCTGAAAAAGTGTGCTATTTAGAGACATTGCTTTATTTTTCCTGTAATCTTTTTTCTTTTCACTTCTATCACATAGAATAATTTCAGATTTTTATCTTTGCAAACTTCGGAGATGGGGGGGGGGGGGGGGAACGGTATTTTTTTTACATTTTTCATCAAAAGTCGAAAACTATGCGGCCTAAAAAAAATTTAAAAAAAGATTGAGAATGTGCAAACAACGCTCTTTCATATGATACCCCACATGCCCTACTAGACCCACTATGAATTTTTAAGACCCCATTTCAGTCACTTTTACAAAAAAAAACATAAATATTCTTACTTCTTTCTTATTTGCAAAATAGTTGGGTAAACGTCATCTAAAACTATTCCAAATTTCAAGTTGATAGCAACTAGTAGTTCTTGAGATATCCAGCTGTGACAGACCGACAGACAGACAGACAGACAGACTGAGTCACACCATAAGTGTTCCTTTTTTACCATTTTAGTACGGAACCCTAAAAAGTAAACCCATATCGGTGAAATGGGCTGTCGATGTTTTTATGGAAAAATCCGAAAGATTTTACTTTCTTAATTAAAGTTGTAAGGCAAGGCGTGGATTGCTCAGATTTGGTGAGTCAGCTGAGCATGATTGTGGCTGGACAGTCCGGCAGAGTTCAAAATTATACTTATATTATCCTGTCGAAACAAATACGGATACAATGCGCCCTTTACCCATATCCTTAGAAGATGCAATGACTTGTTTCACAGTTGCAATCTTGATGTTTTCGGTGGTAAATTATTTATATTTTAAGAACATTAACTTTATTAATTTATAATGTAAAGTGATATGTAGGTACCTACCTATTATAAAAAATAAATTCAGCATAAATTTGTAAGCTATAACGTCGTATTATTTTTTTAAAATTGTTTTTATGGTTTTATTATTATATGGATGTTTATATTACTTTTTTGTTTGTAATAATGTTCTAAGTACCTACACTAATTGATAGTACCGTGCTTTCCTATAATTTAGCTATCACACAAGATCTATATTATGACAAATAGGTGCTTTGGGTTAATGCTGTAAGTGTAGGTATTTGGTAGGCCTTTGTAAATAAATAAATAGAATGTAAATCTAAGCATTTATATTCATTCTAGCATTCGCTGTTATTTGATTGAATAATAAATGCCTCTAGAATTTTTGATTCGGTCAGTACCTCAGTGGACATATACAACAGTACCCTGATTCGATAATAATCGATGTGGGTTCATTCATGAACAAATATTGGAGAAAACGGTCGTGTTGATAAATAATCAAAAATCGGACAGGATCACAGCACCCTTATTTTATTTATCTACAATTCTTTCTCTTTTATTTTTTGGAAAAGTCTAACCCCTTTATTCATAAAAAACTCGAGGTAAAAAACCTACTTTAGTTACAGTAGGTAAGTAAGTGTCTTGTCAATTTCGTTCGAATTATGATTTGAGCTTGAAAGAAGTAGACAAATCACTTCTTTATCTAAAATAGGTTTTTATGTAAGTAGGTACTTATAGCGTTTTAGTTTTTATAAATAAGGAGGTAAGTAATCTTTAAAATATTTTTCAATAAAACTATCTCGCTACATTTTCCTCTAAGCTTCAAAGCGTGGGTTTTAGGATCCTAGAAAACCAATTATCAATCTTGGATAATTGGAAGTGTCCAGCTTAAGGCGGGGTGAAAGCAAGCGCCGTAGGTATTAAATGCTTACCGCAGCCCCCGCAAGGAGTAGCGATACGTAATAAATTACGATGCGCGGGAAACGCGCGCCAAGCGCACCGCTCATGAGTTCATGAACTCGAGTAGGTACTATGTTGCGTCACAGAATAGAGCAATGCAGTAGATAAACTTGAACTGATTAGTATACAAGTTTATTTTGTTTTATTTTTCTAGTAAGTATTTTTTAAAGTTTTAGACAGATTAGGTATGCATTGTAAACTTGAACAGTTAAAATAAATAAAAATAACTACTTATACATATTTATTTTCGTGAATAAGGTGGATTTAAAATCTGACTGACACGAAGACCTTTACCCGTACGATTCAAAACTACGCGCCGCGCACCATTTTACTTTACGAAGGTGTCGCATGACGTGGGGAATAGTAGTTTCTGTCATTCCCCACGATACCACACCAGTGGTATCGTTTTCAGTGGTGTCGCTGTCGTGGGGAATGACAGAAACTACTATTCCCCACGCCATGCGACACCACCGACTGTATTGTGCTGTTAGTGATGTCCAGCTACATAACAATGATGTGTTACATAACAATTTAGACCTTATTGACATTCATGTTTTTTTGTTAAATTTAGCTTCCAGACCATTGGAACCAAAAAAACAAATGGTTTGTAAAATGTCTATAAGGTCGAAATTAGCTTGACACCCTAGAAATGATGTGCATAATAATCTAGACACTTTCTGAGGTGTCAAGCGAATTTAGATCTTATTGACATTCATGTTTTTTTGTTAAATTCAGCTTCCAGATCATTTACCAAGTATCTTGGGCCAAAAAAACAAAGGGTTTGTAAAATATCAATAAGGTCGAAATTAGCTTGACACCCTAAAAATGATGTGCATAATAATCTAGACACTTTCTGAGGTGTCAAGCGAATTTAGACCTTATTGACATTCATGTTTTTTTGTTAAATTCAGCTTCCAGATCATTTACCGAGTATTCTGGACCAAAAAAACAAAGGGTTTGTAAAATGTCAATAAGGTCGAAATTAGCTTGAGACCTTTATCGTTTTCAGCGAACTTAAATACCACGAAATGACCGTTCATTCCCCACGACACCACTGGTGGTGTCGTCGGGAATGACAGAAACTAGTATTCCCCACGACACCAATGACTGCATTGTGAGTGATGTCCAGCTAATTTTTAAACGTAACAATGATGTGTTATTTTTAAACGACTTCAAAAACGGAGGAGAATATCAATTCAGTTGTATTTTTTTTTTTTTATGTTTGTTACTGCAGTACTCCGTCATTTAGAAGCCGATTTGGAAAGTTCTTTTTTTATTTTATTCGTTATGTCAACACAAAAAAAAAAAAACGGAGGGGCATAACTTCTTACGCTCTAGTTTTTTTTTTCTTGAGAGGATGTGATTACGGTCAAAATGAAAATCCAAGATGGCGGCTGCAAAAATTTTCGAATTTTTCGACATGGGCGTCATTTTCCTGATATTTGAGGTCGCTGAAAACGATAGTGGGGTCAAAATGAAAATCCAAGATGGCGGCTGCGAAAATTTTTAATTTTTTTAACATGGGTGTCATTTTCGTGATATTTGAGGTCGCTGAAAACGATAGTGGGGCCAATATGAAAATCCAAGATGGCGGCTGCGAAAATTTCCTAATTTTCGGTCATGGTTATCATTTTCGTGATATTTGAGGTCGCTGAAAACGATAGTGGGGTCAAAATGAGAATCCAAGATGGCGGCTGCGAAAATTTTCTAATTTTTCGTCATGGGTGTCATTTTCGTGATATTTGAGGTCGCTGAAAACGATAGTGGGGTCAAAATGAAAATCCAAGATGGCGGCTGCGAAAATTTTTAATTTTTTTAACATGGGTGTCATTTTCGTGATATTTGAGGTCGCTGAAAACGATAGTGGGGCCAATATGAAAATCCAAGATGGCGGCTGCGAAAATTTCCTAATTTTCGGTCATGGTTATCATTTTCGTGATATTTGAGGTCGCTGAAAACGATAGTGGGGTCAAAATGAGAATCCAAGATGGCGGCTGCGAAAATTTCCTAATTTTTCGTCATGGGTGTCATTTTCGTGATATTTTAGGTCACTGAAAGCGATAGTGGGGTCAAAATGAAAATCCAAGATGGCGGCTGCGAAAATTTCGTAATTTTTCGTCATGGGTGTCATTTTCGTGATATTTGAGGTCGCTGAAAACGATAGTGGGGTCAAAATGAAAATCCAAGATGGCGGCTGCGAAAATTTTCAAATTTTTCGACATGGGTGTCGTTTTCGTGATATTTGAGGTCGCTGCAAACGATAGTGGGGTCAAAATGAATGACTATCGTTTTCAGCGATCTAAAATATCACGAAAATGACACCCATGATGAAAAATTTGGAAATTTTCGTAGCCGCTATCTTGGATTTTCATTTTGACCCCGCTATCGTTTTCAGCGACCTAAAATATCACGAAAATGACACCCATGACGAAAAATTAGGAAATTTTCGCAGCCGCCATCTTGGATTTTCAGTTTGACCCCACTATCGTTTTCAGCGACCTAAAATAACACGAAAATGACACCCATGACGAAAAGTTAGGAAATTTTCGCAGCCGCCATCTTGGATTTTCATTTTGACCCCGCTATCGTTTTCAGCGACCTTAAATATCACGAAAATGACACCCATGACGAAAAATTTGGAAATTTTCACAGCCGCCATCTTGGATTTTCATTTTGACCCCGCTATCGTTTTCAGCGACCTAAAATATCACGAAAACGACACCCATGACGAAAAATTAGGAAATTTTCGCAGCCGCCATCTTGGATTTTCATTTTGACCCCACTATCGTTTTCAGCGACCTCAAATATCACGAAAATGACATCCATGACCGAAAATTAGGAAATTTTCGCAGCCGCCATCTTGGATTTTCATTTTGACCCCACTATCGTTTTCAGCGACCTAAAATATCACGAAAACGACACCCATGACGAAAAATTAAGAAATTTTCGCAGCCGCCATCTTGGATTTTCAGTTTGACCCCACTATCGTTTTCAGCGACCTAAAATATCACGAAAATGACACCCATGACGAAAAATTAGGAAATTTTCGCAGCCGCCATCTTGGATTTTCATTTTGACCTCACTATCGTTTTCAGCGACCTAAAATATCACGAAAATGACACCCATGACGAAAAGTTAGGAAATTTTCGCAGCCGCCATCTTGGATTTTCATTTTGACCCCACTATCGTTTTCAGCGACCTCAAATATCACGAATATGACACCCATGTCGAAAAATTTGAAAATTTTCGCAGCCGCCATCTTGGATTTTCATTTTGACCCCACTATCGTTTTCAGCGACCTAAAATATCACGAAAATAACACCCATGACGAAAAATTTGGAAATTTTCGCAGCCGCCATCTTGGATTTTCATTTTGACCCCACTATCGTTTTCAGCGACCTAAAATATCACGAAAACGACACCCATGACGAAAAATTGGAAATTTTTGCAGCCGCCATCTTGGATTTTCATTTTGACCTTGAAATACAAAAAAAAAATAAGAAGATACCTAATTAGAAAAAAAACTTAATTTAAAAAAAAATCTTATTTATGTAGGTATACAGAAAAATACATTTGAGGGCCTACTTATTTTCTGAACATGCCTGCCCAACCCTTTGAAAGAATTCAGGCGTGATGTTATGAAGAAATCTCATTTCCTATCCGATATTCATTATAAAACCACCCGTACTAACTTTATTCTGTGGCACCTACCTATTTGAGATTTGAAAATAGTGAACCAAAAATTTGCGCGTCAGGCGGCTTTATAAGCTCCAGTGTAGGGTTCAAATTCAACTGTTTTACACACTTGATGCGATTGGTAAACATAGGCCGTGATAAAAATAAATACCAATAAAGCTTTTGCGCGCGTGACGTCTTTATTTACATAGACATAGCGTTCAAATTCAACTGTTTTCAACACATGTTAATTTGTGCCGGTCGCAGCCGGTGACAGAAGTTAGCGGGGGTGGCGGGTTCGAAAAATTGGCACACGTCCGACCTCCATCACGTTCCGCTCGGGACTAAACGACACGGAGCGAGCGCAAAACACTTGACATTGGAATTAGTGATATAAATATTTTGATATTTCAAATTATGATAGCCGTTATAAATTACATTTTTTACGACCTTTATTATGGCATAAGTTTTATTGTTCAAAGCCTAATATAAATCAAATGAAATAAGATATAGATCATAATTTAGACTTGTCTTTGCGATTTAATTGGATGCAGTAAAGTGCAAGTAATCGTGTATCGGACGGCCGAAATTTGTAGATGGAAGTCTGAACTAAGTAATATATTTTTTTCAAAATTTAAATCCGTGTTATCTACGAATAAAACACTAAACAAAACGACGTTTTTACGGCTCTCACCGCCTTTTCGCAGTTCGCACGGACGTAAAAATATGCGGTGGGATTTTATCGCGTACTGGATTTTCAACTGTCGGCGTTGAACCGAGCTTCGAAAATTCAACAGAGTGCATCCCAGCGCGTCTAAGGTGCAGCGCAGACGACAGACTTTTTGTGCGTTCGAGTCTGTGGCGCACAAAATGTAGGTATCAATAATGCTTAGTTAATATTTCAGGCGTCGTATGCGTTAGGTAGGTATCCTATATAAATATGAATATATATATTTGTATGCTGGCGTTTGTATAATGTTCATAATAACGCATACGACGCCTGAATTATTAATTATTATTAAGTAATACATTTTGTGCGCCACAGACTCGAACGCACAAAAAGTCTGTCGTCTGCGCTGCACCTTAAAAACACACTGTTGGATTTTCAACTTTCGGCGCTCAGCAGAGCGTTGAAAATACAGTGCGCGAAAGAAAATCGCCGCGTTATTTTTACGTCCGTACGGACGTCGGCTGAGAAGGAGGAAACGCTAAGATAGCCCGCGAAAATAAAATTTTCTTACGATTTTGGCAATTTGCAACTCAGTGTCTGGGTGTGTGTTGATTAAAGGATTTATTCCGCTCTAATACCAACAAACTAATAGGTACCACTGGTATTTGTTTGAACTTGTATTTATTTTGTATTCCGAACGGATGACCACTTTTTAAATAATTAAATGTGCGAACGAATACCAACAACTTTTAGTTATACAATAGGGATGATGACTAAATAGTAGATTATGCACCGAGGGGCTAAAGTTGTGTCTTATGTCACGGGCGTCATATTGAATCTCGAGCGCAATGAAGGATTCGGGATTTAACTCCCGAGCGCAGCGAGGGAGTTGAGAGTTTAACTCACGAGCGAAGCGAGGGAGTTAATACAAGAATCCTGAATGCAGCGAGGGATTCAAGGTAGCCCAAGGCAAAGACACCTTTAGCCCAGAGGAGGATACTCTACTTTTTACACCTACTGTGAGAAAATAATAGCCATAGTACGAAAAACAAAGTATTTATTAAATAAACAAACAGTAAGAATAACATATTTAGAACTGGTTAGTTATATGCACTTACATATTAATTGAAGTTAATGGTAACATTTAAGACATTAGTCCAGTTGTGCAAAGATAAAGTTAAGTTTTTATTTGGTACGTTTATAGATGTTGATGTGTAATTTAAAAAAAAAAAAACTTGAGAGGTGTCAAGGGACACCCGGATGGAACGAAGTTCCTTTCGATTAATTAGTGAAGGAATTGTAACAAAATTTTATTTTTATACTTATCATCATCATCATCATCATCATCATCATCATCATCATCATCATCATCATCATCATCATCATCATCATCATCATCATCATCATCATCACCATCATCATCACCATGTTCCTTTCGATTAATTAGTGAAGGAATTGTAACAAAATTTTATTTTTATACTTATCATCATCATCATCATCATCATCATCATCATCATCACCATCATCATCACCATCATCATCATCATCATCATCACCATCATCATTATCATCATCATCATCACCATCATCATCATCACCATCATCATCATCATCACCATCATCATCATCATCATCATCATCATCGCGACACCACACTGTTCAATGCGAAATAGAAATGAAAATATCTGGCTTGCTTTCTATAAGAGAGAGAGAGAGAGAGACAGACAGAGAAACATGCGCACGCCGCACGGCTTACAATAGCTACCTATAGCAAAAAGTGTCGTGACAACTTTTCGTGAGACTTTTTTCCGTCTAGCCCCCTTTCACAACGCGCGATAAGGAACTTCGTTCCAAAATTAAAAAAAAAAAAAAAAAAAAAAAATGAAAAATGGTTCGTAGTTATCTAATTATTCTTACAATATTATGTCTTCGAAAACATGGCAACGATATGAAGAAGCAGTCGTTATGATTTTGTAGGAAATCGAGAATATCATCCACGCGTAGTAAGGGTTTCGAGAATAGCTTTCCTCTTTCTGGCACCAAAAGGTGTTTTCACACCACCTGCTCGAAAATGTCAAATTATATGTCAAGCAACCTTAACCTAAAGTGAGTCATTAGTGGCCGGGGGCACAGCCGGTCAATAATGTTGTACTGGATTTCATTATGACCCGCTGGTCAATAATGTGATTTGAATTTGGAATCTCACATGCTCAGCTAAATTGGCAGTATAGTACTAACAAACACCTTTTGGTGCCAGAAAGAGGAAAGCTATTCTCGAAACCCTTACTGCGCGTGGATGATATTCTCGATTTCCTACAAAATCATAACGACTGCTTCTTCATATCGCTGCCATGTTTTCGAAGACATAATATTGTAAGAATAATTAGATAACTACGAACCATTTTTCATTTTTTTTAAATTTTTTTTTTTTAATTTTGGAACGAAGTTCCTTATCGCGCGTTGTGAAAGGGGGCTAGACGGAAAAAAGTCTCACGAAAAGTTGTCACGACACTTTTTGCTATAGGTAGCTATTGTAAGCCGTGCGGCGTGCGCATGTTTCTCTGTCTGTCTCTCTCTCTCTCTCTTATAGAAAGCAAGCCAGATATTTTCATTTCTATTTCGCATTGAACAGTGTGGTGTCGCGATGATGATGATGATGATGATGATGATGGTGATGATGATGATGATGGTGATGATGATGATGGTGATGATGATGATGATGATGATGGTGATGATGATGGTGATGATGATGGTGATGATGATGGTGATGATGATGGTGATGATGATGATGATGATGATGATGATGATGATGATGATGATAAGTATAAAAATAAAATTTTGTTACAATTCCTTCACTAATTAATCGAAAGGAACATGGTGATGATGATGGTGGTGATGATGATGATGATGATGATGATGATGATGATGTTGATGATGATGATGATGATGATGATGATGATGATGATGATGATGATGATGATGATGATGATGATGATGATGATGATGATGATGAAGTATAAAAATAAAATTTTGTTACAATTCCTTCACTAATTAATCGAAAGGAACTTCGTTCCATCCGGGTGTCCCTTGACACCTCTCAAGTTTTTTTTTTTTTAAATTACACATCAACATCTATAAACGTACCAAATAAAAACTTAACTTTATCTTTGCACAACTGGACTAATGTCTCAAATGTTACCATTAACTTCAATTAATATGTAAGTGCATATAACTAACTAGTTCTAAATATGTTATTCTTACTGTTTGTTTATTTAATAAATACTTTGTTTTTCGTACTATGGCTATTATTTTCTCACAGTAGGTGTAAAAAGTAGAGTATCCTCCTCTGGGCTAAAGGTGTCTTTGCCTTGGGCTAGCTTGAATCCCTCGCTGCATTCAGGATTCTTGTATTAACTCCCTCGCTTCGCTCGTGAGTTAAACTCTTAACTACCTCGCTGCGCTCGGGAGTTAAATCCCGAATCCTTCATTGCGCTCGAGATTCAATATGACGCCCGTGACATAAGACACAACTTTAGCCCCTCGGTGCATAATCTACTATTGTTAGTACTATACTGCCAATTTAGCTGAGCATGTGAGATTCCAAATTCAAATCACATTATTGACCAGCGGGTCATAATGAAATCCAGTACAACATTATTGACCGGCTGTGCCCCCGGCCACTAATGACTCACTTTAGGTTAAGGTTGCTTGACATATAATTTGACATTTTCGAGCAGGTGGTGTGAAAAATTTATTTTTTGTCCGTCATAGAGATTATTAAAAAATATTGGACACGTATTTTTTCTTTTTTTACGTAATCAAAAAATTACGGCGATACATTGAGTTAAAATATGGCATGACGTCACGCGTAGCTAGGTTTTATACGTACAAGTGACGTAGCGAACCCCCACTCCTCAACTTGTCTAATATTTTTTTATTATCTGACTGACGGACTAAATAGAATTTCTTTTTTTTACCCAGGCATCATCCCTATTAGTTTATACGTTTATACAATGGTATCCGTTCGGAATAGAAAATAAATATGAGTTTGTTGGTATTAGATCGGAATAAATCGATTAAAGAATGACTTGCAACCGTAACAAATATGTATTTATGGGCTGATTTGTCACGGTAAAGAATCATATTCAGATCAACATTCGACCTGACACTGACTTCAATCAACAATCAACTCAGCCTATCGCAGTCCACTCCTGGACTTAGGCCTCTCCCAGACTGCGCCACAACACCCTGTCCACCGCCTTCCGCATCCAGTCTGTCCCAGCCACTTTCTTCAGGTCGTCGGTCCATCTAGCTGGGGGGCGTCCCACACTACGCTTACCGATTCGCGGTCTCCACTCCAGCACTCGTCTGCTCCACCGGCCATCGGTCCTTCGACAAACATGGCCAGCCCACTGCCACTTCAGTTTGCTTACTCTGCAAGCTATGTCGGTTACTCCGGTTCTTTTCCGGGTAACTTCATTCCTGATTTTGTCCTTCAAAGAAACTCCGAGCATAGCGCGATGAGCGACCTTGAATTTGTGGACCAGCCCGACTGTCATTTCAACACTGTATGTCATAACGGGCAGGATGCTCTAGTTGAAAACCTTAGTCTTATTCAAACATACTGACTGGCAAATTGCAAAAAAACGTAAGATTTGAATTTCGCGGGCTACCCTGGCGCTTTCGCCGTGAGTTATTTGTCCTACTAAGCCCCTAAGTAGCAGAGTACCTAACTTCCTACATAAGTTTGGTACACCTTGTAGCTAAAAAGCCATGGAATACGAAGCAAAAAGAGCACTAACAGTACGTATGAATCTCAATACTACGTATAGGTAGGAGGCAGCTTTTAGCATCCAGCTTGTTTCACGTTACAGCTTTTCATTTCCCATTTTCATTTTTCATACACAATGCAAACTCGCTTTTGCGATATATTCCATAACAAACTTTCAATGGAAAGTGCATGTAATTTTTAGTTGTATTGACCTGAGATAAACCAAATTGCATCTTGTGTCGTAAGGATATGGTTTGGTTTCGAATGCAAGCGTTGGTTGAGTTGTTCTCTTTGGTAATTCAGTGTGTCGGGAGTTAGTGATGCGACAGAAGTGAATTTTTCAATTTGAATGGTCCAGTGCTCTCATTTATCGTCAATGTAGACATAACATCACATGAGTACCTATTCATAAATAACAACAATTTAAACATTTATAAATTATACAATTATACTAGCTACCAGTTTGATTATGTATAGGCGTTCTTATCTTATTACATTTTTCCTCATTTCATTGCAATATATCACAAGGTATTTTGTTGTAGCATTTAACACAATACCTACCCCGAAAAAGTTGTAAGTATGTAGGTACTTTAGATAATCTGAAAAATGTGATGTTAAATTTTATCTTGTATTAAAATTATGTATAAGTAACACTTATTTTATTACAAACATGAAGATTTTTTCTTATAATACCACTACAAACTTACTTTGATCTTTGTGTTACTAATAGATCAATTCATTAATGAAAAAAAAATAGGTATTTATATGAAAAATATATATGAAAAATATAATGAAAAATATATGTAAAAAGAATTGACAAGTTACCGTCATATTAGTAATCTTTTTAAATAGTTCCCTGAGAGATTCGCGGCGAAGTAGATTAAATAAATAAATAAATAAAAATAAATATCCTTGGACATTTCACACAACGCCATCTAGTCCCAAGCTAAGCAACCTAATGCTTGTGGTTATGGTAACGAGATGGCTGATATACTTATATACATTTTTTTTTTTTGTAAATACATACATATTATAGATAGAAAAACATCCAGACTCGGAACAAATACTTGTAGGTCGTACAAATATTGGTTCCGTGCGGGAATCGAACCCGCGACATGCTGCGCAGCAGTCAATCACTCAACCACTGCGCCAACCGTGTCGTCAAAGATTATAAATGTTTTGTCCAGGCATCCGTGTAACAGGTTCTAGGAATTCATGTTTTAGGAGGATTTGTACTAACTCAAAATAACATAGCAGCGTTCTATGTGATTTTGAGTTATAAAGCTATATTACCATTATTTTACGTAGTTATTACCTTAGTTGCTTATTATACAACGTGTAATGCTAAATGCGCAAAACCTCTTAAGGGGTCATTGTACTCATCATTATGAACAACTTTTACTATGGGACCAAACCTGAAATCGCGAAAAAAAAATCAGCTGTTCAATACATTTTGACGAATTATGCGAACATAAATGTACTGAACAGCTGATTTTTTTTTCGCGATTTCAGGTTTGGTCCCATAGTAAAAGTTGTTCATAATGATGAGTACAATGACCCCTTAAGAGGTTTTGCGCATTTAGCATTACACGTTGTATATTTTTTAATTCAATTTGTTTTGTTATAAATTGTCATTCAATGGCAAGTGATTGATTTAAACATATTTCCAAAACGGGATGGGTCTGAATTCTGGGTCTGACGGGTCTGACGTTCTTTAATCGTAGCTGGGTAGGTTTCTCTGAATTTTGTTGATTATTTTTTATCAGCTTGCTCACTTGTCTCTTTCACATCACTAGCATCAAGCTTTGGGATTTCAATATCTTTTCTAGTTATTGTATGTATGTCACCGTTGGCTTTCCGATGCTCATAATACTCGATTATTGTTTGTTCACAAAGATTTCCTAGAAAATTGTAGGTACTTACTTGAAAGTATTTCATAGTTTTGGCATTATATTTACGTAGTTAGTAGGTTTTGTTACTTACTTGAAAGACATCCTTTTTACCCGACTGCGGCGAAGCCCAAAAGGAGGGTTATGTATTTGACCTGTATCACCTGTATGTAAGTATGTATTTATGTCCGTTTCTTTGTTCCCTCGTAACTCCTAAACGCATGGACGGATTTGGATGAATTATACGTCTTTAGGTTTGTCTTGGTAGCGCGAGTGTCACTGGTGCCGATTCTGTTGTACACCGAACTAAACTAACTAAACTATCACTAAAATTCCTTACTTTTTTCTGTGAGAATCTTAGAGCTATTCTGCAAAAAAAAACCTCTAAATTTAGAAAAAAATTTGACACAACTAAAATTGAGTTTGACAATCGTGACTCCGCGTGGTATAGTGCTCGTAGTATATTTGACCCGGTGGCTTTAATTGGAACTAACGAAATCACTATGAAAAGTGAGAAGGCTTGTCATATTTTGTTTACAGACAATCCGACATCGCCGCCGTTACCGTGTCAGATATTTTTTAGAGCTGAAGGGGGGGGGGGGGGGCGGGGGGGGGGCTGCTTCAACGTGTTTTTGTGGATTTTTTTTTTGGTACCTACGTGTTGAGGGTTACGGGTTTAAGGGTTTTATAAAGGGGGGCCAAATTTTCATTATTTTTGCGATAGGACACACCGTTTTCGAGATATATGGAAAACAAAAAAAAAATACAGTACTGTTTTTGCACTTGAAGTCAAGGTGTTTGTGTGAATTTTAGCTCATGACAACTAATCTTATTCCACACCTTTTTAATCGCGATTAAAAATAGTCTAATTTAGTTTGACAATCAAAATTTTAGGTAAAAAAACGTCAAATTCAGAATAGCAAAATTGCCATTTTCACTAAATTATAATCTCAGTACAATCTTAGTGCTGTCAAACTAAAATTTAGTTAAGTTGTGTCACTTTAATCAATTTCAGAATTGGAAATCGTCGTTTGACAGGAATAAACTAAATTTTAGTGATTTTTAGTCTAGTTTAGAGGCATTTGTGACAAGAGAATCGGCACTAATGGCTACATTAAAATCATAAACAAAGTAAAATGGCGGATTTGGGGTGCCATATTGTGGAGTTAAAAAATTTTTTTTTCTTCTAATACCATCGAGTGGCATATCAAATTGAAGAGTTTTAAAAGGTGATTACAAAAATATATACAACTTATATGGTTAAAAGCAATTCGAAGTGACAAATCGTAAAAAACACGAAAAGAAAATCGAAATCAAAATAACCCTCAAAACTCCTTGCAAGAACTAAATCGTCTGCGAAATTTTTCACATTTGTAAACTAAAAAGCTGGAAAAAAAAAGTAATTTAAAAAACCTCAAAACTCCTTGCAAGAACTAAATCGTCTGCGAAAATTTTCACATTTGTAAACTAAAAAGCTGGAAAAAAAAAGTAATTTAAAAAACCTCAAAACTCCTTGCAAGAACTAAATCGTCTGCGAAATTTTTCACATTTGTAAACTAAAAAGCTGGAAATAAAAAAGTAATTAAAAAAACTAAAAAACCCGACTGCGGTAAAAGTTAAAAAAAACTGAAAAGCTAAAAACAAGCCCATTTTAAATTAAATTAAATTTGTAAGCAGGCGGGACCCATTCCATTTTTTATATTTTCAAACACAAACGGGTCCCGCCTGCTTCCAAATTTAATTTAATTTAAAATGGGCTTGTTTTTAGCTATTCAGTTTTTTTTAACTTTTACCGCAGTCGGGTTTTTTAGTTTTTTTATTACTTTTTTTAACATAACAATGATTCATAGTAATGTAGTAAGTAGGTCGCAAAACAAAAACCAAGGCTTAAAAAATTAAAAAAACTTTTTTAGGCCTCGTTTTTTTTGGCCTTGCTACTACTAGCTAAGTACCTATAGTGGCAGCAAGTGAAAGACATTGAGAAACGAAACTTTGTCACAACCACAGTAAAAATGTGTTTCTAATAATTACCTATTAAGTTAATATTATTTTACTAGTTCGCTAATTGATTACATTGTTCAAAAAAGCATCTTTTCATTTAACATTCTTGAAAATTTGGTCCCGTGTGAGCGAGAGAGGTGACAAAATGCAACAGCCCTCTTAAAGCATCCAGCTTCCAAACACCCTCTATATTTTGCCGAATCATGCCGCCCCGCCCCGAAAAAGTATGCAGCAAGCAAGCATGTAATATCACATTAATATATAAACTTTAAAAACGGCATTAGCGGCATTAGATAAACGTAGCTATAGGGAGTTTTCCTATAGCTACTGACAAAGAGAGAAAAAAAAAAACCGGTCAAGAGCGAGTCGGACTCGCGCACCGAGGGTTCCATTCCGATTTCTGAAAGTTTCACATAGACTAATTTCAGATTTTTCTCTTTGCAAACTTCGGAGATAAGGGGGGGGGGGGGGAACGGTATTTTTTTACATTTTTCTTCAAAAGTCGAAAACTATGCGGCGTAAAAAAAAGAAAAAAATGTTTGAAAATGTGCAACCAGCGTTCTTTCATATGATACCCCACATGCCCTAGTAGCCCCACTTTGAATTTTTAAGACCCCCTTTCAGTCCCTGTTGCAAAAAAAATAGAAATATTTTTATTTCTTTCTTATTTGCAAAATAGTTGGGTAAACGTCATGTAAAACTGTTCCAAATTTCAAGTTGATAGCATTAGTAGTTCTTTAGATATCCCGCTGTGACAGACAGACAGACTGAGTCACACCATAAGGGTTCCTTTTTTACCATTTTGGTACGGAACCCTAAAAACCCCCACCGCCGTATTTCTACATTGACGTCGTGGTAGAGCTTGCGAGCTCTTGAACTCTAGGTCTATGCCGGTAGAGTTTACTTTGCCGAAACAGGTCAGGAGCCAGACCAAGAGAGGTACAAAACCCACACGGTAGCATGTGACGAGCTGTTGGGCGGTAGTGACCCCATGGTCCCCATTCTCCCGAGAGATAGGGCTCTCGGGAGAAGTCTTGTTCCTCACCTCTGCCTTGCGTTTATTGGCCGGCTTGAGTGGAGATTCACAAGAGCAAAAGTGCTCGGAGGAAAGAAGTATTCCAGTAAGATGCTGGTAGGGATCTTGACCGTACTTCCGGTATTGTCCTGATAGCCGTGGAATACCTCTCCACTCCTTAAGCAATTCTGGAAGTGTTGCCCCTTTTTCGCTGCATCACTATGTGCGATGAGAGAGAGAGAGAGACCGTTTTCGGGGACCCATTGTTGAGTGTCCAAGTTACCCACTGCCATTTTATCATGCAGGGGACATAGTCCTTCCATAGTTCTAGGTAACCAGTCCACTATAGATAGCTACCCAAACTCGTAGCATACGTAAAATCCTACTAATATTATAAACTAGCTTTTGCCCGCGGCTTCGCCCGCGTGGATGTCGGAAAATATCCCACGGGAACGTACTACCGGGATACATAAATATAATAGTACCCTAAGGCCGACGTTCGCACGGACGTAGGGCCATAATCCTCCCAGTTATTAGCTCCTCAAATTAACATTATTAACAATTCACAATAATTAACAAGCAAATATCGGAAACAGACAAACAATTGCTTACATGCCAGAGGAGCTCGTGGCTAAGTAATAACAGCCGCACGGGTCGATCCGTCAGGTTAAGCTACGCTTGCCGGGGTTGGTCAGTGGATGGGTGACCATCTTTACATATCGAGATTCCTCCGTGCCTCGGAAAGCACGTTAAGCCGTTGGTCCCGGCTGTTATTCGTGGATCTTTGACAGTCGTTACGGGTCGTCAGAAGCCCGAAAGTCTGACAACCAGTCTTACCAAGGGGTATCGTATTACCCAGTTACTGGGTTGTGGAGGTCAGATAGGCAGTCGCTCCATGTAAAATACTGGTATTCAGCTGCATCCGGTTAGACTGGAAGCCGACCCCAACATAGTTGGGAAAAGGCTAGGCAGATTGACAAACAATTGCTTACAATTGTTTCATTTCATACGAAAATATTTACCTACTCGCCTAATTAGAAAATGTAGGTAGGTACTGGACAAGGTTTTTAGGTAAAACCAATCTATCATGGTGTAAGTAATGTGTTATCCATCAATAGGGACAAGGGGACAATTAGGACTCAGGATGAGAGTATGGGAGCAGTAATCAATTATCCGACATAAACCAACCATTCGGGAAGATTCTTGGAGATAAGCGATCTATGCCTTGAAATTACGAAGTGACGACATGACTGAAATCTTAGGGTGGAATCATACTGTGATAGAATTGCTAGCGTCTAATTTATATACAATTTTTCCCGCGGTGGTAAGCAGAAAGTACAGAATGCCTTTTCATCACACTCCTTTTGCTTCGTTTACGTTGATACTTAATTAGTAGTTCAACTGGTGACACACGCGCGACGCGCGACGGTTGCTAGTACTACGCACCTGAACTTTCTGGGGTTGGCTCCTTAAAACTTTTGGCAGATGACGCTAGCATAGCTTTCACCTGTCACATTTGTTTACTCAATTTGTGTGTTCGGTTTTGTAAATTTTTTATCAAAATACCAGGATGGATGATAAGATAAACATTTACTCAACATGGAGAATAAGCGAGCTAAAGGCTGAACTGAAAAAAACGAGGTGCTTCTTTACAAGGAAGAAAAGCAGACCTTATTGAATGGTATACTCTTAAAATTATACATCAAGCTATTTTATTTATGAAATAGTTTTGTTTGTAGGAAGTATACATTTCATAATACTTTTCGCCAATTACATTACTACAAAAAGCCAAATTAGACCACTTTTTTTAAATTACTTTTTTAACCATTTTTTTTAAATTCTACAGCTATCGGAAATTGATGTGCACCTATTTCTTTGCAATAAGGCACTTCACATTTCTTAGGCATTTTGTAAAATCAAACCAAATCAAAAAATTCATACAAATGAATATAATTTTGGTTAAAGCTATGCTAGCGCCACTTTGACAGTAGCCAACCCCATTGCCCACCAAATATTAACATTACCCACAAAATACTGGCTGTATTTTGTGGGTAATGTAAAGGGTTTTTCCTGGTTTTTCAACTGGCGTGGGTGTAGATTTTGGCGACCCGACCGGCCATTTTGTTTTGTTCACATCTATCAAAATCTTTTGTTTATTATTCAGTTGCTAAATCACTATGGCAAGTTACACGATTGAACAGCACGTTGAAATGATAAAACTTTATTATTACGGGTTTCTCTTTGTGTGCGTAGACACGACAGACACGACAGATCCGACAGATACGACAGACGAGACAGACGCGATTGCTACGACAGACGAGACAGATGCGACAAACACGACAGACGCGACAGACATGAAACTGAATAAGCGCTGTCTGGTACTATAATGTGAAACACAATTATTCCATACAAATAGACGTAAGTTAACGCTATCGTAAACGCGGACGAGTAAGTTAGTGTAAAAACTCACACTAAGGCCACAGATGTCAAAGGCATGGCCGGGGGGGGTGAGGGGTTGATCCGAAGGCGAATGCTGTACTAACAAAACTTCTTTCGACTTCACTTTTCAAGCATGGCGATTACCTACAAGTTACTACCTATAATTTTTCTATAAAAGACAATGCCAGCAGACGGGACCCTCTTTGTGGCGCCGTGTCAAGACTATTTATTTATCAAAAATTATGTCGTATTTTTTCACGTTTTGTTGTTTTTTATCAACATTTCTTTTACCCTGGCATTGTGAAACATAATTATTATTTGTTTTATTGAATTTATATTAGTTCCGCCATTAAAACTTAACCTGAATGTTGCCAGACGACAGACTAAAATTAAATAATTCTAATCGATTAAAAATATCGATATTTTACTAATCCACCGACTAAAATGACCGGAGATAGGCAACAATAGCTTTTCTGCCGTCGTAATCTAGCTAACACTCTCATGTAACTGATTAGTATTCTAATCAAATAATTGTTATGGATTGAAAATGACGATACTTTTATTAATCCACATGGACTCGAAACCAACGAATATGTTACATGTATACGAATATTTTATGTTGTTTTTCAAGTGCTATTAAACCCAAATACTGTAATTATACTCATTTTATTATAAAATATTTTATCATTGTACTGACTCTAAATAAATAAATCACCCATTCGATTTAGCAAATCGATTACCAAAATAAATAAACCTGGTTACACTGGCACCACGCATAATGTCAAACTGTCATAGATTGATAGATTTCTGTCAAATCAATGGGCATTGCTGGCTGTCAATGGGTCATACTGTTTGTTTTGAGTCGATTTCAATTGATTCCTCCGTATTTAGGTAATTATAATTCTATCCGAAATATTCCTTGCTCATGGACATCTAAGCATAATTATGTTTTGCATGTGGAATATCAATTAACACGAGTACACAACTAATAAAGTAAGTGTTTTCATTGGGATCAAGTTTGTCATGAGGCTGATACAGAAATGTTTAGAGACAAGCAGTTGGTGATATTAACAGATCACCCTGGAGTGTAGAAATAAGAAAACGGAGGATTTTACCTTAATATTAGGTCAAAACAATAATCTGGTTGGGGCCAGAATCAAATCACGACATGTGAGCAGCAGGACTTAGTGTACATAATTATTGATAAGTGAGAAATATAGGGCAAGGCCTATAAAGAACATCATTGCTTATTATTGCAGTTTCGTGGAAAAGCTTTCAGTAAGGTAGGTACCTACTCATGCTGCGCTCATATCATGACTATGTTTATATGATATGAGAATTAAGCTGGGATCGTTTTTTTTTCTAAGAGCGATAAAATGTTTTTACTATTTATTGTTTTATTTTTTAAAGTAATCCTTCCTATAGAGCACTGGAAATGCTCCTGCCAAAGCCTTTATTCATCTTTAATAACAATCGCTGGTAGATAGATCATAGCACACTTACAATCTCTAGCGAGAGAAGGAGGTAGTGAGGCTATTGCTGAGGTACCTCACTACCTTATTCTCATGAGCTTATCCTCATAATAACCGTAAATAAACATTTACTACAGTAACAATTAAGACTGTAAATCACGATCTGTGAAATGTCAAACCTATTTGAGTACTTATAAATACTCAAATAGGTTTGATATTTGACATACTAAGATATTTATTTTATAACCTCAATATCATCATCTGAAAAAATAAGATTTCTCCTAAACCTGGGTAAAAAAATGAAAATCGTTTGCAGAATATGAAAAGATATTTTATTCCCTACAAAATAAAATGAAAACCACCGTGACACGACAATCTTTTATAGGGCCCCAAATCTCTTAACAAAATGGGCATTCTCTTTTTAATATTTTTAATTTTCCTCTTTAAATGTCCGGCTTCTGTTATGTAAAAGTCACCCTTCGCAAACTGGTAATTATTAGTCAATCGCTACAACAAACGTGGGCGATGTTAGCCCTAATTTCTTCAAAAGTTTTCCTTAATCATTCTAAAAACTAAACGAAACATGTGATTTGCCTCGTGATAATATGGAAAAATTATCAAAAGGTAAATAAATGTTGCAAGTGGTCATTTTTTTTTGCGTAAGAGTTCTGAAAGCTGAGAGGTTTGTAGTGCTAGAAGTAATTCGAGTGCTTATGGAAAGGAAGATGTTGATGGTTAAATTAATTAAATTCTAAAGGATATGGTTGATTTTTAGTAGATTTTTTTTCTGACAATCTTTATCAAATTCTTCTTCATTCTTTGTTTGTTCTTTTTTTAACAATTTTATTTTTTTTAAATTTTTATTTACTTGAAACTTTAAATCTTCGTAAACTGCATTCAAACCTCGGACGGAACGATTTCCACATGACTACAGTGAGATGCAGTTGTCATTGTATAGCGACAACTGCATCTCTCTCATTATTTTACAAAGTATTAACAGTAAAAGAAAGAAATGCAGTTATTGGCATAAACACAACTAAAATAATGCAAGCATGATTTAATGATATGGGAAATTGCAGAGGCTAACAGAAGGATTCAGCTGAGCTGGGCAGCGTTTGGGAAAGCTTCGTCGAGTCTTCTTGTCACGTATTCCGTAGAGGCTAAAGACTAAAGTCTTCAATCAGTGCGTCCTGCCTGTTATGACTTACAGAGACAAAATGTGGACACTCACGGTACGGCTGGTCCATAAATTCAAGGTCCCTCGGCGAGCTATGGAACGAGATATGCCGGAAATCTCTCTAAGGGATAGAATCCGGAACGAGGTGATCCGACAGAGAACCAAAGTTGTCGACATAGCTCACAGAATAAGCAAACTGAAGTAGCAATGGGCCGGCCATATTAGCCGTAGGACCGATGAGACCGTGAATCAGCAAACTTAAGGTAGGACGCCCTCAGGTTAGGTGGAGCGACGATCTTCACAGAGTAGCTGGTGAGATGATGAATGAGAGTTCATAATCATAATCATTTTATTTGCCGTAAGTACTGGTACATTGTTGGTCTTAAAGTCAGTGGTGTGGTGGTGTGGTGGTGGTGGTGTGGTGGTGAGTGGTGGTGGTGGTGGTGGTGGCAGTTGCCGAGAATTGATTGGAGCAATTGGAGAGGCCTATGTCTATTAGTAGCCTACTGTCGCTGATGATGATGATGATGAAGAAGCCAGCTTATACTGGTTTGGTTACCACTGACGTGCGATCTAACGTACCTAGGTACCACAATAGAACACGACAATAATAATATGTAAATTATGGTTTTATAAATAAGCTGGCACATTTATAGTTAAATTTCATAGAATACCGATTTGCATTAAAAGGAATATCTCAACTGAAGTGATTACTGACACTACTTAAGTTAAACTTTTGATGGGTGTCATATTATTTATTCACGACCGGCCATAAAACGTCTGCAACAGTTTTAAGTAGATTAAGGCATTTCAGATATTACGAAAAGTATTTTTCAATACACTTCCTCGTAAACTGGTTCATATCGCACTACGATTAGGTTCACAATGCAATGTATTTCACATGCGTGCGATTTTTCATTTTCCCGCACGTGTGTGGGAATAAAAATTGCCACAGATAAATTATACTTAACTTAGTCCAAATTGGTTAAATGCCTCTATTGACAACTCTCTATTCGGAGGTGAATGTTTTTTTTTAATTTTGGCAAAGAGGTATGCGTCTTTACGGCGTTAATATTTTTTGAATATTTAAATAATGTTTATAAATAGAATATCATCAAAAACTGTGATTATTACAATAAAAAAAAGTTTATGAACATTTATTTGTGTTCTAAACTCGAAAATATTTGAATTTTCCTTTTTTCATATTACGCTGTTTATCGGCTTTATACCCTTGCTTTTCCTTCAACTTGGCGAAATCAAGGCGCGAAAAAAAAAGAAAATTTAAATCATAGTTTCCTAATAATTCATGACAAAAATATTTTCCGTTATTTTAATTTATTTCTTCAAAAGTGTATTGAGAAACGTCGTTTGATACTCGTGGACATTTGTTATTGCAGTTCTCGGCTCAAAAACAACGTCGCCTACGGCTCGGGTGTTAATTCCGCCTCGAATGCAATAACAAACGTTCTCCACTTGTATCAAAATGTACTATTTAGAACTACCTTTTTAGGTAGGTATGAAAGACACAATGTTAATGAAAGAAGATACAAGCCTAAATCAATTATTTTAAAAATGTCACACTTATTTATATAAAAAATAAAGTTACACCAACAGAGCATATTTTATTATTATTATAACATATTTTCATTAATATGATATACTAGCTCTAGCCAGCGGCTTCGCCAGCGTGGATGTCGGAAATTATACCACGTGAAAGTACTACCGTGATAAAAAAAAAGTGAACTATGTGCCAGACTATAATTTATTACCTATACATGACCTATAACTTGTATGTGTAGTATTTTACTGTTAGTGTAAGTTGGTCAGTTAAATAAATAAATAAAAAAAAAAATATAATCTACCTCAGTGCCAAAAAGTGAACTATGTGCCAGACTATAATCTACCTCAGTGCCAAAAAGTGAACTATGTGCCAGACTATAATCTACCTCAGTGCCAAAAAGTTAACTATGTGCCAGACTATAATCTACCTCAGTGCCAAAAAGTGAACTATGTGCCAGACTATAATCTACCTCAGTGCCAAAAAGTGAACTATGTGCCAGACTATAATCTACCTCAGTGCCAAAAAGTGAACTATGTGCCAGACTATAATCTACCTCAGTGCCAAAAAGTGAACTATGTGCCAGACTATAATCTACCTCAGTGCCAAAAAGTGAACTATGTGCCAGACTATAATCTACCTCAGTGCCAAAAAGTGAACTATGTGCCAGACTATAATCTACCTCAGTGCCAAAAAGTGAACTATGTGCCAGACTATAATCTATCTCAGTGCCAAAAAGTGAACTATGTGCCAGACTATAATCTACCTCAGTGCCAAAAAGTGAACTATGTGCCAGACTATAATCTACCTCAGTGCCAAAAAGTGAACTATGTGCCAGACTATAATCTACCTCAGTGCCAAAAAGTGAACTATGTGCCAGACTATAATCTACCTCAGTGCCAAAAAGTGAACTATGTGCCAGACTATAATCTACCTCAGTGCCAAAAAGTGAACTATGTGCCAGACTATAATCTACCTCAGTGCCAAAAAGTGAACTATGTGCCAGACTATAATCTACTTCTGTGCCAAAAAGTGAACTATGTGCCAGACTATAATCTACCTCTGTGCCAAAGTTCATCCAGATCCATTCAGCCGTTCTGGCGTAATTGAGTAACAAACCGCCATCGATCCAAACTTTCGCATTTGTAATAAATAGGTATTAGAAGGATGCAGAAATAATATGAAACAAAGAAAAAAAAAACCGCAGCACTTTATTTCCTATTGTCATTATTTAAGATGTCAATACCATAATAATTAATTATTACTGAATACAACACGTACAGACATGCATCTTTACCTAATATTATAAATTAAGGTCGCTTTTCGTGTCTGGCTGTGTGACCGCGTTGTTTTTTTTAAACTACGCAACGGATTTTGATGCGGTTTTAACCATCATTTAGAGAATTTATTCCAGAAGGTATGTATATTTGTATCACATAACACACAGATAATCAGCCTATACTGTTCCCACTGCTGGGACACAGGCCTCCTCTCAGTGAGAGGGAGTGGGCCGTAATCCACCACGCGGGCCCAGTGCGGGTTGGTAGATGTCACATGACTTCGAATTTTTGGTTCTAGGGCATGCCGGTTTCCTCACGATGTTTTCCGTTATAACCGTTTTGAGAGCAATTTGTATTACATTAGTATTAAATTACGTATAATAAAGAAATCTCTGTTTTGTCATGTCGTAAAAACCGTGTGAACTAGGGCTGGCTGGCTAAGAAAAAAATACGAGTAGCACCAACCAACACATTTAACTGACACCATTATTTCCTGAAAGCAAATTAAATATTAACCTCGAAGAACGCAAGCAAAGTGAGAATTCCCTTATTGGGAATAAGACATGTGCACAAGTAGTGGGGTGGGTGATATGGCACAGGCGTTCCCAGGCCGCCCGAGAGAAATCAAAGATAAGTCTAACCACATTGGGACATGGGACAGAATACCTTAGGCTGTCAAACCATTAACGATTTTTGGCACGACTTTTTCCTAGGACATCATGTCATCTAGACACATGTTGTGTCTAGATGACATGATGTGTTACGTACAGTTAGGAAATTGGAGGGTGTATGTCGTACGTTGTTAAAGTGAATGACAGCCAAAGAAAGGTGAATCTGATGGTGGTGATTTTGATTCGATAATTTGAAGATCCAGATCCAGTGTCTGAAACAAAAAACCAATTTAACAGGCAAGAAACTAATGATTTAAATAAAGCATAGTCCGTTTATTGTCCGAAAATTATAGTAATTTTCGGACAATAAACGGACTATGCTTCATATGGACTATGAGTCATATGTATCAACGGTAAGCTAAATCGTCACTACAGATTTTATCGTGAAGTTTTTGGTACATATGTATATTCAAGGAATGTCCTAACTAAATATTATAAATGCGAAAGCATTGTTGACATATATTTATAAAGTGAGTTTGTTTGTTTGTTCCGCTTTAACGCTAAAACGGCTTAACGGATTTGGATGAAATTTGGCATACGGGTAGACCATGACCTGGATTAGGACATAGGACACTCTTTATCTCGCTAGTACGTTCCCGTGGGATAACGTTTTTTCCATACACGCGGGCGAAGCCACTGGCGAAAGCTAGTAAAAAATAATTATCCAATTAAAAGTTTCGAGTACTATAAGTATTACAAGTGGATTCAATCAGATTCAAGAGCATTAAAGATAATAAGTACTTATATAGATTTTATTACAACCTACAATCTATTAGATCACTCACCGAGGACGGTGATTAGATCATTTTGTTAACTATACCTATGTAATACGAGTAGAGGGACATTTCAATATTGATTAAGAGAACCTCTTCATCCGGTATATGGGTTTTAATCACGGAGTATTAAGTAAATGGAGTACTCAGGCGCGCATTTCTTCAATGGATTCCGTTGATTGAATTTGCGAGATGAATGAATGAAATATGATTAGACTGTCGATGGTGTAGCGTAATATACACAGTGTAAATGGCACAGAGGTAAATAAATGTAGAATTATTGCACACTGTTTGAGTTTTCGAACAAAAGAAATAACGAAGTTTTTTTACAGGTAAGTAGTTAGTTAGTTTAGTTTTTTTTTGTTTTTTTATAAATAACCCTTTTAACCCTTTTGGTACAAATATATTCCTCACTCAAAAAAAAAAAGAACACTTCAAAATACACTCGTAATTCCTTTTTTTATCTTCCTGAACTACAGCTACCTTTTTCTTCTATAGCAGGTTCTTATTCCATTAGCTTGCTACTCTGTGTTTATTAATAGTGAACAGTTACTATTCGTCACTGATCACTTACTCGCACTTATGTAATGAGCTCGCTTCGCTCTCCGAGATTCCAACCATTATTGTGAAATCGAAGGAAGGTTATGGGTTTTCTCCTAGTGTTAAAAAAAAAGTCTGCAAGGCTGTCTGTTTGATTGCATAATAGTATATTATGCAATAGTGAATAAAGGACGGATTTAAAGCGAGGGCCATAGATGAATCACGAGCTGGTGAAGGATTCTAACGATTGAATCACGACCGTAGACAGTGATTCATGATGATTGAATCACGAGCGTAGCGAGTGACAAGTGTTAGAATCCTGAGCAATGCGAGTGATTCATGGCCCTCGATATAAATCCGTTTTATTCAAGAGTTGCATACTATACTTTATACCATGACTACGAGAAAAAGAAAGATTTAATCGAAAATAGACATTAAATGAAGAAAAAGGAAGGTTAAATTGGCTTTGATCTACTTAAACCAGCCGTGATTTGTTGAGTAGCAAGTTTTCTACTATATCGGCCGCTTTCTCTTTCAGAAATACAGGTGTTGACACATCTCCATCACTCGAATGCATTTTTAATCGATTTATCATTAAGTATCACTAATATACTTGTGTTCGTACAACTTACAGTATTGAAAATATCGCCAATTTACTAAGGACAGCAAAGAACACAAAACAGTTTTTATTCTAATGCTAAACTCCTTGACGAAAATTTCGACCAATCAAATTGAATTTAGAACACACCAACATAGGTCGAATACACAGATTTCACTTACACTAGATACCGCAAGCCATCCGACCAAGCGTGCCCTGCATGGTTGTACTAAAAAAAGTCTGTTAGCTCAGTGACGCTTAGCGATTGAAACAATTCTGATTACGTTGAGCACATCATTAAATAGCTGGAGCTTAGCTTTTTAGAGGGGGAATGGTATAAAATACATTTTATACCATTCCCCCTCTAAAAAGCTTATTTTATACACTGAAAACAGTGAATAAAAAGCACTTTTACTCACTGTTTTGATGTTTGAAAATGGAACACACCAATGTATTCGACCACAGATTTAGAGTACCTAGGCTAGATACGGCATGTTATTAGATAGTATGAAAACCGAACGTGTCATCTTTTTTATACCTACGATAACTTCACCCCAGCCATTTAGTGATGTGCTCAACGTAAACTGAATTGTTTCAGTCCCTAAACGTCACTGAGCTAACAGTCTTTTTTTCGTACGAACAGTCGAACATGCAGGGCACGCTTGGTCGTGGCTTGCCGTATCTAGTGTGAGTGTAATCTTTGTATTCGACCTATATTGATGTGTTCTAAATTAAATTTGATTGGTCGACATTTCGACAAGGAGTTTAGCATTAGAATAAAAACTGTTTTGTGTTCTTTGCTGTCATCAGTAAATTAGCGCTATTTTGAATACTGTAAGTTGTACGAACACAAAGTTTAGTGTTACTTTAATCTTTTGTGTTTGTTTAGTGTTGTTCTAATCGATATAAAATGCATTCTAGTGATGAAGATGTGTTAACACCTGAGTTTATGAAAGAAAGGGCGGCCGATATAGTGGAAAACTTGCTACCCAAAAAATCACGGCTCGTTTACATCAAAGCCAATTTAACTTTCCTTTTTCTTCATTAAATGTCTATTTTCACTTAAATCTTTCTTTTTCTCGTAGTCATGGTATAAAGTATAATATGCAACTCTTGAATAAAACGGATTTATATCGAGGGCCATGAATCACTCGCGTCGCTCAGGATTCTAACACTTGAATCACTCGCTACGCTCGTGATTCAATCATTGTGAATCACTCCCTACGGTCGTGATTCAATCGTTAGAATCCTTCACTAGCTCGTGATTCATCTATGGCCCTCGCTTTAAATCCGTCTTTTATTCACTAATTGCATAATATACTATTGAACTTTAGGACAAATTCTAATACGGTGATTGATGAAAGTGAAACTGAGCCCTGGAAAGCTACGCCGTAGCCTGCTACGATACCGTAGCATCTCCGCCTACGAAACTTTATGCGAAAAAGTTCCAGCTTACAATTTGTTTGGTGATTTGCAATTTGGTGGGCAGCTTACAATTTGTTTGGTGATTTGCAATTTGGTGGGCAGCTTACAATTTGGTGGGAATCAAACCCTATTTTTTTATATTTATATTTTATCCCTTTGTCTATATACAACATTAGTTTTTGTTTACCCTAAACCCGAAAAGGGGTCATTGTACTCATCATTTTGAACAACTTTTTCTATGGGACCAACCTTGGAATCACGAAGAAAAAATACATTTTGTCGATTTAAGTGAACACAACAGCAGCAAATTTTTTTTCACGATTTCAGTGTTGGTCTCATAGTAAAAGTTATTCATAATGATAAGTACAATGACCCCTTAAGAGGTTGCTGGTGTTTTACCAATAACCCTGTATATGTTTATATGGTATCTTGGTTTGCTCTTGGTCTTGGTGGTTGGTCTTGGGATCTTGAACCTATAACTTAAAGAAGTCCATTTTCAACCAATTTCAAATCCTATATTTCTCTGCAGATCGCAGGTATTATTTTTAACAGTTACTAGCTGCCCGCCCCGGCTTCGCACGGGTGTAATAATGAAGTAAATGAAACCAAATCTTCCCTTTACAATACGAACGTGTAATGAAATAAAATGGCAATTTAATAATCTCACAACGATAACACACTGTTCTTTAAACTACTATTGTTGGTATTTTTAAAAATAACAGATTAATAACAAATTTTTACTACTTTTTCACAAAACAACAATTATTTTTTTTTCGTATGTAACAGATAACACATTGTAAGAAACTGAAAAACCGAACATCAATCTGTCAATTCTTTCAACATTTTTGAAGATCTCCCTTAGTGTCTTCTGTCTCACTCATTCATTTTTTTTATATGGAGATTTTTTCACTTTTCCGTACAATTTTTCAAACATTTTCTTTCATACAAACCTTGTCCTTACAATTACAAACACAACAAAAAAAGAATTAGCCAAATAGGAGCAACCGTTCTGAAGTGATGCGCTTACATACATAGCAATTGATTTTTATTTATAGGTATATACATAGATTTTAAGCTTATTCGCCTGATGATTCTACAGGTAGTTTACATTGGGCAGATGGTATTGTCTGGGATAACTGAGCCTTTTTTTAACAAGCCTAGAAAAAAAATGTCTAGCAGCTAATTAGGCATTAGTCGCAGGCTTGCAGGAAGCCTAAAGCTAAAACGGACAGTTCCGGGTAAGGGGTTACCAGCTGTCGAACGAGCGACACCTGCTCCCTGCGATGTTGACCTTACCATCGTTACTTCAGACTTACGTGTTCCAACAGGAACCAGTTTCAGTTGTAGTCAGCCTTTGTGCTGCTGTAAATATGGGTGTTTAGTTTTATTTGAGGTAAGGTTTAGAGGTAAATTTGTCCTTGTTATTGATGGAAAACAAGATTCTGATAAACTTCTGCTGTGAGTTTGGCAGAAGTAAAACTTTTTGTAATACTAAATACAAATAAAAGCGTTTCTTTTTTAGTTTCTGGTTGGAGGGACAGGCGTGTAAATAGCCGTGTTTCCTTGCGGTTCGAGGACGAGAGAAAAATTATTATCTGGAATGCATAATAATTCAATTTGCCTTTTTTTTGAGTAAACTTTCAAAGACGAATTGGTGACGGTCAGGTGGCGTTTGTAGCCTAACTCCAGCAAATAATGCAAAAGCGGTACCTGTGCTTTTCCTGGTGAGAGTCTTGAAGAATTCTTCTTTGCAGGTGGCCACTTTGCTTGCTCGTACACTGGTCACTTGAAAGTCTATATTTTGGATTTAATCGGACGCGGGTTATTATTTTTATTTTTGAAAACGTAGCACAATATATCCCCAAGGATTACGGGATAACGTGATAAAGTTTTGCGGTTTTGCGGGCGCGATGAACTGCGATTGAAAAAACGTGGTTTGCGGTGAGACGGAAAGCCTCCGTACAGCGCCGGTGCTTTATGACGTCTGACAGCCGTCAATTAGCTGTCACTAGCCGCAGGATTCTCTAAAGCCCGCGACACACAATATCCGCGGCTGCAATATAAGCCTAAGACAGACTACAGACACCTATAAACCGTCCACAATCAAAAAAAATGTAAGGGGCAATAACTTGCCACACCACTGGTTTTCAAATATTTTATTATAAGTATTATTTTATTTACTTTGAAAATAAACCGTTACAAATTACAATATTAAACATAATTTGAGCTACAGAGTGAGTAAATGACCATATTTATAAATTATAACCCACAACATTTTCCATAAAGACATAAAGACAAGTTATAAAACTAACTTCCACTATTATAGGTACATTAGAGACATTATATAATGTGTGAATAAAAATAAAAAATAAAAACAAGAAATAAAAAGATACAGTCAAACCCTCTTACAAATAAAACACGGAATAAAGTTATATCAGGGATAACAAAGGAATAACCATAAATTTTCATAGGTTTAAACTTGGAATAACTTTATTCTGTGTTTATTAGTAAGACGGTAACCCTCTTACAAATAAAACACGGAATATAAAGTTATATCAGGGATAACAAAGGAATAACCGTACATTTTCGTAGGTTTAAACTTGGAATAACTTTATTCCGTGTTTTATTTGTAAGAGGGTTAGAGTTTAAAATATTACGGAGCAATATCTACGAACGAATAGTTCCACGAAAAAGCCCTCTAAAACTAGTTGGAAAAGGTTGAATTAAATATTAGGCTTTTATTACTAACCTGTATTGGTAAATCGAGTATGAGACGTGCCTAAGTCAGATCAGGTCGATCAGGTTAAGCTACGCTTGTCGCGGTTGGCCCGTGGATGGGTGACCATCTTTACATACTAATAGCCCTCCGTGCCACGGAAAGCACGTCAAGCCGTTGGTTCTGGCTGTCATTCATGAATCTTTGACAGTCGTTACGGGTCGTCAGCAGCTCGGAAGTCTGACAACCAGTCTTACTAAGGGCTATCGTATTACCCAGTAACTGGGTTGTGGAGGTTAGATAGACAGTAGCTGCATGTGAAATACTGGTATTCAGCTGTATCCGGTTTGACTGGAAGCCGATTTCAACATAGTTGGGAAAAGGCTAAAAGCAGATGATTGGCAAACAGAGTAATTGTGGTACGTGGTTCCTTTTACTTAAACTACAGATTAATACAGATGGGACACTCCGCAAAATCATTTAAATAAAAAGCGACTCTTGCTACGACGCAATAAAGTGCAATTCAGGTCGCACAACGCTTGTTACCTACAGTCATATTCAACTAAAGTTTGCCTCTCTTTCTATCGCGTAGCTCTTATACCTTCTGACCTACTGAATTAGCCCCGCGGACGGTCCTGCCGCATACTTGTAGCTTCATACCTAAACTGCGGAGTGTCCCATCTGTATTAATCTGTGCTTAAACATATCTGGCGAAATGTGACCGTACTATTGGTACCCGTCTGCCTATCAATTCGAGAACTACGGGCGTGATGTTATGGCCTTCTATCAACCAGAACATTATGCAGAAGCCTTTATCTGTAAGATGACAAATTACAGGCCAGCGAGGTACTGACATGTGTTTGTTACCAGCCAGGAGGTTTGAATAATTCGTCACCCTTTGTGACACCCACTCTGGTTTAAAGGCTTTCTTTTACGAGAACAAAGGTACACAGTAGGTGTAAAGCCGCTTATAATATGAAAAAGGTAACCGGCACCTTTTCTACCACGACAACGTGCAAATGATTTTCGACATTACACTCATTGGCAATAGGCACTACATCTCTTTCTTTCTTATAACTTAAAATTTGAGAATGGCATACCGTTGCAAAAATATTTACTACTCAGTAAGATGATGGCGGGGTTGGCTGCCCCAGGGTACTCCAGACTAAAAGTATTTTTAAGTATTGGGCATCTTAAATATGGCGGGGCTGGCTGCCCCAGGGTACTCCAGACTAAAAGTATTTTTAAGTATTGGGCATCTTAAATAAGGTGAGGCGATACTTCACAACTGGACAGCTTTTAAGGCTGTACAAAGCCAGGTCCGTTCCTGTATGGAGTATTGCAGCCAGTTATGGGATGGTTCGGCAAAATACCAGCTTGCTGCACTCGACTCGGTGGAACGCAGAGCAAAAAGGCTTATATTAGGTGACGAGACGTTGGTGGCTAAGCTTCACAGCCTGGCTCATCGGCGTGGCGTTGCTTGCCTGTCGGTCTTCTACAGACTGTACTTCGGAAAGTGCGCGCAGCTCCACGACCTGAGCCCACCATCGCCCTTTTACTACCGGACTACCAGACGTACTGCATGGTACCATCCGCACGTAGTTGATATCCCTACAAGTCGAACTCAGCGCTTCTTTTACACATTTTTTATGCGCACAGCGAAAGTGTGGAACTCTCTGTCAGCGTCTATTTTTCCTTCCACATATAACCCATCTACCTTCAAAGAAAGTGTGAACAGGCATCTTCTGGGCACGCTCGTTCCATCACAGACCTCATCCATCGCATTTCATCAGGCGTACTCGAGCACAAGAGCAGGCCCATTCAGCAATAAAATAAAAATAAAAAAGTATCGCCATTCGTGAAAGCCGTCAGTGTTTCAAAGCCTGGAATAGTCCCTCAGGACCTTGATGGATGTCCACAGATGAAACTTGATAGTTAGTGTTATTCTCTGTGACGTGTGAATGGAAGAAAAATACAGGATATAACGCCCTTGTTATTGTGCGCCGGGTTGGGATAGCTAACCAAGGGACATTGTTACTTTAAAAACATAGAAGGCCTTAGCACAACTCCGCCGCGAAACCATAGCAGCAAAACCGCGGCAGTTTAATTCAGGCCCTTAAGACACCTCCGCCGCGAAACCATAGCAGTGAAACCGCGGTAGTTTAATTCAGGCCCTTAGGACACCTCCGCCGCGAAACCATAGCAGTGAAACCGCGGTAGTTTAATTCAGGCCCTTAGGACACCTCCGCCGCGAAACCATAGCAGTGAAACCGCGGTAGTTTAATTCAGGCCCTTAGGACACCTCCGCCGCGAAACCATAGCAGTGAAACCGCGGTAGTTTAATTCAGGCCCTTAGGACACCTCCGCCGCGAAACCATAGCAGTGAAACCGCGGTAGTTTAATTCAGGCCCTTAGGACACCTCCACTGCGAAACCATAGCAGTGAAACCGCGGTAGTTTAATTCAGGCCCTTAGGACACCTCCGCCGCGAAACCATAGCAGTGAAACCGCGGTAGATTAATTCAGGCCCTTAGGACACCTCCACTGCGAAACCATAGCAGTGAAACCGCGGTAGATTAATTCAGGCCCTTAGGACTCCTCCACTGCGAAACCATAGCAGTGAAACCGCGGTAGTTTAATTCAGGCCCTTAGGACACCTCCGCCGCGAAACCATAGCAGTGAAACCGCGGTAGTTTAGTTCAGGCCCTTAGGACACCTCCACCGCGAAACCATAGCAGTGAAACCGCGGTAGTTTAATTCAGGCCCTTAGGACACCTCCACCGCGAAACCATAGCAGTGAAACCGCGGTAGTTTAATTCAGGCCCTTAGGACACCTCCGCCGCGAAACCATAGCAGTGAAACCGCGGTAGTTTAATTCAGGCCCTTAGGACACCTCCGCCGCGAAACCATAGCAGTGAAGCCGCGGTAGATTAATTCAGGCCCTTAGGACACCTCCACTGCGAAACCATAGCAGTGAAACCGCGGTAGTTTAATTCAGGCCCTTAGGACACCTCCGCCGCGAAACCATAGCAGTGAAACCGCGGTAGATTAATTCAGGCCCTTAGGACACCTCCACTGCGAAACCATAGCAGTGAAACCGCGGTAGTTTAATTCAGGCCCTTAAGACACCTCCGCCGCGAAACCATAGCAGTGAAACCGCGGTAGTTTAATTCAGGCCCTTAGGACACATCCACCGCGAAACCATAGCAGCGAAACCGCGGTAGTTTAATTTAGGACACTTCCGCAGACAAAACCATAGCAGCGAAACCGCGGTAGTTTAATTCAAGCTCTTACAACACCTCAGCCGCGAAACCATAGCAGCGAAACCGCGGTAGTTTAAATCAGGCCCTTACAACACCTCAGCCGCGAAACCATAGCAGTGAAACCGCTGTAGTTTAATTCAGGCCCTTAGCACACCTCAGCCGCGAAACCATAAATAGCAGTGAAACCGCGGTAGTTTAATTCAAGCCGTTGCACAACTCCGCCGCGAAACCATAGCAGTGAAACAGCGGTAGTTTAATTCAAGCCGTTGCACAACTCCGCCGCGAAACCATAGCAGTGAAACCGCGGTAGTTTAATTCAGGCCCTTAGGACACCTCCACCGCGAAACCATAGCAGCGAAACCGCGGTAGTTTAATTCAGGCCCTTAGGACACCTCAGCCGCGAAACCATAGCAGCGAAACCGCGGTAGTTTAATTCAGGCCCTTAGGACACCTCAGCCGCGAAACCATAGCAGCGAAACCGCGGTAGTTTAATTTAGGACACTTCCGCCGACAAAACCATAGCAGCGAAACCGCGGTAGTTTAATTCAAGCTCTTACAACACCTCAGCCGCGAAACCATAGCAGCGAAACCGCGGTAGTTTAAATCAGGCCCTTACAACACCTCAGCCGCGAAACCATAGCAGTGAAACCGCTGTAGTTTAATTCAGGCCCTTAGCACACCTCAGCCGCGAAACCATAGCAGTGAAACCGCGGTAGTTTAATTCAGGCCCTTAGGACACCTCCGCCGCGAAACCATAGCAGTGAAACCGCGGTAGTTTAATTCAGGCCCTTAGGACACCTCCGCCGCGAAACCATAGCAGTGAAACCGCGGTAGTTTAATTCAGGCCCTTAAGACACCTCCGCCGCGAAACCATAGCAGTGAAACCGCGGTAGTTTAATTCAGGCCCTTAGGACACCTCCGCCGCGAAACCATAGCAGTGAAACCGCGGTAGTTTAATTCAGGCCCTTAGGACACCTCCACTGCGAAACCATAGCAGTGAAACCGCGGTAGTTTAATTCAGGCCCTTAGGACACCTCCGCCGCGAAACCATAGCAGTGAAACCGCGGTAGATTAATTCAGGCCCTTAGGACACCTCCACTGCGAAACCATAGCAGTGAAACCGCGGTAGATTAATTCAGGCCCTTAGGACTCCTCCACTGCGAAACCATAGCAGTGAAACCGCGGTAGTTTAATTCAGGCCCTTAGGACACCTCCGCCGCGAAACCATAGCAGTGAAACCGCGGTAGTTTAATTCAGGCCCTTAGGACACCTCCGCCGCGAAACCATAGCAGTGAAACCGCGGTAGTTTAATTCAGGCCCTTAGGACACCTCCGCCGCGAAACCATATCAGTGAAACCGCGGTAGTTTAATTCAGGCCCTTAGGACACCTCCGCCGCGAAACCATAGCAGTGAAACCGCGGTAGTTTAATTCAGGCCCTTAGGACACCTCCGCCGCGAAACCATAGCAGTGAAGCCGCGGTAGATTAATTCAGGCCCTTAGGACACCTCCACTGCGAAACCATAGCAGTGAAACCGCGGTAGTTTAATTCAGGCCCTTAGGACACCTCCGCCGCGAAACCATAGCAGTGAAACCGCGGTAGATTAATTCAGGCCCTTAGGACACCTCCACTGCGAAACCATAGCAGTGAAACCGCGGTAGTTTAATTCAGGCCCTTAAGACACCTCCGCCGCGAAACCATAGCAGTGAAACCGCGGTAGTTTAATTCAGGCCCTTAGGACACATCCACCGCGAAACCATAGCAGCGAAACCGCGGTAGTTTAATTTAGGACACTTCCGCAGACAAAACCATAGCAGCGAAACCGCGGTAGTTTAATTCAAGCTCTTACAACACCTCAGCCGCGAAACCATAGCAGCGAAACCGCGGTAGTTTAAATCAGGCCCTTACAACACCTCAGCCGCGAAACCATAGCAGTGAAACCGCTGTAGTTTAATTCAGGCCCTTAGCACACCTCAGCCGCGAAACCATAAATAGCAGTGAAACCGCGGTAGTTTAATTCAAGCCGTTGCACAACTCCGCCGCGAAACCATAGCAGTGAAACAGCGGTAGTTTAATTCAAGCCGTTGCACAACTCCGCCGCGAAACCATAGCAGTGAAACCGCGGTAGTTTAATTCAGGCCCTTAAGACACCTCCGCCGCGAAACCATAGCAGTGAAACCGCGGTAGTTTAATTCAGGCCCTTAAGACACCTCCGCCGCGAAACCATAGCAGTGAAACCGCGGTAGATTAATTCAGGCCCTTAGGACACCTCCACTGCGAAACCATAGCAGTGAAACCGCGGTAGTTTAATTCAGGCCCTTAGGACACCTCCGCCGCGAAACCATAGCAGTGAAACCGCGGTAGATTAATTCAGGCCCTTAGGACACCTCCACTGCGAAACCATAGCAGTGAAACCGCGGTAGTTTAATTCAGGCCCTTAAGACACCTCCGCCGCGAAACCATAGCAGTGAAACCGCGGTAGTTTAATTCAGGCCCTTAGGACACATCCACCGCGAAACCATAGCAGCGAAACCGCGGTAGTTTAATTCAGGCCCTTAGGACACCTCAGCCGCGAAACCATAGCAGCGAAACCGCGGTAGTTTAATTTAGGACACTTCCGCAGACAAAACCATAGCAGCGAAACCGCGGTAGTTTAATTCAAGCTCTTACAACACCTCAGCCGCGAAACCATAGCAGCGAAACCGCGGTAGTTTAAATCAGGCCCTTACAACACCTCAGCCGCGAAACCATAGCAGTGAAACCGCTGTAGTTTAATTCAGGCCCTTAGCACACCTCAGCCACGAAACCATAAATAGCAGTGAAACCGCGGTAGTTTAATTCAAGCCGTTGCACAACTCCGCCGCGAAACCATAGCAGTGAAACAGCGGTAGTTTAATTCAAGCCGTTGCACAACTCCGCCGCGAAACCATAGCAGTGAAACCGCGGTAGTTTAATTCAGGCCCTTAAGACACCTCCGCCGCGAAACCATAGCAGCGAAACCGCGGTAGTTTAATTCAGGCCCTTAGGACACCTCCACCGCGAAACCATAGCAGCGAAACCGCGGTAGTTTAATTCAGGCCCTTAGGACACCTCAGCCGCGAAACCATAGCAGCGAAACCGCGGTAGTTTAATTTAGGACACTTCCGCCGACAAAACCATAGCAGCGAAACCGCGGTAGTTTAATTCAAGCTCTTACAACACCTCAGCCGCGAAACCATAGCAGCGAAACCGCGGTAGTTTAAATCAGGCCCTTACAACACCTCAGCCGCGAAACCATAGCAGTGAAACCGCTGTAGTTTAATTCAGGCCCTTAGCACACCTCAGCCGCGAAACCATAAATAGCAGTGAAACCGCGGTAGTTTAATTCAAGCCGTTGCACAACTCCGCCGCGAAACCATAGCAGTGAAACAGCGGTAGTTTAATTCAAGCCGTTGCACAACTCCGCCGCGAAACCATAGCAGTGAAACAGCGGTAGTTTAATTCAAATGACTCGCATAAAGTTCTCATCATCATCATCATCATCAGCGAAACATCATGCGGTTTCGCGGCAGAGGTGTGCTGAGGCCTTAATCTTTACAGCTTTGTAAAACTCATTCAGTAATGTTTCTTGTTTACTAGAATCGTTTATTTTCATCTATCTATATCTATAAAAATCAATGCCACTTTTCGTTGTAATTTTATAACTCAAGAACAGCTGGGCCGATTTAGCTGATTTTGGTTTTGAAATGTTTGACGTAGTCCAGGGAAGGTTTAAATGATGAGAAAAATTGGAAAAGTTGCCGGGAAAACTGGAAAATTCTGGAAAACTGAAAGTGGATTTTATATTGGAATATTGAAATTTGAGCTCGTGGCTAAGTAATAACAGCCGCACGGGTCGATCCATCAGGTTAAGCTACGCTTGCCGGGGTTGGTCCGTGGATGGGTGACCTATCTTTACATACCGAGACTTCTCCGTGTATCGGAAAGCACGTTAAGCCGTTGGTCCCGGCTGTCATTCGTGGATCTTTGACAGTCGTTACGGGTCGTCAGAAGCCCGAAAGTCTGACAACCAGTCTTACCAAGGGGTATCGCATTACCCAGTTACTGGGTTGTGGAGGTCAGATAGGCAGTCGCTCCATGTAAAATACTGGTATTCAGCTGCATCCGGTTAGACTGGAAGCCGACCCCAACATAGTTGGGAAAAGGCTAGGCAGATTGATTGAAATTTGGACAGGACAACGTCTGTCGGTTCAGCTAGTATTTTATATTAATACACCTAACATCACGCTAATATTATAACGACGAAAGTTTGTGAATGTGTGTGTGTGTGTTTGTATGTTTGTTACTTCGTCACGCTCAAATGGCTGGACCGATTTGGATAAAATTTGGTATGTAGATAGCTTATACCCTGGATTAACACATAGGTTACTTACACGGGTGAAACCGCGGGGCGCAGCTAGTTAAGTATAAATGAATAAAAGAGACGTGCTCTGTTTCAAATTAATAAATTAAACTCGTTATTCTGTTAACAGTCATGTTTACAGCTGTTATGCAGCTGGAGTTGTTACCCAGTTAACAGCGACACTTTGTAAACCCGGAATGGCTGTTGAACTGTCCTACAGTAGTAAAAAAGAACTTCAAGATGCTTTTGGTATTGGCTCTAATAAAAGATAACACAGGGTTCTGTTAAGGTTCCCTAGGAAAGCGGTTCCGTCCATATTATGATTATGTCGGTCGTCATAAAAATCTGTAATTTTCACCCGTATTTGATATTTAAGATGTCAAAAAAAAACCGGTCAAGAGCGAGTCAGAGTCACGCACCGAGGTTCCGTTCCGATTTAGTGTGCTATTTTTAATTTTCCTGTAATCTTTACATAAACTTCTATCAAATTTCAGATTTTTGTCTATGCAAACTTCGGAGATAAGGGCGGGGGGGATAGTATTTTTTTTTTTTACATTTTTCATCAAAGATGAAAACTATACGGCCTAAAAAAAATCAAAAAATGTTTGAAAATATGCAAACAGCACTCTTTCATGTTACCCCACATGCCCTAATACACCCACTTTGAATTTATAAGGCCTTTCAGTTCCTGTTGCAAAAAGAAATATGTATTTTTATTTCTTTCTTGCAAAATAGTTGGGTAAACGTCATCTAAAACTGTTCTAAATTTCAAGTTGATAGCATTTGTAGTTCTTGAGATATCCAGCTGAGACAGATAGACAGACTGAGTCGCACCATAAGGGTTCCTTTTTACCATTTTGGTACGGAACCCTGAGTATTTATCCTGTGTACGCTGTGTATTTAGACAGCTGTTATTGTGTGACCGTTGTCTGCTTTCTTAGGAACCTGGTTTAGGCTTCATCTGTTATAAAATACGTTTCTCAATTTAAAAAGGTGTATTTATAAATGGTGAAGGAAAACATCGTGAGGAAACCGGTATATCCTAGAACCAAAAATTCAAAGACATGTGATATCTACCAACCCACACTGGGTCCGCGTGGTAGATTAAAGCCCACACCCTCTCGAACAGCTGAGGACTGTGTTCCAGCAGTGGGAACATTATTATGCGGATTATGCTATTTATAAAGAAATACCTCACAGTTGGATAAAAAGTTTTAGTTGTACACACCTGTTTCTTTTCAAATTGAAAACTAGCAAGATCTGAAAAAAAAAATTAACAATGCTTTAAAAGTCTTACGTACTGCCTTTATAAATCGTCACTTGATGAACAATAAACAACTCTCCTGGGGATACATTCCCAAGATAAAATAATTAAGTATGTTAAGTTTGTCCAAGAGTTTTTTAATTACAAAATGCTAATCATAGTAATCCTAACTAATGTTATAAATGCGAAAGTGAGTTTGTTTGTTTGTTACGCTTTCACGCTAAAACGGCTGAACGAATTTGGATGAAATTTAGCACATGGATAGACCATGACCCGTATTAGAACAAAGGATTGACTTTTTATCTCGGTAGTACGTTTCCGTGGAATAATTTCCGATCTCGACGCGGCCGAAGCCGCGGGCAAAAGCTAGAATTACAATACTCTTGAAACCTGTTTATAGACGAGGTATTATAATTAGCTCCTTATTTTACAGAGAAGTAGGTATCGACTGGCATGTAATAATTTATTAACATTAAACATAATTAACAAAACAGTTTTCGAGTGTCTTATCTTAAGATTACTAACAAATGCGTGCACTGACTGGATACTGAACAGGTCCACTCAATATGTGTGGTTCTTACCTCAAAAGCCCATTTCAGACACCAATCTTTATGGTCTTCACATGATCTAACCAATATTATGTCCGGACTTTAAAAGAGACTGAGTTTGTTTCGGCCATTCCTCTCAAAGTAGTTAGATAGAAAACCTCATCTAGTTTTTAAAATATGATTAACGGGATTTTTTTTTGTACAAACCTATTTGCAGAAATAAAATCATTTAGGAATAACAATTAAAAGCAAGAACTTTGATACCACGCATCCACCTTATTTTACTCAAAGCGATTCTCAGAAAGTGATCTTTATATAAACTTTTATTAGAATCCATTTCATTTCATTGTCTGCGAGGAATTTAACGGCGTAAGTTACTTGATCTGATAAACCATACTCTCCAGTCTAATTCTGTCGCTAATCAAATAAATACAAAGTTTCTTAAAACTTTTAATCTTGACAATAAGCGGATTTATTTTGGTGCCAAACTTCTTCAAAGGATGCCTTTCAAAAAGTGTAACAAAGCATCGACGGCGAATTTTGCGATGAAAACTGAAAATTAAAAGAAAATAACAATTTTTATTTCTACTTGATTTGCTACCTGTTGACATTAAACGTAGTTTTTAAATAAACTTAATTTCGTTCAACAATGCATTTAATTACGAGTCAATTCTTATAGTTTGCGGTAAATTATGATGGTAGCATTCCGTAGGCCGGGGCCTACGCACGCCTACGCTGGGCGCGGCGTAGCGGCGTAGCACCAACCGCTACGCTTTTGGCCTTACCCCTAGTTGCTCTGGGGTATATAACCGGGAGGTGCGAGGTTCTGTGGCCATTTGTGTACAACCTTCCCATCGCGCAACACGCGCCCTACTCCTCCACCAGTGTTACAGTGCACTACTCGTACAGTTTCGGACAACATAAACTTGCAGGTAAGTTTTTTAGTGCCTCTCAAAAGTTTTGTAGGGCAGATTTAGGATCGGAATTAGTGATTATTTTGTTAAAGTTGATATTTTGTGTTATGTTGATGCATTTTTGTGAGTAATTTGTATTTAATAGTGTCGTATTTTTCAGTGAAATTCGTATACTTATATCAGTGACAAAAAAAAACATAGTAGGTTATTAATGTTTTTATTTCAAAAGTATAAGAAGACAGATTTATAAAATTCTGATATATTTTTTCAAAACCCGATTAAATGTGCTTAGCAATAATATAACGATCAAGTGGCAAGTTATTTATAAGTAATTGTCTATGGTTAGCGGTGCAGGGATGCTTACTGACCTATGTGACACGATCTACAAAGCTCGCTAGAGCATAAAATTAAATTAAAACTACTCAATAAAGTCCACACTGATTTAGTGCTTATTGTGAAAAAAAAAACAGAAAAATAACATTCTTAAAGATTGTTATTTGAAAATATACAATTATGTTTAGCGATTACACTATTTGCAATGACTATTTGGTTTTAATTTATAAAATAGTATCAAGACACAATTTTATGTAAAAAAGAAACTAAACTTTAACCAGATAAAATTAATTAAGATTATTTCATTACTATCTTTTAAGACAGCTAGATTTTATAAAAGAATTAATCAAAGTTACGTAGCTTAGAGTATTATAATCTCTAAGTGACCAAAGCCTTTCCCCTAAGTTTACTAATAATATTCAAAATGGTCAACAATTATTGCTCTTAACTAAACAAAATAACTGTGTATATGTCCGGAAATTAGAAAAGCATTTTTTTCTTAATAAAGAACTAATGTTTACGTAGGCTATTATTAACACATTTAATATCCATCACAAATTAAAAAGATGGTCGGAAAAATTTGTAAATTTTTATTGTGTGTCGGAGCCTCGGAGCAATTTAATAATTTGTTATGATAATCTACCTTCTACGTATATTTTTTCGACAACGATGTCTAACATTACAATATATTTTATAACATTAACATCAGGCATTTAAACAACCACTAATTCCAATATTCCTTACAAAAAAATCTACACTTTAAAAGACCCGGGAATCAAACGAAAGCCCTCACGCTCGCCTTTAGCGCTTGCAAACTATGCCTTTATACATAGCTAAATGCGACAAAACTTGCTCGAACTGAGAATCAAACTTAATACCTCACGTTCAGCAGCCTTGCCTGCAACTTATAAGTTGTACACATGAGCTATTAGGAGCATCTACATTACTTACTTTGAATTCATTGGCAAGCCTGCAGGGGTGGACGTATTCATGAATATAAACAATTTTTACTGATGAATCTACTCTGTATCGAAAATAATATGATCTGCTACTTCATACTAAAAATGCAATCATCATCTGCCTAGCTTTTTCCAACTATGTTGGGGACGTTTTCCAGTATAACCGCATGTAGCTGAATATCAATATTTACATAATAATAATAGCCTATTAACCCACTGCTGGGCAAAGGCAACAGGCCTCACACAGAGAAGGCATTACATACTAAAATGCAATACCCAGTGAAAATATATGAAAAAGATCCTTCGCAGCAACAAAATAACCTCCTCAGTCGAAATCATTGTGTAAAGATTACGGAACTTCATACAACTAAAACTTTTTGGTACTTAATTTTGAATAATCACGTCTACTTCTGGCCACTTACGTCAAAAAAATAAACGATAACCATTTGTGAAAAAAAAAAAAATCAATAATGTTTTTTTTATCTAATGGCTTCGATTATTTTTTTACACTAATGTGGCCAGGAATAACCATATAGATACGATAGAGGATGTACAAAAAGTGTAAATAGGTACATAAATGATATTAATTTAAAATAAACGAATAAACCACTTTTGCATTGTAGAACCAACTCAGAAATATCGAAAAAATGGTGTGCTGTTTCATACTTAAATGCAATTATCATCTGCCTAGCCTTTCGCCAACTGTGTTGGGGTTGGCGTCCAGTCTAACCGCATGCAGCTGAATACCAGTATTTACATACTCTAATGCGATATCCAATGAAAATATCGGTATGTGATCTTTTAGGTTTCGTCAGTACCTATCCGTGTCGTTAGTCGAAATTATTGTGATACAATCGGATACAATCATTAATTTTATTCAGACACTAAAGACTCCTTCAAGCAGGTGCGACACGCGACGCGAATCGTATGAGACACAAAGGCACCGCTCGTCAAGCGACACGCGGTACCTTTGTGTCGCGTGCTATTTGCACCAAGCCAAGCTTAGTTGCCTGTACCTATGTAGCATACAACTTGAAGCAACAATAAAAGTAGCAGATGATAGATAGATAGATAAAACATTTATTCGGTGCACACAAAAGGACACACATTTAAATTATTCCAATTTACATGAATTTAAGTAAAAATTAAAAAACAGGGTGCCAAGGTGCCAACATACAAAAAAAAAAAAGAGAATAAAAGGTGCAAGTCATGTTGCTTCAATTTTATTATATGCCAGAGCACAGGCAAGGAATTTGCATCGTGTAAATTGGACTATAGGATAGCCCTATGGTAGATGTACGAAAACCACATGAAAAGGGAGATAAAGACCCTCTTACTGTTTAGTAGGTTATAGATGAATTCTCAAAAACATTTACAAGATAAACTTCCTCTTAATCAGTATCATGATCGAAGTAAAACACGTACAACTGGCTTAAAGGCATCCGCTCCTATAGGTCAATAACAGTAGAATTCGGATCACATCAAAGGATTGCTCATTTGTCTGTTTACTAGAAGTCGATGAACTGATAAAAGAGTGTATTCTTTTAATTGAACTGGCCCTTTATTAAAATTCGGCGACAAAACAGGCGATCACCGGTTGATTGTATTTTTAAATTCTAGGAAGTGCGTATCTTTTTGTTCCGTTAAATACGGTTATCCATTATCCAAATTTGGCGCATGGGTGTATACTATGACCTGGATTAGGACATAGGATACTTTTATAGTACGTTCCCATTGCATAATTTCCGACATCCGACGATAATAAAACAAATAAGAGAATAATATAATAAAGTTTTACGACCATGTTTTCGGGCAATAACATACGTTAAAATACCATAACAATAAAACAGAAAACAATAAAATTTTACTGAGGCAGGCATTAAAGTTTTAAAAAATAAATGGCTACCACTGGAAAAGGTATTATAATAGAAGTGACAGAAATCCCGGCCGTCGGTCGTCGTTGTCATGAAGAATTCACGAGAAAAAATATAGAACCTTACAATAATAGAATAAGCCCGAATTGAGGTAAACATTTTAAAATAATCCGAAGATTCCGCTTTGGATTTAGTTGAAACATGATTTTCTACCGAAGTTCTCATATTTCAAAGCTTTAGAGTTTATTTTTCCAATAAATCCAATTCAGTTTCGAAAACATTTAAATAAAACCTAAAGTTTTATTTTTTAATGCAGCTATATCCTTGACTAGGCTTTTACTTGAGCCAATGCGAAGACTATTAACATAATTATTCTGGAAATTGTATTAAAATGTAATAAAATACAAACTTTCTCTCCTTTCTCTGTTGAGCAAACTTTCAAAACAATATAAAAGAGACGATTTAAATAACCTTAAGTATCTTCTCTTACACTTGTTGAATAATCACATACGTATGGCCACATAACGTTAAAAAAGTTAAGCGACAACCATTTGTGAAAAATAAAACGGAATAAATCATTAGTATTTTTTGTAGCTAAAGACTTCTGTTAATTTTTAGGGTTCCGTACCTCAAAAGGAAAAAACGGAATCCTTATAGGATCACTTGTTTGTCCGTCTGTCTGTCTGTCTCTCTGTCTGTCTGTCAGTCTGTCAAGACCGTTTTTCTCAGGAACGCGTGGAGGTATCAGGTTGAAATTAATATCAAATACGTAGGTCTGTGGTCTCATGAAGTCCTAAAAAACTCAAGCTTCTAAGTCAATGCAATAAAAACATACCGCCATTTATGCGAAATATTTTGATACTCGCAAGTAAATCAAAACCTATAGGGTACTTCCCGTTGTTCTAGTATCATGAAATTTGGTAAGAAGCAAGGTCATACAAAACAAATAAAGGAAAAAGTCTGAAAATTGTTAATTTGTAATTCTATCACATAAAAAAAATGTTCAAGTCTGTCAGTCTATCAAGACCATTTTTCTCAAAGACGCGTGGAGATATCAAGTTGAGATTAATAATAAATACGTAAGTCTATTGTCCCCTAGAGTTCTAAAAAAGTCAAGCTTCTAAGTCAACGCAATAAAAAAATACGGGCATTTTGCGATACATTTTGATACTCGCAACTGTCGCAAGTAAATCAAAACCTATAGGGTACTTCCCGTTGACCTAGAATAATGAAATTTGGCAAGAAGCAAGGTCTCTCAGCACAAGTAAAGGAAAAAGTCTGAAAATTGTGAATTTGTAATTTTATGACATAAAAATTTTTTTTTTGGGATCCAATGTTTAGTTTGTTCTTGGCATTGAGTTATATAACTAGAGAAGCAAACCTCATTAAAATGTGTAAAAAAAGTCTAACCACTATTTAAACGCGACGACGTAGCTTTGAAACCACTAAACATTTAAAAGTAAACATATATCTTTCTCACTTACACAAGTCGCAAGAACAATACTGTCGCTTAGATTAGACAAAGATCGCAATATAAACATGCAATGGCGGTGAATGGCGGGATGGGGTTGCCTACCCATGCGAAATTTTACCCAAGTTTTTAAACGTTGACAAAAAAACGTAACGTTTAAACGTTAAACGTTAAGTTATTTTTTAAATATGTGAATTATGTATTTCTTATTGGATGTGTATTAGAAGTTTATAACTAATGAAAATAATCAAGACATTTTCTTTTTGAACATTTTTTATTTCCTTTAGTAATTTCCATACACATAATTTACATTTATAAATATTAGAATATAAAAAACATTTAAGAATATAAAAAATAGTAGCCCACCGGTATCGGGAACAGGGTCCAGGGTACCGGTGGTCAGGGCTGCTGAGAGAGGAACCTCCTAACGATACGCGCCGTGTCCAGAAGTACCGCTTTCTGGAGCAATCTTCCTTAATCCAGCTGCCTAACGAGAGCCTCTTCAGGTGTTGATCGAGGCTCTTGGCTATTATGGCATTGACCGTCACGACTATCGGCACAACGATTGCTGTATCGACATCCCACATGTCGACAACCTCGCGAGCCAGGTCGAGACGCTTAATCTGCTTATCTTTTTCAGCTTTCACGAGGTTCTCGTCATGCGGGACCGCTATTTCAATAATCAATGGGCGACGCTCTAATCGATCTATCACCACTATGTTTGTCTTATTGGCAACAATAGTCCTGTCAGTGATGATAGATCGATACCAATACAACGTGATATTGCCATTTTCGAGAACTGGGTCGGGCATATACCTATAGTACGGTACTTCCAATTCCACAAGACTGAATTTCAGAGTAAGTTGCTGGTGGATAATCCTACAAGGTTGGTGGCTACAAGGTTGTGCCTCTGCAAGTAGTCTCCGTTAGCCAGACGAGAACAGCCAGAAATAATTGACGGACTGATTCCCCCGGACGGTGGAATGCCCGACAGATGTCAACCGTGCCGTCTTTCACAATATATTTCCAGTAGTTGTTCGTCATCATAACTTCCTCCATAATCGCAAAAACAAAACCTTCGGTTTCCCCAAAGAGTCAGTTTTCTATAAGTCCTTTTCTTTTTGAAGGTTTTTTAATTGTTCCATGATGCATGATGGGCGTGTCAGACTTTTGCTGACTAAAACCCACCCGTGTTCCTTCAGTTGTCTATGCCAGGGCCGCGGTAACCCCTTCAGACAACCCGCGACCCCAGCGGCGTCGGCCCTATTGGGCCTCGTCACCTGCTGACATCTCTTTGAGGCGCGCGTGGAACACAACGCGCCGTCGACTCGGGCCTGGTCCTTACCGGACGGCGAGCTACCCGCTGCTCACCGTCCGCAGGCCCGCGCCTACGGTGGCCGGAAATCGCCCCGCGATTCCCGCCGCCCAGGGCGTCTCCTGCGGCGACTGAGGGCGTGAGGCTGCCTCTCCCTCACGCGTTCCGCCTCCTCCTTCGCGAGCATCACTGCTTCGCAGAAGGAGGTGACGGCCTCCCATGCACTCTCGCTCCGCACCATGGCCTGGACCAGGCTCGGACGCGAGAGATCGCCGCCGCCTGCCTCCACCTCCACCTGCTATTAGAATAACGGTTGTCCTGAAAAATATACAATTTACTGTAGGCAAAACAACTCTTTACAAACTAAAAACTAAGTTTGAGTCGATATAAACTAATTTGTTGCTGGGGGAGTTTAGTGGGAAGGCATTTTTTGTTGGCATTACCTATAATTTGATAATATTAATTGCCGCAAAAAATCATTACTTTTACAATAAGCATTACAATTTCTTGATTGCACAAATAAACACGGCCACATTCGCTTTTTGGTCCTATTTTATCTTGATCACGGAAGTGCTTCGAACAAATGACAGTAGATTTAGTAGGTAGCCAGTCAGTATCTTTTCTCAGCAATCGGATTATTGATTGAGAAGCATCTTTAGGTATTCTGGAACATTGTTTATCATTATTAAAAAATATTTAAAATCGCTTATTCCATAAATTAAAAACTCCCACAAATGTGGGAAACTAAAACATAGTTTTTAGTTGTAACATTGATCATAATTAAAAAAAAATCTACATTTTATTTATTTTCCTGCGTTTTTACGATGATATAAACACAGAAACAATAAACTTACGTGTGGAAAGTAATTCCGGTAGTTTTTGTGATCTAGAATCGCATTCTTTCATTACGCATTTACCCATTTTGGCGATATTTTTTGTCGCGTGTCACTCGGTTCACTTCGGCTGCCGTCGTAAAGAGCACTGAACTGACGTTAGTTACGCATACGGCCGTGGCCGTATGTTAAGTGGCAACGCCTTGGCGCGGCAATTGCTAATCTAGTGTATATATATCAATGGTTCTTGGTATAAATTCTTTTCAACTACGGAACCATCATTGTGCGTGGTCAGACACGCACTTGGCCGGTTTTTACACAGATATGGCCAGGGATAACGATATTATAATTTTATGAAAGAGGCGGTTTAAGATAAATAACATAATTTAGTTTTTATAAAACTAAATTATGTTATTTATCTTAAACCGAGTAAAATGATAAACTGAGAAATGATTAGATATGTACCTAATAATAAGATCACATTCCATTTATTATATTTTTGATCAAATATTACCCTATATTATCTAATTGATCCAGGAAACATGTTCAGAGATTAAGTTTGCAAACTGAACGAGAACTGCATACGAAGAAAGAAGAAAGTTTAAAAGACAAGCAAATTAGGAACTTAACGTGAATTGAGACTTGGTCCGACGAGACTACGACGCCGTGTCTCGTGAACTTACACTAACTTACACATTGACATGATGATCTAGTAATATTGGTGACTATCGGAGACATAGTTCTTTGGGTTCTCAATGGCAAAAAAGGAACACGTAATATGGTGCGACATCGTCTGTCTGTATGTCTGTCACAGCTGCTTATTTCAGGAAATGCTAATGGTATCGACTTGGAAATTTGGAACAGGTTAAAATAATAATAATGCTTTTCCAATAACATAGCAAGTGATTGAATTTGAGAAAATGTTGTTATAACTTTTTAAGGTTGAAATTTTAAGTTAAGTAGGTCTAAGGGCTGATTTTTCAATAGTCAGATAACTACTATCTAAAGAATAAATATGACAGTTTGACACATTTTCTATACAAAAGCTGTCAAACCATAAATAAAAGTTATCTGACGATTGAAAAATTTGCCCTAAGTCAAACAATCGTATGAAAGGCCTTCATTTTCGCATTATAAAACAAACTTTTATTTTCATTTATATGAGTAGGTATTTAGACTTGCATGATGAAAAATAGCCTTAAAAATCAATTTTTGATTTTGCGAAAAATTTGAAATAAGTAAGTACCTTGGAGGTATAATGTTAATATTGAATGAAAAATAAAGCGATGTCTATAACCAGCATAGTTTTTCAACAAAAATCATTAACAATAAGTAATTTTAAGTTATGCGGTCGCAAAAATAATAAAGTTTAATTTTCCTTCACAATATATTGTGTAGGAAAAGTGATAGAAATAATTATTTAAAAAAATCTATTCTAGAACAGTGTACCTACTGAATTACAAATTATTAAATAATTTGTAAATAAACGAGAACAACATGCGTTATCCCGAGAAGCTGAAACTGCTTCACAACGAGAATTACGGCTTACAGCTGACCGCGAACGGCATTTGCGATATTTTTCAACAGTAGTGTGGATTGACATAATTATATTTCCCTACTAAAATACGAAAGTTAATCTGTCTGTTACATCAAAAGCACTGAACCGTGAGGAAGGACATAAGGTACTTTTTTACGAAAAACGACGGAAACGCGGACGAAGTCGCGGGCAAAAGCTAGTTTGTAAATAAATTACAAATTGTTGGAATTGTATTTGGAAATTGCCAAAAGGCTTGTTTTTATTATTAGACTTTATTCAATTTCATCTCTAAAAATGAGAGGATTTTTATTGAATTTCCGAGTAATTACATATTCTATTCAGTAGGTACCTAATAACTAAATTGTTTTGTTGAAATAACAAAAAAATGTTTGGGCAAATACGTAATTATGTTATTGGTCCTACATTGTTTAATATTAAATTTTCTCCTACAACTGTACAAAGTAAAAAATCGAGAGGCACTCAAATTCTCACATCCGCACTAGAGTATCTTTAAAGGTAGGTACTCAAACCTTACGCGTTCAAGAACGTTAAGTTATGGTCGTCTTAGATTCAAATAAAAAAAAAATGTATGGAACGTTTAGTTTATGCTCAAGAGTAATTCTAACTAACGTCTGTAAACAACGCAATAGTATCAATTTCTATCTTTTTCGAGTGTCGTAACGGCTGAATTGGTTTAAATGGAATTTTGTATTCAGATAGGGTGCAGGTACTCCTGGCTAACGGTTAAAAAAGGGTTACTTCTTCATTACACACAAAACATAAATATTTTATAAAGTTATTTTGTTGTCCTCCCAAAAAACCTTTGAGTGATAACAGAGTCCACAATACATCCAGTTTACAATTTTAAGTGAATCTAGGTACATAATAAAGTCTTAAATATTGTATATTATAAATACCTACAATTATCTAAATAAAATTTAATAATACTACAATACTACATAATTATTTACAGACATATTAACCGGTTACGTATGTATAAATACAAAACATTTATAGTAATATTATGTCATTGCGAAAGAATGAACTTTAATTATAGTTTTATTTTCCTCTTTGGTTTTTTTATTTTGGTAAGAACAGCATTTTGTCTTTGACAGAACTACAAGTTAGGAAGAACATGCAGGCAACTAAGATTTATATCATAAATAGGTATACCTATGCCTGTATTATTGGTTCACCCTGAGTGCATGATCTAATTTCAGGCATATATCCTGATTTAAAAGCTTGGTAGCTTTCTATTCTCCAGGAAGGCATTGTTTGTTTCCTATGCAGTTACTCGTTCTATAGGAACCTTTTACTATCTTAAAATTACCTATCAGACAAAGAAGAGTCTAGTTCTTACTTCCTCAAACATTAGGAATACTCTTTAGTAATATTTTCTTATACCCAAAAAAGACTGGCTGCTTATTAGAAAACATGTTTCGATTGACCATTACATGCGAAAAAAAAAAAATCTTTATTTATTTTTAACAGAATTAAAGGCGTTCTCTATTTTTTTTCGCAGATTATGGCCAGTGTCTAGATATCAGCAATTAATTAGTTTATTTTACAAAAATCTTTAAAAAATGAGGTATCTACCTCAGCCTACAGCTTAAAAATAGTGAAAAACATTACACAGTTTCTACTTTTAAGACATTGATCAGTTTATCCGAGCTGAAAAGAAATTGCAACGTCTAAAAAAATATGCATTACAAAATGGCGGATCGAAAAATAACATTATTCCCATCGTAAACTAATCGCCCCGCGCCGCCTGTATCAAAGCTTCCATGTACCTCTAAACTTATTACTCCACCGAATGATTGCATAAAGCGTGTATGAGCTCGAAAGCCTTAATGGCGTACTGTATTGCTCAAATAACTGAATTAATCTCGTTTCAAACGAACATGGTGGCATGTCCTTACAATAGTCACGTACCTTAGCTGTCATTCGCATAAAAACGTTAAGTATAAAAAGGTTTCTGAAATTCGCTGGGACTGGCACGTCCCTTCTTCATCCATGCCTTTAAGGTGTTCACAATAAGGTGGTTTCCTTATATATGGCCATTTATTGATGGAAAGTGAAAATTATAATACGAAGGCGTTTTCATCCTCCATTGAATATGTATATTTTTGTAAGTCCTGCCACTTGAACTGTTGGAGTACACACCTATTTAAAACTTTCACCTCTAATGTAGATTGTAGATAAAATTGTCAGATTAGTATAAGATAAGTGCGTAGTTATAAGTATAAAGACAAGCACTTTTCTTTGTAAAGTAAGTATTAACATTTTTTTTAGTTCACTTTTTTGAGTCCGTTCCATTTCCTTCAGGTAACAAAAAAGTTTGTTTAATTCCTATGATCATATTACGACTAAATTACTTTTTATCTTTACAATACCTGGATGACCGGGCTCTGCTCAGGTGAAGATAGAGAAAACGAATTTTCGCAGATATGAAACCTAGCTAGATCGATTTTTCGCCCTCATATATTGCAAGTAAAGAAATTTCGATTTTGTCAAGTAGAAAAAACCGTGCGGAGGCGGGTTGCTAGTACTTATATAAGTACACTAAGAGCGCCCGGGGTTCCACCCACGTAACCCGTAGAAATATCGGCCTAAAAAGTATTATGAGTGTTAATTTAGGTTATAAACTATCTGTGTGCCAAATTTCATCAAAATCCGATCGATAGTTTTTGCGTGAAAGAGTAACAAACATCCAACCATCTATCCTCACAAACCTTTTGCATTTATAACATTACTAACTGCGCCACGCGGTTTCACCCGCGTAGACCGGGATAAAAAGTAGCCTATGTGTTAATCCAGAGTGTGCTGCTTCCATACCAAATTTTATCAAAATTGGTTCAGCCGTTTGAGTGTGAAGAAGTAACAAACATACAAATACACACACTCAAAACTTTCGCCTTTATAACATTAGTGTGATATTATTACTAGCAGCGCCCCGCGGTTTCACCCGCGTAAATCTCGAACTCGTAAGAATATCAGGATAAAAGTTTTCTTTGTGTTAATCCAGGTTGTAAACTATATGTGTGTCAAATTTCATTGAAATCCGTTCAGTAGTTTATGCGGAAAGAGTAACAAACAGCCATCCATCCACACAAACTTTCGCGTTTATAATATAGTAGGATTACTTCACCGCTTTGTAACAGATTTAACCAGAGAACCTATTAGATATACTGTATGAAATAAAAAAACAAAAGTTCCAAGTTTGTTCTGTTGTCCGCGGCTAACCGTTACGTGAGATCTGTGAATAATTGATAAAAACGCAAAAAATAACGTTCTTTTTATATATCCTACGCTTAGGAATTATATTTCCCTTTCAGAACGCTGGTAAGTAGCTAGGTATTTTCTAGAGATGACAAGGAATTATTATGAATACTACCAATTTTCGATAATTCGGTGTCTAGAGCCTACGATTTGAGTTTTTGGGTAACATACTTATAAAAATATTACGAGAAAAATGCTCAGAAAATTGAAAAAAATCGGAAAAGTTAAAGTCTAGCCCTCTTACAAATAAAACACGGAATAAAGTTATATCAGGAATAACAAAGGAATAACCATACATTTTCATAGGTTTAAATTTGGAATAACTTTATTCTGTGTTTATTAGTAAGACGGTTAACCTCTTACTAATAAACACGGAATAAAGTTATTCCAGGAATAACAAAGGAATAACCATACATTTTCGTAGGTTTAAACTCGGAATAACTTTATTCTGTGTTTATTAACTTGTGTATTTTAACTTGGCGCGTTTGCATTAGAATATTCATAGCTAAGACAGGACAATGTCTGTTGGGTTAGAGTTTTATAATATCAACCAATGTTTGTCTACAAAACACGCGTATGAACATAATATACAGGTTGAAATTTTAATGATTGTTTTCCTCTTAAAGGGTCATTGTACTCATCATTATGAACAACTTTTACTATGGGACCAAACCTGAAATCGCGAAAAAAAATCAGCTGTTCAGTACATTCTGACGAGTTTGATGTAGATAAATGTATGTACTGAACAGCTGATTTTTTTTCGCGACTTCAGGTTTGGTCCCATAGTAAAAGTTGTTCATAATGATGAGTACAATCTTCCATTTAGATTTGGAACATATTTTAAATTTCATCCCGTATACTCGAGTAGGTACGAGTAAGTAGGTAGACTATACTACCCTCTTGTTAGACAAGCGACACATATTTGGGTACCTACATATTTGGGTGGCTATTTCCACTATTTCGGAGCACAAATGTCATTTGCATCCTGATTTCACATTGCGTTGCGGTGCATATCACTGCCTGAATTACTGGCTGGAAAATAAACAAAAGCTGTTTATTTAATAAACAGATTTCGTGAGGAATAATCGTCACGTTGTATTAAAATTAATCAGTTTTTATTTATGAAATCATTTTGATTGCGTGGTTTTAAATGTTGTTACCAAAAAAAAAGCTCACGTTTAGAGCTTTGTTGTAGGTACACTTAGCGCCAACAGTTAAATTACCCTTCAGGACTGCTCTTGAAGATGGTGGCAAAAGTTCCATTTTTCTTTGAAATAAGAATTTATTTTTCCTATACCAACCGAGGGCTTAGTGCGGGTTTTTATACTTGCTCGATCATGTTAACGTAAACGTCAATTTGTACTGAAACTGAATAAGCGCCGTCTGGTGACTATAATGGGAAACACATTTATTCCATACAAATTGACGTAAGTTAACGTTCACGTTAACGTAAACGTTGCCCTTTGATAAAAAAAAATGAGACAGGATAAAGTGTCACCCTGTGTTGTGTTAGCCACAATTCAGCACTAAGCTTCTAAGGGTTGTATGAACAAGTTCCATACTTAAAAAAAAAACATAAAAAAATACACTACAAAGTGAAAAATAGCTTTAATTTCCGAAGTCAGCCCCATGTCCATGTCCAGCGTCCTCACCTTCCGCCTGACGCAGGTCCTCACCGGACACGGTTGTTTCGGGAGGTTCCTGTTTCGCATAAGGCGGGAGGAAACGCCCGGGTGTTACCATTGTGTGGATCGCCCGGAGGACACGGTGGAGCATACAGTGGAGGTCTGCCCGGCTTGGGCAGAGCACCGCCGTGTTCTCACGGAGGCGGCGATCTCTCGCGTCCGAGCCTGGTCCAGGCCATGGTGCGGAGCGAGAGTGCATGGGAGGCCGTCACCTCCTTCTGCGAAGCAGTGATGCTCGCGAAGGAGGAGGCGGAACGCGTGAGGGAGAGGCAGCCTCACGCCCTCAGTCGCCGCAGGAGTCGCCCTGGGCGGCGGGAATCGCGGGGCGATTTCCGGCCACCGTAGGCGCGGGCCTGCGGACGGTGAGCAGCGGGTAGCTCGCCGTCCGGTAAGGACCAGGCCCGAGTCGACGGCGCGTTGTGTTCCACGCGCGCCTCAAAGAGATGTCAGCAAGTGACGGGGTCCAATAGGGCCGACGCCGCTGGGGTCGCGGGTTGTCTGAAGGGGTTACCGCGGCCCTGGCATAGGCAACTGAAGGAACACGGGTGGGTTTTAGTCAGTAAAAGTCTGACACGCCCTTCCGCTCCACCCAGAGCGGGAGAAGTTATTTGATGATTTCCCACCTGTCTAAGGATCTGTGTTTTAGTTTTTTGTACACCGACATCCCAAATTGAAGTTATTTTTCACTTTATGTTATTTTTTTCGAGTTCACAGCTTTGACAAATCAAATCAAATCATTTGCGAATAGGGGTACACAAGAAAAAGGTTTTAAACAAGCAATAGAGTCCATTATCCTACCATAAGGCATGCAAATACACAGAAAGAATTTAACAGTAAAAAAAAGAAATCATTTAAAATATCATAATGGAGTAACTTATCCACTTCACAAATTATGTTTTCAAGTCCCATAAAATAGTGGGCGAGCCTATCGCTGTCAACCAGGCAAAAATTCAGTCTCTGGGCTGCTACAGAGAAATTCCAGATATAAACCCAATAACACTTTGCCCGACCTCGGAATCGAAACCAGGACCTCATGCTCAGTATTAGGTTCAGTCATTAATTAATACAGTTTTTAGGGTTCCGTACCAAAATGGTAAAAAAGGAACCCTTATGGTGAGACTCAGTCTGTCTGTCTGTTTGTCACAGCTGGATATCTCAAGAACTACTAATGCTATCAACTTGAAATTTAGAACAGTTTTAGATGAAATTTATTCAATTATTTTACAATACTCAATACTCAATACTTTATTTGCATTCCACAATGTGTATAGGATGGTAATTTAAAAATATGTGATCATTATGGACCCTGTCGGGCACAGCAACAATAGCAGGAGAGAGGAAGCTTTGAAACTAAAATCTAATATTACTTAAATCTAGCTTAAATCTGATTTTATTGCTTACTGAACTTATATAATAATTATAATAATATATTCATTTAATCGGTACCAAGTCCCAATAAATAATAATCAAAATACATAAAATTCATAAAATTCATTCATCATTAAAATAAAACATTAAAATTAGAAGTAGTCACAATACAATAAATTAAAATTGAATTATTCATTAATATTAAATCTGACTAGATGGTCACTAACACTAGAACAAAATCATTATCGTCGGATGTGTTGATAACTTACATATTTTTATCATTTAAATATTCATTAATACTGTAATAGCATTTTTTTATTAAAAATTGTTTTAATTTTTTTATAAATATATTAATTTTGTCTTCTTTCTTTAATAGTTCAGGTAGTTTGTTATATATTTTTATTGACATTACATAGGGACTTGTAGAATGTATTTTTAGCCGAGAAGTGGGAATGTTTAGTCTTGTTTTATGTCGGAGTGTGTAACGTGACTGTATGTCTTCGCGATTTGTATAAAATTCTTTATGTTTACGAACATATTTGCAGGTCTCTAATACGTAAATACTGGGGAGGGTTAAAATACTATGATTTTGGAAGTGTGGTTTGCAGCTGTCAATTTGCTCGATGTTTACTAGAATTCTAACTAATTTCTTTTGAAGGGTGAAGAGTGTTGGTGCGTCTGTGCTATTTCCCCAAAGGGTAATGCCGTAGCTTAGCCATGCATAAGCATACGCATAGTAGGTGGTGAGCGCTGTTTGGAGATAAGAAAGAAGTAAAAATATATATATTTTTTTTTGTAACAGGGACTGAAAGGCGGTCTTAAAAATTAAAAGTGGTGCTACTAGGTCATGTGGGGTATCATATTAAAGAGCGCTGTTTGCACATCCTCAAACATTTTTTCGGTTTTTTAGGCCGCATACTCTTCGACTTTTGATGAAAAATGTAAAAAAGAATACCTTTCCCCCCTTATCTCCGAAGTTTGCAAAGAGAAAAATCTGAAATTATTCTATGTGATAGAAGTTTATGGGAAGAGTACAGGAAAAATAAAACGATATCTCTAAATAACACACTTTTCCAGAAATCGGAACGGAACCCTCAGTGCGCGAGTCCGACTCGCTCTTGACCGGTTTTGTTTTTTTGTTTAACGATATTTTCGTACCTTGCAAGTTATCTTGAAGTGAACGTAATATCCATGATCGTTATGAAAAATCCTGTGGTACAGTCTATAATTAAATTCATATTGAATGAATGAATGAATGAATTGTTGAACGATATTTTCGTACCTTGCAAGTATCGTAATTAAATTCATATTGAAGGAAAAACAAAACAAAAAAAAAACTTTATTTTCTTTATTTCTTTATTTTCTTTATTACTGATTGAATTTTCCTTCCGAAGATGGAAAACATGTTTCCTCTAAACATTTTTCACAATTGAATTCTTCTATTAATGAATTTGTTGTTTAAGATTTTTGCTGGAACATCAAATTAAAAAGTATTAATTAATTAGTAAACGGAAAATTTATTCTGTATTTCAGTTTCAGTTTGCTCCGATTGTAATAAGTACTTAGGTACTTACATGGTACTTATTAAATTGTGAAATAGTTAAAGCTGATACATAATTACCATAAGGTAGATACTATTTATCTTCGAATCATTTCACATGTATAGCTAGGCATTACTTTGAATAAATAATACTTCAAAGGTGCCAATTATAGTCTATCATAAAAGTCTATATATATTTCATTTAATAAAATATTAAGTTATGAGAAAAAAAAATAAGCAATGAAACAGTAGGTACCTAGGCTACGCTTAAATACGTATCGTCGAAGTAATAAGTATTTACGAAGGTACAAAAAACTCGCAGATTGTTTATGGTCCATTTAATTAAAAAATCAAGTTATAACAGCTTATTTGTTCCCGTTTTCGGTTCTAAAGAAAATGTGGTCGGAAGCAAAAATATAAACGCGAAAAAATGGGATTTGTTTCGCTTCAATGAAGGTTCGAAAGTTTTGACTGTAACTACCTTGTAGGATTGATTGGGAGTTGTACCATTCGCTTCATGCTCTTCCGGAGGTCTTCAATTTCCTTATTTGGCAGTCCTTCCGTGTTTGTGTATTGTTATGAATAATTTAGAAAACCGTTTAAAAGGCATGTCGTGTAGTCGACATAATAGAGACCCCTAGGCTATAGAAGTTATTTTATAACTTTCAATTTTGACACTGGACGGTGACGGTGAAAATCGACACAATAGACCCAACGTATCGACAGGTCAGGCCTCTTATTTCATACAATAATGTCTTCTGATATTGTTGAGAATGACTTCGAGGCTTTTTAAGGCTCATATTACGTGATCCTGATACATGCCATGCCATGTATATCAAGGGAAGGGCGAAAACCGTAATCAATGCACAAAAATAACACGAAAGCAATGACAGTTCCCCTCCCCCTGTTCCACGACACTTCAAAAACCTTCTTAAAATAAATACCAAAATGCCAAATAATCAATTTGAATTTAGAACACGAAACAAAAGCTCCATCAAAAATCGCAGGCTCAGCTCTCAACAGAACATATTGTTTGGAGGCGAGAGATTTCAATTAACCGGGGAATGACACGGCGTTTGCGCACTAGTAATGAATAGCAAGCTTCGGTGCTCATTATCACTTAATGAACAGACTGTTGAACATTCGACACCTTAAAGGTTGAGCTCGTTGAGCTGTGGTCTCTCTCCTCTGCACAAGTAATGAATAGCAAGCTCTGTGGTCGCGGCACGAGATCAATAATTAAATAATCATGATTAACAGTGTTGAATGTACTTAGTTTCCCGGTAATGAGGAGTAAGCGGTTTATTGGAACATCGCTTAGTTTAGGGACGTATTTACGAGTGGTTACTCAAATATTTACTTTCAAAAGTACGTTTATTAAATAACATGCTTTGCATTCTTAATTTTTTTTCAATTTCAACAGTTTCTCAATAAATGAACCTCAAAAAAGAAAACTAAAATTATATTTATAGTTCATGCAGAATCGTATCTTACATAATACCTACGAGTATATCAACAATTCGTCGAAAAAACATGTTAAGAGTGCAAAGTGTTTTATTTAAAAGTACTTTTGTTTAAAAACCGGCCAAGTGCGTGTCAGACTACGCACAATGAAGGGTTCCGTAGTTGGGATGAAATTAATTATCCCAAGAACAAACTTACCATTACAGTTGATAAACATGTTCTCCCATACATTCCAACAGTAAATGTGAGTTTGTACTCACAATATTGAGAGATTTACCATGCTGTTTCAAGACCACAAACTTCTTATAGGTTTTCCTGTAATCTACAGGTATAGAACTATTTTCTGTATTTTTCTTCAAAATTTTAGGATCAGTAGTTTCGGAGATAAGGGGGGGGGGTAGTCAGTTTTCGTCTATTTTCTTAAATAACTTTAAAACTGTTTATTTTAAAATTATAAAAAAATATATTTGAGACCCTTATAGTAAGCCCTTTCATTTGATATGTCACGCGGTACAGTTTTCAAAACTTTTTTTTAAATTTTCTTATTTGCCCCCTAAAAGTGACCTCCACATTCAAAGTTCATTTATTTACTTTAGCTATACGTGTTTGGGTCACAGAAATCCATATGTGTACCAAATTTCAACTTGATCGGTTCATTTGGTTCGGAGCAAATTGGCTGTGACAGATGGACAGACGGACAGACAGACAGACACACGAGTGATCCTATAAGGGTTCCGTTTTTTCCTTTTGAGGTACGAACCCCTAAAAACTAATGATTTGACTACCCACTCGTAAATATGTCCTTAATCCTGTTTTACGTAAATACATGCCACATGCCACTTCATTATCTACATACCTACCTACAATGTGGCGTAAATTGAACTATTTAACAAGTGTTTTAGTTTAATTTTGTATGCATGCTCGAAACATGCTGTATTCCGAAATATATTGAAGAAGAAAATTCTGTTTTAAGAATAAGAATAAGAATTATTTATTGTGTAACTGTGTACAATCAGATCTTATAATATAACATAACAGAACAAACCAAACAACAACAACAACAACTAAACAACAAAAACTAACACCAAACACACCACAAACAAACAACCACACAACAACTAAAACCAAAACCACAAGAACTAAACAACAAGAACTAAAACCAAATTGTAAGGACCTACCAGACAAACTTTTGTACCCCATGGCTGCGTCCAAACCATGAATAACGATCTCGTATATCCAGAATATCATGTTTAATCCTTTTAAATATGGCCTAAAGTCTCATTGAAACCACCGAGGATCCTAATCTTTGAGATTATGCTCAAATGTATGTAAATAAACTAAGTACATGAGAGTTAAGGCTTTCACCGGATTACATCCTCTGGTCATTTGGGGCAACACAATATGGAGTGTAATCTATTAACTTGTTTAGGACGGTGTGAGAAATAAGTTTAGTGTGCTTAAACAGATTAAGTATTTCGAACATAATTTATTAGTTACCCTTGTCATTTACTTAGCTAAGTGGTAAATGATACGCAAAACAATTTAGTATTCGTGTTTCGTCTCCATAATATGATTTGCAAGCATATTTGGGATAGATTGTCAAATTCTGTTTGGCATGGGTAAGGATCATCACCCGCAGGCCACGAAAGGGTTAAACCATTTTTATTTTTCTCTTATTTACACATGAATTTACATGACAATAGTTTGCACTTTCTATTACCAAAATATCTTCGGTCAACTTGGTGAATTTGATGGAAACGTAATATTGGTGTAAGAAAGTGTTTGCTCAAACAGTTTATGATTGAATTAGTTGAAGATTCAGAGCCGCAAAGGTTTAATTGAATGCCTTAATTAGTCAAAGGATAGATTGGAGCAAGTTTGTACAAAGGAATTTGGTACTTATTACATTCCGTTTATTTCAGTAGCCGTCCAGTGGTCGGGTGCATGCTTACTCGCTTTTATCTTGTAAACAAACTCACTTCAAGTGCCGTGAGCAACTTAATCGCTGTTGAGTTGGACAAGTAAACTTTGTGGTGGTTAGTTTTGTTACGAAACTGAGATAGCGACTCGGTGGCTAAGGCCCTGGTTCCAAGCTTGGTTTAGCTCGGTGTGTAAGTGAAATGGCTTTATGGCTGTCTAGTTTGACGCACGAGATAGAAGATTCTAACGCGCACCGGAATTATGTCGTAAAAGTGCAAATAAAATCGTATAAAATTAGAAATTAACTATTTAATAAAAAGTAATCCATCACTGGATGCAGTTTGGAATTTGACATTTCATGGTATATTTTTAATTATAATTATAATTGCTAATGAAGTGATAAACAGCTTTTAAAGATTATTAGGAGGTATGTTTAAAGATTTTTTTGGTGGATTAAAGTATGTTTAATTATGTTTTGGCTTCCATCACTGTATGCGAAAAGGACTTGAAAATATCATATTTTTTTTACATGTCAAAATTATTTACGGTTTATGAGATACACAGCTTAAAAAACCACGTTTTTGATCGTTTTCAGGAAATCTGCGCCTTTTATCTTTAGGTACGGACGCACTGGAGGAGCTCGTGGCTAAGTAATAACAGCCGCACGGATCGATCCATCAGGTTAAGCTATGCTTGCCGGGGTTGGTCCGTGGATGGGTGACCATCTTTACATACCGAGACTCCCCCGTCTGTGCCTCGGAAAGCAGGTTGGTCCCGGCTGTCATTCGTGGATCTTTGACAGTCGTTATGGGTCCTCAGAAGCCTGAAAGTCTGGCACCCAGTCTTACCAAGGGGTATCATATTACCCAGTTTCAGGGTTATGGAGTATTCAGCTGCATCCAGTTAGACTGGAAGCTGACCCCAACATAGTCGGGAAAAGGCTAGACAGATTGAGGTACGGACGCACTGATATATTTTTTCATGGAAATCAGCAAAGCATTTTAGCAAGTTTTCAAAGGTTTAGTGCAGTTCTTGATCATTTAATAAGGAAACATGAGACACTGAGAGGATCTTATGTGGGTGTGCAGCACTCACCACTCCCTGACTAAAAACTTCATGGCACTCTGAGAAACCACCACCTCCAGTCAAGTTTTGGGGAATAGAGGTTGGAGCGGTGAACTGGTTGGAATGTGTGGCCAGAGGCCCAGAAAGTATCGTTATTGTTGCAAGAGTCAATGTTGACCTAGTCTCCAAAGTTTTGTTGCATTTACCACAACAAAAGAAAAACACAGTTGAGACTCTATACAGGGTGAAATTGAAGCAATGGGCAATATTTTAAGGGGTCATTGTACTCACGTTATGAACAACTTTTACTATGGGTACAAACCTGAAATCGCGAAAAAAAAATCAGTTTACATTTTGACGAGTTATGTGTACATAAATGTATGGAAGAGCTGATTTTTAGGGTTCCGTACCAAAATGGTAAAAAAGGAACCCTTATGGTGTGACTCAGTCTGTCTGTCTGTCACAGCTGGATATCTCAAGAACTACTAATGCTGTCAACTTGAAATTTGGAATAGTTTTATATGACGTTTACCCAACTATTTTGGAAATAAGAAAGTAATAAAAATATTTATATTTTATTTGCAACAGGGACTGAAAGGGGCTCTTAAAAATTCAAAGTGGAGCTACTAGGGCATGTGGGGTATCATAAGAAAGAACGCTGTTTGCACATTCTCAAACATTTTTTTTCTTTTTTTTAGGCCGCAAAGTTTTCGAGTTTTGATGAAAAATGTAAAAAAAATACCGTTCCCCCCCCTTATCTCCGAAGTTTGCAAAGAGAAAAATCTGAAATTATTCTATGTGCTGGAAGTTTATGTAAAGATTACAGGAAAAATAAAACGATGTCTCTAAATAGCACACTTTTTCAGAAATCGGAACGGAACCCTCGGTGCGCGAGTCCGACTCGCTCTTGACCGGTTTTTTTTTTCACAATTTCAGGTTTGGTTCCAGACATAGTAAAAGTTGTTCATAGCGATGAATACCCCTTAAAATATTGCTCAAGAATTCAATTTCACCCTGTAGAGATTGGTAAAAGGCTTGTAGAACTTGCTTTTGCTAAAACAATGGTGCCCAGAAACATCAAGAATAATACTACTGGGTCAAATTTATTTATTTATTTCATATAATCTCTCGTGTTGACTAATAGATTAAATACGTAATTAACTACTGTATTAAACAAGCAAGAAATTGTTTTAATGTAAGTAGCTAATATTATGTTTTACTAGCGAAATTATAAGCTTGATCAGATAATCTCCTCGAATATATTTCGTAATGAAAATTCCTAGTAGGTATTGTCAGATAAATCTATTTGCTGAATTGATATGAGAGCTAAGCGGCCTAATTTCTAATAAGCTGATTTCCTAGCTAACGTAAACAGACACAAAGCTGGCTTATTGACTAGAATGTATTATCATATTATAAGCAAAACCTACTGGCTGGCAATAAATATGCGGAATAATACCTATCCTAACTCACACTAAAATCATGTAAGTATGTTAAAGTTGGATTAATAAAATAGTTTATGAAACTGTTGCTTAATGAGCGTTAAACCTACATTGGACGAAATTTTCTTCCCACGAAATTCAGTAGGTACAACAAAACGTATGATTAATGGCGCCAAAATCCAGCTACTCTTTTAACTTTCATCTATTATTTAGTAGTTTCAATCCCAATGTATGAGAGTGCATAAAGTAGTGTATAAAACTACACATAACTAGGTACATATTAAAACACTCGTGTTTTAGTGTCCCTCACTGTGCAACAGGTTCATAAACTACTATTAAATTATCTATTTTTGTAAATTTAAGTTTACAGTTTTAAGTTTTTTTCCCAAGTCATGTCCATAATGTTTTGCAAACACATCATCGTATCAAAGAAAACGAGTACAAATGTGCGAGTTTACTTAGACAAAGTCGAGATTGTGCCACTATAAGTGCCAAGGGAGTCGTTTAGCTATTTGTACCATTTTATCACGGATGCGGATGTAAGAGGTTCATAATATGTGTTAGGGCGCATTTGAGGAAGATAATACAGTATATGTTCAGTAGGTAAATAGTAAATTATTATGATACCTACCTAAAACTTTCTCAGATGTGCCTGCTACCTTACCCATTCCTATTTTTCTTCCTTTTTTACCTACTTTTATAGGTTGATACTTTAACTTTGGTCTCTGCTCTAGGAAGATATATTAGTGACCTTATTGGTGATGATCTTCAAAAAGGTCGGGTGCGTTGTAGGGACCTACTCGCAAATGGCGTGCATGTGAATGTAAATGAGGCAAAAGGAGTATATAAGGATAGTAGCAGGTGGCGTTCAGTAGTTTCTGCCAGCCCCTATCGGAAGAAGGCGTGACTTTATGTATGTATGGTCTAAGCCCAGCAGTGGGATAGGGCAGGCTAACTAGCTAGTAATTTTGAACTTTTTGTTAGGCATTTTGGACTATCACAAAAAGAAACTTTTAAAAAGTTTTCTCTATGATAATTTTAAAGTAAGTGTCAGAGAATTTTTGCTACACCTGTTTTAGAAAAAATCATCATCTGCCTAACCTATTCCCAACTTCAGTTCGGCTTCTAGTCTAACCGAATGCAGCTGAATACCAGTATTTCACAATGGAGCGAGTCCTATCTGATCTCCATAATCCAGTTACCGGGTAATGCGATACCCCTTGGTAAGACTGGTTGTTAGACTTTCGGGCTTCTGACGACCCGTAACGACTGTCAAAGATCCACGAATGACAGCCAGGACCAACGGCTTTCGAGGCACGGAATTATTTCACTACCATTCAAAATTAAAAAAGTGGGTCTCACCCAAGTCAAAAACTGCCAGCGAAACCTATTATCAAAAGAGTTATGAAGTTTATGTTTTGGTTACATACAAATGGTATCAGTGAGAGTGGCCCAGTGGTAATGGTCGCGATTTACGAGTTGAAGGCAGTAGGTTCGAACCCAGACAGTCGTTTCACTTTGTGTACATTATTTCATCACCATCACTGCTCTCAAAACGGTGAAGGAAAACATTGTGATTCGAAGACAGTCATGTGACATCCACCAACCTGCACGGGTCCCGCGTGGTGATACTGGCTCTCACAGAGAGGAGGCCTGTGTCCCAGAACATTACAGGCTGATTATTTGTGCTTCTATAACAAGTGTATCATTAAAAAAAACAAGCTTCTATTAGTCTGGATAATTCATCTAGGACCAGAGTGCTTGTCAAGACGAATGAAACGAGCCCAGACTCGATAGGGCTGCGACGTTTTATTACTGAGTACCCATGGCCACCTTCCAGCTCCATCATCAGATCAGCTCCATGTCGTAATAATATTGCATTGTCATCCAGTTTACATAAGCATGTAAAATTTCAGCTCAATCGAAAACCGGGAAGTGGGTCAAATTTAACTTGGAAGGTTAGATTACAGACAGACATACAAAGACACAGGTTAAACCACAGAACAGATTAAACCTCTTTTAATCTGTACTGTGGGTGAAACTAACTAGCTTGTAAAATTATTAAAATTTCCATAAATATTAAATTAACTCTAATAACATTTATTTATTCAGAATCAATTCCTCAGGGCAATATAAGTCGCACCCTGAATTTTTGTGGGCGTAACCATAGTTATACGGTTCCCTCTAATTATAATAATTAAATACTATGTAGATATTTCCGCCGGGAATAGGTACAGTGAGGAGTAATGGCGCGAAAATATCACTAACCACTTCATATGATTACAATTTTCTTAGATAAATTAAGATAGATTACTTTGACCTCTCATCTCGTTAGGCTCTAAATATCCAATGCTAAATACGACAAATTGAATATGTCCCGACTTACGAGTCGTAGGTCGTGGGTTTAAACCCAGGCTGGCGCTTTACTTTCTCTCTCTTTTAATCTCAACTGCCATTCTTTGAATTATTATCAAGGAATGACAGTTGGGATTTGAAAAAATTATTTAAGAATTAATATAATATAAAAAATAAAATAATATATTAAATTGCTATAACACGGAAAATTCACGTAGTGGTTCAATTTGATAGACAATTAATTCCTCTGACTGTATTTGTTGCAGAGAGACGGACATAGCTAGCCATCTTCGTTACAACATATTAACCGCAACGTCTCTCTATCCGTTATTGCCCTTCAATCTGCCTAGCCTTTTCCCAGCTATATTGGGGTCGGCTTCTAGTCTAACCGGATGCAGCGGAATACCAGTATTTTACATGGAGCGACTGCCTATCTGACCTCCACAACCCCGTAACTGGGTAATACGATACCCCTTGGTAAGACTGGTTGACAGACGTTCGGGCATCTGACGAACCGTAACGACTGTCAAAGATCTATGCTTTACGAGGCATGGAGGAGTCTCGGTATGTAAAGATTATCACCCATCTACGGACCAACCCCAGCAGGCGTACGCCCCGTGCAGCTTTTATTACTTAGCCACGAGCTCCTTGCAACTGTATAATCACTATCCGATTTAGGTATTTTTCTTTTAATTCATAGGTTGGTTTGGTTCAGTCCCGATTTTTGTAGGCATACCCATATTAGCCGTGGGCACAACTTTAGGTAGGTACACACGTGACCAAAACATATAGCGGGTAGGTTTTTCTTTGTAGATATTCACTCGGCATCTAGGTCTAGATTCGCATACCTAACTTATGTCCTAAACCTACGATTTAGTCTAAATTAGGATTTAGGTATGTTAAGCCTAGATTTCAAGATATTTATGTTATTTTATTTCTCTTTCAAAACGTACAATATTCATGTTTGCAAATATGATTACAATGTATAAAGCTCTCTGTATTTTTTTCACGTTACAAAATCGTAATCGACATTAGTAAATGTTCATTTTGATGAAATATTTTGGGGAAACGGTGATATACTTGAGTCGTCTCATTTTATAAATGTTCACATTGAATGCTGATGTCATTTACTTGAGTGTTTCTTTTAATTCATGAGACATTTGGTTTCAGACTTATATTCTTGCCCCGATTTGATGGAATACGTGCTATGTTTATTATATTTTTTGTTTAAAATCTTTTTTACTTTTTATTAACTTAAGTTCAATGTAATATTTACTTCACAAGTCTACTAAGGGCCTGTATCACGACCTATGATTAAGTTCCTATTAACTTACTTGGCAGATAATTTAATACAAATTCTGTTCCATTTTTGCATTCACTCGGTAAGTAGTGGCTATTCGGACATCGTGAAATAGGCCCTTATATTTTATAATAAGTGAGGTACTTACCTAATCATTGTTTATATTAAACAAACAAAAAGCTTACGGTAATTTGTAACGTCAAACATCTAAAATGATGGCAACACCAACACAAGGTTTGATCAACACAAAGCTTTACAGCACAATCAGCGACAGATATTCTAATAAGACGTGATTAAACCAAACTATAAAAAAAATCGGTCAAGAGCGAGTCGGACTCGCACACCGAGGGTTCCGTTCCGATTTCTGAAAGTGTGCGTGTGTGTGAAAAGTGTGCTATTTAGAGTCATCGTTTTATTTTTCCTGTAATCTTTACATAAACTTCTATCACATAATTTCAGATTTTATCTTTGCAAACTTCGGAGATGGGGGGGGAACGGTATTTTTTTTACATTTTTCATCAAAACACGAAAACTATGGGTCCTAAAAAAAATAAAAAAATGTTTGAGAATGTGCAAATAGCGTTCTTTCAAATAATACCCCACATGCCTTAGTAGCCCCATTTTTAATTTTTAAGACCCACTTTCAGTCCCTCTTACAATAAAAATATAAATATTTTTACTTTTTTCTCATTTGTAAAATAGTTGGGTAAACGTCATCTAAAACTGTTCCAAATTTCAAGTTGATAGCATTAGTAGTTCTTGAGATATCCAGCTGTGACAGACAGACAGACTGAGATAAGGGTTCCTTTTTTACCATTTTGGTACGGAACCCTAAAAACTAGAGATCATTTCAGTTAAGTCTTTAGAGGCATGAGGAACAGGGTGTAAAGTTCACTCATCCTCCATAGAATAGGGAGGATCCTCCGACCAGACGGGTGTTGTGTCTGGCGGGCTACTGCCCGACGGTTGATGTCGGGACGTTGTATATATGCTAATCGCGTGGTAAACTCTAATTGCGCGATGCAGGTTTGCGTGACATCATGTCATTGATGCGTGGTTCGTATGTGGCGATGTAGATGCCGCCACATCACTCCCCTCCGGAGACCGGAGGTCGATAGTGGGCTGAGTCGTGTATCTTGCGATGCTTGCCAGTGCCAGTTGTGGTTCCAGTGAGTCGGAACCGGGTGCCGCATAGTTCACGGTGAGTCGGAACTGTCTGCGGTGATACCCCAGTGAGTCGGGGTGGCGCTGCGTTATGCTCCAGTGAGTCGGAGTGTACAGCGCTGGGTTGAGGTTGAGGCTGAAGGTGATGACCAGGAATGCGCGTCCGCTGCATGCTGGTGGTCAGGATACCCGTTGAAGCCGTGGGTTCTGGCTGGCTGTGTGACTCGCCGCTCGAAAGCTTGAGGAAGTGATGCTGATGACGTCACGCTGATGTAGTTGCACGAAGGCTGCGCTGACGTTCATGCTCGGGGTCACCAATTTAGAGGCATGAGGAACAGGGTGTAAAGTTCACTCATCCTCCATAGAATAGGGAGGATCCTCCGACCAGACGGGTGTTGTGTCTGGCGGGCTACTGCCCGACGGTTGATGTCGGGACGTTGTATATATACTAATCGCGTGGTAAACTCTAATTGCGCGATGCAGGTTTGCGTGACGTCATGTCATTGATGCGTAGTTCGTATGTGGCGATGTAGATGCCGCCACAAGTCCTTTGTATTATCAGATAATAACTATCAAAACGTCACTTCCTTTTTCATCCCACAATTGTTTCATTTTTATATACCACCTTCTCAGGCTAACATCAATATCAGAAGCAATAACTCAGGGACCTTATTATTCAGTTATCCTCTCCAAATAATCAGAGGCGATCACAAAATATCCCATCCCGTCAGTGATTGAATTCTATATGATCGTAAATCGTTTAAATTTTGCACACTCGACGGAGCGTTGGGATTCAATAAGATTTGAATGTAATATTTGACCCTTGGACTTTTATTTCTATCCTGACCGTTTTATTTAAGCTGATAGATGTGGTTTAAGACTTGAATTATAACATACCATTTGACAAATAGTTCGAGATTAGCTTTGTTTTATTCAATTTGGGCGGAAATGTGAAACCATGCTTTGAGAAATGTATAAAGCTACATTAGTTATAGGTATGAAGAGAATAGATGTGTCTGTAGGTTATATTATTGTATTCTCAATAAAATTTAAAGACAGAAAAAATGGACCGTAAATTATTATTTTCTATAACTTATTTCATAACGCTGGTACAGATCTCTGCGAGATTAATACTAAAAATGAATTATGTAACATTCGTTCCAATGAATAAAAATGATCATGAGATCGAACGAATGTTCTTGTGTGAAAGAACTTCATTTTATGGTATCGCGAAACCTTAGTATTTCATTGTGGAGATGACTTATTTTTACGGCATCTTTAAAAGGGATCGTGCAGAGCAGGACAAATGCTTGTTATTACTTAAAAATAAAAGTCTACGCAAATATTACGGAGTTTAATGTGTTCCTGTGACGTGATAATAATAATTTAAATTATTATTATATTAAAAATAAAGAAAGTGATTTGAAGATTTTATTAAAATACTAATAATAAAAATTTAACAGCAGTAGACTTTACCTTTTGAAATGTGTCACTTTTGTGCTGCTAATTCGAATTAATTACTTAGAATTAAAATTTAAAAATGTAATTAATGAATAAGAAATTAATTGAGTTAATGTCAAGTTAATTATGATAGAGCTACAAAATCTGCTTATTGTTGAAATAAGTGGCATGAATTGAAATTCGAATTATGTTAAAAATATATTTTAAGATCTATTGGTGGATGAAACCAGCACTGTTTTTTGAAAAAATAATATATCTCGACGGTGGTTAATTTTTGACCCGTGTACCCAGGAGTGACCTAATTACCTCTAATATCACCCCTTGAAGGGCTCGTGATATATTTCCAGTAACCCTATAGGCAACACGTTTTCTGAATTTCTTACTTGTTGTTTTGAATTGAATTTCTCACTTGTTGTCTTCTTGTTGTTTTAAAAACGCCTTTTGTTTTCTAATGCTTGTCTAAAAATCTTGACAAGGCTGTGGTAACGTCGCCGTGGTAGAATATTAGTTGCGAATTCCTTATAATGAAGATTGTTTTCTTTGCTTTATTTTTTTAAATATCGATGTATTACATCCACAATTATAAAATAAATAAAACTTAACTTCACGCCGATATTCCCGAAGAAATAGGTAGATATCTAAGTATAGGTAGGTAGCTTGTCCACCCACTTTATGTAATAAGGTATTAAAATCCTTTTAACCGAAGTTGTATAAGATTAATGGTTATATTCTGAATATAGAACCTGTATTAATACAAAATGAGACAAATGTCCAAAGTTTCAACAGGATTTTAACGGATTCGTCGCTCTTAGCGCTTTACAAAGCGGTGTGACCTCTTGACACAATACCGTCTTCGGGGAACAATAAGATGATAAATCCACAAAAAATTGAAAGGCTGCTTTTATTAAACTGTTATTAACTTACAGAAGTTATATTTATTATTACAATAACTTTACTTTGGAACATTTTTCCATTGATAAGATTTCAATAACGCGTTTTATCGTGAAATATTTTTAGTTTTCACATAGGTTTCAGATACATAGGTATAATGTAGATGTAAATTTGTGTTAGGTATAGTGTAGATATAGCAAATTGTACAAGGAACACCTACGTCCTAACCCAATTTTGCAAACTCTGTTAGAAAATTAGATGTTCACATATATAAATACGTTTCGTTTTAGATAAACGTTGAACACACTAGAATATCTCTTTATAATCACTTTATGCCAGCGGGAATCGAACCCACCAATTGCTGCGAAGGGAGCATAGCTCCGAGCCATTTCGCCTCTGTGTTATCCATACTATAATTCAACAACTTTATTTAATGTTTTACCCGACACTGTCCCAAACCCACAAAAAAACATATCATATTAATAGTAACTGTTCATTAACTTTACTAATTAGTCAGTGTCGCACATGTTTCAAACAGGGAGTTGTCTGTTGGTTGTCAATTTTAGGGACACGGTAGCATGCCCATACTTGTCAAAAACACTACGGAATGTCCCATGTGGCCCAGTTAGGGTACATAAGCATATTTACGTAATCAATTTTCGTTTGGTGACAAAATATTTAGGTTAGATGGTTTTAGAGTAATTGGTAATGTTTCATAGGGACAGTTGTTATTTAATTAAAAGTTTCACTTCATCAATGATATGGGGTAGGGGTACAAGGGTGATTTAGATGTTATAGTAGTTTTTACAAGTCTATTTACGTAATGACTGCAATGTGGGTGGGCTGCAGGTTGTGGGTGAATTTGTTGTTTGTTTTTTTGTTTGGTGGGTGGTTTTCTAGCGATCTCCACTGTAGATTCTGAGTTTCAGGAGTTGCAGTGGTCAAGAACAGTATGACGGATTTTGTCCAAAAGAAAACGCAGGAGAAATTTTTACAGATTCAAGTTTTATTTTATTCTGTATTATGGTAGAGTAGTATGACCAACGTAGGCCATCGTGTACATGTCGTCGCTAATTTAACTAACTGACGTATCTGTCATTTTGGACTGAGCCGATAGCCGACCTAACTATAGCAATTTGATTCATTTTCCAAATCGAATCGATCTGTCTAATCGGCGTATTCTGTACCTATGCGTTACGGTCCCCATGCATGGGGACCGTAAGGCCCCCACAGAAATCGAGACCGATATATCTAGTTTCCAAAAAAAAAAAAAATAGCTTGTCCTGTATTAATTTTCTTCGAATCAGTTACGTCAGTCATATTAGCGACGATGTGTGTAGATTAGTATGGCCAATGTAAGCCATCGTGTACACGTCTCTTATTAGGTAAGGAAGACTGAGCTGGTCTAGAGATGTCGTAACAATTTATTGTCATTCAGAACCTACGTCATTGTTCTGTAATATGGCTTCCTCTTCAGTTGTGAATGCACAACATAAGGAATAGATAATAGTTAAATAAACATGGAACTATTTATTGATATCTTGCAATTTTCGCCGACAGCAAATGGTACTAATCTCATTTTGATTTCACTTACAATACGCGACAATATACAACGTGTAACGTTAAATGCGCAAAACCTCTTAAGAGGTCATTGTACTCATTATTATGAACAACTTTTACTATGGGACCAAACATGAAATTGCGAAAAAAATATCAGCTGTTCAGTACATTTCTGTTCGCATATTTCGTCAAAATGTACTGAACCGCTGATTTTTTTTTCGCGATTTCAAGTTTGGTCCCATAGTAAAAGTTGTTCATAATGATGAGTACAATGACCCCTTAAGAGGTTTTGCGCATTTAACGTTACACGTTGTATAGCACATCGAGTTACAGAAGAAGGGCTTGTGGCTAAGTAATAACAGCTGCACGGCTCGATCGATCAGGTTAAGCTACGCTTGCCGCGGTTGTCCGTGGATGGGTGACCATCCAAGACCGTCTTTCTACATTGTTCTCACATGTATATTTTCAATATGAACGATGTAACCAATATTTTGTAAAATATTTGATTTTAAAAGAGTGTCCGTGGAGTTTCTTGCCCGTTCTTCTCCATAGGATCTACGCTTTGGAATGGGCAATCTAGCTTCATTTTTCTGACTGACCGACCCAAGACCGACCCTTTGACAATTCAAAAGTGCCTGTAATTGGTTTATTTGAAATAAATGCTTTGAGTTTGAGTTTGAGTTTGAAAACCCCTACGTGCTTCGGAAAGCACGTTAAGTCGTTGGTCCCGGCTGTCACCGCAAGTCGTCAGAAGCCCGAAAGTCCGACAACCAGTCTTACCAAGGGGTATCGTATTACCCAGTAACTGGATTGTGGAGGTCAGATAGGCAGTCGCTCTACGTAAATTACTGGTATTCAGCTACAGCCGATTAGCTGACCCCAACATAGTTGGGATAAGGCTAGGCAGATCAGATGATGATTGAGTTTCAGAAAATTGTTTTTGTAGAGAATCAGCTCGCTCATAGGTCTATGTGGCAGTCTTCTCCGAAAACACGATGTGCACAATATATTATGAATGGCCGTCGACGTACTCAGAACAGTCAAGCATCTACTGAAGCTCATGTAATTATCTACTTAAAAAAAATCAAACATTTCAGGGACTTCTTAAGATTTCCAATTCATTGATTTCACATACACTCTAAAAATACTGAAATTAGTAAAGATATTGGCGCTGGTTATATTCTTTTGGAAATAAAAGATGGCTATTACGGGCCTGCAGTGTCCAGGGTAATTTTAGCTTGTTTTAATATTCCAAACATTAATAAGGGACGCTATAAATAAAAGATCCTCATGTAGCTATTAAGTTTAGATGTTCTTGCCCCAAGTTCCTACCTATTACATCAAACAATAGTAGTCTCTAATATTTCATAAAATATTTTTTTTTTCTTTTAAAAAACAAAATACTTTCGATATTCATACCAATTTACATTTCAAATATTGTGCCAAGAGTACAAATCAAACCTTTTTTATAATTTATAACGTGACGATATTATCTTGGACGTCCACGCGTCCACGTCCATAAATGTATGGAAATGGGTGCACGTTATAACGTTATCGTGGACATATATTTCATTTGGTTAAAAGCGTCTTCATATTATTATATTTCCATACATTTTTAACCGACGGTAAAAAAGTAGGAAGTTCTCACGCTTTTAACTATTTACAGAGTCGTTCGATTTGAATTTTTTTTATTTTATTCGAGAGGGTATAGCTCAAAATTGGTCCCATATAAAATTTATTAACTTTGCTAGGGTAGTTTTTGAGTTTGCTTCAATAATACGTATTTTTTCCCAACTTTTTATGTGGATGATGTTCTAGTTTCTTTTGCAGGTAGTGGTACTTAATAGAATTTGTGTGGGTTATCAAAACTAAAAAGTGAAAAATAAAAACCTTTTTTACAAAAAAATACAACCAACTTCCAAAAACTTTAATTTCGGAAGTCGGTGGCAAAAACCAAAATACATTTAACCAGACACCGACTTCCGAAATTAGTTATTTTTCACTTTGTAGTGTTGTTTTTGGAAGTGGGTTGTATTTTTTTGTAAGAAAGGTTTTTACTTCGCTCAGTCATCGTAATACCATGGTCTAACTTTCACTTTAATACTGTCACGTTAAAAATTATAAAAGCGCACATTAGCAGCACAAAAACAAAGATTTTTTCCACAAAACGATATGGTAATTTCCCCTGTTGACTGACAATTTGTAACGTTTACTGGTTCCCCGTAATTTGCGCGGGAAGATAAATAAAATTGTGCTGTCTATTCCCAATAGGACGGGAAACAATTTATTACCGGAAATTCTCTTTTTTTTTTCTAAAAGCCTTTGGGGTGTTCATTGACCGTTTAATTGGAGTTATAATATGATGTGGTTTTAATTGTCCACACCACACCTACATTTATGAATGTAAAACTGTTTTTACGTGTCTAAAACACACGTTTAAAATACACAGAATACTAAGTAAAAAGTTTTTCATTTTTAAAATCTATTGAAGGTTCGTTGTCAATATCGCTGGAGCTTAAAATAAAACGCATGCTGATCGGTCATCTTTTGTACACCGTGTAAGGATAGGTACCATGTTATGTTTAAACTTTTTTACCCAACTGCGGCGAAGCTAAAAAAAGGAGGGTTACTTAACAATACGTAGGTAGGAGCTCGTGGCTATATAATAACAGCCGCACGGGTCGATCCAACAGGTTAAGCTACGCTTGCCGGGCTTGGTCCATGGATGGGTGACCATCTTTACATACCTACCGAGACTCCTCCGTGCCTCGGAAAGCACGTTAAGCCGTTGATCCCGGCTGTCATTCGTAGATCTTTGACAGTCGTTACGGGTCGTCAGAAGCCCGAAAGTCTGACAGCCAGTCTTACCAAGGGGTATCGTATTACCTAGTAACTGGGTTATGGAGGTCAGATAGGCAGCCGCTCCATGTAAAATGTTGGTATTCATCTGCATCCGGTTAGACTGGAAGCCGACCCCAACATAGTTGGGAAAAGGCTCAGATTGATTGACGTAGGTACATACATAAATTCACGCCATCTTCCCATGTAAGAAACTACAGAACGCCACCTGCTACGATACTTACATATTCCTTTTGCTTCGTTTACTTTTATGTACCTATATGTCGCAGATTTATGACTAAATCAGGTTTTTGGTCAAAAACCTAGGCTTTTCATCAAGAACCGGAAGATAATGGTCGACGTCAGGGGCATCCCGAGGTTCGGTTAGGTTAGGTTCCTTTAAACACTGCAGACAGAAATAGGTTTTTGGACCGGTGTTTGATTAAAAACCTGATTTGTCATAAACCTGCGACATATACATCTCATACACGCACGCCTATGTTGCGAGTATTACGCACCTGACCTTTCTGAAGAAAATCTCCAATAAGGTCACTATTATATCCGTCTAGGGAAAATCTCCAATAAGGTCACTATTATATCCGTCTAGGGAAAATCTCCAATAAGGTACTTCATATGTCAAAACATTATGGACAGCTGGCAGGAATTAGAATAGGTACATACCTTACCACCTACCACCATAATTACCTTCAATACAACATCCTAATCTTAACTTCACGCTAAAACGGCTGAGCGGATTTGGATGTTTGGCACATGGATTAGGACATAGGATACTTTTTATTCCGGTTAATTTCTGACATCCACGCGGGCGAAGCCGCGGGTAAAAGGTAATTCTAAATAACTAGTCTGTAAATGTCATAATTATTCCCATTTGTAGTAATACACCCAAGGAATGCAATATCCAGAAAGTTAAGGGACAAACACTCATGTATGGCGAATATTACTAATTTGTCGTTGGAGTTTGACATATTCTGACGTATATACCGCAAACTTTATAGTAGATACTGCTCGATTTACAGCTAGTATTTAATAACGAGTTGGTTGTACTGAATGTGAGAGATTAAGGGATATGGAAATTAGAGCTATTTAGTATCAAACATATAGTACTCCTGGAATCATCATTAAACTTGGCTCTTAAACAATAAACTATCTTGGGGTACTTAAAATATTATAATAAGTAGACTAGCTGACCCGACAGACGCTGTCCTGTCCCAATTTCAATCATTCAAAATTCCCATACAAAATCCACTTTCAGTTTTCCCGAATTTTCCTATTTTCCCGGCGCAGCTTTTACAATTTTTCTCTACATAAGAACCTTCTCCTGACAATAATGAATACAACAACAAAAGAATTAGCGAAATTGTTCCATCCGTTCACGCGTGATGCGATGACCAAGGGAAATAGGGATTCATTTTTAGGGTTCCGTACCAAAATGGTATAAAAGGAACCTTATGATGTGACTCAGTCTGTCTGTCTGTCTGTCTGTCACAGCTGGATATCTCAAGAACTACTAATGCTATCAACTTGAAATTTGGAACAGTATTAGATGACGTTTACCCAATTTTAGATGACGTTTATTTTGCGAATAAGAAAGAAATAAAAATATATGTATTTTTTTTGCAACAGGGACTGAAAGGGGGGTTTAAAAATTCAAAGTAGGGCTACTAGGGCATGTGGGGTATCATATGAAAGAACGCTGTTTGCACATTCTCAAACATTTTTTTATTTTTTTTTGAGGCCGCACAGTGTTCGACTTTTGATGAAAAATGTAAAAAAAATACCGTTCCCCCCTCTTTATCTCCGAAGTTTGCAAAGAGAAAAATCTGAAATTATTCTATGTGATAGAAGTTTATGTAAAGATTACAGGAAAAATAAAACAATGTCTCTAAATAGCACACTTTTTCAGAAATCAGAACGGAACCCTCGGTGCGCGAGTCCGACTCGCTCTTGACCGGTTTTTATTATATAAGTAGATAACATGCTTCTGCCCGCAACGTGGTTGTCAACAATACCTACTATAAAATATACATGGCACTATGCAATAGTGTAGCTTTCTGCCAGTGAAATAATTTTCGAAATCGAATCGGTACCTTCCGGAGATAACCAGCCAAATTTCATCATCATCATTTCAGCCGAAAGACGTCCATTGCTGGACCCGCCACCTCGTTCGACCGTTTCAGTGATTCCCGCATCCAGCAGATTTCTTCACAAGGTCACCAGTCCACCTTGTGGGAGGGCTTCCGTTACGTCACACCCAAATTATACCCAAAACAAACTTAAGGGGATGCGCTAAGGTAGCCCGCGAAATTCAAAATTTCTTAGGTTTTCTGAAATTTACAAGTCAGTGTCAGGTTGTATGTTGATTAAAATATAATTCGCGCCTGTAACTAATATGAATTTACAGAATTATAATCATTAGAATCAGCAATACAATTCCATAAATTAGAATTGGCCTCAAATCTCATGATTTTATAAAATAGTCATTGAATAGGGACCCTATGAACTTAGAGAGTTGTATTGATGATTTTTATGATTATAAGTAATTCTATAAATAAATATATGATACGGCCGCGAATCATATTTAGATCAATAGGTATACAACCAAATACTGACTTGAAAATTGCAAGAAACGTAAGAAATTTTTAATTTCGCGTGCTACCCTGGCGCTTTCGCTTTAAGTACAAACTTTTCTCTTTATAATAGGTGTTAGTATACATTCCTTCATAAAATATTCCTCCACAGAATAAACTAAACCAAAGACAAATAATATTAAACAAATACGTAACGTTAAAAGAAATGAAGGTAAATAATGTAAAATGTCGAAAAGTTCGCGCCATTAATATTAAAGACGTGATCCTGATTGGTTCGAGTAGTTAGAGGATCATCTTTATTCATGCGGTGTTAACAGAACTTCTTCGTAGATTTAATGTTACAAGGCGAATACATACAGAAGCTCCACTCCATCCAATGAGGGGCACACACAAAATAAGCCTTTAAATATTACGCGAGTCCTTAAAAGTAAAAAAAAAAAAAACAAAAAAAATAAAAATAAAAAAAATCTGAAAAAAAAGTTAGCAAAGTCTGAAAAAAATCAGCTGTTCCCTACATTTTGACGAGTTATGTGAACATAAGTGTAGGGGAACAGCTGATTTTTTTTCGCGATTTCAGGATTGTTCCAGAGTACAAGTTGTTTGTTTTCATGAGTACAATCATGTGTTTATACTTAAGTATCGGACATTAATTACCAGTCATCATATATATTATAAATTTTCAGAAGCATAGAAAGTTATTGGGTTGTTTCGAATTAAATAAAAAAGTGCACACCATTTTCCTTCTTGAAGGGGTTCGCTTATGTCACACGCGTTTATTTATAAATTAAAGCTTCTGAATAACCTTCCTTTTCTGTGAACTAACTTCTCTCTATTTACATAACTTCCCGTTTACAAAATTGTAACTTGTCTCCCACGCAACTAGCTAGAATGAGAATTCTTAACAAAATAATAAGTAGGTACCTATTGCTGAGTGGAAATGCAGCGAATGAAAAATTACATTAAAATTCACTTTGACTGGGTTTTCATTTTAGATGGTATGTGATTAAATTATGCATCAATTTAGTTTTCGAGAACTTTTGTAGGTATTCTCGTCCGACTAAATCTCATTTTCATGTAAAAAAAGAAAAATGTTTACCTAATTTTAACTTACTTTGAAAACGAGGTTCTTTAATAGACTGTATTAAAATTTATCGTGCCCATATTTATTAAAAGTTAGGTAAGTAAGTAGTTTTACTGAAAAAGTAAAAAAAAAATAATTTTCGAAAAAACGAGTTTAATTTTTTGTCGTGTGTGGTAATAATAATTAAAAGATCAGCAAGATATCTTATTGTACAATACTGGCAGTTACTCATTGACTGCACATATTGGTGCCGATTCTCCTGTACACTAAACTAACTAAACTTTCATTGAAATTTCTTCCTTTTGGCTATGACAATTTTAGAGATGTTCTGAAAAAAAAATAAAAATTCTAAAAACAATTTTGACACAACTAAAATCGAGTTTGACAATCGCGACTCCACGTAGTACTTGTTTGCTCTACGCCGAGAATGTTTTTTAGAGCCGGAGCTGGCAGCCTCAACGTGTTCTATATGGAATTTTTCACTTTTTGTATGAAAAAATATGTAAAATTGCAATTTTTTATTGTTGATTTTTAACAAAAATTTTCATTATTTTTGCGAAAGGACACACCGTTTTCGAGATATAAGCAAAAAAAAAGAAAAAAGATACAGTTTTTGCTTCTGAAGTCAAAGCTGTTGGTGTGAATTTTAGATCATGACAATTAATTTTATTCCACAGCTTTTTAATCGTGATTAAAAATAGTATGATTTAATAATAATAATAAGTTTCCTTATTATGTAATCAACAGGTTTTAACAAATACATGTTAGAGGCCTTCTTTTAAGTTTGGAGATATACTGTAACAGAAGACCTCAAATCTCAATTTGACAATCAAAATTTTAGGTGAAAAACATCAAATTCAGAATAGCAAAAATAACTAACTCAGTGTTATCTTAGCGCTATCAAACTAAAATATAGTTTTGTCACTTTAGTCAATTTCAGAACGAGAAATCATCGTTTGACAGGAATAAAGTAAATTTTGATGATTTTTAGTTTAGTTTAGAGGCATTTGTGACTTTTTATGTGTGAGTTAGTCTAGCTTCTGTTCTAGGAATTAACCCGGGTAATAGTGCGAAGTATCTACATAATATGTTAGCACTGCAAGCCTGCCTACCTACCTACTAACTTATTGAATTAAAAAAAAAAACATAGTCATTAATGGGGACTGTCGACAGAAGTGAAAACTTGACAGCGTGACATGACGCGAGATTTTCCCCTACCGAAAATCGCTCAACGCGTATAAAAAAGTTTTCACTTCAAAATTCCATGGTTTACCAGAAACTTGCAGGAATATGTCTGTTGTCAGTCTGTTAGCCCTTTTTCCTTGTACGATCTTTCCAGTACGATTCCCAGAAAGATAAACAACTTTGTTTTTTTTTGTACGTACAATTTCTTTACAACTTTGAAATAGGAGAAAAGAAAACTTTGTCCCTTGAACCGTTTTAATTTCTTTTTAGTTGTTGTCTTTTAACTTTGGACGCTTTTCTCCTTGTGATATCGTTCGCCTAATCGTTTGCGGTTGTGAAATATCTTACATGACTTTTGAAACAGTTGAAAGTGCTCTAAGATGGTTTTTCACTTTTGTAGTAGGTAATAGTTTTAATAACAGGTGAGATTTCAAGTGGTCAAGACGTTGGAAAATCCTTTTAAGCTTTCACTGATGGCGTCATGTGAATGAGAAGTTACTTCAACCCCTTTCAAATTAAAATTTGCTTATCATTTATTCAAGGACCTCCTTGTCTTTGACAGCTGCACATAGGCAATCCTTGGCATTGCAAGAGAACTTGTTAATTTGATCTGAATGAACGTTCCATGTTCATTGGTTTAACATCTGTCTTCATTTTTTAACCGACGAAAAAAAAAAGGAGAAGGTTCTCAAGTCAAGGCGTGTATGTATTTTTTTTTATGTATGACAACGCATAACTTTTTACAGCGTAGACCGATTTGAAAGATTCTTGTTTTATTCGGGAGGGTATACCTTGAAGTTGGTTTCATGTATAATATATTAACTTTACTTGGGTAGTTTTCGAGTTAGCTTCAATAATAATAATTATTGTTGCCAGTCATGTTGTTCGATTACGCTTTGTGTGATAATCAGGTCGAAACCTATAATGTGAATTTTGTGATATACCTACTGTGACTGTTACCTGTTGTAGTTGCCTTATGAATGAACTAGCTTTTTCCCGCGGCTTCGCCCGCGTGGATGTCGGATAACCCACGGGAACGTACTACCGGGAATTCCTTCCTTATTCCTTGTCTACATTATAAAGGGAACCTCTGTGCAAAATTTCAGCTTTCTAGGTCAAAGGGTTTGGGCTGGGTGTTGATGAGTCAGTCAATCAGTCAGTCAGTCAGGACTTCTCTTTTTATTTATATAGATAAATAAACCATAAATATACTGAGAGCACCGCGACTATCGCTTGGGTTCTCGTCGGTGCACGCGTCTGTGTGAGTGTGCCGCTTCGACCGTTTGTAAGTAGTTTCCTTACTGCCCATATATTTATTGTGACCTTACTCTACGGGAAAGGCATTTTTTAACAGGACCTACATAAAACAAAACATAATTCGTTGTAAAGGAGTTCATTAGAGTATAATTTGCGGCGGCTGGCGGGGCAGAGGGCGATAAAATCCGAGTCATTGATCAATTACCTGGTTGCTGTACCTACGATGTATCGATGTTGTTACAATGAACGAGGGAACAATGTACTGTTCAATGTACTGTTGTTACTGTCTGTGATTTTATTTATATTCTGTTTTTTAGTCGCCTTCTGTACCATGAGACTTAAGGACCTAAACACTACTAAACGCAAGTTTTATAATGCCTAAAAGCATAATATGATCTACATAATATTCTTCAGGAAAAATATATGATATTCTTCAGGATATATGCTAGTTAGATAGTGTGTTGAAAACATAATACAATCAATTTGATACTATAGACAAAAATCCTCTAAAAATTTAAGATTAAAAACCATAATATTATAAACCATAATATATTAAGATTATTCTACAAGCAACATATTAACGTTATAGTGTTTTAATTTTTTTGTCTAATCAATAGATTTTTTGTAAATAGATAATTGTTTCGTCATTGTTTTCTATCAAACATCTATTTCCCCTTTCACATTACCCAGACATTGCCCCTGTCCTCACTCAAGGTTTACTATAAATATAAAACAGTAACACAACAGGTTAAACGATCCGGTGCATATAATGCGATTTATATCCGGATATACCGTTAGATTAGCTCCGGATTAGGGCTTCTGGCCAGCTCTAACACGGTGAACTCTGGCGAAGTCGTGGAACGGTGCATTGTTTCGCAAAATTACGTGGATGTAGTTATGTATATACACATGTTGCAAGCTGATTGGATTGTGGTGTGAGATTGGGCACGTAATTAGAGACCAATCTGTACGTGTTTTGGTAGTGATTTTCTTATAATCTGACCGGTTTCGATTTCAGTAACTAGGTACTTACAGTCCGCGAGGCGTAAAATGAGCTTTGCATTTGTGTGAGTGATCACCAAAATGGTACGAGAGCCCATGACCAAAATTTTTGTCTTATCGTTTTACGTAAGGCAAAATCTTCAATCGGTTTACGGTTTACAACGATGCGGCATGATGCGTCACGGCCTCTCGTACTAAAAGAACAAAAGCCGATTGCCAAAAAGCAGTATAAACTGGTTTTAAACCAAGCAAAGGACGAATCGCGCTCAATGCCGGACGTCACACCTACACTATCTATGTGCACTCACACAAATGCAAAGCTCAGCTTGAACCTCGCGGACTGTACTTACCTGTGTGGAAAGGGCATGATATTTACCTAAATGCTTTAAAGGTTCACATTACGAAAGTGAAAATTAAATCGTATTAGTCGTTACGGGTCATCAGAACAGAAGCCCGAAAGTCTGACAACCAGTCTTACCAAGGGGTATCGTATTACCCAGTAACGGGGTTGTGGATGTCAGATAGGCAGTCGCTCCATGTAAAATACTGGTATTCAGCTGCATCCGGCACCTAAGACTGGAAGCCGATCCCAACATAGTTGGGAAAAGGTTAGGCAGATGATGATTCTGAAAGTGAAAATTAAATTGCATAATTTTTTTTTATTTTGAGATATTTGAGTTTGAATAGAAAATGTCAGAATCGGCTGCGACATCGGCGTTTATTATTTTGCTTTTATTTTATATCTTGTGTCTATCTTTTATGTCAAAAAAAAATCAATTATCTTTTCTTAAAATTAATTCAAACAATTTTTATCAACATCTAATAAATTGAAATAGTCGAGTCTAAAATAAACATTCCAATATAATTATTCTAAAATTCTATTTTTAATATTGAGTACAATGCACCCTGCAGGTCATTAGCGATTATGTCTCGTCTGTTGCTCCTGAACACTCAAAATACTCAAATTAGCACTGTGTAGCATTTTGTAGCATTCATGCTATTGTCAGGATCAACCGCTTGCATTTGGCTATAATTGACCTTTAGCGTGGTTTTATTGCCACATTGTTTCGGGATTTTCTTGACTGTTTTTCGTACCTGGGCACTTTTACCTATCAAGAGTGTAAGAAAACTGGTTTGAGTAAAATTATTACTAAACGAAATAATCTGGTCAATAATTTTATATTTTTAGTCGATTTTTTCGACATCTTAAAACTCTATTAAAGTATCATTCGACAACTGTACGAAATATTCATAAAGTTTTATCACTTAATTGAAAAGCCGCCATTTTTGTTTACCCAACCCTGTCTGCCGAACAAAGTCTAACGACTCTTTGCTTGGAGATCGTAATTAAGTACCAAGACACACAATTAAGCAGGAAACTAGGTCTTTACGTAGGTAACTAGTAGAAGTGTCATAAAGAGCTAATTTTACAGTTTGGTCATAAAACGTGATCACATATTATGTACAGTCAGCAACAAAAGTCGATTAACAGTGCAGATTTTTAAATCTTAATTATTGAGCAAGACATTTAACTAAAATCGGAACAGAAGTAAAATTTGTAGATCTACTTACTTCTCTTAGGTATTTTAGGAAAAAAGGAGATAGCCAAATCATTTTCTATCAATTTACATGTTGTGTAAAAGTAGCAGTGTTAATCGACTTATGTTGCTGACCGTACATTGTCATTGGTGCGATAGTGGCCCAGTGGGGCCCAGTTTGGCCCACATTAGTTTGTTGATCAAGGCCCAGTGAAGCCAAATGGTGGCCCGCATTAGTTTAGAAACTATTCTTAGAACGCAACTATTCCTTTAAACTGCATTCTGAAAGGTATTGAAATTTTGGACCTATAAGCAACAACTTTTTTTTTGTTTTCGGGGGGAGGACCTTCAAAAGGCGACCGGGCATAGTCAATATCTACTGAACTATATTTAACTCTCGGAATTCGATGAAAACACAGATGGAAAACATTTTTAGAACAGAAGTTATCACATACCTTTCGATATTTACAGTTGTTATTTTACATAGTGGTATTATATGTAGTTCCGAACTTATCGCCGCTCTAAAGCTCGTTTGCAATTTACTCAATCATTATCATCACATTATTGTTAAACAAACTGGCTTGGGAAACAATTTTTCACATGCTCTGGGAAAAACTTTTTAGATCGTAATGTGTTTTTAGAAAAAAGTGATACGCACGAACAAACTCGATGTTTTTTGTAACTTTACGACAGTTCCAAAACATATATCTCTTTATTTTTTTACATCCATTAGATCATTCTCGAATGTAACAAGATAGTGGAATGCAAAGTCGTAGTACGTTTACATCCTAGTAGGTACTAAAGGAATCCATTACCATTTGTCATGTTTTACGGCTTTTGAGTGAGTCGTGAAGGCTTTCACGGTTGGATGACACGTTACTTCTACAGTAGATGAAGTATCTATGAGGCAAGGCAACTACAGAATAATGTGGTGTTTTTTAACTTCGGTCAAACGGCTGAACGGATTTAGATGAAATTTGGAGTGTAGATAGCTTATACCCTGGATTAATGCATAGGCTACTTTTTATCCCGGTCTACGTCGTTGAAGCGGGGCGCAGATAGTCCTTTTATAAAATACTAACCACACCCCCTATCTTTTGTCCTCAGCAATGAATTTCTCAATGCAGCTGGCAGTAGCAGTGGCGGCGGCGGCATGTCTCTGCGTGGTGGCCGCAGCGCCCGAGGGCCGACTCACGCGCACCAAACAGCAGCGCCCGACCCGCGGGTTTAAGAACGTCGAGATGATGACTGCCAGGGGATTCGGCAAGCGGGACAGGCCACACACTAGGGCCGAGCGTGAGTTTCACTTTTAGGTTTTCTACACGCAGTTCTGGGTCAGGGTCTTTTGAGATCCGGAAAGTCTGGGCTCAGTGATCCTGTACGTTAGCTTCAAATGCGCGCATAGCAACAAAGATGTAGATGCGGATACTTAGCCATGTGGGCAAAGATAGAACTCATATTTTGCTCTTTACCACCGACCATCTTGCAAGTTAGTCTTCAAGATGCCCTGAAAAATAGAGGACCAACAAATTCATACAAAATCAATACCTACAAGCAAACTTTTCACCGTCACTGATGGCACACTGACCCTGGAGGGCCCGGAGCCCTGAAATGTGTAGTTTGAAAGCACTTGATTATTTTCTTTTATTTACCTTTGTTTTAAGAATTAAGCCTGGTGTCCACGATATCCAATTAAAACTTGTTGTAAACATCGATCGTTTAAAGTTGTGAAACATCGAATTTTGTTTTAAATTGTTTGGTAAGATGTCGTGAAAGTCTAAGGCCCGTTTTTCTATTATTCTAAATTCACTTTTATTGTTTTAACAATTTTTTCATTGCAATTTATGCTGTTTTACTCTCGCTAATTGAGTACAATTATTAAAGAATCTGTTTTGACTTTTTACCATTTTTTTTTAAATTCATTGCCACGCTCGCGTGTTCAGCACAATTTTGTAAAGTCCTATACAAATCTAGTTGTTATTGTAACGTGTGTGAAATGCACTTTAGTTTCAGGTTTCTGTAAATATAGTTCCCTAAGTAAGTAAATGTTTGTCACGCACATTTTCAAGAAATGGGGATGCCACTTTTATTTTATGCACTCCTACCTACTTTAACAATTTTAAAATTGTAAGTCACTGTGCTATGTTAGCTGACTTGCTAGAATGTTCCTCTCCTTTTTTTTCTAAACCTAGACCTCACCAAAATTCAGGATTGAAAGTTCTCTTTATCCGCAACTTTAGGGACCGCCTTTTTCATACTTACAAAGTTGAAGATAAACGCCTTGTTATTTCAAATAGGAAAGAGGTTTGAAAAATTCCACCTGTTCATATATGTATAATTCAAACTTGTTCATCTTTTTCCGTCAAGTTATTAGTTAGGTAATGTGAAATGGTTAGAAGTACAAATACATCATAATTAAGTACCTACCTACTAGTAAAACGTAAATATCATTAGTATTGTAAAAGATGACTAATGACTACGTTACCCGCTGTGTCATTTAAGTAAGTAATGGAAAAATTGTAGATGTGTACAAGTTTCATCAATAAGTGGTGGCTAAGTAATAACAGCCGCACGGGTCGATCCGTCAGGTTAAGCTATGCTTGCCGGGGTTGCTCCGTGGACAGGTGACCATCTTTACATACCGAGACTCCTCCGTGACTCGGAAAGCACGTTAAGCCGTTGGTCCCGGCTATCATTCGTGGATCCTAGACAGTCGTTACGGGTCGTCAAAAGCTCGAAAGTCTGACAACCAGTCTTACCAAAGGGTATCGTATTACCCAGTTACTGGGTTGTGGAGGTCAGATAGGCAGTCGCTCCATTTAAAATACTGGTATTCTGCTGAATCTGGTTAGACTGGAAGCCGACCCCAACATAGTTGGGAAAAGGCTAGGCAGATTGAAGTGTATCGTAGTGTGTATCTATGTAGATAAGGTTGTGAGTTATCTATCTTACACTATGTTGTATTGGTGTAGGTACCTACTGTTTATTTTTGTGAGACGAGAATGCAACTTAATGATTAGATTATGATTACGTCACAATAAGTATGTATAATTTTTGAAACACATTATTAGGTTCACTATTTCTCTCTTTCCTCCCAAACTTTTACCGGCATAACATATCCATCAGAAAGTTTTGTGTATAATATAAGATTATGATGCATTTTATGAAGTAATTACGAGCATTTGTACGCGAGTGATGTATGTGAGTTAGGACACAATGGGCATCAATCTTCCTAGCTAGCCAACTTATAACTTGCGCTCGTTGATCGCTAATGGAGCGCATAATTCGTACAGAATAATATATTAGGAACAATCCTTCTACCTTAATATTAGCCTTTATTGAAATTCAAATTACACGACAATAGTACGACAAGTTTCCGCAACTTTTTACTCCTCATTGTTCAATATGTAAAGTTCCTCAGTCTGTATTCTGTCGAAATATTTGTGATTACCATAATCTATTGACGATGAAATTGTGCCATTCAAACGTACAATTCGTATTGTTATTATTTGTTATCGAAGGGTAAATAAGTTTGCTTTGAGGGTAGATTGTAGACCTTTTCGGATGTAACAATAACGGTAATGAAGCTAAGAATTGTAACATTATTCCTGAAGGGGACGTAGACCAACAAGCACCAACCACCCGGTCGCACCGCGGCACACCCACCTTTAAGAGTCCCACAGTTGGGGTCGCAAGAGATTTCGGTAAAAGAGCTCCCGAATTCGACGGCGAAGGTACTACAACGAACCTGATTGAGATTCCGGCCTCGAGTCATTGTGAATGGCAAAAATTACGCCGAAGCCGACAGAATGCCAGACTGTGTAACAGACTTAACCACAGTCCGCACGTGTGGAAGGAAATAAAAGCTAAAATCCATTTGGGAATGGTCTGCGCAACCTTTGGACAGGCCCTTTCCGAAGTGACGCTTTGCAGGTGTTTGTGAGAGGATGGAAACCTTGTTACTGCTCGATATTATGTACTCGTAGGTTCACTACCAAGAACCGACTCCATAACTCCTTTACTCAGAGAGAAGTCACGAATAGTATTCATATGTGATCGCGCTTTAAATAAAGTGCACTTTCAATAAAAACAAAGCGAGTTCTGCATTATAACAACGCATTTCTGGAATGTTTCGTTTCTCTCTGAATAAAGGTGAAAGTTTTCAACTTTAGATGAATGTTCTACCTAAAAGAATTTGAAACCTACTTAAACATCAAAGTTAAAAACTTGCAATGGTTCTGTGACTGGAGAATGTTGTCTGTCGAGCTTGTTCTGTCGAAACAAAAGGAATTCTGCACCACGTCGACTGGTCTTGGCCTTTTGTTTTTTAATTGCTTTTTACTGATTATACACATAAACATATTAACATTTTGACATTGTATTACTCCCAATAAAACATCAGCAGACCAGGACAGCTACGAAACTCACGCTCGCAGGAAGTTTAACCCCAAGAGCAACCTCTTGATCGCCCACGACTTTGGCAAAAGGAGTGGTAACGATGACGTTAATGATGAAGGTAAAATATGACGAAACTCTCAAAGCAACGCTAAAAGAGCTTTCCAAGCTTTCAATAAAAAGAAAACAATAATATTTTGGATATCTAAAAATAAAGGATTTTTTTTTTTCAAAAATAGACGCTTGCAGTAAATAGAAAAGATAACGCTTTATCGCTTTCTATCGGTGATCTAAAACAATTCACCACCGTGACTTGACATTTCAACAGAGGAAGAAATTAGAGTGACCAGGGGAACTTTTAGGCCCAACTCAAACGTACTTATCGCGAGGGGTTACGGGAAAAGGGCCCCTTTGCCAAAGAACGATCGAGGTATTAGTCGAGATAATCTCTGATCCAATATTAAATAAAGAAATCACACACTATCAGTGACTTTTGGGTGTCGTCTGTCGGAAACCGGCTTTAACCCGCAAAAATGTTATTTATACGACAAATATTCGTATCGACCGAATTAAAGCCTCCGGGGACAGGCCAGACGGCGTACTGGGCCAACATAAACATGCCATACTCGCTTATTAAAACATGCAAACTTTGACACAAGTGAAAACATTGAAATAGACAACACACACTGGAGCTTCTGTTCGCTTTGGTTGGATGATCTAGGGATGTATCATATGAATTTGTGAGTGCAAAAATACGGCATTGTTACGGATAACAAGTGCGATTGGTTTTTTAGATTCTCTATTTTAGGCCTCCTTATTCGTAGGGTCGAAAGTAGTGGGACAGAAATGTGTTCCTTTTATTCATGATGTCCGTCAATGCTGTATTTATGTGCGTGTGTAGCGCTGATAAGGACACGAATGCTTTGTCTCCTGTCTCATTTGTGGATAGAAAACTGGGAGGTCTCATTTGATGAGATTTACTCTTGGCTTCGTATATGTGAGCTTTTATTGTTACTAACCTGAGGGTGTTAATGTTGCTTATTAGGTACGTCATGTGAATGTATATTGTGTGGTTTAAGAGAGAGCAACAGGTTTTTGTTCGCTCCTTATTTAATGAGGTAATTAGTGGAAATCATATACAGGATATGTAATTACGACTACTGAACCTTCATGTTGGAATATGAGTTGATATATTGTCAGCAATCGAATGAAATATTTACTAATTTCGATTGTTCTTGCTTGTCGAAGTGTTGGTGTTGTAGATATTTCTTTCAAAATATTAATATTGATGTTGTTTTCAGCAGTGTACGGTCTCGATAACTTCTGGGAGATGTTGGAGGCTGCCCCCGAGAGGGAAGGACAGGAAGCTAATGACGAGAAGACTTTGGAAAGGTAACAGTCATTTATACATTGCACTTTTATAGTTAGGAGAACTTCCACGGTGGTTTAAACGACAAATCGTTCACTCGTTTGTTCAATCGTTCGTTCATTTTCGTTCGTTCGTTCATATTATATTGCCGGTAAAAACAATATAGTTTCATACTTTAACACAATTCAAACCAAATTAATTGCTGTAGTTAACTTATATTAACTTGTCTGTACAGTGAAATAAATACATAGGTATAGATATTTTCTATAGTTTCTATAGTTTCATAGAAATAAACAAAATATCTTCATAAGTTACTAAATATTGAGTAAATGTCATTCAGACTCTATTAGACAAATATTTATTGTGTAGAAAGAAAGAATTCTTAGGACTAACAAGATCTCATTACGAGGACTGCCCAAAAATGTACGAAATAAATACAAATAAATGATAACAGGGGATGCTGTTTTATCCTGTAATGTGACATCATAATACAAGACTTACGTCACATGATTGTAATGAAATGTTTCAGTTTAGATACTTTTTGCTAGTAACCAGTATTTATTTATTTTACTTTAGCATAAAATCTATTGCCGTTTACCGGAATACACATTAACATTTTGATACTATTTTTGAGCTTAGCTTTTTTTATGCTATTGTCTATAATTAAATTTTAACAATATCACCAGACGGGAATATAAAGCCATTTTAAAATTCCCTACTCTAAAAATATGTCTCGTTCAAAAAGTTTTCATTCAATGTCAAATATAGAATGAATGAAAACTGAACGAATGAAAATAGAACTGGAATTCGAGTTCTTTTTATATTAAACGAAAGAGGTTTCGTATTAACACCGTGCCGTGTAGACAGAAAATATGTGGGCAATATAAGTAAAGGTAGAAATTGGAAGCTAGGTTCAAGTTGCTGTTAGGATTTCGCTATCTACTCAGGTGGCATGCTAGAAAGTGGTAATAGAACGAAGTTTCTACATGTACTAGAGATATTTTTAAAAGTTTTAACGTCTTTTAGTTTTTTCGATTACAATCCTGAAAAACAACAGCTTGAAAATTAAAAAAACTCAGAAGACCAATGCATTATCCAATATAAGTTTTATCTCAGATTACGACAAACTATTTCGTTAAAATATGGAGAAAGGCAAGTAAAAATAGGTTTTATTATGACGTCAAAACACTTTAATATTTAAAGCCAAATTAAGTTCCTATTTCATATGGCAACATTTACCGCTGTACACGCAATTTACAATGAAACCTTACCAATCCGGAATTTATTGCCGATTGCAACACCGATTAGGTAATTGTCCCGAAAACCAATTACTAAACTGCGAAATTAGCATTAGTGAATCTAAATTAATTTATGCCAGAACAATTTGTTAAAGCTCCTACAAACGAAACGCAATATAATTGCGCCTGTTTGAAGGAGCCTTTATTCCATTATGAAGGTAAGGTAACTATAGTTATTAGCAATGGGGAAGAAATCGCAAAGCTATGAACAGGTGGCGCTGCTAACGCTCTACTCATAACATCGCACTGTCATTTTTATCTCTCAATGTTTTTCGGGTTTTAAATAATTGTAACATAAACTAGCGTGTGTTTTTTGTTAATACAACGAACAATGTATTCAACGTGGACAGTACCTCAGTTAAAAGCTGAACTGAAGATCCGAGGAGCTTCACTAAGAGGCCGAAAAGCGGATCTGGTCAGCAGTTATTTACAGCCTATTTTCTTGTTAACAATTGAAGAAAATAACCCAATTTTATATTAGCAACATGTCGTTCATTAATTATCGTAGTAATTACAAACTTTTACGTACTTAGACAGCAGTTTTATAACATATTCGATGTTTCATGAGCTACGAACATAACCTAGAAATTAAATCTGAATTTTAATTAAACCTGTTACAGAATCGAATCATTTGATCGTAATTTGAACTGTGAGATATCTCAGCAGCATGAAACTGCTGATACCAATATGGATATGAACATAATAATATCACCGAATTTTCTAAAGATGTAAAATTGCGTATCTTATTCGCCCTTTCCCATATTTTTTAAATCGTAAGTCTTTTGGAAATAAATGATTTTCATTGTTATTACAAAAGATTACGCACAAAGGCAGCAATTTTTTTGTCAGATGCCATCCAAAGTTTTTTGTAAACAAGTTTTGTATGTAATTTGACAGCTAATTTAATTTTCTGTGAGCCGAGCGTTACCAGCGACACCTTGCGGAAAAAGTTGTCAGTTTTCTTCCCCATTGGTACGTTGACTTTTAAACTCGTATTCTGGAACATTGCTCGAACTCGATTTGAAAAGAGATTAGTATGAAATCTATCAAATTTTAATCGAGATTCGTTCACTTCTAGAATACCTGTTTACATGAGACCATGAGAGTGAGATATTTATATTTGAAATTCAAATTTTCTTACGTTTTTTTGCAATTTGCAGTGTCAGGTTGAATGTTGACCAAAATATGATTCGTGACTATAACAAATATGTATTTATATTAATGAATCATCGATATATCTCTCTAAGTTAGATTTGTACTTTCTCAGTTTGATTTCGGAAATCATGACATTTTGGTACAAATCTAACTTAGAGAGATGTATTCATTGATATATATACACTAGATTAGCAATTGCCGCGCCAAGGCGTTGCCACTGGACATACGGCCACGGCCGTATGCGTAGCTAACGTCAGTTCAGTGCTCTGTATGACGGCAGCCGAAGTGAACCGAGTGACACGCGACAAAAAATATCGCCAAAACGGGTAAATGCGTAATGAAAGAATGCGATTCAAGATCACAAAAACTACCGGAATTACTTTTCACACGTAAGTTTATTGTTTCTGTGTTTATATCATCGTAAAAACGCATTAAAATAAATAAAATGTAGATTTTTTTTTTAATCATGATCAGTGTTACAACTAAAAACTATGTTTTAGTTTCCCACATTTGTGGGAGTTTTTAATTTATGGAATAAGCGATTTTAAATATTTTTATTAATAATTAACAATGTTCCAGAGTACCTAAAGATGCAATCAATTTTCTCAATCAATAATCCGATTGCTGAGAAAAGAGACTGACTGGCTACCTACTAAATCGACTGTCATTTGTTTGAAGCACTTCCGTGATTAAGATAAAATAGGCCCAAAAAGCGAATGTGGCCGTGTTTATTTGTCCAATCAAGCAATTGTAATGCTTATTGTAAGTAATGATTTTATGCGGCAATTAATATTATCAAATTATAGGTAATGCCAACAAAAAATGCCTTCTCATTGAACTCCCACCGCAACAAATTAGTTTATATCGACTCAAACTACATTGCGTACTGAATGTTTTTTTCAACTTAGTTTTTAGATTGTAAAGAGCTGTTGGCGCTACAATAAATTGTATATTTTTCAGGACAACCGTTATTCTAAAGAGCAGGTGGAGCTTTCAGAAGAAGAAAATATGGATGTGGATGCTGTGGAAACCGACGAAGAGATAGTCAAAATAACTGAAACCCGAAAGCCCAAAATGAGGAAAATAATTCACCGTTTGAAAAATTTATCGGCTAGAAGACTAAGAAAAGGAAAAAAATATGTCACAAAAAATAAAAGACTAGAAATAAAAAAATAAACGATGATGATAGAGGAACTGAAAAAAAACGTATGTTGAGCGAAGAAGACGAAATGCAGCTAAATGTAAATGATGAAACAGTGCAATTCATGGAATAATTAAAAAAACCTTCAAAAAGAAAAGGACTAATAGAAAACTGACTCTTTGGGGAAACCAAAGGTTTTGTCTTTGCGATTATGGACGAAGTTATGATGACGAACAACTACCGGAAATATATTGTGAAGGACGGCACGGTTGACATCTGTCGGGCATTCCACCATCCGGGGGAATCAATCCGTCACATTATTTCTGACTGGTCTCGTCTGGCTAACGGAGACTACTTGCATAGGCACAAACTTGTAGCCAGGATTATCCACCAGCAACTTGCTCTGAAATACAGTCTTGTGGAATTGGAAGTACCGTACTGTAGGTACGTGCCCGACCCAGTTCTCGGAAATGGCAATATTACTTTGTATTGGGATCGATCTATCATCACTGACAGGACTATTGTTGCCAATAAGACAGACATAGTGGTGATAGATCGATTAGAGCGTCGTACAATGATTATTGATATAGCGGTCCCGCATGACGAGAACCTCGTGAAAGCTGAAAAAGATAAGCAGATTAAGTGTCTTGACCTGGCTCGCGAGGTTGTCGACATGTGGGATGTGATACAGCAATCGTAGTGCCGATAGTCGTGACGGCCAATGGCATAATAGCCTAGAGCCTCGATCCACACCTGAAGAGGCTCTCGTTAGGCAGCTGGATTAAGGAAGATTGCTCCAGAAAGTGATACTTCTGGACACCGCGCGTATCGTTAGGAGGTTCCTCTCTAAGCAGCCCTGACCACCGGTACCTTGGACCCCGTTCCCGATACCGGTGGGCTACTATTTTTAATATTTTTTAATGTTTTTATATTTTAATATTTAAAAATGTAAATTTTATGTATGAAAATTAACTAAAGGAAATAAAAAATGTTCAAAAAGAAAATGCCTTGATTATTTTCATTACATATAACCTTCTAATACACATCTAATAAGAAATACATAATTCACATACTTAAAAAAATAATTTAACGTTTACCGTTTAAACGTTACGTTTTTTTTTAACGTTTAAAAAGTTGGGTAAAATTTCGCATGGGTAGGCAACCCCATCCCGCCATTGCATGTTTATATTGCGGTCTTTATCTAATCTAAGCGACAGTATTGTTCTTGTGACTTGTGTAAGTGAGACAGAAATATGTTTACTTTTAAATGTTTAGTGGTTTCAAAGCTACGTCGTCGCATTTAAATAGTGGTTATACTTTTTTTACACATTTTAATGAGGTTTGCTTCTCTAGTTATATAACTCAATGGATGTATTGATGATTTTATGGTTATAATTATGTAAACACATATTTGTTATAGTCGCGAATCATATTTTGATCAACATTTAACCTGACACTGACCTGCAAATTGTAAAAAACTTTGATTCTTTCAAAGTTTTTTGCAATTTGTAAGAAAATTTGAATTTTGCGGGCTGCCACTACGCAATCACCTTAATGTTACATCATATTTTATATGTCAAGTCCAGGGGTTATTTTTGTTTTGTAAACATTAACGTGTTTACCCTTATTATAAGCCACCTTTACCTTTGTTTACCTATTTGTGGGTCACGGCGTTTGTACGCTAATGCCACTTTATGTTGTATTTAGATTTAAAAATATTTTCATTCATAAAGCAAAAAGAGACAAGAGATTTTGATAAACTAAAACATCTTAGTGAATAAAGGTGGGCATTCCCGATAGCGCCATTTGGCGTGGCTTCAAACGACTAAAGTCAAATGAAGCAATTGGAAATATAGAGTTTTATGTCACGTTGACGGATTTTAACATTCACGATCAAATTTTGGATGTACAGTAACAGCCAGAAGTCGACTAGCAATCTCACAAAACCATGGCATAGCAATATTAGTTTACTTATGACCTTCTTTGGCGCCGCATCCCGTATAGGTATAAGCGCCACAGCCCGTATAGCGCAGACGATAATGGTCATTGCGGTGTAAGTGGACTTCTGGCCGTTGACTGTACACACACCCTTTACTCACACAAATGACAACTGATTTTTTTTTTTACTAGCCATAGGTTATTCCCACTGCTGGACAAAGGCCTCCTTACTCTCTTTCCACCTCCCTCTGTCCAGAGCTGCCAAGGCCCAATCTTTATTAAAAGAGTCCAGCTCATCCCGCCATCTCCGCCTGGGCCTGCCGCGATGTCGTTTGCCATTAAGCGGGACCTACTGGGTCGTAAGTTTGACTGAATAAACATCGGTTATTTTTCTTGCTCTTTCAAACTTCCCTAATTGGAACAAATGAAATGTGGGCGAGCCACACGTCGTTCCTTAAAGCTTTTTTTTTTAAAAGGTGTATCACCGGGAAGTACCGCGACTGTACATCATGCCATTTGGCGCGATAGACTGAGCGTGAATGCTCACCTTTACAGCGTGTTTTTAGCTTGAATACTTTTTAACAATCGGGAGTGACTACTGAGATGATGACAAATAGAGAAATATGGAAGGAAAATAATGTTGCGCAGGCCATAAATAAACTGGGATAAGGCCAGGAGATTGATGTTGAAGTTAATTTTTAACAAAAACTATAATAGTGAGAACCGGTATAAAAATGGCGCGAATTTTTATACCTATACCTACATCTGGAATTCAATTGAATGTGAACTAAGCGCGCTGAGTTTTAGTAATTTTGAAATCCAATAAAGTCAGTAGAGTGTAGGTTTATAGAAATAGAAACCAACTCACAAAGAGGCAAATAAAATCTTTTTCTTCCTTTCAAATACTGATATCGGTTTTTCGAGAGTTTCTTCGAAATTCGGTGGTTATTTGAGGAAATAGTCGATGTTTATCGTGTTACCCAGTAACTGGGTTGTGAAGGTTAGATAGGCAGTCGCTTCATGTAAAATGCTGCCGATCTATTCTGTAAAAATGTCACCGTAAAAATTTAGGGGAAGTGAGCTGTCAGTAGTGTCAATCCCTAGCATCAAGTGGAATGACAGGTCACTTCACCTAACTTGAAACACGGTGAGATTTTTACAGAACAGACTGTTGGCTGGTATTCAGCTGCATCTGGTAAGACTTGAAGCCGACCCGAACATAGTTGGGAAAAGGCTAGGCAGAAGAAAAAGTCGATGTAATATGTAGGTACTGTAGGTACTTAGAACAGCCCAACCTACTGTTCTTCCGCTCCTCCCAGAGTGGGAGAAGTCATTTGATAATTTCGCATCCACAAAAAAAAAAAAAAATATGAGGATCAAAATCCTTAGATGCGGATGCTCGGCGAGCACTTTTTAAATTTCACTGAATAAGTAACTTGACAAACGCTTGATGTCTGCGTCGAATTTTATACCTAAAGTCAATATTGATACAGTTACTTATTCAGTAAAATTTGAAAAGTATTCAAGCATCGCGAGGATTATTCCGTTTGGTGGAAACTGACCCTTATGGTGTTGATTGTTAAATCATTAAGGTTCAATGCAGGATTTATAGAAAAAAACACACGAATTAGTAGTTTGTAACAGGATGCCAATTTATATGCCAATATATATTTATATTTATAAACATGTAGGTACAACAGTAGCAATAGTAAAAGCCGAAAGCTAATAAAACCACAGACAAAGTTATAAATAAATAATAGAAATAATAATCCCGACCAATCGGTTGTGGGCCCAAGAATTTAATTTACCCGACAATATTTACAAAGCGAATTGTGTTGAAATAAGCCATTTACATTGAGGTCTCTTGGCAAACAATTGGTATAATCGGTAAAATGACAGAATTGTAGAGGTACAAATTTTTTAAGCCGATTTTATAAGGGGTAAGCTCCCACTTAGATTTTCACTTTTGAATTAAGAACTCCATTCAACATTTTCGAGAGAATTTATGAAAGAATGTGGTGGGCGGGAAAATCAACAACAAAAAAGCTTTAAGTGTTAGGCTACTGTGTGGGTTCAGACAAGAATGTATTGTTTTTAGAAGTTTTCAGAATAAAGGTTAAATATCAACTCGGAAAGGGATCGTCCGTCACTGTATCGCCGCGGTTCGTGAGCTAAGGCCGAGGCGAGGCGATTACATTACGATTCCAATTAGTGTGTGTTGCAGTAGACAGTTTCATACAAATAATACTGTACGGCTCGAGCTGATACGGTGACGATCCCTTTCCGAGTTGATATGTGTACCTGAAGCCCCAGTTATAACTTCCTGAGTCCGGGGGTATGATATTGTGGTTTATTGCCTTGATTTTGCAATATTATGTATTTTCATTATGCAAGAAAAAATAAAATAAAAATTATAACACTTTGAAAACTGTTTTTTCGCGATGTCCTTTACTTAGGATTAGGATATTTGTAGAACTTCAGTACTCACGATAGTAAAGTGACCCAGCAAATGTGAAACAGCTGCAGTAGGTTTGGCAGCTATTATCAAGAAAATGTATCTTCTAGATTCTTAGATAATATACATCTAGATGGAGCCACAGCGTGGCCGGTCATGAGACAGCAATATAATACTTTTTCTAGGTTAGTGGTATGAGAAATGAAGTTTAACGTAAGAAATCTTCCATATTTTGGACTGAAACCCATGTCAATACATACGCACAGTGCAAAAACTGTCCAAAAAAGTTAAATTAATCGACGCAAGATAAATTGTAAAACAGTGAAAGCACTTTGTTTGGCTAACATTCAACAAGCTAAAATACGGCACGCCGCCGTAAGAGATAGAAGATACGATGCTTTGTCTCAATTTTCCTATTAATTTCGTATATATGTGTCTCACTTCCACACTTCACACTGTAATTTATCAACTAGGTATTCAATAACAATAAAATTATTCGTAAGCTTAAGTATTTAACGTACGTGTCATACGATAATTTCCTGTTTAATCAGTCCAATATTGTAATTAAATGTCAACATAATTACGCAGTGTAACATACCCAAATTCAACTAACACTGGATTGTGTCTTTCTCGTTACACTTTTTTGCTTGACTGGAATGCTGGTTTGAAGGCTAAATGTTCTGATGATGATTACTCATGGAACCAATGCACCATTAGATATGTCTGTTTCTACAGGGTCAAACTGAATTTTCTAGCAAAACTCCGCAGAGACTGCGGGTATCGATATCTAAACAAGATCAAACAAAAAAAAAAAATCTGATGATTTTTTTTTGGGGTCACGCAGGTAATGTAGTTAGTAGTACTTGAAATATTATTTTTAAAAAATCAGATGGCCAATTCTCGTACCTAAAAACGTTCACAATCTCATGCCAGCGTCAATCAAATGTCAAAAATGTAGGTAAACGCTATACAATTTTTGACAGATTGAGACTGAGATGAGATTGCGAACGTTGTTAAAAATACGAGAATTGCCCCTCAGTTTTCTTTGTGTAAACTTAACAGCCCGGAGTGCCCGGTTAATAGCAATAGTTTCGCTAACTGACGAAATGTGGGTATACTATATAGGTACACCTCTGCCTAACCCTTCGTGGAATACAGTCGTGATGTTATGTTACGTATTTCAGATTTTGGCTCACAGGTAGACAATGACCTGGATCAGGACATTTTATCCCAGTAGTACGTTCCCGTGGGATAATCTCAGACCTACACGCGGATGAAGCCGCGGGTCAAAAGCAAGTTTTCTATAAATAAACATTGGTTCGTCCTCAATTTATCGTAGGCGTATTAATTCGAAAACTAAGCACCTCGCAGTATTGAGCCTGTGGTTAAGAGACACAACAGAGGATGGTTTCCCGACATTTCCTTGAGTTCGATTTGTGGTAGTTCGTACAAATGATAAATGATGTGGGTTTGTAGCACCTTATATCTCGAAGAAGCATTTATATTATTTGTGTAAATTGTTCTGCACTATTGGATTTGTATTGTTTACTAGCTTCTGCCTGTGACTTCATCCACGTGAAATACCTTGTTCCTCCGAGCTACCCCGTCGCATCGCATTGCCGGCCCGCGCTATTGCTTCGTTTTCCCTTAGCGTTCATTTTGACTTTTTTTCTTTTTGCTCGGCTCCTAAGGGTCCTAGCGTGATGTTAAATAGCCTACAGCCTTCCTCAAGAATTGGGCTATCAAATGCAAAAAGAATTTTTCAAATCCAACTGGCGATTTCAGAGATTAGCGTGTTCAAACAAACAAACTCTTTAGTTTATTATTAGTATATATAAAAAGATATTGCCATTTAAAGAAGCCCATTGTAGAGGTAGTAAGATTGGGAATTAAGGGTACCTATTTTTTTTAGAACTGTGAGGTTGACCTGTTTCGGATATTTAAAGACGGAATCTGGTTCCTACAACTGAAAGCCAAACTGTCTTGAGAGTCATATTAAAACGTACCTTTCTCAAAAAAATAATCTTACGTTTCTCCAACTACCTCCAAAAACTGCAATAAAAATTAAGTACTGGTCAGAGACGCAAACTTTTCCTTTTAGCCTAGAAAGATGAGGTTTGTTTAAGTCCGGGGGGGGGCAGAGGGAGGGTCGGGTGGGAGGGAGGTGGGGTGACAAACAAATCGCCCTCACGCTGAGGCCGCTATTCCGTTTAGATAAGGCTTGGCATTTAGCAGATCCGATCTGCAATCCGAGCCACCTTTCTGCAATCCCGATAAGCCAACGTCCTATTTGCTTTCACAACATTGAATTACAGAAATAAATAAAGGAAAGTATTATGAATATTGACGGTATTTATGGATTGAACAGTCAATAGTCATTTTAATAATAAATGAAAGCACTTCGTCAAACAACAATATCATCACATTAAAACGTAAATGTCAAAATAATGGTAAATATAAATTTCAATGATTTGTCATTGAAATGTATATTTACCATTATTTTGACATTTACGTTATAATAAACCAACCACCAATATTTGTGGATACTATAATTTAATTCCATTAACATGTATTTTCAGAAATAAAAATAATTTTAAATAATATCAGTATAAACTAATAATGTTAATATTATCTATTAATATCATAATAATTATCATTAATTTAATCCAAGTAAATTCCCTGTGCTATGAGCGTAGCCGCTACGCGCTACGAATCGTAGACCGTGGTCTACAAACCGTAGCCGCGTAGAAGCAATCGCTACGAGAATTAAAGTCAAATAAATCATTATCATGATTGTGATTGGAGGGATTATTAGAAAACATGTAGTTGCATTTTATTTTTATCCCTTAAGCTAAATTTAACGAGTAGAAATAATAATAAAAAAAACAAAAAATCTATTTAGGATAATCAAAGAGGTCGAAAATAGACCCTCTGAAGATGAAAATAAAGTTAAGTTTACATATTTTTCCACTTTGTTCTTATTTCCTGTATTATAAAATATGTACGAGATCCTCATATGAGAGGGCATTAAACTTTACATACGGCTCAATGATAATAAATCGTGTTTGAAGATTATTTAGGGTTACGATCAAAAAAGTTATGTATGTGTGTCTTTCTCCGCTTCTCTTGATAAAAAGTGTTTTTTTTAAGGTTTCATAGTAAGGAAAAATAGGGTAGGGTTTTTTCATTTAGGCGGAAAATTGGAGGAGGTTGCATTTTTTTCCGTATGTTGTCCCCTAGTTCTTGTTTAGTAAACAATTACTTCAAAGATATCGTTGAATACCAGTTTATTTTTACCTTATCTTTTAGGTAATACAGCCAGGGAAATTAATTGTTAAGAGAATTGTACACACAGCAGCAGGTCAAGCTACCACAAACTGTCAAATTTTCTCATTCGATTTTGAACTTAACCAGTAACATTTTAAGGTTTAAAATCATTTGAAGAAATTTGACAGTTTGGTATAACTTGATGTGATGTTGTGATTTTTGAGCCGATTCAAAGCGCACCGCTCGAGCGTCTCAGTAACTAAAATTGACACATTTGTTGCAAATGGCCGACGTGTTGTTTTGGTATGTCTCTGATGTTCTAGATCTAAATCGTAAATTATGATTTGTTTTGTGAATTTTGCGTTTACTACGTGTTATTTAGAACATTTTTTATCATGGGAGTATGCGCATTTTGTAAAATTCGCTATCGTAAAGGCAGCGAAATAACCCACAATATAATAATAATATTAGTTCCATGTCAAATGTCAAAAAATCATTATAATATTAGTTTCATGGACGCTCACGTTGCTATCAGCGCATAAATGGCGAAAATCAAGTGTCTTTATTTAGACATCGATATTACGAAGTCCAGTCCGTACTTGTATGTATATTAGAGGTCAGTGGCGAAGATGAGTTGCGTCAGCACAACACACACATGCATAAACACTTCTGACTTTGTCTCGGACGGTACCGAGAGCTCCTGTGCTTACACACACATTTACAGCGCGTTTGTACATTTGGTAACCACAAGTAAAGCTTGTGTCACGTGAGTTAAAAATACTGTGAAGAAAGACAGCTGTGATTTAAATGTACGGACCATTTAAGTTGGTAGGTAGGTAATTAGTTTGCTTAGCAAATAATATCCCTGACTCTACAAGCATGACTTAACGACATTCATCTATTTTTGATGTGTAACATCTTTCCTCTCGCTTTCCTGCAATCTGTGGGAGTGGCATCGTGAAAAGGGACGGAAGTATGTAACAGGAAGCCGGAGAAGCGCGCGCTATTTGATTTGACTACTGTAAGGCTCGCTCGTTTTTTTTAAATATTACTCTTTTTTTTTCAACAGTATTCCCCTGGACTGGTTTGTAAACGAGATGCTGAATAATCCAGACTTCGCGCGTTCTGTGGTTCGCAAGTTCATCGACCTCAATCAGGTAACATTATTTTATCATCACCCTTTAACCCCTCAAGTGTCTGAGTTTGGCTAATTTTAGACCCAAAACCCCAGCGAGTGGGGAGGGTTGGGGGTTAGTTGCGTACCCCATAGGTTCACAACTACTGATAATGATATTTTTTCTATCGGATGATGTTTTTTTACGTTTATATATATGTGATCTAAGCTTATATACCTATTATGTAAAGTTTTGTCCTTTTGCACACTTTGGGTGCATTTGACACGCGGGGGGAAAGGGGGGGTTAGCTACGAACTCCATAGGTTCACAACTAATGATGATGATTGGTTTTCCATCGGATGATGTTTTTTTACATTTATATATATGTGATATAAGCTTATATACCTAACAAAAAAAGAGTTTTTCTTATGCACACATGGGGTGCATTCGACACTTGAGGGGTTAACTGTTCAACACCTTCCCTAAAATAATGTCAGTATCGTGTCCCATCACTACGTCATTGTCAGGAACAAGTTATATCTTACCAGTATTCAAAATTGTCCTAGGTCTTAAGAGGGCTGGCGCGTTTCGTAACCTCTCGCTCACACGGAACTAAATCTTTAAGAATATTAAATGAAAAGATGCTTTTTTGAAAAATGTAATCAATTAAAGTACCAGTAAATAATGTTAATTTAATAGGTACGTAATTATTAAAACACATTTATATTGTGTTATCTAATAAACTTAATTCAAAAAGTATTATCTGTTTTAAAAATCTGACATTATTGACTAGTCGTTTAATTGATTAAATTTTTCAAAAAAGCATCTTTTCATTTAACATTCTTAAAAATTTGTTCCCGTGTGTACAGTGCAGTAAATCGGAATAAAATATTTTTATAAATTGGCATGCAAATAACAAGGTGTTCATTTCAATAAGCAAATCTGCAAAAAAATTAACACAATTGGACACAGTATTTTATCACACAGAAATAACCTTCATATTAAAGTAAGCAAAATCCATTTGTATGGCACACTTACACTGGGAACAGCTATTATTCTGACAACTCAACAATATCAAAATACGTTTCTAAATCCACACAATGGAAATAATGTAGTATTGTTGAAATGGTAAGTGCTTGCTAGGCTAGGTTATGAGTGTGTTTGAATAGATAACTTTTAATAAACCTAGTAAAATATTATCTTTATAACACAGAACAGGTCAACCGTAATCATACACCGTGCCATTTATATTGTCTAGCAACTATAAATGTATGAGTACATCTAAAAAAGAAACTACTAACTTAAACTAAAGAAGGGAATAATTAATTGTTCTAGATTTAGTTAAGTTGTTATATTCTATTTTTATTTTACTAATTAAATAAGTATAAGTAGTTGGTTGCATACAGTTAATTTTAATTCAGAAAACAACTTTTTAGTAATATTTCGGTTGTTGAAATCTATTAGCTGATATGATTAATTTCTCTTTTGCGCTAAGCAAACAAACTACTAACCATCATAATAAATAAGGTGCCCATTTTAAATGTGTCTAGAGTTCTGTTATAAATAGATACTGAAGAGGCCGATATAAATTGCACACCGTATACGATATTATACCTTTTAACCTCTGCCTTCTCTTGTTTAATGAAACACTGTAACAAACCTACTTATAGTACACTAGTACCACCTTTCATGCAAAGGATAAACTATTAAGTTCCGCCACTCGATACTAGATGGCGCTGTGCATTTACGTCACGTTTCTGAATCGCGGTGTTAAGATTCTCCACGAGTTAACGACCACCCGTAGAACATTGACGTTTGAGAAGACTGACCTAGCATTGCATTCGTGAGTTACGTCCTAATTGGAATAGCTACACGGGACCCTGCTACTAAGACTGTAAAAGCTAAGACAGATTGTCATTTTTGGTTTAGAGGACTTCTGTTCCCCGCCTTCGTCCTTACTGGGAAAAGGTGGCCGGGACCTGTCCTATATTATTGTACCGCACGTCTTTGGAATAAATCCTTGTCTTGGACATCGGGACTTCTCATTGTGCCGGAAACGGTGACGTCATCGAAAACACCTTCCTACAATTTGGCGACCAACGGTGGGCCCGAACAGGATCAGCAGAAGTACGTCACGCGCTCAGGCAGAATAACGACGACAACTGCGAAGACCTCACCAACACCGATGTCCGTCAACCTGTCCGACTCCTCAGGACCTGTATTGACCAATATGACCGAACCAAGAGCTCTGAAGCCCTACAAGCGTTCCTGGTAGCTGTTTCTATTTACAAACGAATAGAAAACATTACGGAGGCTGATGCCCGTATCCCGCTACTGCTGAAAGGAGTAGCAGCAATATGGTGGCAAGGCGTGAAGAAACATGTTACTACATGGCAGTCATTCAAGAACCGCCTACGCTACACCCTTGTTCTTAAAAACCTTAAACAATCAGTATCATATCTGCAAACGTGTTCCTGGTATCGTCGGTTTACTGAAAACTTTCAGGCGTTAACTCAACCACTTAATAAACTTACGAAGAAAAAGACAGGTTGGGAATGGAATACGGAACAGGAAGATGCATATGACGCACTGAAACAACGGTTCACATCTGCGCCTGTCCTGAAACAAGCAGATGGAATCAAGCCGTACATACTGAAGCCAGATAGATGCCACTGGTTTTTCACTCGGAGCAGCTCCCGTCCAGGGGGAGAAGGAATAAGCAGAAACCTGCGAAGAAGATGGTTACCCAAACCATACTATACCAGTACAAGAGGACATGGACGTCCTAGAAAGTACCAAATCTCCAGTTCCACTCGCCGAGACGTCTTCGGGAACTGAGGGGGAGATTGTAACAAACCTACTTATAGTACACTAGTACCACTTTTCATGCAAAGGATAAACTATTAAGTTCCGCCACTCGATACTAGATGGCGCTGTGCATTTACGTCACGTTTCTGAATCGCGGTGTTAAGATTCTCCACGAGTTAACGACCACCCGTAGAACATTGACGTTTGTTAAGACTGACCTAGCATTGCATTCGTGAGTTACGTCCTAATTGGAATAGCTACACGGGACCCTGCTACTAAGACTGTAAAAGCTAAGACAGATTGTCATTTTTGGTTTAGAGGACTTCTGTTCTAGGTGTGGGTCGTTACGTGATTTTCGCGAAACGTAACGTAACTAGTGACTTCGAAGGCGTCACCAGTTTCGAAAACAGGTGATTTTAGTAACTAGTTATTTTTCAAATTCTGTTCAGTGATTCAACATGGTTATTCTATCGAAGTATTACAGTTATTTACGAAACGAAATCATTGTACCTACCTAATGTAATTACTTACGTTACTTATCACAAGTTTAGTTTTTGTGGCTATGTAATTACATAAATAACAAAATTAACGAGTTTTAACAAAGTATTGCAAAAACATGCATGAGGCAATTAATAATTCTCGACCAGGAGCGAACTAATTTGAACTAAACGTAGGTAAATAAACCATCAATGATATCTTTCCTTCCTCGGTCACTGCATTGTAATGTAACTACTTACAAAATCACGTGTTTATAGTTGCACTCGAAACTAGCTATTCGGTTACACGCCCATAACTAGTTCGGATTAATTCGTGTCACCGCTCGGGATTTCGGCTCATTCATTCGGTCACTGCATTGTAATGTAACTAGTTACAAAAATCACATGTTTATCGTTTCACTCGAAACTAGTTATTCGGTTACATGCCCCGTAGCCAGTTATTGTAACTAGTGACGTGAAATAACGCCCATACCTATTCTGTTCCCCGCCTTCGTCCTTACTGGGAAAAGGTGGCCGGGACCTGTCCTGTATTATCATATTGTACGTCTTTGGAATAAATCCTTGTCTGCACATCGGGACTTCTCATTGTGCCGGAAACGGTGACGTCATCGGTAACACCTCCTACAACACTCATTTTGTTCACAATTTCGTGAGCTTTTGTAAGGAAGGAATAAATTATGAATATATTCGAAGCTGTTACGAAATGTAATGAAGAACACTTCGCGAAATGTGTGATGTCATAAATTATCACAGAGATATGAATTGGGTTAATATTTCAATGAATTCTGGGCCTGAGCCTAAATTAAAATTAAAGGAAATATGTTAATGAAGACTAAAAGAAAATTAAGATTTATTTTAAAATACGTTAATTGTAATGAATATTATTATATTCAACGTATGCGGATAAATCCCTTAAAATTAAAAATAAAAGCATCTGTGAACATCGTTGGACCAAGTAGCACGTCACATGGCATTAGTTCATACTTAGCTCAACTTAGTTCCTAAAACTCAAAACTTAAATCATCAAACTTATTAAACACACCTAACTTTGTAAGGTGAAATTATTATGCAGAGAGAGGTTTCCAAAGTAAATAAGTCTGTGAGAAGCGGCTTACTAGCGGCTAATACCACGTAAAGTGCAGTAGGTGTATCTAGGTATTTAGTACTCGTCTATTTGCCTGAATTCCTAGAACAGGCAAGGTACTATGTAAATGTAGAAAATGGAGTTAGTGTGTGGTTTCGGCCACTATGGGCCATTGCGCATCGTGGGGATGTCGATGTCAGTGACTTTGAAATCGAATTGGGCGAGTGCGGTGACATTTTACTGTGTACCTGCACTGACATGTTTTCTAAATGGATCCACATGGTGAACGGTTTTCTTTAAGAGCTAACTGATTTTCGAAATAATATTAAAACTTTTTGATCTCAACTTATTGATAATTAAAGTCACTTTTTGTATCTGATCTGTCTGTGTGACCGCGTTATCTTCTATTCCTTCTAAACTGTGCAACGAATTTTGAGCAGTTTTCACCGTCCATCATTTAGAGAATTTATTCCGAAAGGTTTATAAGTATATACTTACATTTATAATAAACATACATTATACTTTAAAAAGCTCGATGTTTTGTCAATTCATAAAAACCATGCGAAGCAGGGGTGGGTTGCTAGTTGGGAATTAAATAATACTACTAGGTACACCAAACCCTACCTGAAAGTTACCGGGTCTGTTTGCAAGTAATAAACGAATAAGTTTCCTTGTCGCCATATTGAATTTTATGTAATTTCCCAATAAATGTTTTTAATTAGCGATGTAATTAAAAACTTGGCCAGTTACGAAATTTCTTCATTTCGACATACAAAAACTTGTAGGTAATTAAAGTTAATTAAGCACGCTTGCGTAACCTTTTGCCGAATTTGTGTGAATATTGTTATTAAGCAAAAATTATGTAGGTAGGCACCTTGTATTGAACTTTACATCCATTTGGTCTCCTAAACGGGGTAATAGCTATGTACAATCTTAACAAGTTTTAACTGTTGTAATTGTAGTTGTAATGGTAATCAGGTCATTTGTTTTTTTTTTAAATTAATTTTTAAATAGATTATTTTCTATTTTGTGAATGTGAGAACGTTGCTGGCCTAGTAGATTGTACACTTGTTGCTATTTTCTATTTTGTTAAGTACCTGGTACAGTCACCCGTTAACTTTTTAACCACTCGTACTCGTATTATAAAAAAACTTTTTATAATACGAAAGAATTATAAAATTCTATCGATTCGAATTCTAAAAAATCTCAATCATTTATGCAAGGGTGGGTCAGCTAATGCTATAGGTGACTGTAATTGTTCAAAGGCCTACATTGTCCTCCCATACCTGTTAATATTGTTATTTCAAAATATTGTAAAAGCCAAATATTTTAAAAAGAGTAACCGTGGAGTTTCTTGCCGGCTCTTCTCCATAGGAAACGACCAATTAGGAACAGTGCACCTAGCTTCTGACGTTTCATAAAATGCCCATGTAGGTTTAAGTGAAATAAAATATTTTGATTTTCATTTTGTCATCTTTGTTCACAGGACGGCATGCTATCATCGGAGGAACTGCTAAGGAACGTCGTTTAAACAAGCATTTAGTTAACTTTAACTGGAGAGCCCTATTATTTGGAATCTGTTACTGCATGCAATATATTTATATGTTATAATATATTATGTATACTTGTATAGTCTATTTATTATCGTTCAGTTACAGAACTTGTAACGTTACTGTGATATCAAATTATTATCTTCGCAATTCAAAAATTGAAAAAAAAATCAATTTCAGTTCTTATAAAGATAATTTTAAGAATGGTATTGTTGTTCGGATTTTACGATTGTTGTAAATAATTTAAATTATAATGTCGATGACATAAGAATTGTCTGTCCATAGAAATACTCTTTATATCTAAAAATGTAGATTTATATTTGTTATTGTAACTGAAAATTTCCTTTCTTATGTGTGCCGCGTTCAGAAATGACACATACATAGTTATTTACTTCCTGATAATGTCTTGTTGTAAACTTCGCTTGTGATGTTATGTCAGATGTTATGATAAAATAGTTTGACTTCTACGAAGCCATATTTGGAAGTAATAATTACCTGAAACCATATTAACAGTACCCAATCACGGTGTTGTAAGATCAGAGTAATTTAAGAGGTACAAGACTAAAATGTATTTTAATGTTAGACATTATTTTAAACTCTCCGAATACATGTTTCAATATCGTCTCGTTTTAATGTGATTTTTAATTTATATAAGGGGAAAGGCAAATCTAACGATCTATTAATGTATGTTCTACGATAACTTAGGCTGGGTCACACCGTATCCTATTCATGTCAATTTCATAGATGAAATTATAGGAAGAATTAGTGGAGTCTGTCCTTTACTTGTCACTCTACATACATACATGTAATTTATATTGTAATGGATATAATAAAAATATTTTTAGGCGGTAAAATAATCGAAAACTGAATGTTTGGATACCCATTATTTGATTAGTTCGTTGTTAATTACCACTCTCGACGTTATGGATGAAATAAAATAAATATATCGGGTATCGAAAATTAAGTTTTTTTTTTTATTTTAGAACCCCAAATCCCTAGGGCGCTTTCAATTTAGACGTTTCGTGTCACACGGCTGCCGTACGTTTTCCGTGCCGCTGGCTTAGATTACATAATCTAAGGCCGCTGGTTATAAGCCGCTGCCGTGCCGCTGCAGTAGGTACGTTAGACGTCCGACACCAAACGCCTAAATCGAAAGCGTTTCTGACTGCCGTGCGTTTGTATGCTAGTGATGTTAATATTGGGTGACTGGTAATTAGTGACCGATACCTAAACACATGATTGTGTTCATGCTATCGAACAACTTTTACTATGGGACTAAATGTGAAATCGCAAAAAAAAAACCGGTCAAGAGCGAGTCGGACTAGCGCCCCGCGGGTTCCGTTCCGATTTCTGAAAAAGTGTGCTATTTAGAGACATCGTTTTATTTTTCCTGTAATCTTTACATAAACTTCTATCACAAAGAATAATTTCAGATTTTTCCCTTTGCAAACTTTGGAGATAAGGGGGGGGGGGAACGGTATTTTTTTTACATTTTTCATCAAAAGTCGAAAACTATGCGGCCTAAAAAAAAATTAAAAAATGTTTAAGAATGTGCAAACAGCGCTCTTTTATATGATACTCCACATTCCCTAGTAGCCCAACTTTGAATTTTTAAGACCACCTTTCAGCACCTGTTACAAAAAATAAATATATAATTATTTTTATTTCTTTCTTATTTGCAAAATAGTTGGGTAAACGTCTTAGAAAACTGTTCCAAATTTCAAGTTGATAGCATTAGTAGTTCTCGAGATATCCAGCTGTGACAGACAGACAGACAGACAGACTGAGTGACACCATAAGGGTTCCTTTTTTACCATTTTGGTACGGAACCCTAAAAATCAGCTGCCCAATACATTCATGTTCGCATAACTCGTCAAAATGTAGGGAGCAGCTGATTTTTAACCGACTTCTAAAAAAGGAGGAGGTTCTCAATTCGGATGTTTGTATTTTTTTTTTTTTTTTTTTTTTTTTTTATGTTTGTTCGCGCATAACTCCGTCGCTTGACAACCGATTTGAAAAAATATTTTTTTGTTGGAAAGGGTATACTTCCCAAATGGTCCCCTTTTTGTCAAAATCCAGTTCTGATTATGGGATCCTGGAGAAATCAAAGGAACTCTTCAAATATTATAGGCACACCTATAGCGATTTGGGTATTTTTTATAGTAGCTCGTGCATTTGCTCTCGGAAAGCACCACTTGGTGAAGTGGAACTGATGATGAAGACCACAGATGGCTACCGGAACTACTCAATGATAAATATTTCACGTGTTGCGATTCGATTACTTTAATACGGTTGCTAAGCAATTTCCGCTCGTCACACAATGCGTGTGGTGAGTGGTTGTTGAGGAGTTCTCCTGGTTCTTACCAGCAGAACTCCTCAACAATTAACGTCCCAGCATCGGGAAAAGCAATATTTTGTAACATGTGATGAGCAATTGACATTAGAATATTGTAACTTATACAAATTATAAACAGACCCACTAAAAAGCGAGAAATAAAAACTTTTTAACAAAAAAAAAACCGACTTCCATAAATCACTACAAAGTGAAAAATAACTTTGATTTCGGAAGTCGGTGGCAAAAAAAAAGAAAGTAAATAAAAAACGAAAGACACCGACTTCCGAAATCAAACTTATTTTTCACTTTGTAGTGATTTATGGAAGTCGGTTTTTTTTTTGTTAAAAAGTTTTTTGTTTTCGCGATTTCTGATTTGGTCCCATAGTAAAAGTTGTTTGTTATCATGAGCACAATCATTTGTGTTTAGGTATCGGTCACTACTTACCCTATATATTTGAGAGCAGTCAAGCCATGGACTCTGACGAAGAAACATTACTGTTAGTGCTCTTGTTGAAAAACATCAAAGAGAAACGAAAATGACGCCCCCGTAAAAGAGCATTACCAATGTTTTCATTAACATGTAATTTTGGTGATTTGGAAATTCATAGTAAAAGTTATGACTTTTAAAATAATTTATAAATTCTTCCACATTTATACCATCCATTTTAAGGAAATAAATAAATGGACATTAGATGAAAAGGTGTCACGTCTTTTCCCCGCACTATTCAACAGCGAAATGACCACGTGGAGTTTGTGACGTTACCGTCCTGGGCCTCAATTCTGCTAAATGTAATGTAGTTCAATTGCACGTCGTCAGCATGGCAATAGCATAAAATGACACTTTTGGTATTCTGCTCCTGTTATGAAAGTTGAATAGCGGCTACTCAGCCGCTATTGATACATTTCGGAATTCTATTAACCAATGGCGTCACAATAGCGTCAGCACGGCAACATAAATATGTATTCTGCTATTATTTGACGTTTGTACCGATAGCGCTGGCATCGTCGAGATCTGTCAAAATTGGCCATCGAGAAGCAATTGTGCAGCCATACGTTTTCTCTCACATTCTCCAATAAAAAAAAAGTGATAACAACAATGCCGCATCACATTTTAAGATGGAGATATTTAGAATTGGCCAGCAGGGAGGAACGGCGCGCCGTTCCTCCCTTTTGTTCTTCTTCCCTTCTGTTCCCGGCGTTGTAGCCTCTCGTCCCGACGCCGCGGCATCGGGACGAGAGGCTACAACGCCGTCGAGCGCAAACTGTACTGAGGTGGAATATCGACCCTATGGTTATTTCGCCGGACACGGAGTTTGTAAAAACGTTCCGCCTTAGTAGAAACGTTATAAAAAATATCGCGGAAATCATTCTCCGTTCATACCCGACGAGCGAAGATGTAATGGCATTCCGGTTTTGATGAAGGCAAGTTCCTTAGGCTGGGCGGCGGCGGCGGCGGAGCGGCAGCGGCAGGATTTTATGCGTGTCGCTCGTGTCACGTAATAGCGGCCGGTCTGCATACTATGACGAAAATGTGTGCGTGAGGCGCCAATGAAGCGTAGGAGTTTTTTTAACTACTGATAATAACAGAAACTCACTAGCATTTTCAAAAATTTATTAATAGGTCGTGGATCACAGTAAGCCCGTCACAATTTTCTCTCTGTTATATCACAGGTTATATGGAGGTAGGCGCGTCAAGTACTGTCCTGGCTTGCGCGTAACTGTAGGGACGCTGGAGCCGAGGAGCCGGTTGCAGGACTCGCAGGGTTGACGATAGTGGTGCCGGTAGCCCGATGCCAGTAGCGGCGTCGTAGGCCAGGAGCCAGCAGCGGTGTCTCGTGGCAGGAGCTTGTGTCGTCACCAAGTGACGCGGCAGTGGTTTTCACGGGTTAAAAACCCGTACGGAAAAACCCGAACTTTGGGACAAACGGTCCCATACTGTGCTTCACTTTCGATATGAGTGGCGCGGAGTTCTCCGTTTTTTATAAGACTATGAGATGATATAAAACTTCTTCTTCTTCTTTTAATGTGGGCTGTGGACTCCTCTGTGATTCACGGCGTGAATTCACGCCGTAATTTTTGCCGCGAAGTCGGCGCAAAAAACATGCCCCCCAACCTCGCTATCGTTCACAGTTTAATTCGCGCGTACGTCAGGAATGGACGCCGAAATATACACTGCTATCTTCACGCTGCTGTTGCTGCTTCACGCGAGTGTGGATGCGTTCGCGTTCGCGGGAGGTTCGCGCCCCGCGAAGCCTTTGACGCGGGCGCAAATACCGACACTGAACGGCAAACAAGACGTGAACAGGCGCGAAGCCCTTGAACGGGCGCGAAAGCCATCCACAGTCGGGGTTCGAGGCTTTCACGGGTGTTCACGGCGCGAATGTGGAGCCCGCATAGTGGCTAACCCGTGTTTCCACGTTCGCCAATGTCAAGTGAGCATAGTCACCACACGGTTTAGTTGGATAAACTTGGAGTAAACTTGAGTATCCACTAACTTTATAAAACACAAAAGTTTTTTGAATCGCAACAAATACGTTTATAAGATGTCAGACCACGCTGTCAAACATCAAAAAAGCGGGCAAGTGCGAGTCGGACTCACCCATGAAGGATTCTGTAGCAGCTAGTAACATAATATTATATAAAAGTTCTTGTAGTTTGTTGTACCTTGATTGATGTTTTAATAATACAGTATATTTTTTTAAATTAAGTTACTGATAAGTAAACATTATAATTAGGTACCTAAATCATGGGATTTAGATCTAACTATAAGCGAGCCCATATAGGCTTGTGATAGCTAAACAAGCTAATATATATTCCAGTTTTATTTTTATATTTGAGTTGATTGAATGAAAGGTAAATTGCGGTTTACGATTTATGACGTATTAAAAAAAAACTACTTAGATCTCGTTCAAACCAATTTTCGGTGGAAGTTTACATGGTAATATACATCATTTATTTTTTTTACTTTTATCATTCTCTTATTTTAGAAGTTACACACATTTTACCACTTTGGAAGTGTCTCTCGCGCAAATTATTATTAGTTTAGAAAAAAATTATATCAGAAACCTCAATATCATTTTTGAAGAACTATCCGTAGATACCCCACACGTATGGCTTTAATGAAAAAAAAAAGTTTGAGTTTCAGTTCTAAGTACGGGGAACGCCGAAATTTATTGTTTTTTTTCTATTTTTGTGTGAAAATCTTAATGCGGTTCACAGAATACATCTACTTACCAAGTTTCAACAGTATAGTTCTCATAGTTTCGGAAAAAAGTGGCTGTGACATACGGACGGACAGACAGACAGACATGACCCATAAGGGTTCCGTTTTTTGCCATTCGGCTACGGAATCCTAAAAAACGAAGGAATTCTGTCAATTTTGCCTGTTTAATGTTTTTACACAGAGTAAATAATAATACAGATTAAATAATAGTACAGAGTCACTGGTACAATCTAATCTGTGGTTTATAGCCAAGCTGATGCGATGCTGACGACGTGCCAGCGATATGCTGACGACGTTCTTTTCAAAATTAGTAGAATACCGTTTTTAGATCAATGGCGTTGGCAAAGCAATCGCGTGGCTGCGACATAGCAATTTGTGGTAAAATAGCAGAATTGAGGCCCTGTTGTCGAGCGTTTGCGGTACCGACGCCGCACGGTTGCCGCACCGCGCGCTTTATAAGAAAACAAACGAACGTCCGTACGACGTACGACAAACGCACCGCTTCGGCACCGCAGCGGTGCGACACGAAACGTGTAAATTGAAAGCGCCCTATAAAGAACCCACAACAATGCACTCATTACCGACTTCACAAAAAGGAGGAGGTACTATGTTCGGCTGATTGTATGTTTTTTTTTTGAATGTTTGTTCATCGAATACTCCGCCAAATGTCGACGGATTTTCAAAATTCTTTTTTCGTTTGAAAGGGTATACTCTTGAGGTGGTCCCATTGTCACCAAATCAGAATCTTATCAGGGGATCCCATGGGAATCGAGGGGAACCCTCCCATTTTATAGGCACAACTATAGCGATTTGGGTATTTTTTATAGTAACTCGTGCATTTGCTCTCGGAAAACACCATTTGGTGAAGTGGAACTGATGATGAAGACCACAGATGGCCATCGGAACTACTCCATTCATAAGTATTTCACGGGTTGCGATTCGATTACTTTAATATGGTTGCTAAGTAATTTATGCTCGTCAAAATGCATAATGGTGTTGATGACTTCACCATGGAGCTCCATTTCTCCTGGTTCTTACTACTTAGGAGAACTCCTCAACAATTAACGTCCCTGCATCGGGAAAAGCAATATTTTGGAAAAAAGTGATGAGCAGTTGCCATGGGGCTATTGTAACTTAGATAAATTACAAACTGACCCACTAAAAAGTGAAAAATAAAAACTTTTTACAAAAAAAAAACAACCGACTTCCAAAAAAAAACACTACAAAGTGAAAAATAACTTTAATTTTGGAAGTCAGTGGCAAAAAACTAAAATACAGATCCAAAGACACCGACTTCCAAAATTAAAGTTATTTTTCACTTTGTAGTGTTTTTTTTGGAAGTCGGTTGTTTTTTTTTTTGTAAAAAAGTTTATTTTAATAGTAGTTTATGAAAATGTTGCTTATGGAGGAGTATTAAAACACGAGTGTTTTAATACCTAGTTATGTGCAGTTTCATACACTACTTTATCTACTCTCATTCACTGATATCAGACATTATAAGCAAGAAAAACAATTTTGCCAGATTCAGACAAAAAATAAATGTTGCCAAAAACCCAGTGCCACATCACCCCGCATGCGCTAAAGCGGGTGTTGCCACAGACATGTAAAAATTGGAATCAAACTTTTTTGTAATGCTAGAATGGCGCGCCCCGCATATTTCCACGCATACGTTCCATTAGAAAAAAAATATTGATGGAAACTCCTTGATGATATTAACTTCTTGAATTTGCCCTGTATCGTAATGGTAAAAAAATGTTTTATAAAATTATTTTGCTAGAGAAAAAGCATTTTAATGATTCTATTTTTAAATTTCGGTATTGTTTTTATAAAATACTAGCTGTCCCGACAGACGATGTCCTGTCTGAACGATCCTAGAACCCGATTGCAGCGCCACCTACCCGGTCCAATTGTGTTTTCAAACCATCCAGGATCAATTGAAATATACACACAAATTTTCATCCAAATCGGTCCAGCCCTTTAGGAGGAGTTAGGTGACAAACACACGTACAGAAGAATTATATAAAAAGTATCCTATGTCCGTCTCCTGGTTCTAAGCTACCTCCCCACCAATTTTCAGCCAAATCCGTTCAGCCGTTCTTGAGTTATAAATAGTGTAACTAACACGACTTTCTTTTATATATACAGGATGTTTCTTTAAAGGTGTCAAGCCAGAGCGAGCTGATAGCAGAGTACCATACCTATCGATTTAACACTCATGTATGTTCTACGATTTTTTGTAGTTTTCGAGTTATAATTTGAGATGGTGATAAGATGATGGCTTTAAAAAATTATATCCTTTTTTTGGGTCAACTTTAAACAAGAATGTACTGAATTAGGGCATTATTTGCTGAAATCGGTCGTTGAAAGTGGTGTATCTGAAATCTTGTGATTTTCATATTTTATATTTTAAATTTTTTTTTATCTGCATATTTTTGTCAATCCTGATATTTACTATTTCTCTGCGTTTAAGCAGAGCTCAGTTGATCATAAAAACATAAATTTTATACCTACTACTATCCTTAACCACTACCATTGATATGAAATGAGGGATCCAAAATAACTCGAAAACTACAAAAAATCGTGAACATACATGGGGGTCGATAGGTATAGTACTCTGCTATCAGCTCGCCCTGGCTTGACACCTTAAAAGAAACACCCTGTATATAGATGTCATAAACTCGTTTTGAAGTATAAAATTCGAATTTTACGATATATGAGAGTAGATAAAAAAGTTTTCTTAGTTACTTCAGGTAAAATTAAATCCTTTTAATTTCATTAAGGGCGTCAGGTTTTTAACATTTGTTTCTTCAATATTGACCTGACTTCAATATTGACTTCAATATTGATTCAACCTATTGTAACCTAACAAAGTTGAATCATAATAAACATTACAACCGTATAGACAATTAACAACAAAACTGATGCATTATACCATTATACTATCTACTAAACTCTTGCGCCATCCCATTTTCCTGGCTCGGCGTGCTGTGCTAACGCTGCTGCTGCGGCTGGTGGAAAATCTCAAGCGGCAGAACAACCTTATCGGTAATTATATTTTCGAGCCGTTTCATGTTGAATTGAAACCCTCAGGCCGTAGGGTTCAAGTGCTCATGGTTTGTTGAACGAAATCTCCAAACGGCTGGTTGACACTTGCCGTGACCCTGGCTGGCTTTTACCTTGGCCAGAGGCCTACCCACCTTCCGAGACAAAAAACGTCATGACGTCTGGTCTCTTCCCATCGTCACGTACCAAGCTGTTTGGTTCTAATATCGCTAGTACGCTACCTGCGTTCCTGCAGCAGGACAGGCCATGGTGTCCGAGACTGTCGACAGTTCACCGCAGTGACATATTTTTGCGTTAATCTGTAAGTAAATAAATAAATAATTGTAAATCTAATTGAAATATGCAAAAGTTCTAATTTTTTACGTGGGTGAAGCCTCAGGCACATATCGTTATTTATAACTAGCTATTTTCCCGCGGCTACGTTTGAAAAACCTACACGATTTATTTCAGTTTCTTTTATTTATAAATAAAAAGTTCCTATATTGCCAATTCGGGAAATTTTCTGCCTCTGTTAAATTTTTATTCGTAGCAAAAACATATAGACTTTTTTAAGTATACAGAGTGTAGGTGTATGGTGCAGGGTGGTGGCAATATTTGAAGGGGTCATTGTACTCATCATTATGAACAACTTCTACTATGGGACCAAAATTGAAATCGCGAAAAAAAAATCAGATTCATTTTGACGAATTATGCAACATAAATGTACTGAACAGCAGATTTTTTTAGCGATTTCAGATTTGGTCCCATAGTAAAAGCTGTTCATAATGATGAGTACAATGACCCTTTAAAAGATTGTCACTGTTTACACTAACACCCTGTATAATACACGCGTGATGTTTTCTATACATATATACATAAAAAAACATCACGGATGTATTCCCTGGATGGATAGGCAGATATGTACATTAATATTGCATTCGTACATAGAAAGAAAGGGTCAGCGTTTCACACATTCAAACAATGATTGTATCATATTTTTTTATAACCACACCTCGGTTTTCATGAGTTCACGATCAATACAACTGAAAGTATGAAGTTAATTAACATTATACTTTATTGTAGGTTCTTGCACCAGAGCCTTGGTTATATATACCCCTAAACATTAATTAAGTAAACACCATTTTTACCTCATTATGAAATTAATGGCCAAAACACTTTTTTATGTGTCTAATTTGAGACAATTAGGGTAATTATTATAATTATATCAACTAATTTACTGCTGGAAATAGAGGTGCATACATGGTAAAAATTACCACAATGTATTGCAGAGGTTATTAGCATGCGTGCATGTTATTAGCAGGAGAGAGCTGTTATTAGCATTGTTATACAACCTCTTGTTAAAAGAAAAGGAGCTCGTGGCTAAGTAATAACAGCCGCACGGGTCGATCCATGAGGTTAAGCTACGCTTGCCGGGGTTGGTCAGTGGATGGGTGACCATCTTTACATACCGAGACTCCTCCGTGCCTCGGAAAGCACGTTAAGCCGTTGGTCCCGGCTGTCATTCGTGGATCTTTGACAGTCGTTACGGGTCGTCAGAAGCCCGAAAGTCTGACAACCAGTCTTACCAAGGGGTATCGTATTACCCAGTAACTGGGTTGTGGAGGTCAGATAGGCAGTCGCTCCATGTAAAATACTGGTATTCAGCTGCATCCGGTTAGACTGGAAGCCGACCCCAACATAGTTGGGAAAAGGCTAGGCAGATTGATACAACCTCTTGTAGTCGTCTAATTCGTTTACCTTTTACAACATATACGGAATGAGTACCTGTGCTATCAACAGCGCCGGCCCAAGAAATGTCCTGGCGGCCTAGGCGAAAGACGGCGCCCTTTCAAGAATATTCGTGACAAAATAAAGCAATAAAGTACTGTAAACAGATTGAGGGCGTATTTCACGATGTCCGAATAGCCAATACTTAGGTACCAAATAAATTAAAAAATGGAACAGAATTTGTATGAAATTATCTGCCAAGTAAGTTAATAGGAACTTAATCGTAGGTGGTGAGACAGGCCCTTAGTCTGAAATTTTTAATAAAAAAATTAGAGTTCTATTCTATCACATGACATAATTGATAGTTAGGTACACCTTCCTTTTTAGGGTTCCGTACCAAAATGGTAAAAACAGACAGACAGACATACTGAGTCACACCATAAGGGTTCCTCCTTATGGTGTAACTCAGTCTGTCTGTCTGTCTGTCACAGCTGGATATCTCAAGAACTACTTATGCTATCAACTTGAAATTTAAAGCAGTTTTAGGTGACGTTTACCCAACTATATTGCAAATAAGAAAGAAATAAATTTTTTTTTTTTTTTTTGGAACAGAGACTGAAAGGGGTCTTAAAAATTTTAAGTGGGGCTACTAGGTCATGTGGGGTATCATATGAAAGAACGTTGTTGTTGTTTGCTCATTCTCAAACTATTTTTTATTTTTTTTTTAGGTCGCATAGTTTTCGACTTTTGATGAAAAATGTAAAAAAAAATACCCCCCCCCCCCCCCTTATCTCCGAAGTTTGCAAAGAAAAAAATCTGAAATTATTCTATGTGATAGAAGTTTATCACGTTTTACAAAATATTGCTTTTCCCGATGCAGGGACGTTAATTTTTGAGGAGTTCTCCTAGTAAGAACCAGGAGAACTAGGAGCTCATGGTGAAGTCACCATCACCATTATGCATTTTGACGAGCATAAACCATACTCAAGTAATCGAATCGCAACCTGTGATATACTTAGATATAATTGAGTATTTCCGATGGCCATCTGTGGTCTTCATCATCAGTTCCAGTTCACCAAATGGTACTTTCCGAGAGCAAATGCACGAGTTACTATAAAAATACCGAAATCGATATAAAAGTGCCCATAAAATTTGAGTGTTTCCCTCGATTTACATGGGATGCCATCATCAGATCCCGACTTGATGATCATGGGACCACTTGGAAAGTATACCCTTTCGAACAAAAAAAGAAAAATCCAAATCGGTTCAGCCATTTTCGAGTAACCGGGGAACATACATAAAAAAAAAAATTAAAAAAAAAGAAAAAGGTTCCGACGAATTGAGAACCTCCTCCTTTTTGAAGTCGGTTAAAAATTACAAATTACCGATTTTCGGACTTTTCCTTTAGGTACCTACGTGGTGAGAGACCTTGCTTATTGCCAAATTTCATGATCATTGGTCAACGGGAAGTACCTACTCTATTGGTTTTGATATACTTGCAAGTATCAAAATATTTTTAGAAGCGTAGAAGCTAATGAAATTTATTTTTGTTTATTGTCAAATATTTAATGACTTTGTTTATTATTCATGTTTTACTGTCACTAGAGATAATAAACAAAGTGTTATTCATATTTTTGGCTTTATTTATCTCGTGACCATTGGGTTTGGATCTTTGGCACCTATACGAGGGGCTGAAGACAACCCACAGTGTCCCCTTAGGCAACTTTAAATGAAATGAGACACCAACCGACGCCTATTACTGTATGCACTATGCAAGTACAACCAAGGATAAACCCCAGGTTAAAGTGCAAAATTGTTGCAGAACATAAAAACAAAAAGATATTGGGCTATGGGTTTGGGTGGCTATAGTGAACCTGGAGCTGTAGATGGACTATGGCCCCTGGCCCCTGCCTGACCTAGGTTACTAAACGTGGATCAAATGGCACACTCAAGCGGAACCGGAAAACGGCCACTAGCCCCTATTGACGTAGCGATTTATTCCGAGGTGTTTAAGGAGTGCAGATGTTTTTTGATTTCACAGTTACCAGGACAATTGCGGTTATGGTCCCTACCAGCAAGCATGTCTACCTTCAAGCACGTTTGGTGGCAATTAAGTCAAGAAAGAAGTAGGATCTTTGTTTCTCGTCAGTATTGACTCCAGTCGATCAATGAAGGCAAGCCAGAGATGAGAAACAAGACTTCTACCGAGGGATTGAGTCCGTGAGGTCGCTACTGCCCAACAGCTCGCCACAGGCGGCCCTGAGGGTTTATTATTATTAAAAGGCTGTGGTGTCCACTGCAGGGCAAACGTCTCCCTATTCTCTTTTCCCTTCTCTCTATTCAAAACTTCTCAAGTAACAGTTCTTATTGAAAGAAACCAGTTCATCCTGCCATCTTCGTCTAGTCCTGCCGCGATGTCGCTTGTAATTGAGAGCAGCCATTGGGTCGTGAGTTTGGCCTAGTGGTGGACCGAACGGATAAATAAACGTTTAAAAAATACAAAATCCCTCGTTTTCTATTGAAACAAACATTTATTTCACCGCACTAGTTGATAATGACAAGTGGTACATGGTGTATAATTATTAGCAGTGTGACTAACAGTAAAACAATTACTGTTAGTCACACTGGTGTTACAACTTGGTGTTACTACGAGTTCGCACCCTATTCTTTTTGTCTTTTTTCTTGATTTTTTTAGAGCTCCAAGGACCATAGACCTACGTATTTGATATTAATTTCAACTTGATACCTCCACGCCTTCTGAGAAAAAGGGTCTTGACAGACTGGCTAGACAGACAGATGGACAACGAAGTGATCCTAGAGGGTTCCGTTTTTCCTTTTGAGGCACGGAACCCTAAAAATCCACTGCTTTGTAACTAACCAATCAACAAAAAACATTATGCAGAGGAGAAAATTTTCCTGACTGCAAAGAATTGGATTTTTTTTAAATAGGTATAAAGAGAAAACTCTTCTCTAATATTTTTAAGAAAAAGAAAAGTGAAATAAGGAAAAATCAACACTCCGCATCCCACGCCGCCGTTCGTAAAAGTCGAGTGGGAGAAAGATTACGATGATACTTGTAGTAATATATTCTGCGACATGTAAATGGAGGAGTTCCTGGGTTAATTTGGGAATAGGAATAAACATTATTTTGTAGTCTAGAAAGTTATAGTCATTTTTATAACCGACTTTTAAAAAAAAGAGGAGGAGGTTCTCAATTCGTCGGATCTTAATATTTAAGGGAGATGCCCTTTTTTGTTTTGTTTTCTTTTTTTATTGTGGATGGGAAATCATCACATGACTTCTCCCGCTCTGGGCGGAGCGGACGGGCGTGTCAGACTTTTAGTGACTAAAACCCACCGGTGTTCCTTCAGTTGCCTGTGCCAGGGCCACGGTACCTCTTTCGAAGAACCCGCGTCCCTGGCGGCAAGGAGGATGCCCTAGGTAGGCTTTCGTTTTAATATACTTCTTCTATGTTGCACTTGCAATGAAAATAAATAAATAACCTAGGAACGCGGTCCTGTCATATTATAACGGCCGCCATGAAAATCTGACCTTTTCACCAGTGTTTAAATCGCTATATTTGCCCTCACCGTACTTAGTCACAAGAAAAAGTGTCCATACTAAGAAGAGTGAGCTCATACATTATTAAATAGAGTTTCCATGACAAGCAACTGTAGTCACACACAAAGACGCACATTCTGTGTCAGAGATGTCAAAACGAAAAAGAAATGCGACTATCTTTTAACGCGGTAGGGTGAATCTAACGATTTAAATCTTTATTGCCACTTTATCATCATTTTCATGACGCTGTTCTAGAAAACCGTAGCTTAAGCATTTAAGTGGGGATACCACAACAAAAAAATATAAGAAAGATTTTTGACAATACTATGTAGGCTCACCTATGTACTCACACTAACGTAAGTAAACTTCAAGTCCTGCTAGTATTGCTACTCGTGAAGGCTATTTTAATGCACGAGGCAAGGCAACAAAGGGTCTGTTTATTAGCCTAATAATAGCTATTATTAAATCAAGTCAACAACAGTACATCCTGCCCAAAACATATAGGTATGCAAACATATGCCTATAGGTTTATTTGTGTAATATTTACAAAATGCGAGACGTTGTATTATTATAGTAAAAGTTACATTATTGAGATTGGTATTTAATTTTGTGTGCACCTAATATTGTTTTTGAGAAGTGACAAAAACACCGGTCAAGAGCGAGTCGGACTCGCGCACCGAAGGTTTCGTTCCGATTTCTGAAAAAGTGTGTTATGTAAACTTCTATCACATAGAATAATTTCAGATTTTTTTCCTATGTAAACTTCGGAGATAAGGGGGGGGGGGGGGGCGGAGGAAACTGTATTTTTTTTTTACACTTTCCATCAAAAGTCTATAACTGTGCGGCCAATTATAAAGAAAAAAAATGTTTGAGAATGTGCAAACAGCGTTCTTTCATATGATATCCCACATGCCCTAGTAGCCCCATTTCGAATTTTTAAAAACACCTTTCAGTCCCAGTTGCAAAAAAAAAAACTTATTTGCAAAATAGTTGGGCAAACGCCATCTAAAACTGTTCCAAGTTGATAGGTCGTTACGGGTCGTCAGAAGCCCGAAAGTCTGACAACCAGGCTTACCAAAAAGGGGTATCGTTTTACCCAGTTACTGGTGGGTCAGTCAAATATTGGTGTTCAGCTGCATGCATCCGGTTAGACTGGAGGCCAACCCCAACATAGTTGGGAGAAGGTTAGGCAGAAGTGATGCAAGTAAGTCTTTCAGATATTAAATAAAAATGTGTCATGTGGAGTCTCGAATTCTCGTAAAATGTAGAAATTATAGAAGAAATACCCGAATTTTTGAACAAGGTTCGCATTCTGTCTCAATCTGTCAAAAATACTTCTACTTTACCTACATTTTGACAAATAAAAAAATAAAAAAAAATTGTTATTGTTGTTTTTGTACACAATAACTGTCTAGTTTGGGGCTCACTGGCAAATAATACTTCGTAACCTAGCTGTAAGTAATATTTTAAGCTACTCATGTCGTCTCAACTTGTTGCTAACATGTAAACCTGCTTACTGTATTACCTGGACAATAAACTATTTCTATTTTCTATTTCTATTTCTATTTGTCGCTGAGATGAGATTGCGGCATAATGGTGACTACAGACCGTTAACATTTATTTTACCTCTGACACTCTGACAGCAGCAACCCAATAGCAACTTTATTACAACGAAATTAAAGATCACTGTGATTATGACGACTTGTCAATGGTAGCAACACAAAAGTAACCTATTACATCGACATTAAAGATCACTGTAATTTTGACTATAATGCAAAATCAAAGGTATATCTGTCAAAGATTTGTAGTTTTTGAACTTTTTTAATGACGGGAATTGTCCTTCTGTTATTTACGATATTTGCGTAACCTCTTAACACAAGAAAACTACTAAGTAATTGTTCCCAGATTAATATTCCATACGTTTCCAACACAAATAGGAACTATCGGAACATTATTAAACAAGTCACATAATCTATCGAAATTAATTTCCGTGCAGCGCCCACAATACAAACAATAATATGAAGGGTTGTCTAACTTGTGGAGGTTCCGGCTTCTCTGCAAGTTTCCCAAACATGCCTAAGTAACTAAATTAGGTGTTCGTCTATCAGGTACGGGCATAACTTTAAGTGAATCTTGGTACACAAACTACAGGAAATAATATGATTGGCCGTTGGGACTATGATATTTGAATACATAACCATTATTTCATTTGAATTACCAGTGTGGTCTGGTCTGATTTTATTATTATTTATTAGGAGCCTGTATTGCCAAGCAAACACCTTTGCCCTGATTTGATTATAAAATCTGCTTTTAAATTGTTCTATAGTTGGCAGTCAAACTTAAGCCAAAGTCAAAGCCAAGCCAATATTCATTATTACGTTATCACAAAACAAAATAGTGTAGTAACTATTTATTTCTAAACAGTCACATCTTGCTAAAATTGTTCTATAGTTAGTGGTCAAACTTAAGCCAAAGTCAAAGACAAGCCACTGTTGAAACGTTAACACAAAATAAAATAGTGTAGAAACTATTTATTTCTAAACAGTCACATCTTCCTATAACAACTTAAAACAATCCCACAAAGCTACCCACAAAACCTCCTACACAAAGAGTGCTCGAGTTTCTAGTTCTCGGAAGCCACCGTCTGCGGGAAACAACACATGGGTACATTGTAGTGGTTGCATTAGTGGCGTGTCATCATTATCTCGTAAATCATTAAAAGTGTGGGTATACTGCATATAAACACATAAACATAAAACCACTGCACAGACAAAGGACAGCAATAGAGCTTTTAAACTTTTAAAATTTGAAGAGTTTTACGAGGGCAGTGTGTTGTGTGGAGATACTGGGGCTAAATTATTTTGTTTGTTTTATTGGAAGACTTTCACTCTCATTAAAAGTTTTATTGCAATGACCCTTGCATTGTTAAGTTTTTTATGGAAGTCATTTTATTCGTTTTAGGTTTTAGAAGTCTTTTTACTTTTTAAAAATTAAATTTGTTTTTCCGTTTTTAGTTGAATATAACGGTTAGTCCCGCTATGCTCTAGTCCCGCTATGCTCGACTCGTAAAATACATACAATTACATAAATGCCCAAGACATATAATTTCGTACATAACAATAATCACCTAATTTTAAAGAATCATCTAAATTGATTCATTAGTGTTTGAGAAAATCGCGGACATATAAACATACACATACATACATACGGGTCGAATACAGAATCTCCTTTTTAGGGTTCCGTACCTCAAAAGGAAAAACGGAACCCTTATAGGATCTCTCGTGTGTCTGTCTGTCTGTCTGTCCGTCTGTCACAGCCAATTTGCTGCGAATCTAATAGACTGATTAAGTTGAAATTTGGTAAACATATGGATTTCTGTGACCCGAACACGTACGGCTAAAGTAAATAAATTAATTTTGAATATGGGTGTCACTTTTAAGGGGCAGATAAGAACATTTAAAAAAAAAGGTATGCAAACTGTACCCTGTGATATATCAAATGAAAGGACTTACTATGAGGGTCTCAAATATATTTTTTTTTATAATTTTAAAATAAATCGTTTTAAAGTTATTTAACAAAATAGACAAAAAATTACCATTTCTCCGAAACTACTGAGCCTAAAATTTTGACAAAAATACAGAAAATAGTTCTATACGTAAGTTACAGGAAATTAAAAAAATAACATGGTAAATCTCTCAATATTGTGAATACAAACGTACATTTACAGTTGGAATTTATGTTAGAACATGTTTTTCAACTATAATGTTAAGTTTGTTCTTGGGATAATTAATTTAATCCCAACTACGGAACCCTTCATTGTGCGTAGTTCGACACGCACTTGACCGGTTTTTGAAGTCTGTTAAAAACCCGGCAATTTAATGCCACGCGCGGTGGCGCGGTGGCGTAGCAACGCGCTACGCGCTCGGCTACGACGTAGCCTACACTGTGCTACGACGTGATTAACACTTGAGTTTTCTAAATCTTAATTATTGAGAATACTTTATTAAAATCGGAACATATGTAAATTTTAAAGAAAATTAACTCTTATGTAATAAATGAAATGCGAAAAAGCAGGTTATCGAATCATTTTGTGTTAATTTAGATGATGTCAAAAAGTAGCAGTGTTAACCGACTTCAGTTGCTGACCGTACCCACTTACCTTTACTTATCATAAATAGTGTTATGATCTTCCTGACAGTTTAAGATGCTTTCTGTATAACAATCATTATTATAATTATTATCGATTATTTAACGTTGATCAGCAGTTGCAGTGACATGCGACGATAATGTTATTTTTTTAATATGAAATAGCCTATTAAATACGACTGAAATGTTGTTTATTTTCAGCCACAGATATGTAATAAATTTTCGCGTTCGATATTTAATTGAGTGAAGTTGCTACCTCGCGGTTGAGTTTTCGCGGTGAAACACATAACCCAATTATCGGTTTGCTTCAAGTTGGTAAAATTCACTGAAATAAATTACTATCTCCTTCGTAAAATTATTAATTGAATTATCAGCCAATCTGAGCTTTAGAATTTCTTCGGCTATAGTTACATTCTATTAGCATTTATTAACATTTTTGATATAAGTACTTAGTTCTCAATAGCTTGGGGCGTCTTTGAAACTTTATCAGTTAGTTTTAGTTTGTTTAGGTAGCTCTGTTCTTTTAGACTCTATACTTAGACTAGACATGAAGGGGTTACTTTTTGATTTTCTTAAAAGCCCCGCTGGGTAGGGCTAGTTTTAATCTACTTTTATTTTTTAATAACTAGCTGTTGCCCGCGACTTCGTCTGCGATCCAGGATAAAAAGTAGCCTATGTCCTTTTCCAGGTCCCAGGCTACCTATCTGTCAAATTTGATCCAAATCTGTTTAGCAGTTTTAGCGTAAAAACGTACGAAATAAACAAACTCACATTCGTATTTATAATATTAGTTATAACATAGCTTTATAACAAAAAAGCTTACTACTCTCTTGATGGTAAGCGGTTACCGTCTATGGAAATCTGCTAAATTCCAGAGGAATTATAAGCCTTGCCATCCTAGAGACAAAATATGTAATAATTATGTACTGTGGTGGTAGTTTTATTTGTGGTACCTTAGTTCGAATGCTAACTTGCAAAAGAAATTAGAACATCATCCACATAGACTAAGTTGGATAAATACGTATTATTGAAGCTAACTTAAAAGCTACCCAAGCAAAGTTACTTTATAAATACATGAAACCAACTTCGAGGTATTCCCTCACTTCCGAATATAACAAGAATCTATCAAATCGTACTACTCTGTAACATGATAAGCGTGGTCATACATAAAAAAAATACGTGTTGACTTGAGAAACTCCTCCTTTTTTTTCGTCGGTTAAAAACATAACTGGCGAAATGAATGTATGTGCGGGCGAAGCCGCTGGATAAAGCTAGTATATAATAAATAAATCTTGATGTTTTGTCAAGTGTTTTGATACTCTTTAATTATAATTCGATTCAAAAGTTACAAAAATAGTTAAAAGTTGTAACATTACTATTTTCACCCCTTTTCACAACATACTAAATCGTTTTTACTTCGGCTTGATTATAAAAAGTAAAATAGACAAAGAGCAGTTTTTCGAGGAAAATTAAGTCAAAAGTTAGATTAATGTTTAAGAAATGGTCGAGTTAATTTATCAGACACGATTATTTCTACTTGAAAAGAAACAGGAAATTGGCTGTAATGTGAGTGGAAGTTACTTAACTACATACAATAATATATGTATCATTGGCTTTCACAGGGTTTCAGCCGAATTCCACTGAAAGGATGGAAGTTATTTTTAGGGTTCCGTACCTCAAAAGGAAAAAAACCGGAACCCTTATAGGATCACTTCGTTGTCCATCTGTCTGTCTGTCAGGCTGTCAAGGCCAATTTTCTCTTTTTTCAAGGAACACGTGGAGATATCAAGTTGAAATTAATATCAAATACGTAGGTCTGTGGTCCCTTAAAGCTCTAAAAAAATCAAGCTTCTAAGTCAACGCCATGAAAAATACGGCCATTTATGCAACATATTGACTCTCGCAAGTAAATCAAAACCGTACTTGTACTTCGCGTTGACCTATAATCATGAAATTTGGCAAGAAGCAAGGTCTCACGGCACAAATAAAGAAAAAAGTCTGAAAATGTTAATTTGTAATTTATTACATAACAAATATTTTTTTGGGATTACAAACTTTTTGCAGTCAGAGAATTGACCGTGACGTATATCAATGTATGGGGGAACATGCTTTTCAGCTACATGAACATGCTTTCAGAACCTTCATTTTGCGTGGTGCGACACGGACTTGGCCGGTTTTTTTTTCTTTTACAACGAAGTTTATGCTAAAAATAGATTTCTAAAACTTTGTGACGTAAAAGTATGTTTGAAATAAATCTAGGTGTAGAACTTTGACTACGAATATCTGTAGGTGTATTTACTTTCTTATTTTTATAAAATAAACGTATTATAACTACATAAGCCACTTGATGGTGTTAAACTTTGTAAATCTTAGATTTGTTTCTCGTGAACCTCTTTGATGTGAGAACATATAAAGACGTTGCGTTTTAGGCAATTATGTATTGGATAGGTTTTAGTACTACACAATTAACAGCCGCAGGGATCGATCGATCTGGTTAAGCTACGCTTTCCGCGGTTGTTCTGAGGATGGGTGACCATCTTATATATTAAGACGCCTCCGTGTCTCGGAAAGCACGTTACCACGTTACACTTTAACAGTCGTTACGGGTCGTCAGAAGCCCGAAAGTCTGGCAACCAGTCTTACCAAGGGGTATCGCATTACCCAGTAACGGAGTTGTGGGGGTCAGATAGGCAGCCGTTCCATGTAAAATACTGGTATTCAGCTGCATCCGCTTAGACTGGATGTTGCGGTTAGACTGGAAGACCAACACAGTTGGGAAAAGGCAGATGATGAGGTTTTAGTACTACACACCAAAGCTCCATTTATACGGTGCTAGTTTATTGCCTGTGGCATACCATAAAATTGAAGGGCAATTAACTGGCACACCTACAATATCGTTACACGATACGGGCAAGTTATTTGCCGTTAAAAACTGGTGTTATAGGTGTAAAAATCATGCTAATCCTAACTCCTAACTATACTATAAATGCGAAAGTGAGTTTGTTTGTTGGTTTGTTTGTTTGTTTGTCTGTATCACTTTCACGCTAAAACGGCTGAACGGATTTGGATGAAATTTCACACGGGTATACTATGACCTGGAAAAGGATGATAGAGACGCCGCATACGCACCTGAGATATGAGCCGTCTATGAACCCCCACTTGTGGAGCTCTTTGACTTTGGCCGACTTGGGTACGAAGTCTATTTAAAGTTTTTCAAGTTGGCTACGGCAACTTGTGTCTGGAGGCTCTCTGTTAGACCAATAAAGAAATCAGGAGGTTTAAGCAGCTCTTGCTAAAGGTCGTATCTTGCTTTGAAGGGATTGATATCGAGGTGCATGAAGTGACCTTCCCGAGTGACGTACATTCCGACCTTCTGTTACTCTGGCGCATCCTAATGGGCAGTCGACTTCTGTCGACCGGATAATCCTTTCACCACGATGGCAAATACATATACAGGGCTATTGGTAAAACACCAGCAATCTCTTAAGGGGTCATTGTACTCATCAGTGTGAACAACTTTTACTATGGGACCAAACCTGAAATGCCGAAAAAAAAATCAGCTGCTCCCTACATTTTGACGAGTTTGATATAGATAAATGTACTGAACAGCTGATTTTTGTTTCGCGATTTCAGGTTTGGTCCATAGTAAAAGTTGTTCATAATGATGAGTATAATGACCCCTTAAGAGATTGCTGGTGTTTTACCAATAACCCTGTATACCGTGTTAATGAAGCTTTAGTTTAAGCGTCTATGAGCGGGGAACAGAATAAATAGTCGTCTCTAGAATTAATATAATAGAAATACTTACATTTAATAATATCTTACTGATCTCTAAAGTTATTAAACCATAAGATTCTTGGGAGACTATTTGTCTCAAACTTACAAAGTAGAGTACAGAACTAAGAGGACCAATTCCTCGCAATTTGCAGGATTTAGTCGAACGTGTCATAACTATTTGTCGATGTCGCTATTGTGTGATCCAGACTTAGACATCAAAGGAATTGTAACTCATAAATTTTAAACTTGAAATATTTCGTAATCTATAAAGGTTTAATTAAACCTTTGACATCGTCTAGACAATTTATCATTATCACCACCATATCAGCCTACAGCACTCCACCGCTGGACATAGACATAAATAGGCTGGGCATAGGTAGGCGGTTTGTTCTAATCCAACAAAAGATCTGTTTGCGGATGCATGGACGAAGATATTATTGGCATGTCAGAAGTATGGGAGAAGAAGGTAAGACGGGGTAGCGGGTAAGACGGGGTACCCAGCAAAATTCACTGTTTAAACTGACTACAATCACGCTCGTTCATGCATCGTTCAACGCCTGCCATGACACTTTGTCAGTCGCCTGGCCATTAATTGTTCGCAAGTGCACGCGTGTCTAAAAAATCTTAAAAACTGTTTTATTGCAAATTCATGCTTATCATATTTTCTTCTGGTTTGACACGTGACTGTGGTTTGTTAAATAATGCTAGCTAGTGAGGTGTGGCTGTGATTGACGCTTAAACTAACCTATATTATGGTAGGCATTTTCCTTGAGATTGCCGACTGTTTTTTTCTTGATTATTGGTAGAAAATGGATCGGCAGGCAAGATGGGGTAATGACTACTCCAGTATATCCCGCTTTCATTGAAGAGAGGATATCATGCTCACATTGTGGAAGATGGTCACATAATAGCTGTGCAGGAATGTAGTATGATGATGACGAAGCCATTCACGTCTGCGTGTTCTGCCAGTCCAAATAATCATCTTTCTCTCTGATAATTCTCATCACCCCATCTTACCTCAGGGGGGTACCCCATCTTACCAGCACCATGGGGCAAGACGGGACAAAACACATTTTTTTTTTTATAAAATGGATAGCTAAAAGTTCCTAATGTCACTAAATATTAGAAGAGTAATAACAACTTGTTAATTAAAAAATAAATATGATAGTCTCACAATGTAATTTTTTCTTTTAATGATCTTTAAACCTTAAGTACACCATCTTGCCACCCTCTCCCCTACTGTGAGAGGGATTCATGAAAGTACCTATTGCTAATTTTTATTGTTTTATAATTTTACATTTAATTATTGTAATTGGTTTTTACCCGTGTTAATTAAAGTTAAATAAATAAATAAATAGGCCTCTCCAATTGCACGCCATTCAGCTCGATTCTCGGGAACTCCATCCATCCATCCATCTGCTACCAGCCATTTTGCAAAGATCGTCGCTCCACCTAGCCTGCATCACGTGAATGTCGAGGCGATCCAATTCCTTGAAATCACTAAATTAGCGCGAAGACTAAAAAGGGTAAAACCGTTTAATTTAGTTTAGTGCAGGGTGAGTGAACCTAAACTGTAGTGCAAAAGTGCTGACTAAATACACGAATAACGAAACCAACTGTTCAGATACCTAAGTTTACCTACCGTTTTAAAACAATCTAAGATACCTACCTACCCCTGAATTACGGTGAAGAAAAACACCGTGTAAACAAGTGTGTAAATAAGTGTGTGGTAGGTAGTAACAGATCCTTTCGAGTTTGTTACCTTCTTTTTCTTGAAAAAAAAAACATAATTTTTGAATCAGTAGTAGCAGTATAGGTAGGTACATAAGTCGACTACTCAGCTTATAAAATATTCCTGAATTTTATGTTTATAAATTGCTAACATTATCCACGCATTCCACCACACAAGTAGGTCTGATTTTATTACTAATTTCGTAAATATTAGTAATTTATAAAAAAAAATCTCACTGGACTACAAAACTAACCAGAGTTAGGGATACAAAAACATAATGACATCGAGTTACATTCAGATTCTCAAGGTTCTCTGTTATTCAATCATGACTGCCTGTAATTCGATTTTTGTATGAAAATTCTGAATTGTAGTTCGAAATTCTGAAAATCACTTTTGTAAAAACATATTCTAATAGAACATAAATGTTGGTACTACAGTTAGGCTAACTTTTTTTACTATTTAACTGAACTAAAAAAAGAAACATAAAAATCACTGATTCAAATGTCAACTTTCGCGCCATTAAATCCAATAGCCCGATTGCACCGAATCGTAAATCCGTAATCAAAGATTAACGTTCACGTTAAAATTAACCGTTGATTTGCGATTGTAGGATTGCACTACATTATTAACTTTCGCAATTGCAGGCACTGATTAGAGGTCCGCTGGCCAGCCTTCCTGGTTCCCCTCTTATTTGAGTCTGTGACCGCATAATTAGTCCTTCTCCGATGACAGTTAGTCAGTCCACGTACAGACTTTGATGTGGTGGAAACTTTGATTTGTGACTGGCGTGCTGTTAGTTTCAAGTTCTTATTGCCAGGCACATGGAGCCCTAGAACAAAGCGATTTCCCCCTATCATTGAACAGATTGAAATCGCTTTTCGGATGCAATCTGCGTCGGGTGAGATGTTTACACAAGCCTATGCTTGATTGCAGCATCTAAAACACTTTGTGGTTTCTAATCTTAGTTTAGTAAATTATTTTTTTTTTTGTAAAAAATACAATACCTATTGTATTTGGTTGGACAATATAAAGATTCAGTTACATTTAAAAATAGTATACAGGTATTTTTAGCTTCTTGCTTCCGGTTTCAAATTTACAAATTCTCGCGAATTGGGAGCGTTTGAAACTCAATAAGTTATTTATTTATTTAAATGCCTAGTTAAGTGATTGGGCTGCAGAAGCTAAGTGTGTATCGATATCATGATGGACAAATTCGGAGGAATATTAATGGTAGTTATACAGAGGCAAAACTCTATGGCGAAGAAAATGAACATGAAAAGTTGTAGATGTCCTCTTCATAGTCTTTTCATTTAATTGGCCTGGGCGATCGACCTTTGTTCCGGTGAAAAATGTGAAAATACAGAACACGAATTTTCCTAGACATGAGACCATTTATAAAAATATATGAGTAGTTCTTCAAAAAGTAACTAAGTAAGTTCTGCGTGTAACCTTCATGGCGAAATTGCATAGCATAGCACATCATTATGCTGAGTGGAGTCTTCTTGTCACAGTTATGACGTGCAGCCGCCGACTATTTCTGTTTTGTGCAGTTTGTGCTCGTGATTACCTACATAATATGTAGATCTATTTTTAGGGCTCAAAGGGAAAAACAGAACCCTTATTACAATTCGTTGTCCTTCTGTCTGCCGGTCTGTCAGTCTGTGAAGACCCTTTTTCTCAGGAACGCGTGGAGGTATCAAGTTGAAATGAATATCAAATACGTAGTCTATTCCTGCCTTGGAGCTATAAAAAAATTAAGTTTATATGTCTTTATCATATTCATAAATAACGCATGCGACGCCTAAAATATTAATTATTACTAATACATTTTGTGCGCCACTGACTCGATCGTACAAAAAGTCTGTCGTCTGCGCTGCACCTTAAACTTATTTTTATTTCGTTCTTTACCCGATACCTAATCTATCTATCTTCTATCTATATAAATAACAAGAGAAGTCCTGACTGACTGACTGACTGACTGACTGACTGGCTGACTGACTGACTGACTCATCAACGCCCAGCCCAAACCCTTGGATCTAGAAAGCTGAAATTTTGTGCAGAGGTTCCCTTTACAATGTAGACAAGGAATAAGGAAGGAATTAGTAGTACGTTCCTGTGGGATATTTTCCGACATCCTCGCGGGCGAAGCCGCTGGCAAAAGCTAGTCAATAATATTTCTGCAGTGTCCTGTTTCTTTTTACAGAAAACTAAACAGCACCTTCTTTTTTGGAAGTAATAATGACGAAACAAAAGGTCGCCCCGATACATTGGTTAATAACAAATAAACAGAATATCAGCGGCGTCACCTTAATAATAGCAGACCTTTACGATCTCATAATGAGAATTACGATGCTGCTTACCTCGCGTATTTGACGGTAAATTATCCTTTTTATATGGTGGATCATGACTGTATTAATATTATGAGTAACGAAGTTATGGTGAAGAATATTATGTTGCATCATGAGATTGTTGTTGTGATAGGTAGCTCGGAATTTAAAAATAGTCGAGTAAAATAATTTGCTTCTCGATCACGAGTTTGCAGGTTCGACGAGTTTCCAATGTGACTTGTGTTACCTAGTCACTTAGGTAGTCATGATAATCCTAGGTTAAGGTATGCTAAAAAACCGGCCAAGTGCGTGTCGGACTACGCACAACGAAGGGTTCCGTAGTTGGGATGACATTATCCCAAGAACAAACTTAACATTATAGTTGAATAACATGTGTTCTGGGAGAACATGTTATTCAACTATAATGTTAAGTACATTCCAACATTAAATGTAAGTTTACTGTACTCACAATATTGAGAGATTTATTTATTACTAGCTTTTGCCCGCGGCTTCGCCCGCGTGGATGTCGGAAAATATCCCATGGGAACGTACATGTGGAAAAGATAGGGCCGTCCGATATAACTGTACAAACTCAAATCGCTACGATAAATCGTTACCGTGTTTAGTAGGCATAAAGCTACCAGTCGGCATGATTTTTTCCGACATCTTCAACAGTCGTCGTCATATTTCAGCCAATTTACACAAAACCATAATGAATTACACTGAATCACTCCGTCCATTGGAGAAAACCGTATGAAAATCCGTTCGGTACTTTTTGACATTATCGCATTCAAACAGGCACACTTACGCGGGGGGGGGGGGGGGGGGCACTTTGTTAATTACTTAAAATTTATTATGCCAGTCACGCTCTAATAACAAATAACTTTTGTCCGAGTGTCCACTCGTTCAAATAATTTCCTCGTAAAAACTTCGAATGAAATAAAGACTAAATGTTACCTCAAGATTCGAACTATGACTACATTTCCAATCCCTTAAATCTCTTAAAAAGAGGTAGTTACACAAACATTTGTCAACCCCTATTGTACCCTCTCAAAAACGCTGTACCACATATTTCTTTATTTCCTACCAAATGAATTTGAATTTTCATATCCCTACCTTAAGAAATGCTGGGTTTCCCATCTTTCATCCCTTATATCACCCCTTGTAGTATTGTTTTTGAAAGTTTCCTGTGTCCTTTCCCAAGATGCTATATAAAGCCTTGCCAAATTTTGTCGAAATCCGTGCAGTTTTGTAAATTTTAAAATCAACCCCTATTTAACCCCTAAGGGGATGATTTTTCAAAAACGCTGAACCGCATATTTCTTTGTTTCCTATCAAAAGCATACATTTTAATTTTCACATCCCTAACTTAAGAAATACTGAGTTTCCATACAAACTTTCATCCCCTATATCACCCCCTGTAGGATTATTTTTAAGACAAAAAGTAGTTCATGTCCTTCCCCAGGATGCTATATAAAGCCTTGCCAAATTTTATCGACATCCGTGCAGTTTTGTAAATTTTAAAATGAACCCCTATTTTACCCCCTAAGGGGATGATTTTTCAAAAACGCTGAACCGCATATTTCTTTGTTTCCTATCAAAAGCATACATTTTAATTTTCACATCCCTAACTTAAGAAATACTGAGTTTCCATACAAACTTTCATCCCCTATATCACCCCCTGTAGGATTATTTTTAAGACAAAAAGTAGTTCATGTCCTTCCCCAGGATGCTATATAAAGCCTTGCCAAATTTTATCGCCGTCCGTGCAGTTTTGTAAATTTTAAAATCAACCCCTATTTTACCCCCTTAGGGGATAATATTTCAAAAACGCTGAACCGCATATTTCTTAATTTCCTACCAATAGCATGAATTTATTATCCCTAACTTTAGAAATACTGGGTTTCCCTTACAAACTTTCATCCCCTATATCACCCCCTGTAGTATTGTTTTTGAAAGTATCCTATTTCCTTTCCCAGGATGCTATATAAAGCCTTGCCAAATTTTGTTGAAATCCGTGCAGTTTTGTAAATTTTAAAATCAACCCCTATTTTACCCCCTTAGTGGATGATTTTTCAAAAACGCTGAACCCTATATCACCCCCTGTAGTATTGTTTTTGAAAGTATCCTATTTCCTTTCCCAGGATGCTATATAAAGCCTTGCCAAATTTTGTTGAAATCCGTGCAGTTTTGTAAATTTTAAAATCAACCCCTATTTTACCCCCTTAGTGGATGATTTTTCAAAAAAGCTGAACATATTTCTTTATTTCCTATCAAAAGCATACATTTTAATTTTCACATCCCTAACTTAAGACATACTGATTTTCTCATACAAACTTTCATCCCCTATATCACCCCCCGTAGCATTATTTTTTAAGACAAAAAGTAGCCCATGTCCTTCCCCAAGATGCTATATAAAGCCTTGCTAAATTTTATCGAAATCCGTGCAGTTTTGTAAATTTTAAAATCAACCCCTACTTTAACCCCTTAGGGGATGATTTTTCAAAAACGCTGAACCGCATATTTCTTTATTTCCTACCAAAAGCATACATTTTAACTTTCACATCCCTAACTGAAGAAATACTGAGTTTCCCATACAAACTTTCATCCCCTATATCACCCCCTGTAATACTATTTTTGAAAAAATAGTATGCTACGTCATTCCCCAGGATGCTATATACAGCCTTGCCAAATTTTGTCGAAATCCGTGCAGTTTTGTAAATTTTAAAATCAACCCCTATTTTACTATATTTTACCCCCTTAGGGGATGATTTTTCAAAAACGCTGAACCGCATATTTCTTTATTTCCTATCAAAAGCATACATTTTAATTTTCACATCCCTAACTTAAGAAATACTGAGTTTCCCATACAAACTTTCATCCCCTATATCACCCCCTGTAGGATTATTTTTGAAAAAAAAAGTAGCCTATGTCCGTCCCCAGGATACCATCTATAGCCTTGCCAAATTTTATCGAAATCCGTTCAGTGGTTTAGGCGTGAAAAGGTAACAGACAGACAGACAGACAGACAGACAGACAGACAGACAGACAGACAGACAGACAGACAGACAGACAGACAGACAGACAGACAGAGTTACTTTCGAATTTATAATATTAGTATGGATTTTAAGACCACAAACTTCTTATAGGTTTTCCTATAATTTACAGGTATAGAACTATTTTCTGTATTTTTTTCAAAATTTTAGGCTCAGTAGTTTCGGAGATAGAAGGGGGGGAATGGTCTATTTTCGTCTATTTTCTTAAATAACTTTAAAACGATTTATTTTAAAATTATAAAAAAAATATATTTTAGACCCTCATAGTAAGCCCTTTCATTTGATATGTCACACGGTAAAGTTTGCAAAACTTTTTTTAAAAATTTTCTTTGTTGCCCCCTAGAAGTGACAGACGTGTTTGGGTCACAGAAATCCATATATGTACCAAATTTCAACTGAATCGGTATATTAGATTCGGAGCAAATTGGCCGTGACAGACGGACAGACAGACAGACACACGAGTGATCCTATAAGGGTTCCGTTTTTTCCTTTTGAGGTACGGAACCCTAAAAATTTAATACAAGCCTAGGGATACAGTGATAGAGATCATCATAAGAAAAGCTGCTTCGTTGATCAATTGGACGCAAGCGCTGCTGAGCACGAGGTCCTGGGTTCCATTTCCAGGTCGGGCAAAGTATTATTGGGTTTTTCCATCTGGAATTTCTCCGTAGCAGCCCAGAGTCTGGATTTGTGCCCGGTTGATTGCCTGTATCAATCTGCCTATAGCCTTTTCCCAACTAGGTTGGGGTCGGCTTCCAGTCTAACCGGATGCAACTGAATGCCAGTATTTTACATGGAGCGACTGCCTATCTGACCTCCACAACCCAGTTACTGGGTAATACGATACCCCTTGGTAAGACTGGTTGTCAGACTTTCGGGCTTCTGACGACCCGTAACGATTGTCACGAATAACAGCCGGGACCAACGGCTTAATGTGCTTTCCGAGGCAGGGAGGAATCTCGGTATGTAAAGATGGTCACCCAACCACTGACCAACCCCGGCAAGCGTAGCTTAACCTGACGGATCGACCCGTGCGGCTGTTATTACTTAGCCACGAGCTCCTCTCTTGATTGCCCCTATTATATGGGACTTAATTATAACTGGTGAAATGTGGTTGTACTATACCTACACACCTCTGCTTACTCCTTCGGACAATACAGGTGTGATGTTATGTTATATCTACAATCGACAACACTCAGAGAGCAAGCGTAGCGATCATTGCTCGATCCTACCAGTCTATTCATACAGTCATCCGACGTTAGTCGGCGTTTCCACGAGCGTAATAAAATCGCGGCGGGATTTTATCGCGCACTGTATTTTCAACTCTCTGCTTAGCGCCGGGAGTTGAAAATCCAACAGTGGGTTTTTCGTCTGGGATGCACTCTGTTCTTGTTAGGTTGGATTCTCAACGCTCGGCTCTACAACTAGAGTTGAAAATCCAGTGCGCGATAAAATCCCGCCGCGATTTTATTACGCTCGTGGAAACGCCGACTTACTTATAGTTCGCCGAACTACGTAAGCAGTTGGGGCTTCGTCGGACGACTGTATCAGAGACTGTGATCCTAATAACTTTGAAAATAGGCATTCTCCCTGCAGTGAGCGGGACAGGTATAGACCAGTATAATGATGCGTATTTACACGTCTACCTTATCATGGGACGCTCTTAGAATGTGCGTATTTATAGGTACACACAGCAGCAGGTCAAGTTACTTTAAACTGTCAAATTTTCTCATTCGATTTTGAACTTAATCATCAACATTTGAAGGTTTAAAATAATTTTGAGAAATTTGACAGTTTGGTATAACCTGGTGTGCTGTTTGTACCCAATTACGGGGCGATCCTTGTACGTGGTTCCTATGAATAATTAATTGGTTCAGTGGTGTCATCAAAGATGACATACCAAGGGATTGAATATTAGCTTCCTTGTGTAGGCACATGATGTTATCAATTCATACATAAGTCACGCATACATAATGCAAATAAGCAAGTTTGAGAAAAATGCGTAGGTATATATTCATCATTTAAGTTCATCACCGTTTGCCTCACTAAAAAGCGTCGCTCTGATATTATCTGCAAGACTGAGCTCTGCAGGTTTGCGATAGTAAGTCGCCACTTCAACCACATTAGCTCTAAACTTTATAATAATACTAGCACTTTCTGCGCGGTTTCGCCTGCGTGGATGACAGAAAATATCCCACGGGAATGAAAATCCTTCCTTATTGTATAGGGAACCTCTTTGCAAGATTTCAGCTTTCTAGGTCTAATGGTTTGGGCTGGGCAGTCAGTCAGTCAGGACTTCTATACATAATTAGGTATATTAATAAAACAATAAAGATAAATAGGGGAATCAATATCTTAACAGAAATATCTAGAAAAAAAGTTGACAGACTGACTTAAATCCATGTCCGTTGATGAAACTGAGCAACTTGTGCTAAGTGTCATAAATAAATTCTCACGCTATCTTCATGTCTTTTGTCATATTGTTCAGTATCTAAAATTGTTACTAATAAACTTTTAATTATTTTATAATGTATTATATTCCGTCCTTCGCTGTGTGGACTATGTGGACTGGAGGAGTGATCAGGTTAGACCCAACAGCGCTGTGTAATCGTCGCGACACTTGGTGCGGGTGATTGCTCGCTTCCATCCATGGTTCAGTTCATGGTCGGAAGCGAAAACGCGTGGGATGCTGTCGCCTCTTTTTGCAAGGAGGTGATGCATGCAAAGGAGGTGGTGGAGATCAGGGAGAGAGAGCATACAACCTGCACCAGACGAGCAGCCAGGCTTCGATCTCCGGCACCGGCAAAAGAAGGCATGCATGAAATTGAGCACTCACGCTCAAAGAGGTGGCACGCAGTATTATATGAGAGCCTTAATGGGAAGACGTGCGGTTGTAGTCCCCGACTGATGGTACCTACTGGAAGGAACAGTCGGGGTTTTAGTCGGTTAGGAGTCTACATAACCCTGCGTTCTTCCCAGACGGAGGGTATCCATGACGATTTCCCCACGGAAAAAAAAGGTATGTTCCATCCTGTTCGTTAATTGAAGAGGTTGTTATGAGCCCTGTTTAGCCTACTTAGCGCGTACCTTAGAACTGCCTTTAAAACATTCAGACCGGTATTTCTTAATAATCAGGTTAGATGATGTGCAGCTAATGGTGTCAATGTAGTGGAAAAAGTATATACTTTTCGTTAGTGTACGAATTATACGCCACAGTACGTGATGAATTTTCCAATTCCCGATACAAAAAGTAACTCATATGTGTTACCATTTAAATTAATTATTAAAAAACTGGCGGGAGGCGGACACTATAATAAACGTACCTCTGTTTAACCCAAACCCTTCAATGATCACAAGGGTGTCGGCCATATTAAGGAATTACGTTAAAACCCGTTCAAACGTGGGCGTCTAAAAATAGGGTAACCACTTACCGTAATTATAAGTCAATGGTACTCTTTAGGTTAGGATGAAAATATTATAATTTTGCCCTTCGTCCTGTAAAACTATCCTAGGCAGATAAGGGTCCATGTCAGACGCAGGTGCTGAAAAAAGGGTCACAGTTCATAATTTACCCGTGTAAGTAGATAATTAACTTATAACGTGGGTAAGCCACCTGCTGTTTTAACATGGCGGGTTTTAGATAATATTGTTGTGTAGATACTCTAGTTTATAATAGAAAAACAGATAGATGAGCGGTAGTTTGTAGGAAGTTTTTTATTACCTTGTAACTTGTTGCCCCTTATTAGCAGCGAACAAAATTGTGTGGGAAAAGGAGAGGGAGAGTAAAGAGGGAGGCCTTTGGTTGCTGTGGAACAGGCTAGATAGAGACCTAATAGTACTAATAGTATTTATGAGTTGATTGATATTAATTATTGCTTCAAGGTATACAGGTAAAGCTAGTTAAGTCTTACAAAGGGGTATCGTATCGTCAGAGTTCGTCGTCGAGTCGAGCCGCTGCCGCAACGGCAAAGCACCTACGGAGCACGAAGTGAGCCGCAACGTCAACTTCAAGGCGTTCGTGGTGCGAGTACCGAATTGTTATCTGCCCCTCGTCATGGAAGAAGACTTTTGTCCGTAGGACGTGGTGTACCGTCGCTTCCGCGGACTAGTACCACAGGACAGCACAAGGACAAGCTAGTGAAGTGAAGTGCTAATAACACAAGTTTTGTTATAGACTTTATACAATATGTTAGTTTGTATGGTATGTGTCTATGGGCCATTGTAGCCTGAAAATAAATGTTTTATTATTTATTTTCTATATTACCCAGTTACCGGGCTGTGGAGGTCAGATAGGCTCGCTCCATGTAAAATACTGGTATTCAGCTGCATCATGTTACACTGGAAGCCGACCCCAACATAGTTGAGAAAAGGCTAGACAGATTGATTGTATATTCAATTTCCTATTGACACCCAGCTTCTGTTCCATAAATTTACTAAATCTATTGCCATTGCAATCATCATCATCATCATCATCATCATCATCATTCTCCGGCCCTTGTCCCAAAATATTTGGGGTCGGCGCAACATGTCCCTTTTTCCATACTTCTCTATTAATCCTCATCTCGGTAGTCACCCCTTCGCATTGCAATAAAACTTTTAAACATAGTGAAAGTCTTCCACTGACTTGTAGTTTTTTATAGCAATAAAACCAGCAAAATAATTTAGTACCACTATTTCCACATAACACACTGCGCTCGTAACCTTACCGTAAATCTTAAAAGAAAAGCGAAAGTCTGACAACCAGTCTTACCAAGGCGTATCGTAATACCCATCAGTAACTGGGTTGTGGACGCCAGATAGTCAGTCGCTTCATGTAAAATACTGGTATTCAGCTGCATCCGGTTAGACTGGAAACCGACCGCAACATGGTTGGATAAAGGCTAAGCAGATTGATTGGTATGTAAAGCTACTTGGTTTACATACCCTCATAGACTGCCTTGGTTGAGTTTGCTAATTTGGATAGGATTGTGTTCAAGAGCCTTCTACGAACTATTAGCCCATCTATTATCATTACCATGCTTAAAATGAGGCTTCAATCAAAAACTAATCTAAACTAGTTGGTACAGAAATAAACATTTTGTATTTGCATTTGTATTTGTATCTATCTATGTTTGGGTATAGTCTATGTTTCATTCTCAGCAAAGAAATAGGATTCTAAAACTATGCATTATTTTAGCTTCTCGAAGAAATCATCTGACAATACACAAAAATCGCATTCTTTTTACAAGATTTGGGAGCCCCCAATCTTGAAAAAAGAATGCGATGCCTGGCTAAATGATAACAGCCGAACGGGTCGATTGAAGATAAAGCTGCGATTGATTGTTCGTAGATGGGTGACCACGAGATCTTGGACAGTCGAATCATTACGGGGACTTTTAGACAGTCGAGACCAAAAGTCTGATAACCAGTCTTATCAAGGAGTATCGTGTTACCCAGGAACTCTAGGTTGTGGAGATAGGCAGTCGCTCCATGTAAAATACTGGTATTCAGCTGAGTTCTATTAGTCTGGAAGCCGACCCCAACATAGTTGTGAAGAGGCTAAGCAGATTGATATTTATATTTTCAAGATTTAAAAACTTAGGCCTTTCTCGTGACAACCCTAGATTTTAACAATACTATGTATATATAAGAAGACCGATGAAACAGATTACTACAATATCCCAACGCTAGCCGACGTTATCGAAACCGAAATCCTTTATTCAATTTCCGATTTATCAAGGTACTTATAAAGGCAAAAGATTTACCTACACGAGAATTGGTTACGTAAAGAAACTTATGGAGTTTCACAAGGACCTCTCTGTTTATCGATGATTTCTATTGGTCGATGAATGATTTCCGAAACCTTAAAAATGTAGTTGAAATGCTTATTAAGTTGCGAAATTTTTTTCACGTTATTTTCTTTTGTTTTGGTTGGTTACCACCAGTGTTTTCCATCAGTAGTACTTATTTTGAAAGGAGACTGGCTGAATTTGTATGGGAAGTCGTATAGGGCCAATAGCGATGCGATTTTTATATTTGTGTAAAGATATCTCATCGATACTCTTGTGCAAAAGGGGTATTAAAATCTGACCCGGGAAATAATAAAAAACAAACAATAACAACAAATAATATTAATAAAATAAAGTAAAAAACTGAAGGGGATAAACAAGAACCGTGTTTTTTTTTTAACTGAAGTAAAAAAATATTGCACGGTGGTGCGGAACCCTTCGTGTGCGAGTCCCGCACTTGGCTGGGTTGGGATTGTGCAATTGTGCATAGAATCGGAGGATTATAGAAATGTCGCATTTTTGTAAACCAGACATAACATTAAAAAAAAATTACAAAATAATATTTTATTTTAAAAAAGTTGCCAGCATTTGTAATTAACCAAAAGCAGTTACTATCAAAGACTTAATCTATGTTAAAGATCTTTTCCATACTTAGATGTCCTCAAAATAATGTCGCCGCAAAATGGAAGGTTTTAATTAATTCCCAGATAATGACCCTCGGGATTATGTGGATGTGGGACATAATAAACGAACTCTTTATGTATACAGTGTAATTACAGTTTATACTGACGTGTAAACTAAATAAATGTTATCATAGAACTAGTGTTAATTAGCAAAGTTAATTTATCGTATGTTATGGCAATAACATCTATGTTTAAAAATAAACTTCGAACTTTTTTGACCGCCAGAGCATATTATAGCGTAACTGAGTTCCTTAATGAAAAGGAATTTATTTTGACATAGGTAATTAGATTAATTTGGAGCTGGATTTACTTTATAACTTTAATAACCCATGATAATTTAAGTAGGTACCTATGACAACTTTTTTTTTTTTTTTTTGTTTTCAAATTGTATAATTCCATTACTTTGCACGTCACGTAGTGGCAAACATGTTGGACTTAATTTAATTTATCATCTTGTATGCACTTTCTATGTACTTATACAAAAATCTTATCATAAGATCATAGTATTGAAATACAATTTTACTGTATGAAATTCTATGCATATAATTTCTCTATACAAATTATTTCATCACCACTGCTCTCAATACGGTGAAGGAAAACATCGTGAGGAAACCGGCATGTCCTAGAACCAAAAATTCGAAGACATGTGACATCTACCAACCCGCAATTGCGGCTACGATTACGGCCCACTCCCTCTCACCGAAAGGAGGCCTGCGTCCCAGCAGTGGGAACATTATAGGATGTATCGGAATCTGCGGGGCAATTGCGTAAAACACTATCAATTGCAAATTTTTCGAACATAATGAATATGAAGCAATGGATTAGCAATTTGCTTCAAAATGATTCAGATTTCGATTGATTGTGTGTTAGCCGACGTGACGGGCGTAAAAAAAACGCGGCGGGATTTTATCGCGCACTGGATTTTCTACTCTCGGTGTTGAGCCGAGCTTCGCGAATCTAACCTAATAACAACAGAGTGCATCTCAGCGCGACGAAAAACACACTGTTGGATTTTCAACTCCCGGCGCTAAGCAGAGCGTTGAAAATGCAGTGCGCGAAAAAAATCGCCGCGTTATTTTTACATCTGTGCGAACGTCGGCTTACGCAATTAGGGTGCCGGTGTCTCCAGTTTGTCCCCACCACTCGCCACAACTGCACATGCAGTTCAGTAAAAGCAATAGATACGAAAAGTCACGCACACACTCTCAATTCATAAATCCGAATGAGCTTTGCAGACGACAAGGTCCACCTTGTCGTCTGCAAAGCATACTTAGCCCCGGTAGGTTAGGTTGGACCTACCGGGGCTAAGTCGATGTTTGCACGGACATAAAAATATCGCGGTGATTTTGTGTCGCGCACTGGATTTTTATGGTCTGCTTAGCGCCGAGAGTTGAAAATCCAACGGTGTGTTTTTTCGACGCGCTAGAATGCACTGTGTTGTTGTTAAGTTCGATTCTCAATATTCGGCTCAACAACGAGAGTTGAAAAACCAGTGCGCAATAAAATCCCGCCGCGATATTTTTACGTCCCTACGAATGTGGGCTAACTGTCCCAGTGTAGGTACGTCAGACATACTTGAAATGTACCACTACTCCTGGAGGTATTTTTTTTAACCATATTATGTCTTAACTTTAGGGTCTATGAAAATTTTTGGAGCTCCACATAAAAATCTTGTAGGTATCAGCAATAAGTCTTCTCTAAGTTCAATATTATAGGAATAGAATTCAAGGGATGAATCAGTGAAGCATAGATAACATCTTTCATTAATAAGTAAGTGGTTCTTTGTTATGTGCACGTCATTAATCATTAATAAATCGCGTACAGACTGAGTAACGTGAGAAAGTTCAAAGGAGAACACGCACTAGGTACTTATGTCGCGGCTGTAAGTAATTTAAAGGTGAGCATAGACCAGAGCATTTTCTCGAGCATTGCCGTGTAATGTAACGTTCTTACGAATGGTGTTTGTTTATAATGGTACAATACAAGCAAAAGCTCAACTAGAAAACTGGCCAAGTGCGTGTCGGGCCACGTGCAGTAATAGGGTTCCGTAGTTGCACAGTAATACGCACTAAGAAGAGGGCTTTTTGTTGTTTCATGAATAAATTACTACCTATTACTCGTAAACTTGAAAAGCTTACTTAGCGGTGATAGTTTTTCTTTTAACTTCGTTATACTAGTTGTACTACCGTGAATTTTTTCACCCATCCATAACTAACCGTGTAGCTGGCACGGGGGAGGGGGACACTTGACTCTAACAAAAATTAGAACATTAAAGCTTAATATTTCAGAAACGGATCCCTAAATCGAAAAATAGTTTTGACAAACCTGACCCATCCAACAACACCCCACACTATGGGGTAGACGAGAAAAAAAACACAGAAGGTACCAAAACATTTTTTTTCATGATTTAATTTTACCACTTTGTCTGAATAAATGAATAGTATATCCATGCCAAATTATAGGTTTCTTATACTAACAGCCTCTGAGCTAAGCTGCGGACAGACATAGCGAAACTATAAGGTTTTCTTGTTGCCTAAGGAACCCTAAAAAAGCCTTTTTATAGCGTTTACTCTTCGTTAGAATGTCGGGAAAAAAATATCATCTTTGGCTATCACAACCTCCGCGGGCCTCTGCGGGCCGTATTCCTAGTGCGTTCAATGTTTTAGACGTGAATTAGTAATGCAGTTTTGTTCATGTTTCTTAGAATTACAATAATTAAACGTTATCCAATCTTTTAGTATGTCTTTCTCAGTTTTGAGATCAACATTGGATGTAAGAAAGTGGTTGGGAATTAAATTATGTTTGAATTTAAAAGGAAATTTTAAACATTAAGTTGTGTTTTCCTTCCTATTAATTATTGCTTTGAACATTCAATATCGTCAGTTACAAATCATAGACGGCTCATCAAAAATGTAGTACCAATTTCATTTTTCGAGTTTTATGAGCCCAGAATTCGTGTTTCTTGTCATCTCCGTTTCAGTCACAAAAATGTTCTGGTTCAGGAATTAAAATGGCAGGAAAGGACAAACTAATATACGAAAAATTGCTTAGTAACTGAATGTGTTGCATGTAGAAGTAAGTACCTATACGTTCTTTGATCTACCTTAGCCCACAAATCTTACCGCAAAAAATTATCTACACATTTTCCAATCGGTCAAAGGGCTATAAATTATAGTTACAATTATGTTAATGAATCCATCCATAACAACAAAAAAAAAAACAATTGCCGAATGTATATGCTTGCATCACTTCAGGACAAGGTTTGTATGATAGATTTTTTTGGAAAATTCACCGGAATAGTCGGAAATTTGGATGGTATTTTTGTATGAAAACAGACAACACACAGCCTAGACGACTGGAGATAGAACCATGAAATTCACCCGGGCGACGCCGGGCACGAACAGCTAGTAAAATATAAATATCATGTTATTCCGCAAAGTACTTTCAGATTAACGTTTAACCGGCCACAATGTACGAACTTTTCCTACGCTAAGTATAAAAGTTTATGAATAATATATAACAATATTCACCGGTCTGCTGTCTACCACAGGTAGGCCAGGTTTAAGTATTTGTTAATATTTTCGTTTATTCATTTTTATGCTTATAAAATACATTTTTAAATATTTCTGAAAAATGTAAGTATAAAAAAACATTTAAAATGATAAAAAAAAATTATATAATAGTTATAGACTCAATTATCTTGGAAATCACTCAAAAACATGTACAAACAATACAAAGAACTGCAAATTAAATTAAATCATAAATATACAAAATATGGACAAAAATTAGTAATAATTAAATTTGTTTTATTTTATTTTTATGTCGTTAACCCCTTAAACGAATCAATTCAATTTCATCCTATACTTAGATCTAAGTTCACCAGAATTTCGGAAGACAGTCTTGAACACACCTAAAAACTTTAAAACTGCCATATACCACAATAAGTGGGACAAATAAACATCAATTTAATAGTAGTCCCGACAAAAGAGAAGTCGTGTAGGGTGACCGTAAGATCGGAACTAATTGAGACAAGAGTGGCGTTCCGTGTCACGTCTCCTCTAATATATGGGTGTCCATGAGGCACTGAAATAGATGGACCATACATGTTTGTCAATTGTGGATGAAACGGGAAAAGACTGGCCTGTAGTTACTAGTAGTTTACATAGAATTGATATATCATTTCAGCCAAAAGACGTTCTACGACTGCTGGACATAGACGGCGGCCTAGTCCAGCAGTTGACGTCTTTCGGTAGTGCCTGGGGAAGCCCAGCCCCCGCCACTTCGACCGGTTCTGTGCTTCCCGCATCCAGCGGATTCCTGTGGCCTTGACAAGGTCAGTCTACCTTGTGCGCTCGGTCAAACATCCCTCTGTCAAACATCCCCAGACATAATTAACTGTTTGACCGCTACAATTGATCTAGCTGCTTACAAATAAGTAGTACCTATGGAAATGGTTCCCCGAGTATCATTATAGAAAAATTAGGACTCGAACTATAAGTAAGATGACGTCATTTTTTGCGAGCTTAAAAGCGCCTGGTGGAAAGAAGCCGCTGACGGAAAGTGTCTGATAGTATTGATTATTAATTATTAACAATATTCTGTAAAACATACTTAATTAACTTATCGTCATTACGTGTATAGTTCCTTGCTCTTTTTCAAGTAGTATATATAAGTATATATTTATATAAGTATCTGTATTTATGTATGTATAAATTGTATGTATATATGGTACACCACAGACTACCTACAGTATTCTCTCCTTTCTCCCCATAATCCATCCAAAGGTTGTCTGTAAAAGATCGCTTTTAGCGATAAGACCGCCCATTGTGTCACCCTATGTAAAATTTCAACATTTATATCTGTAATTTTTATGGTGTGCATAATAAAGAGTATTCTATCTATCTATCTATCTATCTTAAAAATCAGTTGTTATACTATAAGAAAAGTGAGTAATATTTTTACGTAACTTTAGTACCTAATACCTGAAAATTGGCCGTTGTTGGCCCAAGCTAGCAGGTATGCGTACTTTCAAAGTACCTACCTATTAACACTACTTACTCTATCCCATACATTTTCTTAATCAGAAAAAAAGTAAGTTCTGGCGGCCTGGTATCTTGCTCTATAATTTGTTGTGTTGCCACTTAAAAACTCTAGTCACTAGTCCATTACTAATACAAAAATAAAATAGTAAAATTGACTTCAGGGAGCATATTGAACCGATCATCCTCTAATGCATTTATACGTTGTCCTGTGTGCAGGTAAACCCTGCCTGGGTCGCGGGTTGTTTGAAAGAGATACCGTGGCCCTGACACAGGCAACTGAAGGAACACGGGTGGGTTTTAGTCAGTAAAAGTCTGACACGCTCTGGGCGGAGCGGGAGAAGTCATTGATGATGACTTCCTATACAAAAAAAAAGGTGTAGGTACAGAAATGGACATAGGGTAGCTTTCATCCCGAAAAAAAGGTACTGTTCCCGAGGAAAACAACAATAACGTTCTAATGATAATAGATCGCACCACGTGTCTTTAGCAGAGTACAACCAGAATTGTTAGTCAAATTCTAAAGTAACGCGAGCGGAGCCGCGAGGAAAAGCTAGTAGTCCATAAAAACGATAGTAGAAAAACAGACTAGGAAAATTAAGAGTACCTAGGTAGCATTAATGATGTTTAGTTTCAGGATAGGGCAAAAACAAATATTGGTCTACCCAGAACAAATAATAAGCCCTTCTGGCTGTCCAAATTAGATCGTAAACAATATTTTTGCGCTACAAAACGTTAAAATAAGATGCTAATTATAATGCCCTCATAATTAAAGTTTCAGAACAAAGGAATCCACACATTGCTTACTTATATAATTTGAGTAAATATTTACAACAATTATGAACTTATGACAAGTATTATTTGCCTTCGTTTGAAATTTACATAATGTGTAAGAAAGTCTATCCTCGAAAGTTTTATACATCTATGTACCTACGCCTTATAATCGTCTCATAGCTAAGTAACTAGACTTACTTAGTTAAGACGCGACTTTAAGGCGATAACTAAACTCTTATCTTGATTTAAAAGAGTGTCCGGTAGTTTCTTGCCTGTTCTTCTCCAGAGATCTACGTTTTAAAATTGGGCAACTAGCTTCAGCTTTCTGACTAACTGACCGACTCTGTGACAATTCAAAAGTGCCTGTAATTGGTTTAATTGAAATAATTGCTTTGAGTTTCAGTTTGAAACTCAAAGTCCCTAGGATACCATCTATAGCCTTGCCAAATTTTATCGAAATCCGTTCAGTGGTTTAGGCGTGAAAAGGTAACAGACAGACAGACAGACAGATAGACAGACAGAGTTACTTTCGAATTTATAATATTAATATAAAGTATGGATTTTAAAAATAGTTAGGCAAACGTCATCTAAAACTGTTCCAAATTTCATGTTGATCGCATTAGTAGTTTTTGAGATATCCAGCTGTGACAGACAGACAGACTGAGTCACAAGCTTAGTCCTCTCCTGTTCTTCTATAGATTCTTTGCTTCCCATCGTGCGTGTATAGCATGAACCTCGATTCGTCCGAAAACAATACGCTTAGCCAGCCATCCAGAGTCCAATTCATGTGTTCTGTAGCGTAAATCAGCCTTGAATCTCGATTACTTTAAGTAATTTAATAAAAGTAATAATAATACACTATGATGTAACGTAATTTAAAAATAAATAATTACATAACATTATAATAACTTTGTATCAAAATTTGTACATACTCGTAATACGTTTTATTTCCCTATGTCCCGCATAATACGCTTTCTCGCTTATGACGCGTTTTTGGCTGGGTCCCTTTGAAATCGTCTTGAACGGGTTTTATTAAAGTACCTACTATAGTAGTTTTATAATCTAAAAGGCTGTTTGTTGTGTTTTATTTGATACTAGCTTTTGCCCGCGTCTTCGCCCGCGTGGATGTCGGAAAATATCCCACGGGAACGTACTACCGGGATTAAAAGTACCCTAAGACCGACGTTCGCACGGACGTAAAAATATCGCAGTGGGATTTTATCGCGCTCTGGATTTTCAACTTTCGGTTTTGAGCCGATCTTCGAGAATCCAACCTAACAACAACAGAGCGCATCCCAGCGCGACGAAAACACTGTTGGATTGTTAACTCTCAGCGCTAAGCAGAGCGTTGAAAATGCAGTGCGCTAAAAAAATCACCGCGATATTTTTACGCCCATGCGTACGTCGGCTAGACAATAATTATCTTCTCGCACTGCTTATATAGTGAGTGTAGTGTGAGGAGCAGCGCGCAGATTGTTAACTGATTGCTGGAGGATAATAAATCTTAAAATCAAACAATAGTAAACGGAAAATTACCAACATGCATGTCTTTGAAAGCAACTTTAAAGCGAAAATATAAATCCTCTTTATTCCCTATCCCGTGGGAATTAAAAAAATATTAAGACTAAATGTTAGATACTTCAAGATAAGAGATAAGATAAGAAATTTATGGGATTGGGTAAATCTCTTAAAAAGAGGTAAATTTTCCTAAATCAAACCCTTAAATTTGAATTTTCATATCGCTGACTTAAGAAATGCCGGGTTTCCCTTACAAACTTTCATCCCCCATATCACCCCCTGTAGGATAATTGTTTAAGATAAAAAATAGGCTGTGTCCTTCCCCGGGATGCCATCTGTAGCCTTGCCAAATTGTATCAATATCCGTGCAGTTTTGTAGATTTTAAAATAACCCCTATTTTACACCCTTAGGGGATGATTTTCAAAAAACGCTGGACCACAGATTTCTTTATTTCCTACCAAAAGCATAAATTTGAATTTTCATATCCCTAACTTAAGAAATGCTGGGTTTCCCATACAAACTTTCACCCCTGTAATTATTTTTGAGACAAAAAGTAGCATAAGTCCTTCCCTAGGATACCACCCTAAAGCCTTGCCAAATTTTATCAAAATCTGTTCGGTGGTTTAGGCGTGAAAAGGTAGACACAGACAGGTGGTACAGACAGACAGACAGAGTTACTTTCGAATTTATAATAACAGTATGGATAATTGTTATTTTCCTCGCTAGAGAGCTCCGATAAACGCGTGCGATCTCTGCTAATCATAAAGTGCTATAGGGCGAAGCGCGGCCTTCGACGCGCTATTTATGTACCGCCGCCCGCTATGTCCCTGCATTTTTAACCGACTTCTAAAAAAGGAGGAGATTCTCAATTCGGTTATATTTTTTTGTATGTTTTTTACCTCATTACTCCGTCATTTATGAACCGATTCGGAAAATTATTTTTTTATTTGAAAGGGCATACTTCCAGATTGGTCCCATTTTTATCAAAATCCAATTCTGATGATGGGATCCATGAGGAATCGAGGGAACTCCTCAAATATTATAGGTATACATATAGCGATTTTGGTATTTTCATCAACAAATCAAGCGTTTGCATTCAGAAAGTATCATCTAGTGAAGTGGAACTGATGAAGAAGACCACAGATGGCCACGGGAACTCCTCAACGACGATAAGTACCTATTTCACGGGTGGCGATAAGATATCTCGTTTAAAATAGTTAAGCGACTATGACGAAATGGTTCTGATGAAAATGGTACCATCGAACCGATCTGATGAAGAAGCCGGAAGGTAGGCATCGGAACTCAGTAATAAAACAATGTATCCTAATTCCTAGCCGTGTTTGGGCTTATTGGAATTGTCATGAGGTGCACTCAATGATTTAATGGTAACTATGTGCCGCTTCAAATTGCGCTACTTGAGTTGTATGTTATGTGTGGCCTTGATTGTCAGAAGGCAGATTTCGTAGCCTCGTTATCTCTGTCAACTATAACTATACCAAACTTCTGACACTACTCTATCGCGACGTATTTGCCTCTTTGCAAAGTTTTTATTTGAAATGGTATACTCCTGAGACTGTCTGTCCCATTTAGTCTATGTGGATGATGCTCCAATTTATTTTGCAGAGTGGTATTCAGATTTGTGTGGGAGGTACCACTAAAAAGTGAAAAATAAACTTTAATTTCGGAATTCGGTGGTAAAAAAAACGAAAATAAATAAAAAATCAACACCGACTTCCGAAATTAAAGTTATTTTTCACTTTGTAGTGTTTTTTTGGAAGTCGGTTGTTTTTTTTTTGTAAAAAGTTTTTAAATCTGTAATATCTTCGAAAATATTCACTTAAATTACATGCTGTAAAGAGCCATATTGATCTATAGTAAATGCACAACGTATTTAAGGTACTTAATTGGATAAGGATTAATGCTGTATTGATTAAAATCGCTTCGTAATTAAGCCATTATTTCTCGTAAAAAGTAAAGAAAAAAAATGGTTATTGTGGGTTATCCCTGAGAGATAGACATATACCATCGCGGACTTTTTTGCAGACCTTTTTAAGGTGTACAATACTGTAGTACATTATTTTGATCTATCTCGTAGGGTTCAGCCAGCGTTTGCAATGTAAGCGCAAAAAAATGTGTTTATTTACGACATCACATTAGAATCCTCTAAAATTATCAGTGTTTCTCTACTATATTATGCATGTATTACACATATAAACCTTCCTGTTGAATCACTCTATCTATTAAAAAAAACCGCATCAAAATCCGTTGCGTGGTTTTAAAGATCTAAGCATACATAGGGACAGACAGACAGCCTAGCGACTTTGTTTTATAATATGTAGTGATAGTGATTGTATAATAGAGTTTTAATCATCTATTTCTATAGTCAAAGTTTTGTATTGTTAGTTAGAGATTAAATATAAAGTAAGTGTATAATTTGCTGAATTATTTCGATTTTATTTCGTACCTAATTTAAAATGTAACAGTCTTAAAAAAATAATATGTACAAGTACATTAAAAAAGTAGGGGAAATATTCATAATTTTTTGATGCCCTATCTTGGCCCTATCATCAAAAAATTCATACGCATCGCTGTCGATAGAAAAAGTGCCCAAAAGGCTGGCAGCATTGCCACTTTGGCCAAAAAATAGGCCAGCCCTTCGATCACGTGTAGAGTCGACCAACCGCCACTAAGAGGGCAATCGGAACCCATGGCCCTAGTGTTTCAACGAATTATGCGAACGTAAATGTACTGAACAGCTGTTTTTTTTTTGCGATTTCAGTTTTGGTCCCATAGTAAAAGTTGTTCATAACGATGAGTGCAATGACCCCTTAAGAGGTTTTGCGCATTTAACGTTACACATTGTATAAATTAATATTCGTATAGCTTCATACAGTGGCGTAACTACAGGGTGGCAAGTCGGCAAAATGCCACGGGCCCCCAGCTGGAAGGGGCCCCCGGTCAGAGGAGAATCTCAACTCCCAATATTTATTATTACACATTTAGTAAAACACCGATGAATTTGCCACGGGCCTCGAACGGTATAGTTACGCCACTGGCTTCATATGTTCCTGGGGGGCTAAAACGGCCACTTTGGCAGAATCATGATAGGATAATAGGTATTATGAATCATATTTGAAATCGTAAAACGGTCACAAACTGACAATTCATAATTTATCTGCGTACAATTCATAGCACGCAATTCATTTGTTTGACAGTTTTGTATGGAGATTCGTAAAATGGTCTACAAATTATGAACTGCTTTATTGAAGTTTAATGTCAAATACGTCAAATAGCACAATCATAATAAATTGCTGGGAATTCAAGAAATGAAGCGCTTCTAGAGAAATTGCTTTAATGTGGCCGTTTCAGGCCCCCTAAACATGGCTAGACTAACTAATTTCGTACCTACCAAATCTGACGAATAAATGTTTTTGTCTTTGTCCAAGTTGATAATTAATTACTTAATCCTCTTTTTTTTCATTCATTTCATTTCATTTCATTTCATTTCATTTCATTTCATTTCATTTCATTTCATTAATTTTCAGGGATTACTTAATCAATGTCAAATTCTATTTCGCTTTCTAAAAGAAGCAATTGAAACCCTATAATTCTATCTAAACTTGATCCTTTACTAACTTAACTTCAGGGAACTCTTCATGAGAACGGGTTAGAACATAATCTATCTGGTTTATACGTGACTAACTCACAAAATAATATATTATTCGTGAATATTCGTGTTTCTGTTTTATTTTTATTTTTTTAGGAGCCTTAAGGAAAACCAAGAAGACCTATATTCAATCACGCCATATATACTTCGAATACTATTAGGTTTATTATGAGTACATCAAACACATCTCACAATATGAATTACAAATTGAAACAAAACATACCTACATAAAAAATCGATATAAGTAATACTCAATAGAATTTTCATGACAAAGTTAAGTAATTAGTCATAAATGCGAAAGTAACTCGGCCTGTTATATTTAAAAGAGATATAAACGTGGGCGAAACCGCGAGCAATAACTATAGTATAATAATGTACCGTAATTCACGCAAACCCTCTTAAGGGGTCATTGTACTCATCATTATGAACAACTTTCACTATGGGACCAAACATGAAGTCTCGAAAAAAGATTTCAAGTTTGCAGCTGACAGCTGTTTCATACAAAAGTTCAATAGGTCCTACTCGACCAAAATGTATGAAACAACAGATTTTTTTTTTAAACAGATGTCAGGGTTGGGTCCATAGTAAAAGTTTTTGCCAACTTTGTTAGGGTCGGCTTCCAGTCTAACAGGATGCAGCAGTGACACACATGAGTACATGGAGCGACTGTGTATCTGACCTCCACACCCATTTAGTTACTGGGTAATACGATACCCCTTGGTAAGACTGGTTGTCAGACTTTCGGGCTTCTGACGACCCGTAACGACTGTCAAAGATCCACGAATGACCGATGACGATCCACGAATGACGAATGACATTTCTTGGTATGTAAAGATGGTCACTCATCCACGGACCAACCACGGCAAGCGTACCCTGATCGATTTAACTACTAACTACTACTATTTAACCAATGTAGGTACCTAGTTAACCAGGAAGGAAATAAGTCAAACTAGAGTTCAGTTATATTTCAAATGAACATCGGTTCGCAAACTGAACGTCCGGAAACTGAAATAAAACCTAAAACCTACGTTGATTCAAAAGTTTAACGGCCATTAATTGTTATTACTTTGTAATGATCACGTGTTTGAACGAACCTTTTAAATTTTACATTTATCTCACAAATATTCTAAAGGCGAAAGTTTGTGAGTGTGTGTATTTGTATGGTTATTACTTCTTCACGCTCAAACGGCTGGACTGATTTGGATGAAATTTGGTATGTAGATAGCTTATACGTTCGATTAACACATAGGCTACTTTTTATCCTGGTCTACGCGGGTAAAACCGCGGGGCGCGGATAGTTTGGGATAAAAAACATTTGCACTTTTTAGCTCTTAAGTAACAAAAAAAAGGCTTCCTGAGGTTTTCTGTTATGTTTCAAAACTACAGGAGAGAATCATGTGTGGATCTTTATTAGGCAGGGAGGGGGGGTACTTCAACCAGTTTCAAGGTGCAGTCGCACACACACACTTTGAAATTTTAATTACTGAGCTAAATTAATCAATCAATCTGCCTAGCCTTTTCCCAACTATGTTCGGATCAGCTTCCAGCTAAACTGGATGCAGCAGCATACCAGTTTTTTTTTTTTTAATTGAGGAAACGTTATAGGAAAAGAAGTAAATTAAGAGAATATTTTATTTTAGCTACATATTACATGAAATGCTGAACATGTATCGAATAATTTTGTGTCAATTCAAACATTTTAAGGCTTTGAAATTGTACGTATTGTATCCTAGCCGTACGATTGTGGAATGACTTACCCGTGTCGATAAGGTGTGCACAATCTTTGTCAACTTTTAAAATTTTGGTAAAAAAACATTTCCTCTCTCTTTAAATATCGTCATTACGTGTATAGTTCCTTGCTCTTTTTCAAGTAGTATATATAAGTATCTGTATTTATGTATGTATATATGGTACACCACAGACTACCTACAGTATTCTCTCCTTTCTCCCCATAATCCATCCAAAGGTTGTCTGTAAAAGATCGCTCTTAGCGATAAGACCGCCCATTGTGTCACCCTATGTAAAATTTCAACATTTATATCTGTAATTTTTATGGTGTGCATAATAAAGAGTATTCTATCTATCTATCTATCCTACAAGCCCGTTCAAAATCGCTTAGAATTCCCGGGAGCTTTGCTTCCATTATGAATTTATGAAGTAAATACTTATTATTAATTTTTCTGCGGTGCAACCTCTATTCTCACTTCCTCTTTACACCTGCAACTGTGTTACTTCCCAAAGAAAAATATATACAAAGGTAAAATATTTCACCATAGTTTTTACCTGACCAATATTGTAAAGGGACACCTGAATCGCTGGTTTTCATTTCATTTTATGCGCATATTTTACCAACCAGGCCATGTGGGACGCGACTCGGGATTTTAGTTGTTACGGTTCACTGACCAACAGAAGCAATAAACCGGTACCGGTTGGAACAGCTGTAGGCTGAATCTACGGAAGTATTTAGGTTTAATCCGCCCGCGTTGTGCAGTTTGTTTTACGAAGCGCGTTTGAGTGTATCGCAGATCTAGTGGCTCTAAATTGGTTTCTATAGTGTTTGGTAAATGAGGTTTTGTCAATGTATCTCGTATTTTGTGCATGTTTAGAGATAGAGATAGAGATAGAGATAGAGATAATTTATTTGTCAAAAAACATGCGTTTACACACCGACGGGTCGGGTATGCAGGGTATATAAATTATAAAAATGTACGTACATGTTTTGCCAATTATGGCGTACAAATTGAATTAAAGTACAAAATACAATGTCTAGGTAAAATATCGAACAATAACAAAGTGTCAAAATTAAATTATAATGTGATTAATTGAAATATATTTTGTCCAAAAACAATATTAAATAATCAAAAAGTATCATTCAAGAAGTCATTTGTGTGATAGTAACATTTCTCTGCTAATAAATTTCGCATCTTTTTTTTAAACATATTTGTGTTTAAATCTTTATTTATTCTTTTGGTATTTTATTATAAATAGTAGGGGCCATACAGAAAATACTTTTCCTCATGAGCGCAGTTTTTGCAGTATGCGAGCGTAATTTGCTGTTGTCACGTCTGTTACGAGTAACGGTATCAGAAAGTCGTTGGAACAATTTAGGATTAGATTTAACAAACATAACCGTTTCAAAAATATACAGTGATGGTAACGTTAGTAATTTATGCTTTTTAAAATAAGGTCTGCAGCTATCCGTCGGTTTTAACTTAAACATGGCGCGAATACATCGCTTTTGGGCCTTGAAAGCAATTTCTTTGTGTGTGGAATTGCCCCAGAAGATAATACCATAACGCAATACCGATGCGACTAAGCCATGATATGCAGTTATCAAGGTACCCGGGTTAAGTTCCGGTGCAAGTTTGTAAAGTACAAATGCAGACGAGCTTAGTCTTTTGCTGAGATGCTCAATGTGCGTCTTCCAATCCAATTTCTTGTCTATCATAAGACCAAGGAACTTTGTGGAGTCAGCTTCAGTAAGTACTACGTCACGATATTTAATCTCAATGTCATTATTCGGGGCACGTTGACCAAAATGCATTATAATAGTTTTGTCCAAATTAATTTTAAGATGATTTCTATCTAGCCAAGATATTAACGATGTCAATGTTTGATTGATGTCATATTCATAATAACTTTTGTCCTTACACGATATGGTCACAGTGCTGTCATCAGCAAAGAGCGTCATTTGATGGTCAGTAGCTTTAGGCAGATCATTAATATATAAAATGAACGGTAAGGGTCCAAGTACGCTACCCTGAGGGACGCCATGTATTGGACAGCGTTCGTCTGAAATAAAGATGTCCTCTTTTTTTGTCACAAAATTGACTTTCGTAATTTTGTGTACTGCTTCCTGTTACTTAGGTATGACTGAATAAGGTCGAGTACGTTTCCCCTAATTCCGTAGGCCTCCAGTTTCTGCAATAGTACCTTGTGGTTGACGTAGTCAAAGGCCTGCGTCATATCACAGAAAATAGAACAGACTGGAGTTCTCCTGTCCATGTTCATCATAATCAAATGTAAAAAATTATAAATGGCCATATTAATTGTTCGATTTTCTCTAAAACCGTTTTGTTCGTTATTAAGTATATGTTTTTTCTCAACGTAAGAGTAAAGTTCTTTATAAATATTGTTCGGTGTTTTTACCAAACATCTTCGTTTGCAATATCGGCAGCGCGTTGACCTAATTTTATTACTTATTACTTAGTTTTATTCATGTTAGATTCAGTGCACTTTTGTCTACCGCGTTAGCCGGGTGTATTCATCAACATTCAACATTTTCATTAACATTTTAGTATTAAGGACAGTTTGAGAGTGAGACATTAAATAGTGATCAACATAAACTCTTGTTTCTCCTCGAAAACACCGACACCTTGCTTCGTACCCCGACATATTTTTTGGTCCTTCGAGCCGGACCACGCGTCGCGTAATTTCGGAAATTCGGAATTGTGGTGTGCGAGGTCTGAACTATCGTGAAAAACAACAGTGTGTGTACGTCGTGGGGCTGTCGGAGCGAACATTGGAGCAGAACAGTGAAGTAGCAGCGAAGGCTGAGTACTAACAGCGGAGAATACAAGTAATAAATTTCCTTATTATTAGCCAGTAAGGACTGCTGATTTTAACATCCTATAACAATGTCGGAACTCATTGAAACGCAATCAATGATCTACGATAGCATCATCAAACTTGGCATTAACTTGAAGAAAGATAGTGCTGATAGGAAAACAGTAGATTACTTTAAGCGGAAGCTCAACACTTTGGAGAGTTATTGGAATGATTACCAAGTTAATCATGAGCGAATTGAAAGGGAAGTAAGTAAAACTAATCCATATTTTACCGAACGAGAGTACGAGAAAACAAGTACGGTGTATGAGTCAACCAAGGCGTTGATCAACCAACAGTATCAGCAGCTGCGGTTCATGAAAACAGGAAGTCCGTCAACAGGTGAGCAACACACAGCTCGAGACAGATCTCCATCGGCACCGAGTATGTGTGCAGAAGAGAAAACAGGTGAGGAGGCGGGACCAAGTTTCTCAAGGCAGCAGAGCGACAGACCAGCTCAGAAACCGACCATGGAGGCAAACAGTAAGCTAGACGATTTGATGAAAAAACAGTACGCGAATTTTAAAGCCTTTGTGCGTACAACGGCAAACATAGATGTGGACTCTATCTCAGATAAGTGGGAATTTGAGGACGTGTTGAGGTCGCTACAGGATAGATGGTCAGCTATCGACAGACTACATTGGGATATCGAGATCGAACTGGAGGAAGATAACGAACAATACAACAACATGTACGATAAGTATGAGAAAAAATTCAACAACCTGAAAAGGGCTATTAACACGAAAATGTGGTCAGTCGCACACAGGGAAAAATCAACACCTCAACTGGAGATACCGAACTTCAACGGGAACTACAACCAATGGGTATCGTTTAGAGACCTATTTACGGAAGTAATACACAACAACCCCTCGTTATCAAGCGGCCAAAAGATGCAGTATTTGAAGGGTAAGATTCGTGGAGAAGCTGAGAAACTTATACAACATCTATCGATAAGTACCGATAACTATTCGGTGTGCTGGAATATTCTCACCCATCGGTATGACAACAAAAAACTAATATTCTCGTCCCATATGAATATTTTGCTAGGCCTGCCAAACATACAACAGCAATCGTTACAGCAGATTAAGCGAATGCATGACACCACGCTGGAATGTCTTAATGCCATCAAAAACTTAGGAGTTGACACCACATCGTGGGATCCAATGATTGTACATATTCTAGGTCAAAAGCTAGATACAGAAACATACACCGACTACATAGAGTCGCTGAAGAATTCGAAAGAACTACCGGCTCTCGCAGAGTTCTTAGAATTTTTGGAAACAAAATTTACATCTCTGGAAACAGTTCGTCGTAAAGATAGTGTGCCTTCGAAGACTTCTCATCAAAACAATTCATCAAATCAAACATCTAACCATAGGAAAAATAATTATAACAATTCGGAAAACAAAAACTACGGAAATAGAGCAGTTGCGAAATCGATGCACGTATCCAACATAAAATGCCCTCTTTGCAATAACCAACACGGCATTTATAATTGCAAAACATATTTAAAAATGAGTGACGACCAAAGGTTAAAAACTGCAACAAAATTGAAACTATGCACAAATTGTTTATTTAGCCATTTCGGAAATCAATGCACCTCCAACTTAACATGCCGAAAATGCCAAGATCAACATAACACCATATTACATGACGCATTTGCGAAATTAGCGAATGCATCAACTTCGTCATCAAGTGGCAACAAGGTTGAGAAACAGAACGCAAAGCGCAATGAACCCGTAACGGGCACCGTGAATGTCTCCCAAGATGAAAAGGCGGAGATATTGCTAGCGACTGCTCTGGTGAAGGTCAAAGGTGTGGATGGAACTTACCAAACCTTGCGCGCCTTAATCGACCAAGGGTCCCAGATATCCTTAATAACTGAGAAAGCGGCTCAGATGTTAGGTATCAAGAGACGACAATGCAAAGGGGTCGTTTTTGGAGTGGGGCAAAAGGAAAACAGCTGTAAGGGAATGATAAGCATAGAATGTGCTTCTACGGACAACAATTTTGAATTCGAATCTGATGTGCTCATCATGAACGAACTTATCAAAAGTCTGCCAAATCAAACATTTGCTAAACCAAATTGGACTTACATAAAAAACATTAATTTAGCTGACCCGGAATTCTACAAAAGTCGACCAGTTGACCTGCTTTTCGGGGCGGACATTTATGCTAACATTATGCTAGGCGGGATTATAAAAGGAGAACATTCCCAACAGCCGATGGCTCAACAAACACAGCTGGGATGGTTACTATGCGGTAACGTAAAAACATACCAGTGTAATGTGGTTCTAAATAACATACAGGAAATTCAGAAATTTTGGGAAGTTGAGGAAATTTTAGAACCATCAAACCTATCGGTAGAAGATCAGGAATGTATGGACTTCTATACAAAAACAACAAGCAGAAACAGTCAGGGTCGGTATGAAGTTAGAGTACCACTAAAAGAAGAATTAAAGCAGCAACTGGGATCTTCCAAACCTATGGCTATTGCTCAGCTAAAGAATTTGGAACGCCGCTTAGAAAAACAACCAACTTTAGCCGAAAAGTACAAGGATTTCATGAAAGAATATGCTGAGTTGAACCACATGAAACCAGAACAGAAAAACAATAACACAACACTCGAATGCTTTTTGCCTCACCACGGCGTGCAGAGAGAAGAATCTTCAACAACAAAGCTTCGTGTGGTATTCAACGCATCCGCCAAAACATCCACCAAATACAGCTTGAATGACGTCATGAAAAAAGGGCCCAATCTACAAAAAGATCTACAGGCATTACTACTTCAATGGAGACAATATCCCTTTGCCTTCACTGCGGACATCGAGAAGATGTACCGCCAAATCTTAGTTAACCCCATTGATCAACATCTACAAAAAATCGTTTGGCGTGAGTCATCAAAACAACCTATACAAGTGTATCAATTGAGCACGGTAACATACGGGACAAAGGCCGCACCGTTTTTAGCAATTATGACCTTAAAACAGTTGGCGGCGGATGAGAGATGCAAGTTTCCAAAAGCGGCTACTGTCCTAGAAAACAGTTTCTATATGGATGACCTATTACACGGGTGTTTCAACATAGAACAGGGTAAACAGTCGATAAATGATTTAATTCAGCTCTTGAAATCAGGAGGCTTCAATCTTCGAAAATGGTCATCCAACAGTCAGGAGTTATTAGAGAACATATCAACAAGTACAGAGGAATTGGTTTATAGTTTCAAAAACGATGACATGTTGAAAACCTTAGGTTTGAGCTGGAACCCAAAAGGAGATCAATTTACATTCCGTTGCGACTTTTCCCAAACAACGTCGAAACCAACTAAAAGGAGCCTACTATCAGAAATATCAAAATTATATGACCCTCTTGGTTGGCTGACACCCCTATCCACAAAACTAAAATTATTATTTCAAAAGTTATGGAAACATGATCTACAGTGGGATGATAAGGTGTCAGATGACATACATAATGAATGGATCAAGCTAATTACGGAAATTGACAACATCAAACATTGTAAGATTCCTCGATGGATATTAAGCAACGAGAATGACGTCATCGAACTGCACGGCTATTGTGACGCATCCATCGAAGCATACGCATGCGTGGTATACGCACGAACAAAATACCAACGTGAAACAGTAATCGTCGCAGCAAAGTCAAAGCTTATACCAAGAAAAAAGAGCGTAACATTGCCACGAATGGAACTTTGTGGTGCTTATCTACTATCTAAGCTCATAAACAAAATCAAACAGAATATAAGCTGTCAATTAGAAATATATGGATGGTGTGACTCTATGGTGGTCATAGGTTGGCTACAAGGTGATTCAGCGCGTTGGAAACCTTTCGTCGCTAATAGGGCCAACGCTATAAAACAGATAATGCCGGCAAACTGCTGGCGATATGTGAAATCGGTAGACAACCCGGCCGACTGCGCCAGCCGAGGTTTAACAGCGCCCCAACTATTACAACATCCTTTGTGGTGGAAGGGACCAGCATGGCTAGCGACCTATGACGTCGACAAGGCACAAAAACAGCCTATCTATCAAACAGAAGAAGAGATGAAAAGTATAAAATTGGTAAACATTGTTCAAGACATTGATAGTAACAGTACAATAGATAATTTATTATTACAATACAATTCGTTTATAAAAATAACTCGTGTCTTGGCATGGGTGCTGAGGGCATTGACGCCAAAGTTGCAACGTAAACATTTACCGAAGTACCTAACACTGACCGAACTGCGAAAAGCTAAGGCAGCTATTATAAAACGAGTGCAAAGTACAGCATTTTCGACAGATATTGAAATGTTAAACAAAAATAGTGAGGTAGCAACAAACAGCAAATTATTGAATTTAAATCCTTTCGTCGATAAAAGCGGCTTTCTCCGAGTGGGAGGACGTTTAAGGAACGCGAATATGAGCGACGAAATGAAACATCCCAAGATAATCCCTAACAAAAGTCGATTGGCGGAGTTACTTATAGAAGAAGCTCATCAATTAACATTCCATGGGGGTCCTCGACTGACCTTAGCTGCTCTCAGACAACAATACTGGATAACAAGCGGATACAGTACGACCAAAAAACAATTAAGAAATTGTGTAACTTGCCGAAAGTATGAAGCAAGGAAGCAATATCAATTGATGGGAGACCTTCCCGCAGCTAGAACCAACCCCGCTCCTCCGTTCTACCATACTGGCGTGGACTACACAGGTTTTGTGAACATCAAGGCAAACAAGGGGAGAGGGGTGAGAACACTGAAAGGCTACGTGGCTGTATTCATATGCATGGTCACGAAAGCAGTTCATTTGGAGTTGGTGTCAGACCTTACCAGTTCAGCATTCTTAGCTGCACTTAAGAGAATGGCTGCCCGGAGAGGAACACCACATAACTTGTATAGTGACCAAGGCACCAATTTTATTGGAGCTAATAGGTTGCTGCAAGAGGAGTACAACCAACTACAACAAGTTTTCGGGGATAGTTGCCAGGCAGAAATCGCTGAAATGAACATACAATGGCATTTCAATGCTCCATCTTGGCCGAGCGCTGGCGGGCTGTGGGAAAGAGCCGTCCGCAGTCTGAAGTTCCACCTGAAAAGAGTGGTTGGGGAACAAAGACTAACGTTCGAAGAGTTCACCACGGTACTGACACAACTGGAAGCGTGTCTGAACTCGAGACCGTTATGTTCGCTTACAGAAAACATTGAGGATCTAGATTATTTATCACCGGCACATTTTTTAACAGGAAGATCCGACTTAACAGTGATTGAGACGAAGGAGGACGCGAGAACAAGATGGCATTTAACAACCAACATTTTTAAACAAATTTGGCAAAAATGGAAGAATGAATATTTGAGTCAATTAACAGCGAGAGAAAAGTGGTCTAAACCTCAGGAAAACTTAAAAATAGGTAACATGGTGGTAGTGCATGAGGATAACATTCCAGCTGGACGGTGGATTATGGGCGGAGTGATAGATCTGCATCCCGGTAACGATGGCTATGTCAGGGTGGTGTCATTGAAAACGAAAAATGGCATCATAAAGCGACCAGTAGTTAAACTTTCTCTATTACCAGTAGAAAACGAAACAAATAACAAACAAAACAGTTCAACCGAAACAGACAGTGCAGCTAAACAGGGTTCTGGGACCCAGAAAAACAGGAGACAAACAAGAAAAACGACACCAGGCACGTTATCGTATGTCGCCATGGCATTAACCTTCTTTATGTCAATCTGTAGCGTGGCAAACTGCAGATACAATATAACTTCATTAAACAATAACCAATCTTTATACTTTGACCCAATATCTAAAATTAGTCTCGTAAAAGACAGTTGGGTCCTAGTTGTATTTTATAACATGTCTCCGTATTGGGAAGGCATGAAGGCGTTCGAAAAAGTAACAACATATCTCGACAAAACATGCAAAACAACAGGCAGCGAACAGTGTAACATGATAGTCCCTCAGCTGATCCATGAGTGTAATGAACTGAAATATTACAATGAACTTCTGATGACGCAACACGTAAGCGGACACTCCAGACGGCGGCGGGGACTTATCAATGCAGTTGGAAACGTTGCAAATTCCCTGTTCGGCGTATTAGACGAACAATTCGCGGAAAAATACAGCCGAGACATCAACATGATACAGCAAAATGAAAAACATTTAGCCGGTTTATGGAAGAATCAGACGTCGATTGTCGAATCAGAGTACAATTTGTTGAAAAGAACAGAAGAAATCATGGCAAAACAACATAAAATAATTAATAAACATCTGATCACGCTGGATAACATCTCAAACAAATTACAACGAGACATAAACAACATATCCTTACTTCAAGAATTTACCATGACAGCCCTAACAGCCAGTAATTTACTGCACAACTTAAAAAGAACTCAGGACATCTTACTTGACATCCTAACTAATGTCCACCATGGACAGTTTAACATTCATCTGCTTACCCCTGAACAGCTCCAAAAAGAACTTAACATTATCTCGGGGCATTTATCAGATGACCTAACATTGCCTATTGAACCTCAAGATATTCGAAAGCTATATTCTCTGATAAGCATTAAAGCGCGAATAACTGAAGAATACTTCCTCTTCCAAATAACATTCCCACTTATCAGTAGAGACCGATATAAGTTATATAGAATACATCCTATACCACACCAGACGAACAACACTATGATAGAGCTCATCCCGTCTTCAGAATACGTCGCGACGGATCTAAAAAGAGACACATATTTAACCATTACGTCGGAAGAACTTTTACTGTGTAAACAGGAAGATGATAACTTTCTGTGCGATTGGAAAAAGCCGATATACCATCTTACCAACGAGAACAATTTTTGTGATCTCGACCGAGACACAGATCAATGCAAGGTACGAAGATCCAGATGTGAAAACAAATTTACATCACTAATAAACCCGTCACTATTCTTGTACCATTGCTGCAACATTTATACCGTCAAAGTAATCTGCGGCGAACAGATACACCAGGTACAACTGAGCAAATCTGGTGTCATTTATTTAGAACCAGGGTGTCTTCTGAAGGGTCAGGATTTTACTCTGAACATTCAGACTGAAAAGAAAAACAGAATCAATATGAGCCCGGACATTTTTAAACCAGAGATGGATCAACTAAATTATGTTATTAACAGTACTATGCCTTCCGAAAATACACCAGATATAACAGACTCAGGCGAGATGAAGGACGCCTTAAAAAGGCTACATGAACGTATTAACGACATGAAAAACAGCCAAGTGGAAGTAGGGCAAACATTGACCAGTCATGACGTCCATCAGTATGCAGTAAGCTACATCCTGGTCGGCGCGCTGGCGCTGACGGTGGGAGCGCTGCTGTACAGGTGGCTGCGTCGGCGAGCGCACCGCGCCCACATAACGACCGACATGGAACTTCAACCCACCAGAAGTGTTAGTGATGTGAACGTGAATAGTGTTAGTGCGCGGAAACATATAAGTGAACGTCCACCTAGTGCGACACATATTTATGGTGAACTAACTACAACGGTGAATAGGGCGTGTCCTCGCCTGCCGAGGAATCCCTTAGGAACAATAAGCGCTTAATTTTATTTCAAATCATTTTTACTTTTGCTCTACTAACATTTAATCTTAAGTTGACTTGTTTTCACCTTGTTAACATTATTATCATGATCATTCCATTATTTTACTAACATAACATTGTTTCATCTCAGCATCCCTATCTTTCGTGGCCCGGAATATGTTCGGTGTTTTTACCAAACATCTTCGTTTGCAATATCGGCAGCGCGTTGACCTAATTTTATTACTTATTACTTAGTTTTATTCATGTTAGATTCAGTGCACTTTTGTCTACCGCGTTAGCCGGGTGTATTCATCAACATTCAACATTTTCATTAACATTTTAGTATTAAGGACAGTTTGAGAGTGAGACATTAAATAGTGATCAACATAAACTCTTGTTTCTCCTCGAAAACACCGACACCTTGCTTCGTACCCCGACAAATATATTTTTCGAAAATTTTAGACATTATAGGAACTAAGGAGATGGGTCTATAATTAGCCATTTGTTCTTTACTGTTTTTTTTATGTATCGGTTTGATAACTGCTATTTTTAGAGCATCTGGGTATACTCCTGAGCACAAATTGATGATATGGCTTAAGTGTGCACAGATAACTTCGGATACAAACTTAATAACTCCGGTTGAGATACCGTCATAGCCTACACTGTTCGTCGTTTTCAGAGCTTTTATAATTTTTTGTATATCCGTTGGTATACTTGGTCTTACAAATATAGAATCTTTGCGACTTTGAATATGGGATGTAATCGGGACGTTACTTGCAGAGGCCTCCGAAGGTTGGATTTTATCTACAAAATAATTATTGAACTTATTGGCTATGTCAAGGGGATTACTTATTATTTTATCGTCTTCTTTAATTATGTTAATAGAGTCTTTTGGGAATTGAGGTTTTGAATGATTTATTATGTTCCAAGTGGTTTTTGATGTATTTTTAGAGGTATTGATTGAATAATTATTTTGTGCACGTCGAGTCAATTGTATAACTTTTTTAAGCCTTTTTGTATAGTTAGTAAATTTATTCTTATTCATAGAGTTTGGTTTCAATCTGTAACGCCATAAGAGTTTGCGCTTATTTTTACTGCATAGTCTTATGCCACGAGAAATCCATTTGGATTTTTTAATTACTTTTATTGTCGTCAGTTTAAAGGGAAAACAAAGGTCGTAGAAAAGTTTAAAAGTGTCTATGAAAATGTTATATGCGTTATTTGGGTCATCTGTTTCATATACGTCTGAAAATGTCAATTTTTCTAGATATTTCTTAAACTTAATCATATTATCAACACTGTAGTCTCGTCGCTTAACGCGCCAGTACTGTAAAATGCATTTTCTGTCAACAGGGCATTTCAATATTTGAGCTGTATGGTCAGACAGAGCAAACTCTATGACTTCGGTGTTACATTTCGTTTTAATATTGTGCGCAAAATTATCAATACAGGTCTGACTCTTAATCCTGGTGGGTTGTCTTATTGCTAATTTTAGATGGAAATTTAATAACAGAGATTCAAATTCTAATGTGACTCTATTTTTCTTTAACACATCTATATTAAAGTCACCTGCTACTACAAAGTGCTTGTATCGTTTCTTACATAAATTCAAAAGTATTTTTTCCAATATCTCGTAAAATACAGTTAGTTGATTCTGTTTAGGTACTCTGTATATACATACGATAACAGTATTACTCTGAATGAGATGTATCCCGCAACATTCGATTACACCTGTTACAGATAGAGCTGCTATTTCTGGTATTTCTTGCCATTTAAGTCCATTCCTAATTAAAATGCAGGCTCCACCCCTTTTGCTATCCTTTCTACAGAAATACCCCGCTAAACAATAATTAGGGATCTGTAAATGATGTTCATATCCTGTCATCATGAAATGTTCAGTAATACATAGGATATCAATATTAACAATTTTTTGGGACAATTCGTCTAAGCACACAGTAAGAGCATCTGCTTTACTTAAAAGTCCTGCGATATTTTGATGCATTATGAGCAGACAGTTGTCAACGAAAAAACTGATTTTCGGTTTGTATTTTGTCCGTAGGTTCGTGAGTCGTCAATATTTTTAAGTTACTATTTACCTTATTAGAGTTAAATAACTGTAACTGTATGTCAGTAATAAAGGAGACAATATTCTCAAAAATTATGCGAAGGCCAAAATTATTTAAACTGCCCGAGCGTCTATAAAATGTGTCAAAGCTGTAGGAAATATATGAGTTTGTATCTAAAATATATGCATATTTATATATACCGATATCCTTGTATAGAAGGTGATTAAAGTTCCAAATTCGCCAATTATACATGTTAGAATTTGCATTGTACTTATATGTCGGCAAACAAATTACAATATTAGTATGTTTAATATCACTAAGAGTCTTTCTAATGTCTGTTATAAGCTGAAGATAATTATTACTACTTTTGAAGTCTTGTTCACCAATAAAAACAACACAGTAATCGGTCATCGTAAAGTCCGCGAGTTTTGCGTGGATCCCCTTCAAAAGATTACGTATGTCTCCTTCTGGTTTTAGGTAATGGCAGAGGGTGTATTGATGTGTTATAGTGTCTTCGGCAATTGATAGCACCTTATTACATGTATTTGAGCTCAAAATGCATAATTTATTTTTAACTGACTTTTGATTGTTCAGTTGATCCAGATGAGCCTTCGATGGAATGTCGTTTTGATTTTCTATGCATGTCTTGGTGAAAGATTGTTCCTTTTCAGGTTTTTTAAATGGATTGCTGCTATGTTGCTCTTGGTTTTGTTGTTTTATAATGTTTAGTTCGTCAATTTTGTTTTTATCTTGTACGATTTCAGTTTGTGTGTGTTTTGTTTTGTAGTTTATGTGTAATTTTTTCTTCGGTGTATTTTGTTTAGATTTACCAGGACTGTACGTAGCCACTTTTTTGTACAGGCTGGTTTTAAATGCTAAGTCATCATTTTGACTTTTTAGTTTACCGTTTTCTAATAGCAGGTTTTCTATTTCCATATGTGCACTATTCAGTTGACTTTCTAGGTTTTGTATTTTTTCTTTCAGACTCTTTACTTGATTGTCATCTTCATCGATGGATAAGTCTGGCATGCTACTAGTAGTACACTCTAGTATCTGTGAGTTTGAAATCCTAATCGCTATCATCGAACGTAGTATCTGATTGTGTTCGAACTCGGGTGCGACGGAACGTTATATTTTCCAAGAAATTCATTTTTAAACAATGTCAAAAAGATGTCTTTGTGTTCTTGCAGTTGGCGAGATCCGAACGCCCGCCGTTAAGCGCACTTTAGAATAATGAGTGTTTTCGGTTAGCATAATTTAGCCTGAAACCACTGCTGGGACACACGCCTCCTCTCTGTGTGAGGGTGTGGGCCATACACTACCACGCAGGCCCAGTGCTGGTTGGTGGATGTCACATGTCTTCGAATTTTTGGTTCTAGGACATGCCGGTTTCCTTCACCGGTGGTTCGGTTGGTTCGTTGGAAAGCCCTATAGCATCCTTATGCTATAGGGCTCTCCAACGAACAACACACCACCACGCGGACAATCCACCACGCGGCACCACGCCGGGTTGGGTTGGTGATGTCATGTTGATCATGTTTTTGAATTTTTGATTCTAGGTCCTTCACCAGTTCAGTTGGGTTTGATTTTTCAAAATTATAAAATGGGAAGCCCTAATAACATATCACTTTCAGCATAATTTTATAGAAGAGGTAACTTGTAGCATCGTTTCTAAAGCGCTAGGACATAGCCTGGCGCTCTAAAAACAAAATTGAGTTATGTAGGTTTTTTTACCTAACTGACTACCTTTACACATGCAGAAGAGATCTCTAATAGCATTGGTGCCTTTCCCGTGGCGCAATAACATATATTTTCAAATGCCTAATCAATCAAATCAATTCAAAAGTTCAAGTTATTCCAACTAGGTAGAGAATCAGTTCAGTTGGAAAAAAATGATTCTATATAATAGTATGCAAAATAATTTACATTACGAAACACACAACATTAAATTAAATTATTGGACAAATGCCAATTAGTGACTACTTATAATATCTAAACTTATACCTACATACATGACAACATAAAACACAATAATTTATCCAGAAATTTTGGACAAATTAAGGGCCGAAATAGATCAAAGTCTTCTAGGAAACAGGTACCTGCTAAAATCGAAACCTATTTGCCAATATCACTTGTGATACTAGATAACACTTAGGTGAGGATCAGAGGTTAGATGTTCAAAACTTTAATAAAGCTAGCACAGCGGTATCGCGTTACAAACTTTTACTACCGAAGTATCACGAAACATGAACTTTGCACGTCAAGGTTTCGAACCACCTTCGCTTTTCTTATGGCAAACTTTAATGCCACTGGATTTAGGACTCTGCTACTTTAAGGATTAAGTATATATTCTAGTTTTTTACAAAATATTTTAAAGTCGTATTTGTTCTCGTTCGGATTACTCTAAAAAAAGAAAATGGAGTAAACGTCTTCACAAAACTTGTGTTAATTAAATAAGGCTATTTTAGTAACACTTCACTTTGCACTAGCTTGACTTTGTGCTGTCCTGTGGTAATTGTCCGTGGAAGTGACGGAACAGCACGTCCTGCGACCAAAAATCTTCTTCAATGACGAGGGACAGATATAGTTCGGTACACGCACCATGAAACGGCTTGTACCTCGTCTTCTGGCGCACGTACTCCACGTAAGAATAGTAAGTAATACTACAAAAGTTTAAGGGCCTATTTCACGATGTCCGAATAGACACTACTTACCGGATAAATTAAAAAATGGAACAGAATTTGTATAGAATTATCTGCCAAGTAAGTTAATAGGAACTTAATCGTAGGTGGTGAGACAGGCCCTAAGTATAAGGATAGACTTTTAAGTGAAGTTTCGGCAGGCAAAAATAACGCTAAGTATAAATGGAATACAAAAACAGATTTTATATCTAAGTTTATTATATGCCACAAGAGCCGATAAATGCAGTGATAAGAATATTTTCTTTGAATTACCGTAAAACATCTAAGTATCTATGTAACATTGCGAACAGACATGTTAAATGAAATTCCATCATGATTGGAAAATAACAATATGGTAGCTACTCGAAGTTGAAATACGGAAACCTATAAACGTGATGAATGCTTTTTAATATGAGGACAATATCTCATGCGGATCTGATGGTCTGTTTTCTTAAACCCAATATTAATACTTGAAGAAAGGATGGCTTCGAAAAACAGGATTACTGCTCATAGAGTAGGTACGTCTTACGTATGAGCTCTAGATTGAGTTTATTTAATGTATAAAATTAAAAACAAAAAACATTGGTGTTATAAATAGAATAATTAGTTATGGCGTTGAAAATGTGTTTATGATACTCTAGCTTCTCTACCTACGCTTTGGCTTACCCATGGTTGACTCATGCCGCCCCGACCGACGTCACTTTCTTTTATGAACAAGCTGCAAGAAAATCTGCGAGGAAAAAAATCAACTACCAAATACCCTTATTAAGAGTGATATTACATTAATTTCGACTGTGATTTTTGCGTAAATTGGCCAACTTTGGCGTTCTTATTCTGAGAAACTGAAAGACTTCGACAACTTTGACTTATTGAGTAAAGGACAATAGTTATTAGTACCTATAGTACATAGCGGCCTCGCTTTTCGCAATTTTTTTCTTTTTTAATTATATAAAGCCAAAATTTCGTTGCAAGTTTTTCATAAACACACACACACTGCACTGGCTGCATTTTTAAAGCTCGTGGATTGACTACTGTACAGAAGCAAATGACCGGCAAAAAATAAAAACAATAATATAAAATAATAGTAAAATATATTAATAATATCTCTTAAATAGTTTTTTAGTCCATAGCGGCCTCAGAATTTTGAATTATGTATGGAATAGCTATTAAAAAGTCCCATTAAAAACCATAAAACTAATACTAACGCTCAGAATTAACTGTAAATTTCTTAATAATTATTATGTAAAATTTATCCCAGAATAAACGTTAGTTCTTATGAAATTAAAATTTCAAACATTAAACAAAAAAAAAAACAAAAAGGAACATTGCTACATAATGCGATGCGTCGCCATGCATCAATTTAATAAGTACATATAATTCAAAACGCAATTTTGTGGTATGACTCTTAAATTCACAATTTTATTTACTAACACAAGTGTTGTTTATATTCAAATATATATGTTTAGGTTAATGTATTTATCTTTGTAGCCTGGAACAAATGGTTTATTTATTTATTTTCTTTGGAAGACTTACAGCTAAATAACACAGAATTAAAAAAATAGCAAGTGTTGTTAAAATAGTTATGTAGTACCTACAAATTCCTGGGGATACCTTATTTTTTTTTTTTTTTTTTTTTTGTGGGTGGGAAATTTTCAAATGACTTCTCCCGCTCTGGGTGGAGCGGAAGGGCGTGTCAGACTTTTACTGACTAAAACCCACCCGTGTTCCTTCAGTTGCCTATGCCAGGGCCACGGTATCTCTTTCGAACAACTCGCGACCTGCGATACCGGCGTTCAAATATCTTGCGCGGAGGTACTACCTAACAGTAACGATGTACAAATTGTATTATCATGTCTGGCGATACCAGCCAGAACAGTCAATCCAATGTCAGATTTTAGTCCAAGTCTTCGACAGGAAACATGTACACTTGCGACCACCCACGACACGATGCTTCATTAATCGGAACAGCTACCAACCAACTGATGGCAACAAGATCGACGTAATCTCAGCAGATGTCGTATGTCAAACGTAAAGTGTGTTCTTCTTTCATTGTCTAATTTGGTAAACAAATGTGGGGTAGATACCCACATCTATATGATATGGCTATATATTTGATATGGCGTGGTGGGTATGGTGGTATGTATGGGTTTTACTTTTGTACCTACTTCTTGTGTTACTGTTCCGAAATAAATCTTTTTTTTTTTTTTAGATAGATGCTAAGATTTTTTATTGGGATTGGGAAATGTGCTAGAATATGTGCTGTGAAATGTGATGTGGCAAATATGTAGGGGCTTGTGGCTAAGCGCACGGGTTGATCGATCAGGCCAAGCTACACTTGCCGCGGTTAGTCCGTGAATGGGTAACCATCTTTACATAAGCCAAGACCGTACCTCGGAAAACACGTTAAGCCGTAGGCCCCGGCTGTCATTCGTGGATCTTTGACTGTCGCTACGGGTCGTCGGAAGCCCGGAAAGTCTGACAACCAGTCTTACCAAGGGGTATCGTAATACTCAGTAACTGGTTTGTGGAGTTCAGATAGGCAGTCGCTTCATGTAAAATACTGGTATTCAGCTGCATTGGACTTCATCTGGTTAGACTTTAAGCCAACCCTAACATAGTTGGGGAAAGGCTAGGCAGATGATGATGATGATGGGGAATTAATGTGATTAAAATAATTTTTCAATTGAAGCAGTTTTTGGCTTAAGTTTATCGTATGTGCTTCTGACAAAGATACTAAAATGATACATGATACATGATATGATACGGGTATACTAAAATTAAAGTGTGTGATTATTTAAAAAGGGTTCAAAAAGTCACAATCTCGTCACAGGGACAATCAAAGTCAAAAATGTAGGGAAATTATGGTATTTACGATAGATTAAGTCCGAGATTATAATGCGCACGTTCTTAAAAATTCCGGAATTGCCCTCTGATTTCCGCACCATGTTTGTTTACCAATTAAGACATGTAAGGTTAAACACACTGTAGTTAGGTTGGCTGTAACACGGCCGGATATTAGATTCACTCGAGTGGTTCCATTGTCGCATGTCGAATCGATTTAGTGTAAGTATCGAGATGTGAGATATTGCCGTGAAGTCATAAGATGTTATGTCTTTATTGCGTAGCCGACCTAAGCTCAGTGACGAACTACTGGCTGGTATTTTTTTTTCATTCCTCATACTCGGAAAGTAGTGTTTGTTTGATCCGAGTAGCGGGTCGAAGACGCTGCTTCCCACCCTTGGTCGGGAAAGACTCATAGTAATTGCTTCCCTCTCTAGGGCGGGAATGAATTTTAAAAATAGAATTAAATTTAGTTAGGTAGTCGGGCTGCGGTCTTGTGAGTGTACAAACAGCCAGTGGTAATAAAAAAAAAACTAGTAAGCGGGACGGCCTGCGGCGGTGACGCGGTCTGTTACATCTTTAAAATTTAAAAAAAGAGTATAATTTTGCAGGATACTAACTCTGTAAGCTGTACCTAGTTCGTTCAAATAAATAGGCACACATGTATTTTTAACAATAAATATTTTAGAAAAACTGCTATTTTTTACTTTCCTTATATTCGAAATGAAAAGTAGAGTGTTTAACACGGGTGAAAGTTACCAATTCCTACTCGGACTATAGCCGTCCTTGCTGCGCTCGGGCGTCTAAATACAGGAATACCCAAGTAATATGGCTTATCGATGTACCTGCGCAGAAGATGAATTTTCAAAGCGCGGGAAATGCTATTGACCAATCGGCACACTACACGCTTTTTCCTGTACCGCTATTGGTCGGTAGCTGCCGCCATGTTAGCGAGCGCCACTTGACAGCCGCCATACTTGCGAGTGAGATGGAACTAACAGCTGCAGTGTATTATGAACCTTATAGTAGTGATCTAACGTTGACTGTAAGTTTTAAGTATTCTCGTTAATCTTCGGGGCCATACTTTCTTTTCTGTGCGAACGAAGATTCACGACGCGCCTTATTAGTTGAGTACTACTGTACCTCGTATAGGAAAATTGATTCCCTTCCACCCTTGTATAACAATCTACTATTCCATTAATTACGTCTGTGCTTGCAATTCAATGCAATGCTTGGTGTAAGTTATTTTAGCGTTGGATACCTATTGTAACTTTACACATGGCAAAGGTTTTAAAAAGCAGCAGTGGATATATGAATTTTATACGTAAGTACCAAAAATTCAAACTCATTTTTCAGAATCTATCTACGCCAAAAATTATGAAGCCCTTTGAAAGTAAGTAGAAACGAACAGGTAACAAAGGACTTAGAAATCGCGTACAACGACGTCCATGAAAAAAGACAAAGTCACCCAAAGTAAAAGAAAATAAAATTACAAGAACTAGTCTTTCGGTGCAAAATTTTACGTGAGCCAAAATCAATTTCAGTTTTTAGGGTTCCGTACCAAATTGGTAAAAAAGGAACCCTTATGGTGTTACTCAGTCTGTCTGTCACAGCTGGATAACTCAAGAACTACTAATGCTATCAACTTGAAATTTGGAACAGTTTTATATGACGTTTATTCAACTATTTTGCAAATAAGAAAGAAATAAAAATATTTACATTTTTTTTTGCAACAGGGACTGAAAGGGGGTCTTAAAAATTCAAAGTGGGGCTACTAGGGCATGGGGTATCATATGAAAGAACGCTGATTGCACATTTAAAAAAAAAAAAAAACTTTTTTTAGGCCGCATATTTTTCGACTTTTGATGAAAAATGTAAAAAAAATACCGTCCGCCCCCCCTATCTCCGAAGTTTGCAAAGAGAAAAATCTGAAATTATTCTATAAGATTATGTAAAGATTACAGGAAAAATAAAACGATATCTCTAAATAGCACACTTTTTCAGAAATCGGAATGGAACCCTCGGTGCGTGAGTCCGACTCGCTCTTGACCGGTTTTTTTTTTTTAATGAACTAAAATTCCGTTTAATTCTTGCCATGGAAATAAGTTGAAATTAACTTTGTTAACTTTAAAAGCTTCGTTAAATAAAAATTTTAGTTTCCTCGAATCTATAAGTACCTACTTCTGAAAATTCTTCACAACAGTTTCTGAAACCGTATCTAATTTATATATTTTTCAGAACAGCAAAAAAAAAAGATTTTTTTAAACAATTTTTAATTTCCTAGGAACTTATAGAAGGTTGAGATATAGAGGCATGAGAAACAGCGTGTAAAGTTCACTCATCCTCCATAGAAAAGGGAGGATCCTCCGAACAGACGGGTGTTGTGTCTGGTGGGCAACTGCCCGACGGTTGATGTCGGGACTTTGATATATGCTAGTCACGTAGTAAACTAATTGCGTGATGCAGGATTGCGTGACGTCATGTCATTATGATGCGTAGTTCATATGTGGCGATGTAGATGCCGCCACAGAGATAATAATTAATACTTACCTACTAGCACACTACAAAAAAAAATCTTTAGAAGGAGTTCGGAAGTATCCTATCTCGTTAAAGGCACCCCTTTAACGAGATAGGATTTTCGACTCATCTCAATGTTAGCCACGCATCTAAGAGCCTATCAATTGGCTTAGCATGATCCTCCGTTATGTCGAAAATACTGCAGCATTAATTTTTAAATAAATGTTATAATTTTTGTAAAGTTAAGGATTAATGTTAAGATAAATGTTTGATGAAAACACGATTCCAAAAAAAAAACTCGATTCCAAAAAAAAAACTCGATCGAAAAAAATCCAAAGTTACCTCCAAACGGAACAATAAACCGCTGGTATTCAAAAATACTTCAAATTAGATCATGAAACTTTGCATACTAACTGAACTGCTTCTGGTTAGACAGGAAGGTGACCGGTAAAACACATAAAATATGTAGGGATTAAAATTACAAAAAGAGAGTAAAAATGCTAAAAATTATTTGTATTTGATTTCTGTGCGTGTAATTATGAGAGTTGATGAGTATATACAGTGTGTATGCGGTGGAAGTGTGTTGTGTGTGTGCAAGGGAGTGAGTGTCTGGTTTGGTTCGCACCTTTGAATGTGTGTAAGGACGGGAACAAGTAAGAATGGATGACAGTGTGTATGGGTTTCAGATATCATATTATGTTAGGAATGTGAATAAACTTTCAGTTTCCTGATAGTCCATCTTTTGGAGCCAGTCTGCTACTTTCCTTTTCATTTCCCGCCGGCACATTCCAGCTATGTTTAGCTTTTTATTTGCGAGATTGTAAAGTTTGCTGCTTAAGCTATTAAAATAAAAATATATACGTGTCGAATTGAGAACCTCCTCCTTTTTTATCGTCGGTAAATAAAGAATGCTAGAAAATGTAGGTGGTTCAATGACCGCTACTGTCACGCTAAAGCGATTCAGGTATAGATAACAGCAGTCTTGTCATAAATAGGTACTCGTATGATTAAAATAATCATTAGATTCAAAAACGTATCGATTTCATAAACACTTTAACCAATTTCATTGAAACGGTCCCAAAAAAATAGGTAAATTCCTCGAATGACAACTTAACGGATTAATTTCGAAAGCTTTTAACAGCTTTTGTATTTCTTTCTGAATCTCAACTTGTAAATCTTGTGCCTGACCATTGTTTTTTTTTCCTGTTTTTAGGGTTCCGTACCTCAAAAGTAAAAAGCGGAACCCTTTTATGATCACTTTGTTGTCCGTCCGTGCGTCTATCTGTCTGTCTTTCAAGACCCTTTTTCTCAGGAACGCGTTACCTTCACGCGTTTTTGAAATTACGTATATGATTCCTTGGAGCTATAAAAAAATTAAGCTTCTAAATTAACGCGATAAAAAAATACGGCATAAGCGCTATATTTTGATACTCGCAAATAAATCAAAACCTATTTAAGGTAGGCACCTATACCTACTTCCCGTTGACCTAGAATCATGAACTTTGCTAAGGAAAGTCTCACAGCACAATTAAAGGAAAAAGTCCGAAAAACGCTAAGTAATTGCTAGTTTTATCACATTTTTTTTTGCGATTACAAACATACATTTGCAGTTGAAGAAGTGACCGTGACGTTTTGCGATGTATGGGAGAACATTTTTTCAATTTCACAGTTTGTTCTTGGGATAAAATCATACCTACTACGGGATCTCCTTCATTGTACGTGGTCCGACACGCACTTGGCCGTTTTTAGGGTTCCGTAGATCAAAAGGAATAAACGGAACCCTTATAGGATCACTTTGTTGTCCGTCTGTCTGTCTGTCTGTCAGTCTGTCAAGACCCTTTTTCTCAGGAACGCGTAGAGGTATCAAGTTGAAATTAATATCAAATACTAGTCTGTGGTCCCTTGGAAAAATCAAGCTTCTCAGTCAACGCAATAAAAAAATACGGAAAAAGTCCGAAAATTGTTAATTTGTAATTTCATCACATTCAAAATTATTTTCAAATATGTCAGTCTGTCAAAACCCTTTTTCTCAGGAACGCATGGAGGTATAAAGTTGAAATGAATGTGCAATAGGTAAGTCTAGGATCCCTTGGAGTCCTAAAAAAATCAAGGTGAATGGATGAATTCTTTTCAACTACGGAACCCTTCATTTTGCGTGGTCTGACACGCACTTGGCAAGCTTTTTTTTGTTCCTGAGAAAGGTAAAGAAATATTTTTAAGGAGTAAGTACTTTATTTGCCTCTTGCTACACCTACAGGGAATTAGGGAATTAGGAAGCAACCTGTTTGTGATTGGTTGGTTGACAAACAGGCCGACAGACCTGAAGGCCAATTCTCGTACCTAAAAACGTTCAAATTCAAGTTGCAATTTCATGCCAGCCACAATCAAATGTCAAAAATGTAGGTAAACGCTAAACAATTTTTGACAGATTGAGACTGAAGAATTACCCCACAGAAATTCAATTGTCAGGATATAAAATAATCTTACCGCTACTTCTTTGGGATACCAAGATAATTTAGTGTTATTAAAATTCCTATAAAACCAAATGTATATGGTAAATAAATCCTTTGGATTTTTCATGAGTTTTTCTCAATGTAGTCCAATAACCCGCAAATAGTCAACTGGCCCGCGTCAGAAATTATACCATGGGAACGTATTACCGGGATAAAAAGTATCATGTGCCCTACCAGGTCATGGTCTACCCATATGCCAAATTTCATCCAAATGCGTTGAGCCGTTTTAGCTACGCGCTAAAACGGCTCAACGCATTTGGATGAAATTTGATGAAAACAAACAAATAAACTCAATTTCGCATTTATATTTAAGAATGAACGCAACAATATTTGCAACACATATTCTTTCTACAATTTTTGAGGTACAGAAAACGACATGCTCCCTCGACCAGCCTCTCGAATCAAAGCCAAAGTGTATGAAACAAAAAACAAAGTCCAACAAATAGCACAGTCGCCTACACTGATTCGCGACAAATACTGCACAAATAACTGACAGGTAATGGACTTGCTCCATTGTTACGAGACAATAAGTCTTGGTCTTTGTTCCCCGTGTTCTCTATGGCCTCTTTCTGTCCCCCTATGCACTTACTACGTATTCCCCGTTGTTCTCCGAGCTATATTGAGATGTATTGCGCGTTGAAAAATTAAATAGGTGAGTGGAAAAATTGCGAGAATAATCTTGTTCAAATAGGATATTTTGTGATAGACTGCATCTTTCTGGCATTGACCTACCTAAGGTTTGTTTTCATTTGCTTCGAGTTTTGGACAATAGTTAGTTACGTAGGTACAGTCTCGATATCATTTTATTTGGAGTTCTGATGCCTCGAAAGTGGTCTCTTGATCAACATAATAATAGTACATTTTGATACAAGTGGAGAATGTTTGTTATTGCATTCGAGGCGGAATTAACACCCGAGCCGTAGGCGAGGTTGTTTTCGAGCCCAGAACTGCAATAATAAATGTCCACGTGTATCAAACGACGTTTTTCAATACACTTTTGAAGAAATAAAATAAAATAACGAAAAATATTTTTGTCATGAATTATTAGGAAACTATGATTTAAATTTTCTTTTTTTTCCGCGCTTTGCTTTTGGCAGGTTGAAGGAGAAGCAAAGGCGTAAAGCCGATAAACAGCCTAATATGAAAAATAGAAAATTAAAATATTTTTGAGTTTAGAACACAAATAAATGTTAATTTGTTTATAAACGTTTTTTTTATTATAATAATCATAGTTTTTGATGATATTCTATTTATAAACATTGGGTATTTAAATATTCAAAACATGTTAATGCCGTAAAGACGCATATCTCTTTGCCGAGATTTAAAAAAAGCATTCACCTCCGAATAGAGCGTAGGAATAGAGAGTACCATCACTGGCGCGAGACGGTGTGAATAGAGGCATTGAACCAATTTGGACTAAGTATATATGTCAATTTTTATTCCCGCACATGTATTGGAAAATGAAAAATCGCACCCGTGTGAAATACACGGCATTGTGAACCTAATCGTAGTGCGATATGAACCAGCTTTCGAGGAAGTGTATTGAAAAAATCTTAAATGCCGTCTAATTTTTCGGGCTAATATGATGTTATGTTGAGGATATGATGTTAAAAGCACAAGTTGGCAGAAAGGAACATAAAATAAAACAATTGAATACGGAATGGAAAACTCCGGTAGAAATATTTCATTATTAAACGAGTCTATTCCGAAATTATTTTCAACATTTCGTTTCAAATGTTGCTCGAGAAAAGTTAAGACTGTGGTCGCATATTTTCGCGCTCGGATTTTAAACATCTGACGCTCGACGCCGCGTAGCGAGTGCGCGTGTGTGCGTTTTTCCTCATGTACGGCACACAGTTGCGATGCTGCGACGACTAAACGATCTTGATCGTAGCTATGGCGTACCTATATTTTTTTGAAGTAAAAGCTAGAGGTTTACGGAGAAAATAAAAAGACTGTCCACAATACATTATTAGTGTATTTTAATTAAATTTATACAAATATGGATGAAGAAAATAATATTATGTAGGTACTTAAAAAAAATAAACTCATTTTACTTATTTGCTTAAGTATTTGTATACTTATAAGTAATTGAAGTTTTATAAAAGTATTTGTATTTGACGACACGGTTGGCGCAGTGGCTGAGCAATTGACTGCTGCGCAGCATGTTGTGGGTTCGATTCCCGCACGGAACAAATATTTGTACGACCTACAAGTACTTATTTGTTTCCGAGTCTGGGTGTTTTTCTATCTATAATATGTATGTATTTACAAAAAAAAATGTATATAAGAAGTTTATCAGCCATCTCGTTACCATAACACAAGCATTAGGTTGCTTAGCTTGGGACTAGATGGCGTTGTGTGAAATGTCCAAGGATATTTATTTATTATTTATTTTATTCATTTGTCTAAGGGGATTGATTGACTTTACCTTGGATCTATAATTTCTGGGAGAACACAATCAGAATAAAATTTTGCTAACAGCGGAGCCATCTTTTGTCCAAAATCATCGTTTTTTTGTGTAAAACAGTTCAATTTAAGCCCTATTTTAATGTAGATAAAGACGCCACGCGCTAGCTATAATTATTTATTTTTCTTGCGGCATAGGTTTACCAACCGCATCAAGTGCATAAAACAGTTGAATTTGAACCAACACTAATACATAAATACATAAAGCCGCCTCATGCGCAAATGTTTGGTTTACTGTTTTCAAATTTCAAATAGGTAGGTCACCCCGCTGCCACAGAATAAATAATAGTACTGCTGCGTTCGTGTGGGGTTTGTTTTATAATGTTTATTAGCCTAGGCAGGTATTGTACGTGCCCAGTCGACCTAATGACTATACAGTCGACCACACGTCGCACGTCAGTGGTAAGTGATAAGGATTTGTATAGGTATCGTTTTCATAGTTTTCGATTTCGACTATAGCCAATAGTGAAGCCAAAATTAAAATCCAAGATGGCGGCTGCGAAAATTTTAAAATTTTTCGTCATGGATGTCGTTTTCATAGTTCTCGAGGATGAAGCTGATAGTGAAGTCAATCATCCTAGAAGGGATGATTGACTGCACTATGCGGCCCAAGAGAGCAATGCAATGGTGGCCCAATGGTAACGATCCCGACATACGAGTAGGTCATGGTTTCGAACTCAGGCAGGCACTTTGTGTAAATAATTTCATCACCACTACTCTCAAATCAGTGAAGGAAAATATCGTGAGGAAACCGCCTAGAACCAAGAATTCGAAGACATGTGACATCTACCAAGCCGCACTGGGTCCTCGTGGTGTATTACGGCCCACTCCCTCTCACCGAGAGGAGCCCTGTGTCCCAGCAGTGGGAACATTATAGGCTGATTATGATTGAGACCCATTATGTTGTGAGCGAGCACGTTTCAGTGCCAGAGGTCATCACTGATGTGAGACGAGAAGATATATTACGCTCAACACCGCCGCGCGTGGCCCTTGTCCGATCAGAGCGCGGCTAGCCGCGCATGGCAGCCGCGCTCAAATGCCGCTCTATATTTGGACACACCTTTATATAGTGCCTTTATCTATGCCTCACTCGTTTCGTATCGTTTAGTGCGGTCGCGATTTGAGTGTATTTCCCATAGTTTTATTGATGTTTTCCTCGACCCCTGTTTTCTTTCTGCGGACTTCTGATCTTGCTTCTTGTACGAACCTTGCTACCACACCGGACACGGTACGGAGAACCCCGCATAAACGTTGGACTTGAACTTGTTATTTTGTATATTATGACCAGCCTACTGATTTCATATTGGCACCATGGATCGTTGTGTAAATTGTGGCAAAGTGAGTGTGTGAGTGGGAGTTTACGTGGTCGTCGAGCTGAAGAACTTCAAAAATCAGCTGTTAAGTACCTATATGTAGATCGTTATGTAACCTAACTTTTATTACATCTCTTTTAACTCTGAACTTGACCGCGAAAATCCGCAAAATGTTCAGTGATGGTTTGATAATATAGTAGCTATAAATTGACACCAATTTCATTTTTTTACAACCCAGGCCCAGGCCCAAGTTTATATGACATGGTTTCCGTCTCCTTTGTCACGGATCCACAATAGAGATTGTGGCAGTAGAGATTTCAAATAAAAATCTGATATAAATTTTTTCTCCATATTCATCCTCCAAAATTCTTGTAGCCATCTTGGATTTACATTTTGACTACACTATCGACGTTAGCACCCAGAAGAACCATGAAAACGATACCCATGATGAAAAATTTGAAAATGTTCGCAGCCGCCATCTTGGATTTACATTTTAACGTCACTATCGGCTTTAGCATCCTCGAGAACAATGGGAACGATCCCCATGACGAAAAATTTAAAAATTTTCGCAGCCACCATCTTGGATTTACATTTTGACCAAATTATATTGTATTATTGATATTGTAATTACAATATCAATATTACAAGTAATACAACATAATTCAAGAATTGTAACATAATTCTCCTAAAGTAAGTGTGCCTACCACGTTAGCTTCTTAAAAAATTACTTAAATGAAAGGATCAAAAATATTTAGTCGCACTACAATTGACTATATATCACGCGAGGCGCATGCGCGGCGGCAGGAGGTTAACCGACGTAGGTCCTGCGTCGAAGAGCGCCAGAGCGCGACTGACTTAGGCCGTTCGATGCACCCGATTTTATACTCACTTTAAAAAATTATTTTCGTAAATGATTGAAGACAGATATGTTTTATTTTTTACACATATATAGTACAATCTTTCTTCTTACGTATAAAATGATTTGTGTTGCCAAATGACTTTTAGATTCTGAGAAATGACGTGTTTTTTTGTAGTCGATTTCTCGATTTTTGATTATCTTAGACGTGATTAAAATACAAGTTAATGAATTAAAAATCAAATTTTTCTCAATGCAATTTAAATTTCAGGATATGCCTCTTCGAATGAATACCACTTTACCTTCTTAATTAGTAGTAATAATTGGTGTAAGATTACTTCAAAGTTGAGCCTTCGCGCGTCATCTGGAAATCGCGCCTTCGAAATCGACTGTTTTCGTAGTCAATAATTCAATTTGAACAAGTTTTTTTTAATAGACTTTAAATAAAAATATATGATAATTACGATGATTGAAGTCAAAAGAAGCTAAAAAAATAAATTATGTGACCAAAATCACTTCAAAATCTCCCAAGTTCTCGATTTACGTATGAAAAATGCAACAACGCTCTTAAGAGAAGTTGCAACAGAAAAGCCTTTGAAGTACGTTCATGACGTTAATACTAAAACGGGAAGCAAATTAAAAAAATAAATACAATACAATAAAACATAGGTCGTTAATTAATTTAGGAACAGCAAACGAGCTTATTAAAAGGTACTTAGGGAAATCAAATGAAAAGTAGTACATTGACCTTTAAAGCATGGAATAGGTACATCGTTTCACAAAAAAAAAAAAATAAACGAATGACGAATCGTAGATGTCTTCTTAAAGATCTGAATTGGAATTTGAATTATTGTATGACACAGCCTTTAGTACCTAATGAAATATTATTTTATTTAACTGGGGTAGGATTAGGGTGCCGTACGTTTTTTTTCGGTTTGACCACTGAAAATCAGCGCTGTGCTGTGGTTCTCGATAGCACAGCATTATGCTGAGTGGAAGCCTTCTTGTCACAGTCATGATGTGCAGCTGCCAATAAAAACTTTAAGGAGCGCTCTCTAGACCATCGAACTGAATAACTTTTACTATGGAACCAACTTTGAAATCGCGAAAAAAGAATCAACTGTTGCCTACATTTTTATGTTCGCATATCTCGTCAAAATGTACGGAACAGCAGTATTTTTTTTTCGCGATTTCATAGTTGGTCCCATAGTAAAAGTTGTTCAGTTCTTATTCTTTTGTATGCACGTCGTGTGTTTCTGTAACAAATAAACCTACTTTTCTTTTTTTTTAACCGACTTCAAAAAAAGGAGGAGGTTCTCAATTCGGTTGTATGTTTTTTTTTTTTTTTTTTGTATGTTTGTTACCTCAGTACTCCGTCATTTATGAACCGATTCGGGAAATTCTTTTTTTATTTGAAAGGGTATACTTCCAGATTGGTCCCATTTTTATCAAAATTTAGTTCTGATGATGGGATCTATGAGGAATCGAGAGAACTCCTCAAATATTATACACATATACCTATTTTGGTATTTTCATCAACAAATCAAGCGTTTGCATTCAGAAAGTATCATCTGGTGAAGTGGAACTGATGAAGAAGACCACAGAATGCCACGGGAACTCCTCAACGATGATAACTGTTTCACGGGTGGCGATAAGATATCTCGATTAATAGTTAAGTGACTATGACGAAGCTTTAAATAAATGGTTCTGATGAAAATGGTACGCATCGGAACTCAGTAATAAAACAATGTATCCTAGCCGTGTTTGGGCTTATTGGAATCATCATGATGTGCACTCTGGCTATAAATGATTCAAATTGATTGTCAGAAGGCAGATTTCGTAGCCTCGTTATCTCTGTCAACTAAAACTACGCCTACCAAACTTCTGACACGACTTAGCGCGACGTATTTGCTTTTTGCAAAGTTTTTATTTGAAATGGTATAAGTACTCCTGAGATGGTCGCATAAAAATATCTTCAAGTTCTGATGAGTGGCTTTTGAGTTAACTTCAATAATTTAATACGTATTTTTCCCATTTAGTCTATGTGGATGATGCTCTAATTTATTTTGCAGAGTGGTATTCAGATTTGTGTGGGGTAGGCACCACTAAAAAGTGAAAAATAAAATTTTTTTACAAAAAAAAAACAACCGACTCCCAAAAAAACACTACAAAGTGAAAAATAACTTTAATTTCGGGAGTCGGTGGCAAACAAAACAAAAGTAAATAAAAACCCAAAGACACCGACTTCCGAAATTAAAGTTATTTTTCACTTTGTAGTGTTTTTTTGGGAGTCGGTTGTTTTTTTTATGTAAAAAAATTTTTTTTCTTTCTATGCTCACCATCATTATGCGAGATAGTGTTACTTCGTGAGCCTAGATTCCCGTCTGGGGAAAATTTTAGGATTTTTACTAGAAAATCACATTTATCGGAAATGGAATTATTCGCGATACATGCATTTTGTCATGGAGCTAGTGGCTAAGTAATAACAGCCGCACGGGTCGATCGATCAGGTTAAGCTACGCTTGCCACGGTTGGTCGGTGAATAGGTGACCATCTTTACATAACGAGACCCCTCCGTGCCTCGGAAAGCATATTAATCCGTTGGTCCCGGCTGTCATTCGTAGATCTTTGACAGTCGTTACGTGTCGTCAGAAGCCCGAAAGACTGACAACCAGTCTTACCAAGGGCTATTTTATTATCTGTGCCAAGGCGTATCGTATTACCCAGAAGCTGGGTTGTGGAGTTCGGATAGGTAGTCGGTTCATGTAAAATACTGGTATTCAGCTGCATCCGTTTAGACTAGAAGCCGACCCCAACATAGTGAGGAATTGATCGCCCGTTAGCATTTTATCTACCCGAGAAAAATGCTATCGTATTGTGCAATTCATAAATAATTAATTTTGACAATACAAAATATGCAATGAGCTAGGATTACTGTCTTGCTAAATTCGATTTGTAAAGTTAAAACGTAGAAATGGAAGCTTTTTTTTTAACGTTTTCAATTTTAGTTTTCTCGTTTCGTTCTACACACATTGTAGCTTTGCAGTTTCTAAAAGTATAAATGGGCACTCGATAGAAAACAAAATGAAAACCGCATTGGAATTTGATGTATTTTATTTTTTATGATCTAATGAATTTCAATGAATTTTATTCTAATGATGAATTAATTTTATGACTTTTATGTGTTTGTGATGTGTATTTTGGGACTTCATGCCTTAGTAAATAAATAAATACATTGTATTGTGAAAGAGTTCAAATGACCGACATAACGTTACTGTCTGCCTAGTTGGTCTACTGGTTTCAAGTGCACGGAGAAAAAATATTCTACTAAATTACCAGAACGACTTGTAAATAATCTTCTAGTAAAAGGAAACAATGTATGGTCAATTGGTCATGTCTATCAGAATTATTGTTATGGTTATTTAATCGCATTTTAAGGAATACTGAAAAAATCTGGTACGGAAGTTTAGTGTAAAAAAACACGTTAAACAGTATCAATAATTATTAATTCTATAGTAGAGATTAAAATCTAAACTTGGTATTGGACACGACTTTTTTATGGTTACGTCTACCAGAATAACTGTTTTTAGTACAAGGCATATTTTTGCCCCTAAAAGTTAGAACACATTTAGAACAAAAACAACGGTTTCCAGTAACATAATCTGATAGGTACGAATTACGATACACTATTTTAGATAAAACAGTAAGAATATTGTTTACTTAAAAGATATTTTGTAATGTCACAAAACATAAAGTAATGACAATGTACAATTCGTGCGGTTTATATTAAATCTTGCTTTGTGGTGTTAAATAAAGCACGTCAGTAAGCTCAACCATTGCTATTTGCACACAGTACACATTTGCTAATAATGTGTAGGTATCGAAAATTAGGTTGAATTAGTATTATCTGAAACTAGATATTTTTACTAACGTTTACAAAATGAATAGTTGTCACGTATAAGTACTTTCTAGTGAACGTCGCAAAATTCTGGTAAACTAAACTAGATTTTTTTCTCCGTGTGCTATACAGAGCATGAAGTCTTGGGTTCGATTAGAAATCACGGTACAGCCGACAGAGCTCTGGCGGGATCTCATGGTGACATGGAGAGTGCGACTATCGAAACCCAGCGCTGGGCACGCCACAATTGCGGCGATAAGTCCCCTCTTTCAGGAGTGGTTGGAGAGGCGCCACGGCGTCCTCACCTTCCGCCTGACGCAGGTCTTCACCAGACACGGTTGTTTCGGGAGGTTCCTGTGCCGCATAACGCGGGAGGAAACGCCTGGGTGTCACCATTGTGTGGATCGCCCGGAGGACATTTATTTATTTATTTCAATTGGTCTTACGAGCTAACAGACATACCATCCAAAACGCTCATATGATTAATTTCCTTACAATTCAATTGTGGCTACACACACTCGTCTCCTTACTAAACAATAGATTTTATAAAATAGCAATAATGCCCATGTCTATAAATAATAATAAAAATTAGATTACAGCGACGAATTAATACAGCAGCAGAATATAATGTCAGTTTAGTGTCAATTAATATAATGTAAGTTTAGTGTCAATTAATATAATGTCAGTTTAGTGTCAATTAATATATTTTTATTATTTCTGCGTTGTACCATTTCGGATATACGTAACGCCGACTACACTCTACTTGTTTTTTTAAGGGTACAAACTGGCCTATGCATTCATTTAACTTATCGTAAAACAACTGAACAGCATTGTTGATATCGCTTATTGCTAACAATTCGGACCAGTCTAGTTCCATCAACGCCCCATACAAACCCTGGAAATCTGCCTTGCGCCAGTTCCAATCGGGACTGGTTTCCGAGCGAGGTGTCACTGGATGCGGAGATGGCACCATAGATGATATCCCAATGCTCGGAAATGTTACAATTATATCGAGCATAGGATGGTACTGGTCAATATTTACAAGAGGATCTTCACCAAGGGATACCGCTATCTGATCGGTTTCAAAATTGCCCAGCACGAGAGCAGCATACTAGCATACCACCGCGATTATTTAAAATTGTGTTATATTGCTTTAGCGAGCAAAAGTCACAAAAGAAATCAAAATTAGTCTTGACATTGGCAGTGCAAATTAAAGTCACCTAGGATTAGAACATTCATGTCAGGGTAAGTACAAATCGCATTTTCTATACATGTCAAAACATTCAAATATTGCTCATCTTTATAGTTAGGAGGCAAATACACGACACAACATAAAAATTTTACATTTCTATAAGTCACAATAACGAAAATTAATTATTTGTCGTCAGTCATATTCACAATATCGGTAACTATTTTTACATTATAATAATCACGAAACGCAAGCAGAACTCCTCCCCACCCCCTGTCACCTGCTCTATCTTTCCGTACTACATGAAAGCCCGGAGGAAAAAGTTCACTGTCACACACGGAGCTCGTAAGAAAGGTCTCAGTTAATGCTATTATATCATATTCACATTGCGCAACATTATTAAGAAACGTATTAGTCTTCGTCCTTAGGCCACGAACATTTTGATAGCACATTTTCATCTCAAGCAATCGCGTTCGACACTTGATAGTTATTGTTTTTGGCACGAAAGTTCTGCCGCCATGGCTTAACACATATGTCTTCAGCCCAATTCTCAGTTGACATTATATTTTCGGCATACTTCAATGGAACTCCAAGCTTAAAAGACGAGTAGTGTCCACGAGATTTCAGCTTTTCAACCATTCACCACTGCCACATATTGAGTTAAGATGCTCACGTACTTGCTCAACTTCAGTGCCTTCCCGCACGTAATATAGGTGCAAGTATCTTCGCCTCTCAGCAGCATGCAACATCGTAGAGCCAGGCGCAGCGGTACGTCTGAGTACCCCGGGAAGCGATGATCGCGACCTCCTGCGCTTTACTTCTTCCCAGTTTCCTTCATCGGTGCCTTCACAGTCATGGCTATTCATAGTAGAGGCCGATGCAGGAGATTCTACCTGTATGACCTTGTAAGCACCGAGGACAGGAGCCACAGACGAAACTGTACCGGGGACAGAAGCCACAGATGGGTCTGTATCAACTCCGAGAGACTTGGTGTTTGGTTGAGGTTTCTGCTTAGGAGGCTTAATTTTTGAAGCTAGTTTATTTTCGGGAGTTGGACATGTTGTGTTACTGCTAGACGTCGAGTTTTTTTTAGACGCCGTGTTTTTGGTTTGCTGTGCGCCGCAAGGCTTATTGATGGTTGACTTGTATTGTTCCTCTAATTGTGAAACCTTATCTGATATCAAATTAATATTGTCCACAAATTCAGTTTTGAATGTCAAAAATTGTTCGATAAGTAGTTTATTAATTAGACATGGTGGAGCATACAGTGGAGGTCTGCCCGGCTTGGGCAGGGAACCACCGTGTTCTCACGGAGGCGATCTCTCGCGTCCGAACCTGGTCCAGGCCATGGTGCGGAGCGAGAGTGCATGGGAGGCCGTCACCTCCTTCTGCGAAGCAGTAATGTGAAGGAGGAGGCGGAACGCGTGAGGGAGAGGCAGCCTCACGGCCTCAGTCGCCGCAGGAGATGCTCTGGGTAGCGGGAATCGACAGCCGATTACCGGCCACCTTAGGCGCAGGCTTGGCGGCGAGTGGTGGGTAGCTCGCCGTCCGGTAAGGACCAGGGGGCCTACTCCCTAAGTCCGTCCGTCTTTCCGTCCGTCCGTTCATCCGTCCGTCTGACATTACAATCCATCAAAACAAGTGTAAAAGTTAAATTTTTCGGACGGGCAAAAACATATCGGGAATAGGGACAACTGGCAAATCATGTTGCCATTCATACTTCGTTCGGGCCCCGAACCAATCATCCATCCGTAAGTGATACGGAGTAGGAAACGCCCGTAACGAAGGCCGAAACTACGGGCTTCGTGCTTAGGGAGTAGGCCCCCTGGCCCGTGTCGACGGAACGTTGTGTTCCAAGCGCGCCTCAAAGAAATGTCAGCAATGATGGGGTCCGATAGGGCCGATACCGCCGGGGTTGCGGATTGTCGAAAGAAATAGGCAACTGAAGGAACACGGGTAGGTTTTAGTCAGTAAAAGTCTGACATGTCCTTCCGCACTACCCAGAGCGGGAGAAGAAAAGAAAAAAAGGTCGGGCAAAGTGTCAATGGGTTTTTCCACCTGGATTTTGTCAGTAGCAGCCCGAAGTCTGGTTGATGGCAATAGGCTCGCCGCCTATTAAGTAGGTACTTAAGACATAAACATAACTGAAGTAATGTGGGTGTATTGTAGGTACGCCTCTTCCAGCAGCTCTGTTTTATATTTTATGTCTTAAAATTACATTACACCGTTAAAATGACCGATCAAAATGAAAAACGTAATTTTCCTTAATTAATTACGTGAGGCGTTTAGGGGGTGGAGGGGGTCGAACCGAATCTTACCCAATCTCACGTGGGGGGAGGGGCCTATATCACGTAATGTTTTTTTTTCGCATGAATCAGTGTAAATTTGCAAAACAAACGGGTAATTGTAAAAAATAAGTATTATAAAAAATAATTAAGCAAATTATGTTTATTTAAATAAATCCACGCAATCAAGCACAGATTAACAAATTTACACAAAAAATACGCATTTTGAAAAATCTCACGTGAGATTAGGGGTCGAGCCAAATCTCACGAAATCTCACAAAGGGGGAGGGGGGGTCGAAAATCAATTAAATCACCTGACGTAATTAATGAACGCCCTGGCGGCGCCCTTATTGTATTCATTCGATATCCGTGATTGTATTTAATAACTTTTAACGCAGATATTCGCATTTTGATTTCGGAAGCAATGCTTTCTGCATTTTATCTGAAAAACTACCTGAAAACTAAGGCAACGCTCGCAAATTAAATTATTAAGACTCCGTTTACTAAATAGAGAATTCGTGTTACTCTAAAAGGTTTGGGAAACCTCCCAATGTAGGGGAATTCAACTCTTGTGTTGGTATTACACATGAGACTATTTACCCGACTACGGCGAAGCCGATAAAGGAGAGTTTTATGTTTGTTTGTGTGTACCTATGTATAAATGTCCGTCCCTATGTTCCCTCATAAATACTAAACTGCTGAACAGATTTTGATGAATGATATGTCGTTAGATTCGTCTTTATTGCACGAGTGTCACTGATTATAATATTAAAATTATAAAAATCAAAATGGCGGATTTTTCGCGATAGTGTGTTTTGAAAAAAAAAAAAATCTAAACCTATCGAGTGGGATCAAAATTAAGTGTTCAAAAATGTGATTACAAAAAGTTATACGAATTATATTTATAAACGTAATTTGGAATGACAAATGATAAAAAAACATTCCCGAACTTTTGATGTCTGTGAGTAAGAGGCCGTTATCACAAGCATGTGTCCACCAACATACAAACCACCGGTTAAGTATTTAAACAGTTGGATAATGTCAAAAGACAATTGTCTAATACTTATTTCTAAAATTGTCGATTCGCCCACAAATAAATTAACTTCGGGCGAGACGACACCGAATAAAAACTTTTTACAAAAAAAAAACAACCGACTTCCAAAAAAACACTACAAAGTGAAAAATAACTTTAATTTTGGAAGTCGGTGTCTTTGAATCTGTACCTATAAATAAAAAAATAAAAAATAGAAACATCCGAATTGATAACCTCCTCCTTTTTTCAGAAGTCGGTTAAAAAATAAAAATCTTTCAAAATGTCGATTCGCCCGATTGGGGCCACTAAATTCGGGCGAATCGATTAATAAGCCAGACAGATACTACTTACATAATGAGCTATACCTACTACTTAATAATAAAAAGTTACAAACATTTCAAACAGTAGATAGGTAGTTAACCTAAACAAAAATTGTTTACAAATTAATTTATTATTTAAATTTTTAATTTTTAATGAGCAACGCAACGGGCTAACCTATCACGTATCGTTCTTATCGTCTTTCAACGTCGACCCAGTTAAAGTAGGTGTCAAATTAATTACTAAACTGACTTATGACTAATGAATTAGGTATTATTTTCGAATCAATTGGCTACAATCTACCAATCAATCTTCACTATTGACGTTATTTATCTTTATTATTATTGTGTATTATTTTGCATCTATAATGAATTTTGTACTTTTGCATGCCATCATCTGGTTAAATATGGTTGTTGCTAATTATATTTTACTAGCTTTTAGCCGTGGCTTCGCCGCACATGTAATATACATATAAACCTTCATTGTAATTAGTAATGTATAATGTATATTTTATATCTTTATTTGTGTAAGTCAGTTTTTGTTCGCTGTTTTGTTTTGTTTATAATTTTGTTTTTCCTTTTCATTTTAATTAATAATTTTAATTGATATAATTAACGGTGGTTGCTTTGTATTATGTGAATGTCGTGTACACCTGTAATTGGTATGGTAAATTAATAGGTATGGGTTCTTATATATATATATAAGAACCCATACCTATTAATTTTTAGTCTATAATGTACAATGTACCTATATGCTGTTGGCGTACCTATTATAAATAAATAAATAAATAAACCTTCCTCTTGAATCACTCTATCTAATAAAATAAACCGCATCAAAATCCATTTCGTAATTTTATTAAAGATCTAAGCATACATAGGGACAGACAGACAGAGGGAAGCGACTTTGTTTTATACTATGGAGTGATATGTCACCATCTTTAGTACCCTTACAATTAATTAATTTCGATTATGTTAGTTTCATCATCATCATCATCAACTGCTGCACATAGGCCTCTTCAATCGCACGCCATTCAGCTCGTTTCTCGGAAACTTCCATCCAGCTGCTCCCAGCCACCTTACGGTGATGCTGATGAGAACGTCCTGCCTTACGTTTGCCGATTCGCGGTCTCCACTACCCCAACGATCATCGGTTCTACGGCTAATATGGGCGGCCCATTGCCACATTAGCTTGATTTTTAACGACACGGTTGGCGCAGTGGTTGAGCGATTGACTGCTGCGCAGCATGTCGCGGGTTCGATTCCCGCACGGAACAAATATTTGTACGACCTACAAGTATTTGTTCCGAATCTGGGTGTTTTTCTATCTATAATATGTATGTATTTACAAAAAAAAATATGTATATAAGTAGTTTATCAGGCATCTCGTTACCATAACACAAGCATTAGGTTGCTTAGCTTGGGACTAGATGGCGTTGTGTGAAATGTCCAAGAATATTTATTAATTTTATTTTATTATTTTAGGGTTCCGTACAAGGAACCCTTTTTTGCCAGGTCCATCTGTCTGTCTGTGTGTCCGCGGTTTAACTCAGAGAACAAGCTGTAATTTGGCATGTTTAGTAGTAATCACGTTTTTGGATATATTGTCTGTAACAAACGCAGAAATCAAAGTTTTTTCGAAAAATACTATGACACATAAACTTATTTTTGCGGTTGATAAACACAACACTCCGCATACTTAAATATTCATACCAACTACGGAACCCTTCACCGTGCGTGGTCCGAATCGCACTTGGCCGTTTTTCTCTGAGCTATGTCGACTTTGGTCCAGATTCTAAGTATCCCTTTCCATATCTCGCTGAGCGACCACGAATTTATGGATCAGACGTACCTACCGTATTGTAAGTTTACTGTTAGGATATTTTGTATACTTATGATAAAAGATCGCATCAATACATTTCTCCTGTGCCAAAACAAACCAAACTAGACAGGTTTAGGTAGTGATAAAGGTAAACAATCTTGATGTGTCTTTTATCTTTTTTTAGTTCAAAACCTCAGTATACAAATAAAATGCAACTAAAAACCACTGTAAATACAACAATAATGATTACTAAATCAATTGAACCATTAGTTTAAGCAGTAGTTTATTTGTTTATTATGTATTTGTGTAAAAAGTCACATCAAGATTGTTTACCTTTATTTTACTACCTAAATCTTTCTAGTATAGGTATATTATATGCGAAATTTTAAAATAACAAGACGAAAAAATTACTTGTTTTATTTATGAAACCGACATCTTATTATCAAAGTACTTATCTGGGGGCACGGTGCGGCAGTGCCCCCAGATAAGACGAGCTGAAAACAAAAAGCACGGCACTACCTAACTTTTCTCAATTCTCAATTCTTTATTGCATTCCATCAAAGAGATTTAAGATACTATAGAGAGGCTATCAGAAGAAATGTCATACAAAAACTGTTATCCCATGTCTCAGTGACGCCATCTAGCATAATATAGCCAAATTACATAATAGCAAAGTATGACATGAATACCCGTTATACCGTTACCGACACCAAACTCAGATTTAGCAACCGTCAGATAGTTTGATATATCTAAGAAAATTATTTAATTTAACTCAATACTCGATAAATTATAAAATAGTAACGAAAATAAACCGTAGTTGAATTGAGTAATTTTATCACTAAGAGGTTTGCAATAAGTACCACAACATACAATTCGGCATATTTTCTACGAAAATAATTTTCATTTGGTGGACACTATGAATAAGTAGTTGACACGAATGTGACGTCACATGCAGGCGTACCACACAAGACTGAGCGACTTTTGACCACTAGGACATAAGTATCGGATTACGATTTTATTCGCTATTTCCCGTCTATTGTCATGTAATATTTAATGTCTTTGTATTCCATAATGTAAAACGTTATATTAGGTGTTTACCTATGAAATTGCCGTTCTGCAGTACTGGCCATTTCAAATCAAAATAATTTTTGTTTGGCTTAGAATTCTAATATCAAATTAATTTTATTTTAAAAACATGGATTTTTTTTTCCAAAAGTAGTCATTTGTTTATTGATTAGTGTTACATTTTCATCGCATTTCAATCTTTTTCGTCATCATGGATACGTTAAAAATTCGAGTAATTATGGAATATGAGTACCGTCGTGGCAGCAACGCGGCACAAGCGGCACGCAACATCAACGACGTTTACGCAGCTAACACTACAAACCAACGCACCACCTGTTATTGGTTTGCTCGCTTCCGTTCTGGAAATTTCGACCTGAAAAATGAACCTCGCGGTCGTCCGAAGACTTTGGTCGACAATTACGAATTAAAGGCGATTGTGGAAGCTGATGATACACAATCTACGGCTGAATTAGCAGCTGCTTTCGACGTTAGCGTCAAAACAATATTGGTCCATTTGCGTCAAATTGGCAAGGTAAAAAAGCTTGACAAATGGGTGCCCCACGAACTCAATGATCGCCAGCGCGAAGTACGCGTCGAGACGTGCCTTGCACTGCTCAACAGACACACAAATGAAGGAATTTTGAACCGCATTGTTACCTGCGATGAAAATTGGATTCTGTTTGATAACCGCAAGCGCTCAGCAAGTTGGTTTCATCCTGGTTCAGCACCTAAACAATGCCCTAAACGAAAACTTACCCCTAGAAAAGTGATGGTCACTGTTTGGTGGTCTAGCGCCGGTGTGATTCATCACAGCTTCTTACCAAACGGGGTGAGCATTACTGCAGATGTGTACTGTGAAGAACTGAACACAATGATGGAGAAGCTGGCACATCTCCAACCAGCATTGGTCAATCGCTCGTCTCCGCTGCTCCTGCACGACAACGTCCGAACTCATACTGCACAGCAGACGGTCTCCAAGTTGCAATAACTGGGGTTGGAAGCTCTCCGTCATCCGCCCTACTCACCAGACCTTGCGCCTACAGACTACTACTTTTCCAGAATTTGGATAACTTCTTGGCGGGAAAAAAAATCAATACCCGAGAGGCAGTACAAAATGCCTTTGAAGAATTTGTTGCCTCCCGACCAGCTGATTTCTTTAAGAAGGGCATCAATAAACTGCCACTGCGTTGGCAAAGATGCATTGATTGCATGGGTGATTACTTCGATTAATACAAATAAAAAATACATGACAAAAATTCGTTTAAATTTTTTCATACCAAACGGCAATTTCATAGGTACATTATGATATAAGTGCGGTAAGTTGAAAATTACAGCCGAGGCGATATTGCTAGCCCGAGCCGTAGGCGAGTGCTACAAGAAAGCAGAGGCTGTAATTATCAAAGCGCACGTATGTCATACGACGTTTTATAACATATTTGCGAGGAAATAAATAAAACTCGGACTTTCTTAAACGAATAAATCTTTAAAAACACACTTTCTGAAAATGAATTTGCATCTTTGCTTGTTTTCCATAAGAAGAAATTTTGATACGCTTGTAAGTATCTATCGGTTGATTTTTCAGGCAAGAGGCTTAGAGTAGCCTTTTTCGCTGCCTCTGAGACTTCTGGCGGTGTCGAATTAATAAATTCATCATTACTTGACGACATTTTCAAATAAAAACAATACAGCGAAAAGAAAAAGCGCGCGGAATAATTTTTACTTGTTCACAAATTAGCGATGCGCGCGCATCAGCGCTTTTTTTTTTAAAGCAAAGGCACAAAAACAGCCATAGTATTACTATTAAAGTAAATTAATATTTTTTTGTTTTTGTTTGTTGCTGTTGCAATTTATTGTCAAAATTAATTAAATTAAAGAATTATTTCTTTAATTTTATTAATGTTTATTTTTTTATATTTTATCTCCCAAAGTTAATTTTATTCATAAAATGTTGACCACTTTTCTGACATAAAAACTCTTTGCTAAGATTTAAAAAGTACCGTTCGTTTTAGACGGAGCATCTTGATAACTTACGTTTTACCTTATTAAAAAGAAACTCGTGCGTTTTACATTACAATAACGCACTAGTACGTAATTACATACATTACGATATTGAAATTCGTGAAATAAGAGACCCTTTACGAGCAAATGTGTTATAAAAACGTTTTACATTATAGATTTTTTATTGTTATCTGAACACATGGGTGTGCAATCGACGTTTAAAGAGTTAAATGATCACAAATTAAAAAAAAAGTAATGTAATGAACATTACTTTTCTATTAAGTTTGCTGAAAATATTTGATTTGTCTCGCAATAATTATTGAAACACTTGCAAGAACAATATTATTTAACCTATTTAAAAAATTATTAGGGCCTCCGCTCCTTTGTTGCCCCAGGGCCAAAACACCTCTAAATCCGGCCCTGCTTTTGGATGAGTAGAACATCCACTTAGGTACCTATATTAACGGGAACTCTTATCTACCAGTCTCTTATCACCATGCCGAACAGACCTATTTATGTTGCGAGAAACCAGTGTGTGGCTTTAGAATCAAAAAAGCAATCGCCAGCAGTGGATGCACTATTTACTTTTGTTGAAACAACTTTTAATTTCTGTGTAGAATGCAGTGTCTGATGGCGTTGATAGCGCTGTACGTGGGGTTGGCGCACTCCTGGGGTGAGTACGCATTACTCTAAATATTAAGTTTAGTTTGTGCACAGCATAATCGGCACCAATGAACAACTTACTATATGACAACAAGAATAAAGAACGTACGTCGATTCTGTAAAATTCAAACAACAACTTGCTTCTCCCATCGCTATTCACTCTCACTTCGCATCACTTCTTCTCACTTGTTTTTTATTTGACACTTTGAATTTAGAACGCCAATCAAGAAACTCACAGCGGATTCAGCCGGTTGATTCTGTAAAAATCTCACCGTGAAAACTTAGGTAAAGTGAGTTTGTTTTTGCTAGCAATTGACACTATTGACAGCTCACTCCACGCTCACTTCACCTAAGTTTTTACGGTGAGATGGTTATAGAATCGCACTGCAGATTCGAAGTTTAGAATGAGGTCTTACAGAATCACACGGCTGTTCCCTATATTTGGATCGCGTAGATTTTGCAGTTTGTAGGGAGCAGCAGATTTCACAACTATGTTATGTACCCCCATTCATATATTGAAGACTTATAAACACAACTCTGAATTTCGCAATTACATTTATTTGGCTCTGTTTGGTAAAGTTGTTATTTTTTTTTTGTTTCAGACATTGCCGTAAGTGTAGGAGATCAACTCATATTTTTTACCGACGGAGCAAAAACAAACACCGTGAATTTTATTTCCCACAACCTCACAGCGTTAGCGTACGATGAAGTTCGTAACATGATCCTGTACGTCGACAAACAGAGTGACAACGACGCTATATGTGGTTACAGCTTACATTCCATGGAAAACAAATGTTTCATCAAAAGGAACAGAAGTAACATTCACCGTATTGCCTTCGACCCGGTAACAGATACACTATTCTTTACGGATACTAATGAAAGGAGCATTCATTGGATTTCATTAAAACCTGGATCTAATAATAATGTAAACCTTTTATTCACGATGGATGACCGGACCCCCCGTGATATTGCCGTGGATAGCTGTGGAGGGTACGTTACCTATGACAGTTTAAAAATCAAAATCTGTTGCATTTCGTGAACTTCAATAGTGTCATTTAATTTACAGGTACATTTACTGGTCCAACACAAACAACATAGAAAACGAGGACTACTTGGAGAGAGCTCGATTTAATGGTTCCGAAAGTGAAGTTATAAGCAGATGGTTGCCAATATTCAGCCTGGCCATCGACCCACAAACACAGAAAATTCATTATTTGTATGGTTGTGAAACATGTAGTTACGAGTTTTTAGGAGGAGCAGAATTGGATGGACAAAACCGTCATAAAAATTTGACACATACACATAATACACATCTTCCTGTACCACAAGAGTTGACCGTTTCAAAGGATTACTTATACTGGATGAACAGTAGCGAGAGCTACAGAACAGTTTGGCATTTACCAAAGAACGCATCGACAGGCCTAGAACCTAAAGAGATTATTAAGTTCTATAATGAAAGTCCTTTCGGTATAGCCGCCAATTACAAAATAAAAGATCAAATTCATGGACTTCAGGATTGCGAAGTCCTATTGAGTTTGATACCAAAAAGCACAGTAACCAATAACTTTTGTGTTCACGGTATAAAAGTTGGTGAGACATCTGTTTGCAAATGCACACCTGGTTACATCGGTGAGAGATGCGATGTTTCAGTCTGTGAGAACTATTGCTTGCAAGGTGACTGCAGTTTCAATGATGAAGGACTTCCTAAATGCAGGTAAAATGTTTTCTACTCCTTCTGATGGTTTCCATGTTTAAGCATATAATAGCCTATAACATTCCCACTGCTGGGACACAACTCTATGAGAGGGAGTGGGCCGTAATCCACCAAGCTGTCCCAGTGTATGTTAGTTGCAGTCACATGTCTTCGAAATTTTGGTTAGAAAGAGGACAATTTTAAAAAAACCAGCCAAGTGTGTGTCGAACCACGCATAATAAAGGGTTGCGTAGTTGAAAAGAATTTATCCCAAAAACAAACTCAACATTGTGATCCCAAAAAAAAATACTAAGTGATAAAATTACAAACTAACAATTTTCACAAAAAAGAATCAAAATCATGAAAGGCAAGAAGCAAGATCTACCCAATTTAAAAAAAAATCTAAAAAAATCAAGTCAACGCAATAGAAAATACGGCCCTTTAGGCGACATAATTATATAACTATACACCCTTTTATACCGTATATATATATGGTATAAAATAGGTTATAGGTTTTGCATTATAAAGGTTCTGCATATAAAGGGTATATTTTAATATACCCTTTGACCGAGAATCATGAAATTTGGCAAGAAGCAAGATCTCACAGCACAAGTAAAGGAAAAGTCCGAAAATGTTTATTTTGTAATTTTATCACATATAAAAAAATGTTTGGGGTTACAAGGTTAAGTTGGTTTTTGGGATAAATTCTTTTCAACTACGGAACCCTTCATTGTGCGTACTCCGACATGCACTTAGTTGGTTTTTAGGGTTCCTTACCTCAAAAGGAAAAAACGGAACCCTTATAGGATCTCTTCATTGTCCGTCTGTCTGTCCCTTTTTCTCAGGAATGCGAGGAGGTATCAAGTTGAAATTAATATCAAATATGTATGTCAAAAAATCAAGCTTCTCAGTCAACGCAATAAAAGAATACGGCCATTTATGCGACATATTTTGATGCTCGCTAGTAAATCAAAACCTACAGGGTACTTCCCGGTGACCTAGAATAATGAAATTTGGCAAGACGCAAGATCTTAAAATCAATCAATCTGCCTAGCCTTTTCCCAACTATGTTGGGGTCGGCTTCCAGTCTAACCGGATGCAGCTGAATACCAGTATTTTACATGGAGCGACTGCCTATCTGACCTCCACAACCCAGTAACTGGGTAATACGATACCCCTTGGTAAGACTGGTTGTCAGACTTTCGGGCTTCTGACGACCCGTAACGACTGTCAAAGATCCACGAATAACAGCCGGGACCAACGGCTTAACGTGCTTTCCGAGGCACGGAGGAATCTCGGTATGTAAAGATGGTCACCCATCCACTGACCAACCCCGGCAAGCGTAGCTTAACCTGACGGATCGACCCGTGCGGCTGTTATTATTTAGCCACGAGCTCCTCAAGACGCAAGATCTTAAAAAACACAAATAAAGGAAAAAGTGAAACAAACAGACAGACAGACAGGCGGTCAACGAAGTGATCCTATAAGAGTTCCGCTTTTTCCTTTTGAGGTAAAGAACCCTAAAAAAAAAGGATAAAAGTATTGAGTATTGTCTTGCCGCATTCCTCACTATATTTTACATCCCCGTTTTGAGTGCAGTTGTGACGATGTTAATTACAGGAAGACAACTTACCATATGCAATTCACCCGTTAACACCGAGCCATCGCTGCTTCCTTTAATTTTTCTCGGTTTTCTTGTTAAATTTTTGAATAACCATCACTATTGCAGATGTAATGCCGGTTATTCCGGGGAAAGGTGTGAAGAGTACGCGTGTCATGGTTATTGTCTGAACAATGGTATCTGTTCCCTGAACGAGGAGGATGAGCCAGTCTGTCTATGTGTGGGTAATCACGAAGGAATAAGATGCGAAACTGTTAAAGATGTCACTATTAACAATAATCCCTACGTACGAGTCGGCGAAAAGAAATCTTACTCTAGCTGATTTATTGAGTTGGCGGAAACCTATTTCAAAAATGTTCGTTATTGTTGAAGTTTAAGCAGTGGGTGCTTATTTAAAGTTGGCTATTTTTTTTATATTTTTCATAATCATTATTATACAATGATAATAATTTATAATGCTAATTTTTTTTTTTTTTTCTTATAATTTTATGAACACAGACAGTCACTATGAATGGAACCAAATAGCAAATGGGGGATTATTCCACTTTGCACCACAAAGCTGTCCCACCAGTGTGGGACAAAGTAAAGTATTAAAAAATGTGACTGATTGATACTGATTTTGGTGGGGCAAATTACGCTCGCATAAACTCTAAGGTCACTTCTTTACACTAGGATTTTTAGAGGCATGAGATGTAGATGCCGCCACATCACTCCCCTCCGGAGACCGGAGGTCGATAGTGGGCTGAGTAGTGTATCTTGCGATGCTTGCCAGTGCCAGTTGTGGTTCCAGTGAGTCGGAACCGGGTGCCGCATAGTTCACGGTGAGTCGGAACTGTCTGCGGTGATACCCCAGTGAGTTGGGGTGGCGCTGCGTTATGCTCCAGTGAGTCGGAGTGTACAGCGCTGGGTTGAGGCTGAAGGTGATGACCAGGAATGCGCGTCCGCTGCATGCTGGTGGTCAGGATACCTGTTGAAGCCGTGGATGCTGGCTGGCTGTGTGACTCGCCGCTCGAAAGCTTGAGGAAGTGATGCTGATGACGTCACGCTGATGTAGTTGCACGAAGGCTGCGCTGACGTTCATGCTCGGTGTCACCAGTTTAGAGGCATGAGGAACAGGGTGTAAAGTTCACTCATCCTCCATAGAAAAGGGAGGATCCTCCGACCAGGGTGTTGTGTCTGGTGGGCCACTGCCCAACGGTTGATGTCGGGTCGTTGTATATATGCTATTCGCGTGGTAAACTCTAATTGCGCGATGCAGGATTGCGTGACGTCATGTCATTGATGCGTAGTTCATATGTGGCGATGTAGATGCCGCCACAGATTTAATTAAATGTTATGGTGATTATAAACTATGGTTATTCCACTTTATTCCTCCAAGTTGTCCCACCGGTTACACATGAACCATGGTGGTGCAGCTAGGTGGGGCAAATTTGAATAATTTCGTCCTCTCCGTCCGTCTATCCGCCCTTCAGGGCCTTAGCACATCTCCGCCGCGAAACCGCGAAACAGCGAAACCGCGAAATAGCGAAACCACATGATGTTTCGCTGATTTCCGCGGATGTTGTGCTACTCGAGTAGCGGAAGTCATGCGAGTCAGTTGAAATAAACTACTGCGGTTTCGCGGCGGAGGTGTGCTAAGACTTACGATGTCACACAACGTCTTGGCGACAACATGTCCATTGGCACTTTATCAATCAAAATTAGAAGGAAGGTGTATTTTGTGCACCCTTAAACAATCAATCTGCCTAGCCTTTTCCCAACTATATTGGGGTCGACTTCCAGTCTAACCGGATGCAGCTGAATACCAGTATTTTACATGAAGCGACTGCCTATCTGACCTCCACAACCCAGTAACTGGGTAACACGATACCCCTTGGTAAGACTTCGGGCTTCTGACGACCCGTAACGACTGTCAAAGATCCAAGAATTACAGCCGGGACCAACGGCTTAAGGCGTGGTGTTAGCTCAACGTTCACAAATATTAGTTTCTTGGATTGTCGAGTATGACGTAACGCAATGAAACTATCCGACGCAAAAAATACAGTGGACACAGAAGGGTTTAAAGAAAAAACTTTAACCGAATAGAATAGTAAAAAAAATAGTTTAATATTCCCAGTAAAAAATTTTGAAGTTGCTCCGCAAAAATACACTTTGACGTCGAACATCTCTATATTTTCAGCGATAACGACATTCTTTTTTTTTAAGAATTTAATAGAATTAGCATTTTTTTTAAACTTTAACCGGACAATTATTTAATTTAGTACATTCTAAATAATCTAAAGAAAACTGGGAAAATAAATGCACATTCGCAGCTTAGTCACATCTCGGCAACACAAATATTATTGTCAATTTTCAATTTTATTTCAAGGCAGCTAATGGTGACAATAGATTACGCGGTTGTGTGACGTTTAAAATCGTAGTCAGTCAGCGCCTTAACGTGCTTTCCGAGGCACGGAGGAGTGCACCCTTAAACAATGATATTATTATATAAAAAATAAATACGGGTGGCACTCTCCAAACATGCATCCCAGATGCACACACGGCTACACATCAAGCTATACATTTCCAGTTTACACTGACCTCTAATTGTAAGGAAATCCTGTACAATGCGAGATCAGCTTATACTGGAAATGTATAGCTTGATCTGTAGCCGTGCGTACCACTAATTTATTTCTTTACATTTTGTATCCCATTCCTATCGTTAGTGTGTTTTGCAGCTGCAGCCCAACAAAATAAATGTCAAAGAAAAATTAAACCTACGCTTAATTTTCACTGAGACGGTCACACCATATAGGGTGACTGGTAATTAGCGACCGATACTTAAACACATGATTATACTCATGATAACAAACAACTTTTACTATGGGACCAAACCTGAAATCGCGAAAAAAAAATCAGCTGCCCCCTACATTCATGTTGGCATAAAGGCTCTTACAGACAGAGGCGATATCGCGTCGCGACGTGTTGCGTAGCGATGTTGCGACGCGATACTATCGCAATATCGCTCGTGATATCGCCTCTGTCTGTAAGAGCCTTGACTCGTCAAAATAAACAAAAATAAATATATATTTTTTTTTATTTCAGAAAAAAACACATGAAAAATGAAGCGAGCAGCTGATTTCAGGTTTTGGTCCCAATAGTAAAAGTTGTTTGTTATCATGAGTACAATCATGTGTTTAAGTACCTATCGGTCACTAATTACCAGTCACCCTATGAGTAAGGTACGAATACGAACGAAGCAAAAATCCGGGAACAGTTTAGGAATTATTTTTCACAAGTATTTACAGTGCTCGTTACACAGTTTTGTACACTTACAAAGAGGCCAATTAATTAACGTTTTCATAACTAGATGCAAATATATTGACACAAAAAGTTTCTACAGAATACTTCGTTATTTATGCAATGAGATGTCATCAAGTTGATTTACAAAGTGCTTGAGGCTGTAGGGTGGCTCAAATTATGTATAAAATACTTGGTCGCGTGTCTAAAAGATAGCCATACCCGATTTAAATGTAAATTGTGTTTGAAAGAAAACTTTAAAGCGAAGAAAGTTGTATGATTTTTGACCGAAGGTTCGGCGCCCCGCTATATTTTCAAGCTGTTTATTCTTGTTGTTGTTGTTTGGTTTATATCGTCAGTCAGTTGCAGTTATCTTTATTTTTTGGTTGGGGGTGAAAGATACCAAAAGGATCCAAAAAATATAGCTGCTATACACGAGTACGTGGAGCGGAGTGATTTGACACAAATTATATTTTTTTGTAAATATAGGGTGTAATTTTAATGACCGTTAACCTCTCAATGGGTTTGTACTCATCATTATGAACATACTTTTACCATGGGACCAAACCTGAAACCACGAAAAATTCAGCTGCTCCCTATATTTATGTTCGCATAACTCTTCAAAATGTAGGGAACAACAGATTTTTGTCGGTCGGGGACCATTCTGTGGAACACTTTTAAATCTAAGAGGTCCCTCGACAGCAATGACAATTTTATTTATCTGTTTAGTCAGGGAATACAACTTGTTTTTTTATTTATTTTTTAGTTCGTTTTTTGGTAGGGCAGGCGTGCATTTAATTTTTTTAAATTATTTAGTTTAATTTTATACACTTCAGTGACAATGTAGACCTTCGAAGTCTTACTAAAGCCTGATTAAATCGTTTGCAGTCAAAGATTAAATCATTGTTTTGCATGTAGCTACCTACCCTTACTATGTAAAGTGCCAATAAATTATATTGTTTGTTTGCAATGTGCTGTTCAAGGCCTTCAATTTGATACCCATATTGTAATAATGAAGATTTTTTTTAACATTTGAAAATCGAGCCATACTGCCGCCATATTGAGTTTTTTCAAAAAAAATGTAGAGCCAGTGTTCCTCGGGATGATGTAAGGATTCTAACGATACCACCAATCTGTTTAGGCTTTTAAAAGTTATGGTGGAGAATAAAGAAACTTACATACATACATACAAACAAACATACATGAACCCTGAAAACATTACACTCCTTCTTGGGCAGTCGTGTAAAAATGGCACGTGGATGGATGAGGTTCGCCATCCCTATTGTAGGACATTCCAGTTCGGTGGTGATTATTGCCAAAACTGAGATATCAAAGATTGATATATTTCCCATGTGGGAAATATATAACTTATATGTACATGGTGTCTCCAACGTAGTGATCCAAAAGCAAATGGGGTAAAGTAAAAATTTCTTGAAAATTATTAAATTAGTGGTCACCCCCGACCACTAATTTAATAATTTTCAAGAAATTTTACACTTACACTTGGATTTTTGGACCCTGTGAACATAATTTTCGACGTAGCGAGTTCAAATCTGGCTGGAAGATGCCTTGATAGTGTAGGTACAAGATTATCTTCCTATTTACATTCAGCGTGGCTCTGCAACGCTTCAGATTTTATTTTTACTTGTCTCTTCTAATTTTTTATCAACTTTAGCGAAACTTTCTAAGCCCAGATTTTTAAAAAAAATGTACTGCCTAATATCCCAACTTTTAATTTTTAAATGATACTTAGGTGGCTACGTCCGCTTCACTCCATTTGCCTTTGAACAACTGCGTTTGAGACACCCTGTATAACAACATTGATTTCGCCAGGTCTGGTGATGCACCTTATGAGGAAAGCACAAGGATGATTTTGCAATGTGGTGGAATTATATGTGACCCAAGGAGAGGGTGTTTTAACAAGATTAATCGTTTGAAATATTTTGTAAAGTCAACCATCATTAGTTTCAATTTACAGTGCTAGCATAATCTACCCGGTGCAGTCAGGAACATTAATTGTTAAGCAAGTTAACCGTCGACGTTAATTTGCAGTGTTATAGCCATTTCCTAAAACTGTGAAAGAATGACAGTTGTGATTTAAATATACGTACTATTGGTTCATCATTGTGTGAAATGTCCAAGGGTATTATATTATTAATATATTTATCAATTAATTTCCTTAACTTTACTTCCAATAATATGAACTTGATGTAGATGTATGTACACATTATAGAAATTAAAACTACAAAATGATGTGTAATTACTCTTTTAACCTTTCAAAGAGATTTGATAGTATCTCACGTTGACAGCAACACCTGTACCTATGTAAAAGATTCAGCGAGCTCATTTAATTAGTCCAAATGTATACTAATTAATCTTTAGGCAACAGATTGGCAAGATATGAACGATACGGTTAGGAGACCTGATACACTGGCTGGATTTAAATAATTATAATAGACTACTGATAATTTATTAATAAATTATTGATAAATGATACTATAGAAATATTGATGAATTTTACTAATGAGAGGAGCTCGTGACTTAGTTACGCTTGCCGGGGTTGGTCCATGGATGGGTGATCTTTACATACCAAGACTGCTCCGTGCCTCGGAAGCCCGGCTGTCATTCGTAGATGACAGATTCGATGATGATTCGTGTACAGTAGTTACGGGTCGTCAGAAGCCCGAAAGTCTGACAACCATTCTTACCAAGGGGTATCGTATTACCCAGTTACTGGGTTGTGGAGGTCAGATAGGTAGACGCTCCATGTGAAATACTGGTATTCAGTTGCATCCGGTTAGACTGGAAACTGACCCCAATATAGTTGGGAAAAGGCTAGGCAGATTGATTTTTTGATGTTATGTTTTAGTTCATGAATAAAGTATTGACTTACCTTTTTAATTGATACAAAATTAAAGTTTTATCCTTGAAGGAGCAAGTAGAGTCAGATGTTGTTAATTTAGTCATTGAATAGTGTGTGAACTTTCTGCCATTTATCCGGCACAAACTTAGATGAACCCTAGCCTGCCACTGCAAATTTCCTGAAAAAAAAAACTCAATAACTTTACCCGACCCGGTGATCGTATCCTCACGCTCAGTTGTCGCGCAATAAGTATCTAAAATCAGCAGCGGTGCGACAACAGCACGCTCGGTACACGCGGTACCGAAAGCTTACCGAGCGCCTGTATTTCAATTGAGCGTTCCTGATTAGCTCGGTATGCGCGGGAGTGGCGTGGTACAGATGCGGCTTACCGCGTCTCGGCATGCATGTCCAGTGGCCGCTCTGCATTCTGCCGAGACGGGCGCGGGCCCGCAGCAAAATGGGGGACATTCATGTTGCGTTAGTATTGGAAGTTGAAAAGTATAGTTAAATACATAAATATGTTTCGTTCTCATTCTGTACCTACATGAATAAAAATTTTTCGTCATCCTGCAAAAGTTCGTTAGCCGGAAACTCAACAGTTAATATTGTTTTTGATATAAGGATGACGCTAATAACGTTTTCTTTTTTAAGTAAACGAATATCGAACTCGAAGACGACATTATTTCGCGACGGCACAAGGGACTCTGCATAATTTTTTACCGATATGTTCTCAGGTGCAGGCGACGCGGTATGTCTTCGGTATCCGAGCATGCTAATGTCGCACCGCTGCTGCGCCGACAAATCAGAGGGCCTTAATTACACTACCTTTATGATAATGCAACAGTTTTTTTTTTAATTTTATGTTCGAAGTGTCGTGAAAAATGTTTCGAATAATAAAACATCATGAAACATATTTTCACTACCTACTAACCTAACTTCGCTATTTCATAGGAAAATAGGTTTTATGACACAGTTGATACCGAGACAAACCTCTTATCTCGGTTATCACTCGAAGGCCACTGCATAATCTTGTCTTGGCATATTTTACGACATTCCTCATTCCTGTGCTAATCATATCTGATTCTGACAAAAATCTGTTTTTCACTTTATTTTCCATTCGTGGGGAATAAAAAGAGAAACTGAAAAATATGTAAATTGAACGTCTAATGCCAAATTGGTATAATTTGTATGTTTAAATGGCACATCGTTGAAAATACTGTTCAAACAAGCTTTGTAATTTAAATAATTGAAGAGCTACTAAACATATTCAAATGGAATAAATACTCGTTAGTACATGTACTTGGTTTTAAACGGTAATAAAGTTTTTATTAGTTCTCATAAATAAGTATTTACTACAAAAAGAGATACTAGAATACCATATAATTGTTTCAAACAAAGGTCTTGTGAATTAGGACCCAAATATCTATCTTATTATTTTAAATATATTATGATCAGCAAGAAATACGTTTACATCTAGTAAAATAAAATAATAAGAATAAGTGGAATAGAATAGAATAGAGTATTATTATTTATTATTGCTGGATAAGAAATAATGTTGGTAAAAACAAAAAATAGTACTTAGCTCTACAATATACCTCTAGGGTGTACATGTACGAGTACCACTACAATAATAAGAAATAAATAAAAATAATTCTTAAATCGATGGACTTAAAGATAAACTACATAATAATAGGTCTTTACCTATGAAATTGCCGTTTTGTATGAAAAAATTTAAACGAATTTTTTTCATGTGTTTTTTATTTGTATTAATCGAAGTAATCACCCATGCAATCAATGCATCTTTGCCAACGCAGTGGCAGTTTATTGATGCCCTTCTTAAAGAAATCAGCTGGTCGGGAGGCAACAAATTCTTCAAATGCATTTTGTACTGCCTCTCGGGTATTGAATTTTTTTCCCGCCAAGAAGTTATCCAAATTCTGAAAAAGTAGTAGTCTGTAGACGCAAGGTCTGGTGAGTAGGGCTGATGACGGAGAGCTTCCAACCCCAGTTCTTGCATCTTGGAGACCGTCTGCTGTGCAGTATGAGGTCGCGCGTTGTCGTGCAGGAGCAGCGGAGACGAGCGATTGACCAATGCTGGTTGGAGATGTGCCAGCTTCTCCATCATTGTGTTCAGTTCTTCACAGTACACATCTGCAGTAATGCTCACCCCGTTTGGTAAGAAGCTGTGATGAATCACACCGGCGCTAGACCACCAAACAGTGACCATCACTTTTCTAGGGGTAAGTTTTCGTTTAGGGCATTGTTTAGGTGCTGAACCAGGATCCAACCAACTTGCTGAGCGCTTGCGGTTATCAAACAGAATCCATTTTTCATCGCAGGTAACAATGCGGTTCAAAATTCCTTCATTTGTGTGTCTGTTGAGCAGTGCAAGGCACGTCTCGACGCGTACTTCGCGCTGGCGATCATTGAGTTCGTGGGGCACCCATTTGTCAAGCTTTTTTACCTTGCCAATTTGACGCAAATGGACCAATATTGTTTTGACGCTAACGTCGAAAGCTGCTGCTAATTCAGCCGTAGATTGTGTATCATCAGCTTCCACAATCGCCTTTAATTCGTAATTGTCGACCAAAGTCTTCGGACGACCGCGAGGTTCATTTTTCAGGTCGAAATTTCCAGAACGGAAGCGAGCAAACCAATAACAGGTGGTGCGTTGGTTTGTAGTGTTAGCTCCGTAAACGTCGTTGATGTTGCGTGCCGCTTGTGCCGCGTTGCTGCCACGACGTATCCATGATGACGAAAAAGATTGAAATGCGATGAAAATGTTACACTAATCAATAAACAAATGACTACTTTTGGAAAAAAAAATCCATGTTTTTAAAATAAAATTAATTTGAAATTAGAATTCTTAGCCAAACAAAAATTATTTTGATTTGAAATGGCCAGTACTGCAGACCGGCAATTTCATAGGTAAAGACCTAAATGTATGTTACGGCCAAAATTCCGAAGTGCGGCTACATCTAGTTTTAGCCGACTACAACTAGGTGTGGCCGGTAATAGTTGGTTAAACTTCGGTGTACAAACAACAAAGTGGCTCGGTCCCACTGGAAGAAGACAAAGAGGACGGCAATGGGTTGATGACATCGAAATAAAAACGGCGGGGAAAAACTGAATGTACACCGCCCAAGACAAACAAAAATGGAAAAAGATGGAGGAGGCTTTTTACTCTACAGGGGTCATACAATCCATACTAATATTATAAATTCGAAAGTAACTCTGTCTGTCTGTCTGTCTGTCTGTCTGTCTGTCTGTCTGTCTGTCTGTTACCTTTTCACGCCTAAACCACTGAACGGATTTCGATAAAATTTGGCAAGGCTATATATGGTATCCTGGGGACGGACATAGGCTACTTTTTTTTTCAAAAATAATCCTACAGGGGGGGATATAGGGGATGAAAGTTTGTATGGGAAACTCAGTATTTCTTAAGTTAGGGATGTGAAAATTAAAATGTATGCTTTTGATAGGAAATAAAGAAATATGCGGTTCAGCGTTTTTGAAAAATCATCCCCTAAGGGGGTAAAATAGGGGTTGATTTTAAAATTTACAAAACTGCATGGATTTCTACAAAATTTGGCAAGGCTTTATAAAGCATCCAGGGGAAGGCCATAGGATACTATTTTTTTCAAAAATAATACTCGGGGGGGTGATATAGGGGATGAAAGTTTGTAAGGGAAACCCAGTATTTCTTAAGTTAGGGATAACAAATTTATGCTATTGGTAGGAAATTAAGAAATATGCGGTTCAGCGTTTTTGAAAAATCATCCCCTAAGGGGGTAAAATAGGGGTTGATTTTAAAATTTACAAAACTGCACGGATTTCGATAAAATTTGGCAAGGCTTTATATAGCATCCTGGGGAAGGACACAGGCTACTTTTGGTCTTAAAAAATAATCCTACAGGGGGTGATATAGGGGAAGAAAGTTTGTATGGGAAACTCAGTATATGTGAAAATTAAAATGTATGCTTTTGATAGGAAATAAAGAAATATACGGTTCAGCGTTTTTGAAAAATCATCCCCTAAGGGGGAAAAATCGGGGTTGATTTAAAAATTTACAAAACTGCACGGATTTCGACAAAATTTGGCAAGGCTTTATATAGCATCCTGGGAAAGGATACTTTAAAAAACAATCTTACAGGGGGTGATATAGGGGATGAAAGTTTGTATGGGAAACTCAGTATTTCTTAAGTTAGGGATGTGAAAATTAAAATGTATGCTTTTGATAGGAAATAAAGAAATATGCGGTTCAGCGTTTTTGAAAAATCATCCCCTAAGGGGGCAAAATCGGGGTTGATTTTAAAATTTACAAAACTGCACGGATTTCGACAAAATTTGGCAAGGCTTTATATAGCATCCAGGGGAAGGACATAGGATACTATTTTTTTCAAAAATAATACTACAGGGGGTGATGTAGGGGATGAAAGTTTGTAAGGGAAACCCAGTATTTCTTAAGTTAGGGATAAAAAATGTATGCTTTTGATAGGAAATAAAGAAATATGCGGTTCAGCGTTTTTGAAAAATCATCCCCTAAGGGGGTAAAATAGGGGTTGATTTTAAAATTTACAAAACTGCAAGGATTTCGACAAGATTTGGCAAGGCTTTATATAGCATCCTGGGAAAGGACATAGGATACTATTTTTTTCAAAAATAATACTACAGGGGGTGATGTAGGGGATGAAAGTTTGTAAGGGAAACCCAGTATTTCTTAAGTTAGGATAACAAATTTATGCTATTGGTAAGAAGTTAAGAAATATGCGGGTCAGCGTTTCTTTAAAATCATCCCCTATGTGGGTAAAATAGGGGTTGATTTTAAAATTTACAAAACTGCACGGATTTCGATAAAATTTGGCAAGGCTATAGATAGCATCCTGGGAAAGGACATGGGCTACTTTTTGTCTAAAAACATAATCCTACAAGGGGTGATAAAAGGGATGAAATTTGTACGGGAAACCCAGCATTTCTTAAGTTAGGGATATGCCCTATGTTTTCCACACGAACGTTCCCATGGGATATTTTCCGACTTCCACGCGGGCGAAGCCGCGGGCAAAAGCTAGTAATATATATTTTATGTAAAAAAAAAAAAAAAAAAAATGTAATTAATTTTGTAAAAGTATGGATAAATAAAGCTTAAATAAATAAATAAAAATAAACTTAGGTGTAGGCTGAAAGGTAGGTTAGGTTAGAACTGTGACTCACACTACAGGAGCCGAACGAGCGAAGCGCGTGGTGCCACGGCAGCGGCCGGCGAGTACCAAGGTCTGTTAAGGCACAAGTATGATGAAGGTACACCTAGTTTTAGCCGAATGCAATCCGTTACACCTAGTTCTAGTCGTGAATTAATAGCCTACACCTAAGTTTAACCAATTACTACCGGCCACACCTAGTGTTGTAACCTAGCTGCTAGGTGTAACCGCACTGCGGGTTCTAGCCGTAACATACAAGATAAAATTTAAAACATGCACCAAATCGAAATGGGAAAAAGTTTCTGATGAGTAAAAGTTGTTCATAATGATGTATGAACAACTTTTACTATGGGATCAAACCAGAAATCGCGAAAAAAAATTTGCTATTGAGTACATTTATCTACATAAAACTCGTCAAAATGTAGCCGGAGCAACTGATTTTTTTTTCACGATTTCAGGTTTGGTCGATAGTAAAAGTTGTTCATAATGATAAGTACAATCTCCCATTTCGATTTGGTGCATGTTTTCAATTTCATTCTGTATACAAGAACTATTCTAAGTAATTTAAGTAAAAAAGTAATTGGATATCATTATGAGCGTTCGTAATTCTGAGAGCAAAACTGAATACAAAATAATATCTGTGGCGGCATCTACATCGCCACATACGAACTACGCATCACAATGACATGACGTCACGCAATCCTGCATCGCGCCATAAGGCCACGTCCGCACAGACAGGCGGCTAGCTTAGCGCCTAGTGCCTAGCAGCTAGCATTCTGGCTATTTGCTTGGATATACGGTGTCCGCACTAGAGGTGGTTTGCGTGGTAGGGCGCTAGGTTCCTTGGGCATTTGCCTGTCGGCACGTTGACGAGATTTCACTTTCTTTTGATTTTGATTTTTTGATTTTCAAAAATAGCTCTTAAACTACTACTCACAGAAAATTCATCTTTAAAATATAGGTATCAGTTCACGGCCTTAGGTATCCATCATGTTGGGTTCAAGATATAAATTAAGATTACTACATTTTTATGGAGTTCATGAGCTGGATTTCACAGAGGTTGTCTTTTAAAAACTGAAGCAATTAATATTTCATCCATTGTTTTCTTCTAAAATACCTCGCGCCTCGCAATAAAAAACCAACACGTTTGTTTACATGGATGCACGCTAAGCGACTAGCTAGGCGCTAAGCGCGCAGTGCAGCCGGTCTCGTTCATTTTAGAACGTTCGTTTTACTAAGCTACTCGCTAGGTGACGCTCTAGGCTCTAGGCGCTAAGCAAGCCGCCTGTCTGTGCAGACGTGGCCTTAGAGTTTACTACGCGACTAGCATATATACAACATCCCGACATCAACCGTCGAGCAGTAGCCCACGCCAGACACAACACCCGTCTGGTCGGAGGATACTCCCTTTTCAATAGAGGATGAGTGAACTTTACACCCTGTTCCTCCTGCCTCTATATAGGGTTATTGGTAAAACACCAGCAACCTCTTCAGGGGTCATTGTACTCATCATTATGAACAACTTTTACTATGGGTCCAAACCTGAAATCGCGAAAAAAAAATCAGCTGCTCCCTACATTTTGACGAGTTTGATGTTGATAAATGTACTGAACAGCTGATTTTTTTTTCGCGATTTCGTATTTGTGCCCATAGTAAAAGTTGTTCATAATGATGAGTACAATGACCCTTTAAGAGGTTGCTGGTGTTTTACCAATAACCCTGTATATCTACTAATTAACAAACAACGAATAAAACGACATTCCATGAATCTCACAGTAATATTAACCCTGGTCCCGTAACTGTCTAAATAATGTTATAACTGCGAGCTTCCCTGCGGGGTATACACTTGTTGTATTTTGCATACAAATAGCCCGTGCAATCCTGTGGGAATATGGTCGTAATCATCATGCATAAAGCCAATTAGTACTTGCAATATAGACACAGTATTACTAGACTGGACTGCCTCGTCGGTCTGTGTGTGGGGGACGGTACTTTTTTTACATTTTTCATCAAAACTCGAAAACTATGCAGCCTAAAAAAAAACAAATAAAAATGTTTGAGAATGTGTAAACAGCGTTCTTTCATAATGATATCCCACATGCCCTAGTAGCCCCACTTCAAAATCTTAAGACACCCCTTTCAGTCCCTGTTGCAAAAAAAAAATACATAAATATTTTCATTTCAGTGCTACTGCTGCACGAGATCCTGGGTTCGATTCCCAGGTCGGGCAAAGTGTCATTGGGTTTTTCCATCAGGAATTTCTTAGTAGCAGACCTGTTGAAGGTAATAAGCTCGCAAATTAGTAGAGGCGAAATATGAGTGTACTATAGATACACCTCTGATAGGCAAAGCTGTTGATTGCTACGCCACGCCGTAGCATTGACCGCTGTAGCGCGTAGCCGGCGTAGCTCAATTATTGTCGTAGCATTGACCTACGTAGCATTAAAATTGCTGATGTATCCGTTTGTTCGATGTTATCGTAGAGTTCATTTCGTTTCCATCGTTTATTTATATTGTCACTCGTATGCTGCAATCATAGACACACAAAACTTTCCAGTGTGTAACTCGCAGAATCAGAATAATTTATTTTGCAAAAAATTTCGGTGACAAATGAAGGTGATAATGGCATTACATAATTTAAACGTACCTACTTTCTTCCGTAAGTATGTCATACAAAATAAAAAATAAATCAATGATAATTGTTTATAAGAACCCATAGTTACAGACACTTAATATATATACATACATAGATCGTACTTAATGTCATCTACCTACATATAGTTAGTGCTCTTGATACAAATCAAAATCAAAAGTCATTTATTCAAATTAGGCTGAGAATCAGCACTTTTTGAACGTCGAAATTACATAAGACAGTCCCCACAAAACGCCCGCCCTTCACCACTTCCTAATGCTTTAGCTGGGAAGAAGAAGTAGCGGAACAAACTCCCCAGCAGCACAGCTGTCTGTTCAGTTAGAAGAACTAGATTCTATACAATAGTACCTATGCAAAATAATTTACGCAACACAATACATTAAATTATATTTTTGTCAAATTATTATCCAACCACCAACTATCGCGCTCGTGTTGGTGCAGTATTTATTTAAGTACACCGGAGAGAGAAACATTCATAATTATGTGGAAGTCAAGCAACTGTCTCTCAATTTTGTTTTAGTTTAGGTCATTATTACACTGCACCGCGTTCCTTCGTGTAAAGGCTCTTACAGACAGAGGCGATATCGCATCGCGACGCGATATTGTTCTACGGATATAATATCACAATATCGCGTCGCGGTCATAGCAAACAATTTGAAAGGAGCGAGTTTTCTATACTAACTTATACAATACTAGCTTCTGCCCGCGACTTCGTCCGCGTGAAATTTCTTGCTAACCCGACGCATCGCATCGCAACGACTGCCCGCGCTATTACTTCGTTTGCGCTTAGTATCCTTTCTGACATTTTTTTCTTTTTGCTCGACTCCTAAGGGCCCTAGTGTGATTTTAAATAGCCTATATCCTTCCGCATCGCCTGCCCGAGCTATTACTTCGCGCTCGGCTTCTAAAGGCCCTAGCGTGAAGTTAAATAGCCTATAACCTTCCGCATCGCCTGCCCGCGGTATTACTTCGACTCATGGGCCCTAGCGTGATGTTAAATAGCCTATATACTTCCGCATCGCCTGCCGGCGTTATTACATCGCGCTTGGCTTCTAAGGTCCCTAGCGTGATATTAAATAGCCTATATACTTCCGCATCGCCTGCCGGCGCCTATTACTTCGCGCTTGGCTTCTAAAGGCCCTAGCATGAAGTTAAATAGCCTATATCCTTCCGCATCGCCTGCCCGCGATATTACTTCGCGCTCGGCTCCTAAGGGCCCTAGCGTGATGTTAAATAGCCTATATCCTTCCGCATCGCCTGCCCGCGATATTACTTCGCGCTCGGCTTCTAAGGGCCCTAGCGTGATGTTAAATAGCCTATATCCTTCCGCATCGCCTGCCCGCGCTATTCGCGCTCGGCTCCTAAGGTCCCTAGCGTGATGTTAAATAGCCTATATCCTTCCGCATCGCCTGCCCGCGCTATTACTTCGCGCTCGTCTTCTAAGAGCCTTAGCGCGATGTTAAATAGCTCTCCTCAAGAACAGGGTTATAAAATGCAAAAAGAATTTTTCAAATCCGACTGGGGTAGTTCCAGAGATAGCGCGTTCAAACAAACTAACAAAAAAACAAACTCTTCTGAAATAATAAATCTCGCAATTCAGAAAAATTACTTATTTGCACAACGCCATCTATGGGTAAATTGATAAAACGTCCGCACCAAACATGTTTGCTCAAGAGCGACCGGTATGAATTAAAGTTATTTTGCGTTTTAGTAATTTTATATTATCTCCGAAACTGTATGACCAATTGCCATACTATAAAGGCCAAATATTATCTTCATGATGTCCTTGTGATCATAAAATAACTTATTTTGATAAGGATTAATGTTTTGTTGTTTAAATAATCATCCAAACGTAAGTATGTCTAAAAAATACTTTTTTATAACAATAAAAGATGTATAAAAGATAAAATATAAAAGTTAGAAATATGGTGTCGCGGACTTTTTTGTAGAATTATTTAAGACGGACCAGACTGCCATACATTATTCTCAATTTTAAACAACCGTTTAGGCAGCGCATGCAAAAAAGTCTGTTTAAAGAGGTATTTCTTTCCGACTTGTTAAAGAAAAATTGTGATAGCTCGGCTAATATGCATGATATAAATATAATTTATAGCCTATAGCACTCAGGAATAATGTAGCTTTCTACCATTGAAAAAATTTTGAGAATTGGATCATTAGTTCCGGAGATTACCCCCTACATACAAACTTACAAACAAATTTTACCTCTTTATAATATTAGTATAGATTAAATCTGCCTACGCGACGATGCGCGGTGCAGTGTGATAATCGCCTTAGTTACAATAAGTGTTTACTATATTAATATTAAAATTTTAATACAAATGGTGTACCCAATTGATGCAACCCACTGTACATAATCAGCCTATAATGTTCCCACTGCTGGGACACAGGCCTCCTCTCTGTGAGAGGAAGCGGGCTGTAATCTACCACGCGGGCCTAGTGCGGGTTGGTAGATGTCAGATGTCTTCGAAATTGTGGTTCTAGGACATGCCGGTTTCCTCATGATATTTTCCTTCGCGGTTTTGAGAGTAGTGGTGATGAAATAAATTAGGTATACAAAGTAAAGCGGCTGTCCGGGTTCGAACTTACGAACTTACAACTCGTAAGTCGCGGCCGTTACCACTGGGCCACCACTGCTCTCACTCTCACCACAGATTATTTTTTTTTTTTTTTTTATTATTTAAAAATTAATCTGTGCTCTCACTCACTGGCAAAAACGAATCTTGAAAAATCTGTCGAAAACAAATCTTTGACTTTAGAATTAAAAATTCGATTTTACATATTCAATTCTAAAGTTAAGATGATGTACGATACTTACAAAATAAACTCGCTCACTATCAATAGTAGGCAACGGAAAGACTTTGTGTCCGTCGTCAATGACGGAGGGAGTAACAAATAGGAACAAGTGAGGTATCTTCACGCTCTACTTCCTTTGAGCGGAGCGGCAGCGCTGCAAGTCGTGTAAACGTAAGTTGCATCACTTGTTGTAGATTGTTTGTAGAATTTATAATGTGCACTTATCGGGGAACACATTTAGTATTTACATACATAGATAGGTTGTTTGATCAAGAAACACCTTATTAAGAATATACTTTATTGTACACCAAATATTGTAATACAGCTCTTAAGGGTAGCACTAGGAAATTGTGTTTTGGATAATTTAATATAGAAAAGTTAAAGTACACCGTTAAGCCACGAAAAAAAACGTCTGGCTAGCTAAAAAGTTTCACTATTCAGTGAAAAATCGGATTGAGGATTGTACATGACATTATAGATGATTGTTAAAAATATATATATATCAGTAAAAACGTGCAAATATCACTGCCATATTAACTTTGGCGTAAATAAGAAGTCGATCCTTAAGAGCCAAAATAAAAGATTTCCTAAAATATACTCACGGTTCAAAATAGTACTTAAGTACACTTATGATCGAGACACGCTGTTTTTTTTTTGCTCAGCCAAGAAAATGCAGGAAATTGGCAATTGACGAGCAAGCAAGTTCTTAACAAGTACCTACTGCTGTGACCCTGTGATGTGGATCCATCCTAGCACTAGCACTTTTTAGCTTAGTTTGGGGTTACAAGAATATTGTGTAAAAACTAAAAAAACCGGCCATGTCAATTCTCCAACTGCAAATTTAAGTTTGTAATCACATTTTTTTTTAAATTTTAAGTGATAAAATTAAAAATTACTTAACAATTTTCGGACTTTTTCCTTTACTGTGCTGTGAGACCTTGCCTCTTGCCTTTCATGATTCTACAGTCAACGGAAAGTACCCTATAGGTTTTGATTTACTTGCGAGCATCAAAATATGTCGCATAAATGGCCGTATTTTTTTATTGCGTTGACTTAGAAGCTTGATTTTTTTAGAACTCCAAGGGGCCATAGACGTATTCGACATTAATTTCAACTTAATACCTCCACGTGTTCCTGAGAAAAAATATGAATTAATAATTTTAACTCGGGCAACCTACATTCATTAGTACCACATAAACCCACTACCAATTTGATTTTTGTTTTGATTTCCACACACAAAACAATGGCATGTTATCTCTACACCACTCTTGGTTGACTACCTTTGAAATTGCATAAAGTTAAAAAATAAATAATTAATGAGATCTCCAGACTCGTGTACTAGCTCTATAACAGAATGGCGTCGAAATTACACGTATTTAGGCGCCATTGAAGCGGCAAACATATACATCAAGCAACAAATGTTACTGAAGTGCGGCCGAATACTTGCATGACTGATAGGGCTTACCTTTCAACCTTTTGCGTGAGTTAAAAACGAACTATATAGTACGTATAGTTAAGATTGTTATGAGGGATTATCGGCCGAATACACAAATATTTAACTCAGAAGTTGCCGTTAAGGCGGCGATATTTTCAATGATTAATTAATGGTTTGGAAAATTATATGTTTCTAAATAACTAATTATGTGAATATTTTAGATTGTGTAATACATGTATTACATAGTGTAATTCATGTGAAGTTCTAACGCGGATAAAAAACTAAGTATCACGCAAACTATTTTTTTAAATGAAACTTTCACCGTTTTAAAAATCATATTTATAATTATTTATCTTTTAGTATACGTGTTTAATAGTACATTATGATATAAGTGCGGTAAGTTGAAAATTACAGCCGAGGCGATATTGCTAGCCCGAGCCGTAGGCGAGGGCTACAAGAAAGCAGAGGCTGTAATTATCAAAGCGCACGTATGTCATACGACGTTTTATAACATATTTGCTAGGAAATAAATAAAACTCGGACTTTCTTAAACGAATAAATCTTTAAAAACACACTTTCTGAAAATGAATTTGCATCTTGGCTTGTTTTCCATACGATGAAATTTTGATCCGCTTGTAAGTATCCATCGGTCGATTTTTCGGGCAAGAGGCTTAGAGTAGCCTTTTTCGCTGCCTCTGAGACTTCTGGCGGTGTCGAATGAATAAATTCATCATTACTTGACGACATTTTCAAATAAAAACAATACAGCGAAAATGAAAAGCGCGCGGAATAATTTTTACTTGTTCACAAATTAGCGATGCGCACGCATCAGCGCTTTTTTTTTAAAGGCAAAGGCACAAAAACAGCCAGTATTATTAAAGTAAATTAATTTTTTTTTGTTTTTGTTACAGATAAATGGTTGTCATTTATTGCCAAAATTAATTAAATCAAAGAATTAAATGTTTAACATTTAATTCTTTAATTTTATTTTATCCCAAAGTTAATTTTATTCATAAAATGTTGACCACTTTTCTGACAAAAACTCTTTGCTTTGCTTTCTTTGCTTTTTTTTTCTTAAGATTTAAAAAAGTACCGTTGGTTTTAGACGGAGCATGATAAACCGTACGTGTTACCTTATTAGAAAGAAACTCGTGCGTTTTAATTTACGATTACGCACAAGTACGTAATGACATACATTACGATATTGAAATTGGTGAAATAAGAGGCCCTTTACGAGCAAATGTGTTATAAATATAATTATAGTATAGTTGTTTTCTGTATAATAAATTAACAATGCGTCTAATTTGGGACAGCGTTCTTGATGGGCGAGTCATACTCGTATTACTATTTTTCTGTATTGAAATACGATGCGCAGTGGCCCAATGCTACAGTAATGTGCGCGGGCGGCGTTTTGTCCTTACGTATTCCTCAGTTTCCTCCCTGGATAACGATAGCAAATATTTTTTTACCATAAAATCAATATCTATCCCTACCATCTTTATATCCTTAAATTATTTATTATAGGGACTAGAACCCTTCTAAAATTAAAATTGTTCGGTTATATTGCCGTAATCAGACATCTGGCAAACAAATTTCACGAATACAAAAAAAAAAGAATAAAAACGTACCGACATAGCAAAAGTATTTTTTAAATTATTCTTGAAATAACAACAAAAATTTAACACACTATGGACAACACCCCTCTGTTTCCATCGAGTGTTAAAAATTATCAAAATCGGCACAATTTTGAAGAAGAAAACAGGAGAAATACGAGACTATGAGTTTCATTATTTTTCTTCAGTCCGAACTGCATTGTATCGTGCTCAATAACGGGGTGGTTTTCGGGAGGGGGGCAGCAATTGATCAGTTACCCATTCTTTAAATGTTTTAAAGGCAGTGGGCTGCATCAATTGGGTACCCCAGTTGTATTAAAATTTGAATACAACTGGGGTAGGTACCCAATTGATGCAATATGCACTGTACAGACACCAGCACATCAAGCTACTACAACCTGTCAAATTTCTTTAATAGATTTTCATCTTTATCGCTAAAGTATTAGGTTCAAGGTTGATTGGGAAAACTTGACAGTTTGGGGTGGCTTGACCTGCTGGCGCCTGTACATACATTCAAAATACAGTAGTTCTTTTCTAGTATTGTTGAATCGCCCCCTAGAAGGTACAACTAGCATTTAAGTGCATTTCAGTTTTATGGCATTTAACTTCCGAAACAGAACTACCGGAGCAGAATGGCTAGCTGCGAGCCACTTACGCTCGGTTTCCGAAAGTGATTTGATTGGCTGGTGCTATTTCTGTCAGCCAATCACAGCAGTTAAAACATGAGTTTGAATCCCAAGTTTTGTCTTGATTGAACTTTTAGACTGTGTGTATAATTATACCGTACTCGGACCATTCGGGACCGGTTGTCTTATTCTAGTGGGAAAGTTTGTTCGAATTTCATTACTTCCAAGACGATGCCCAGACGCGTGGTTTGAAAGTATACAAGGTTACAATTCATTCAATCATAGCGTTACTATACTGTATGCTTTCAGAACTAATAGCAAAATAAATTCTCAGAAAGTACACTTATCTACACAATTTGCGCGTACTGATCGCGTATACTTTTTAATACTAATGTAGTGAGTTAATTGGGAAAATATACAAAGCTAGGACCAAGATGTACTGACACTGTATAGATTTAGGATACAAACAAGTAAAAAGTATTTGTAAAATATGTCACCGTATATTTCTAAACTTCGTTAATGTATCGGTTTTATTTCCGTTAGATCATAAACTATCAAAAAAATTAACGCATTATTTTTCGATTGTTTGTAATCTATCCTTGGGAAACTAACTAATATTGTGAACTGGTATCAAACTTGCTTGCGACGTAACGCACCATGCGATAGCCTGCCTAGCAGCGAGCAACTTGGAAGTAGCGCTAACCAGCTGCTACCGTGGCACCACTCGCTTCGCTCGATCGGCTCGCGCGCTGGTGGTCACAGATCTAACCAAACAAAACCCATTTCACACAGTTCACAATTTTTCGACAGTTTATAATTTAACGGAAATAATACCAATAGATTATAAACTAACGGTTTTCACAATCATAAGTCCGCAACCAAAACTAGTGCAGTATATTTTTCACAAACAATGTTAGCTTACGTTATTGGAATATGTATATGTATACGCGATAAGTACAGTCAGCCAAAGCATTAGCTGACCCACACTTGCATAAATGGTTGAGATTTTTTAGAATACGAATCGATAGAATTATATAATTCTTTTATATTTTATTTAAATACCTATAATAAATAAAATATAAAAGAATTATAAAATTCTATCGATTCGTATTTTAAAAAATCTCAACCATTTATGCAAGGGTGGGTCTGCTAATGCTGTAAGCTTTCTGAAAAATCGATGTGCGTTTACCATTTGAAACTATAAGTGAGCAGTCCCAACATGAGTACCTACGTTCTAGCATTGGAAAAGTTTGAATAATTGTTTTTCGATATATAACCATTTTTTTTTTGTTTATAACTTTTTTTTATTGTATTCTTTGAGCGTGAGACTTTAGTTATTTCTCACGTCGCTGTTTTCTCGTATTTGTTAATGTTACTCACTTTAATCGTTGGTGGAAGCTTGTAATTGGCCATCTTTTACACATTGTACTATATATATGGAAATATATTAGCTGTAAGCTTTCCTAAAATTAATAAAATAAAATAAAATAAAATTGTATACTTTCAAAAAACGCTGCCAACGTTACTTCGATAAACTCTCATGCGAACAACTTTACACCGATATGTATTGATACTTCTATTTGGATTCTGTAAAAATCTACGTGCTGTAGCTGAAATATCATTAGAAGTATCCGAACAGAGAGATTCGAAAAAAAAAGATAAATTATATTTATTTCCGTAATTTGGATAAAAAGAAAACACAATTTCGGCGAGTTAACCGAAAATAAATATTTTTTAATGAAAAGAAATAACTATAAAAAATCAGAGGTCACAGTCTCTTTTAAAGTCCACACATGATCTTGGTTAGGCCATATGAGGATCATGCAAATTAGTGTCTGAGATGGTCTTTTAAGTAAAGTAAGTATGTATCAAGGCATCACAGTAAGATGGTGTTGGGGCAACATGTTCGAAGTAATTGAATTCGAACAAACAAATTTAGCACTAGAATAGGGGCCCCCTTCGCCCACCACTAGTAACAACCACTTATCATACACTGAACATCTGGCCACCACTTGCTAAGTACACATTATATCCGAATCGTTTGCGGGAAACTATCGTTAGTAAGGTTCCTACAATCTATAGATTTGAGCAATCTGCCGATATCGTCCTAACTTTATTATTGAATTTAACAGTAAATTCACAATTCTAAAAGTTATAATTGAAAATACCAATCCTGTCAGAGTTTTGATATTGATGTAGGTAGTTAAAACACTTTGAAGTAGGAAACATTTTCATAACTGAAATAATAATTATGAGGTGAAAAATAACACTAGCTCTTTTAATTTTTATGAGGTGGAAACCTGTAAGTGGCCTTCAGTTTCATAATTATTGTTTAAGGATATTGTCGACGTTAGCTGTAAGTCTCACGAATAAAATAAAATATTTTTTTTAAGTTCATTGCCTAAATGCATTGATGTATAAATTAGGAAGATAAAGTTCGCCCGTGGACCGCATAAATTGTGTTACTTAATGCACACAATTGACGTTAGTCACAATCGAACTGGCGTTTGTGTAGCACGTTAAGTAAAATTACCGTAATCGTCTAAATAAGCAGCAACAATGTGTTTTCAAAATGTGCACAAATCGTTCAAAAACCAAAAACAAGTTCCACGGGATTACTTTTCACTGTACAGCCAAAAATTTTAATTTGTTGAAAATTATAATAATATTTAATGTTTGGTTAGCCATATTTGTGAGAGCGAGATAGACATGCAATGTCATTTATAACCGTAAGCATTCGGCGGCTAACGTGATTTCGCTTGAACGACAGCGCCGGCTCCTATATCTGTCCTTGTCTATTGGTAACTGTAGGTTTGTGACTGTGATTACAGAATATGCGAGTTTCGGTGCATGTAGTCGTGCGCCGAGTTCAGGTTTAGTGATTGCGACGTTAGCGCGTAACATATCTTCCTCTAATATATCAATGGCTACATGTTTATTATTATCCACTTGATTGTTAACTCATTATTCAATCATAATAGGTAATAATATTTTTTTTAACGTTGCTTTTATAAAGTCAGCGAGGCTACTATTAGTAGCCCCCATTTTTATAGATTCCTAGGTTGTGCAAAGTGTTTTTCTATCATGAATTTCTTAGTAGCAGCCCGGAGTCTGGAATTGTGCTCGGTTGATGGCAATAGTCTTGCCCCCTATTACATGAGACTTAAACATAACAGACTGGCGAAATGTGAGTGTACTATATGTACACCTCTGCCTAACCCTTCGTGGAATACAGTCGTGATTTTATGTTATAAAAATACAATAGCGATGATGCCTGGGCAAAATAAAAGAAATTCTACATATTTAGTCCGTCAGTCAGATATTTAAAAAAATATTAGACACGTATCTTTTGCTTTGTCATATTAAAAAAAAAATACTTAGATAAAACGTATTAAAGTTGAGTGGGGGTTCGCTACGTCACAACTGCGTATAAAATCTATGTGTCATGCCACATTTTAACTCAGTGTACCGCCGTAATCCTTTGATTACGTGAAAAAAAGAAGTTACCCTAATGTCTGTACCTAAGTTAGTAGGATGGATTAATAGAATGTTGTAAAGCACTTTTTTTAATAATTTTAAGACAGTTCTCGTTGCTCATTTTCATACCAACTTTAAAAAAAATAGAGAACAGTTTCAGTTCCGCAGTGAAACAGTTGATAATCCAGGCTGTTCCGATCCTTCCGTAGAGTGTATGTTATTAGCTGCACAATCTATGTCTTACGTGCACTTCCTAGTTCTTACCTCATTGTAGGGTTGCTTCAGATATCCAAGGGATTGTTTGATTATTACGTAAGTTAATTAGTATAAATTGGCTTTCTAATAGAGAAACATTAGTCCATCGTAGCACATCAACCGACTTCATTAGCAGGAAGGTCTTAATTTCCACTTTATTTTGATGTTTGGCAATTTAATTTTTTTTTTTTATTAAGGCAGTTGTCCCTTCCGGTAGTTTCGAACGGAGAAGAATGGGCAAAAATACTCCACAGTTAATAACAGATAAATTTTATTATGTGATTGATACTTACATGGTGCTCACATATTTACAGTATAATAAGAGTACATCTCTTAACCCCTCAAGTGTGTGAGTTTGGCTGATTTTAGACCCAAAACCCCAGCGAGTGGGAAGGGTTGGGGGTTAGTTTGCGAACCCCATAGGTTCACAACTACTGATGATGATATGTTTTTCATCCGATGATGTTTTTTTACGTTTATGTGATCTAAGCTTATATATTTACCTATTATGTAAAGTTTTGTACTTTTGCACACTTGGGGTGCATTTGACACGCTGGGGGGACGGGGAGTTAGCTGCGAACTCCATAGGTTTACAACTAATGATTATGATTGGTTTTCCATGGGATGATGTTTTTTTACGGTTATATATATGTGATATAAGCTTATATAACTAATAAAAAAAGGGTTTTTCTTATGAACTGCACATGCACATGGGGTGCATTCGACACTTGACGACACGGTTGGCGCAGTGGTTGAGCGATTGACTGCTGCTCAGCATGTCGCGGGTTCGATTCCCGCACGGAACAACTATTTGTACGACCTAAGTATTTGTTTCGAGTCTGGGTGTTTTTCTATCTATAATATGTATGTATTTACAAAAAAAAAATGTATATAAGTAGTTTATCAGCCATCTCGTTACCATAACACAAGCATTAGGTTGCTTAGCTTGGGACTAGATGGCGTTGTGTGAAATGTCCAAAAATATTTATTTATTATTTATATTTATTTATTTATTTATGTATTTATACTTGAGTGGTTAACCCACTTTCTTTAAAGAAAACATTGGTTCATTTAGACTAAAGAATGCGGGCATAAACCGGTAATCTCTACTAACTGCAAAAAATATACATAACATACAAATGTCAAATCAGTGCTCGGCAGATCCTTATCACGTTTTTGATACTGTTTTTTATCTACACATTTTTTGATAAGCAATTGACATTTTAATGGAAATATTTCGTACTTCTGGATACACCAATATTATCGTAGTATCTGCTTCAGTAGTCTGATTATACCAATAATATTAAGGGGGATCCTAAAGTTTTTAGTGACGTTCCTTCATATATCCGGGTGGATAATAGATAATGTTGACCATCATTCTCCGAAAGGCCGGTGGACTTTGCAGTATCAATACTTAATAAAAACATTGACTATTATCATAATCAGCCTATAACTTCCTGGGAGACAGGCCTCCTCTCTGTGAGGGGGTGTGGGCACCCACCACGCGGGCCCAGTGTGGGTTGGGTTAGCGGGTTCACCAATACTTCATTGAAAATTGGCAAAACTGACCGTTGCGTCGTCGCAAAACTCGATGCATACACCTACTTACACTTGAAAAGTTTAATTAAGCTACCATCTGATCTTTTTAGGGTTCCGTACCAAATGTTAAAAAGGAACCCTTATGTTGCGACTCAGTCAGTCTGTCTGTCTGTCTATCCGTCTGTCACAGCTGGATATCTCAAGAATTACTAATGCTATCAACTTGAAATTTCGTACAGTTTTAGATGACATTTGCCCAGCTATTTTTCAAATAAGAAAGATTTTTTTTGTTTGCTACAGGGACTGAAAGGGATCTTAAAAATTCGAAGTGGGGCTACTAGGGCATGTGAGGTATCATATGAAAGAACATTGTTTGCACACTCTCAAACATTTTTTAAAATTTCTTTTAGTTATATTGTATTTAATAAAAAATGTAAAAAAAATACCGTTCCAGCCCCTTATCTCCGAAGTTTGCATAGAGAAAAATCAGAAATTATTCTACGTGATAGAAGTTTATGTAAAGATTACCTAATCGGAACGGAACCCTGGGTACGTGAGTCCGACTCACACTTGACCGGTTTTTTAATTACTGGTTTATCAATAATTTTCCTCGTGTGGTACTAGAATAGATTTGATTGATCAGGTGCCTCATTAGAGCTGTGAAACGAATGGTTTGTTTCTAATTTTGTCCCGTGGACGACGTCAAAATGACTAATGGTTGTTTTAAAAAATAAACTACATTATAGCGTCCTCACTATTCACAGTACCTACAATAATTGTAGGGTTGGTAATTTTAGTTATAGGACCTACGGCTACAATTATTATAGCTAATATAAGGTGATATTAGGACGGTGTTACAAATGGGTAGTCAAATCATTACTTTTTTATACAAAAGTATGTTTATTATGTAAAAATGCTTGGGTAAAATGCCTTTTACGGTTCCGTACCAAAATGGTAAAAAAGGAACCCTTATGGTGCGACTCAGTCTCTCTGTCTGTCTGTCTGTCTGTCACAGCTGAATATTTCGAGAACTACTAATGCTATCAACTTGAAATTTGGATCAGTTTTAGATGACGTTTACCCAACTATTTTGCAAATAAGAAAGAAATATAAATATTTATATTTTTTTGCAACAGGGACTGAAAGGGGGTCTTAAAAAGTCAAAGTAGGGTTACTAGAGCATGTGACGACCCGTAACGACTGTCAAAAATCTACGAATGACAGCCGGGACCAACGGCTTACTGCGCTTTCCGAGGCACGGAGAGGTCTCGGTCTGTAAAGATGGTCACCCATCCACGGATCAACTGCAGCATCGACCCATGCGGCTGTTATTACGAGCCCCTCATGTAACGTTATACCTATTTAATTTTAAAAAACCAAAAGAAATCATTGAGTAAAAAAGCACCGTACCTATCATTGGAGTACCTATTAAAAAGTTTTTTGAAGATTAATTAAAATAGTCCCCTTTTACCAACAATGATAAAATACTTTTCAGTGTTGGCAGCCCTCCTCCACAATATTGCAGGTCGATGTTCCTGTGTAGCATGTGACGTCGCCGATAGATACAAATGGCTCAATTAAACGACACTCGCCGGCACCACGTGGACTTAACTTTTTTATTTTCTTCACACAATATAATAGGTATATATATCAGAGGCAACACACGTGTCAAAAAGAAAGAAAGTATTTACTGCCAGCACACACCTAAGAAGGGTTAGGCAGAGGTGTAGCACACACACACACCACACCACACCACACACCCATGCATATTTCACCCGTCACATGTAATAGGCGGCGAGCCTAAGTACTAAAATAATAAATAAATGAAACAAGTTATTTTCGGGGCCAAATAGGAATAAAATGTAGGGCGAACATTGAATAAAATAAAACAAATGTCAGTCAGTAAATACTGGCTACATAAACTCTTGAAAAAATCTTGAAAGAATCTTGAAAATGCTTCTTTAAAAGAAAACGAACTATGCTTCTACAGGATGGTAATTTGAGACGGGGCATTAAGGGTATCCAAATGTTAGGAATGGTCTCTTAAGAACGTGTTTCGTTAAAGTAGCTGCACTTACTTGCCCTATATCAAATTACCATCCTGTATATTGACGAGGATACGAGTGCGTTGGTTTTAACCGGTAACTATCGGTTCTTTTTATTAATCGGGAATTTCCTTTGGCATGTATTTAAAAGAACCTGTGGCGGCATCTACATCGCCACATATGAACTACGCAACAATGACATGACGTCACGCAAACCTGCATCGCGCAATTAGAGTTTACCACGCGATTAGCATATATACAACGTCCCGACATCAAGCGTCGGGCAGTGGCCCACCAGACACAACACCAGTCTGGTCGGAGGATCCTCCCTTGTCAATAGAGGATGAGTGAACTTTACACCCTGTTCCTCATGCCTCTAAATTGGTGACCCCGAGCATGAACGTCAGCGCAGCCTTCGTGCAACTACATCAGCGTGACGTCATCAGCATCACTTCCTCAAGCTTTCGAGCGGCGAGTCACACAGTCAGCCAGCATCCACGGCTTCAACAGGTATCCTGACCACCAGCATGCAGCGGACGCGCATTCCTGGTCATCACCTTGAGCCTCAACCCAGCACTTTACACTCCGACTCACTGGAGCATAACGCAGCGCCACCCCGACTCACTGGGGTATCACCGCAGACAGTTCCGACTCACCGTGAACTATGCGGCACCCGGTTCCGACTCACTGGAACCACAACTGGCACTGGCAAGCATCGCAAGATACACGACTCAGCCCACTATCGACCTCCGGTGTCCGGAGGGGAGTGATGTGGCGGCATCTACATCGCCACATATGAACTACGCATCAATGACAAGACGTCACGCAATCCTGCATCGCGCAATTAGAGTTTACTACGCGACTAGCATATATACAACGTCCCGACATCAACCGTCGGGCAGTGGCCCACCAGACACAACACCAGTCTGGTCGGAGGATCCTCCCTTTTCAATAGACGATGAGTGAACTTTACACCCTGTTCCTCATGCCTCTAAAAACCTCTTGAAATTCGAACTAGAACCTCGTCTCATTTCCCATCACAAAAATATTATTGAACACTCAAAATAATATTTACGCTTCTTTTTGTGAACGTAAAGGAGAAAGGGAGGCATGGGACAACACAGGCTAAAAATAAATTAATTAATTATGTGAACGTCAAATAAATCCAAAATCATCTTTTTTTTATTCACTTTTGATCAATTATATAACTGTCCTCTACAGGTGAACCTTTAAAAATCAGAAGCTATCTGCTACTATATGGAATTTAGTACACTCAAAATCTATTTTATATGTTATGTAGAAAATATAGTAGGCCAAAATAGGTTTTGAGTTTATCAAATTGCATTCAGTACAATGCACATTTTCATGAATCTATTTTGATCCATAAAAAAATCAACAATGAGCTACTTACTTCAATCAATCTGCCTATCCTTTTCCCAACTACGTTGAGTAGGCTTCCAGTCTAACCGGAGCTAATGAGCTAATTACTTATTTTTTTTAATCTTTTTTAATTTAGAAATGACGACCATGTCAAAGTAAAATAAATTTATTTTTCTGAGGGGTTCCACTTTCCAATGAAAATCCAAGATGGCACCCGCGAAAATTTCCTAATTTTTCACCATGGACATCGTTTTCATGATTTTCGAGGGTGCTAAAGTTGACCACACTATCGAATTTAACATACGTGAAAACGACACCAGTGACGAAAAATTTGGAAATTTTCGCAGCCGCTATCTTGGATTTTAATTGGAAGGTGGTAAAACAAGACATTGTAGTTACTAAATATTTTTATAAAACACACATAACCGTGGACCATTCGGCAATTTTTAGCAGATCTATTTAAGAAGGCAGATTAGATTGATAAAAACAATTTAAAAGAAGCGTACACAGTTTATTATAATATCAATAATCAGAAAGATCAATTAGGCAGATTAATACCACCACCACGTAATAAAAAGTTCACAATGTGAATTTTCCCCTGACCAACATTAAAAGCTCAGATAATTTAAAAAAATACTAATAATTAAAAAAAAGAGCAATAATTAAAAAATTCGTCGTCGTTTGTCGTTCAAAAATGACGCGCATTTTTACTAACTATTTCCTATTTCTTATCATTGTTACTAGCCACGCTTATCGTGAATGAAAGTGCACGTGAAACAGTTGCCGAATACTCGTATTATGTAAAATACATGTCTGTAAAGATGACAGTAGATTCAGATTAATCTCGAAAAGTATTATCTCATCGACTAACTCTCGGAATTTCGTGCACTTGAACTGATTTATGCAGTAAAATTACAAGTTTTATTGGGTATAGTCCTCGTTTAGCGAATGATTTGGATAAAAATCGTACCTATACAATTTTATGAGCGAGATTTAAGGCAGAAATACCGTGCTATTAAAAAGCTGCTTCTTAGCCTTAGCTAGTACCTCCTTGCAGAATGCTCTCCGTGTGTGAAAAATAATCATACTCTTTTCGTGTACACATGCTAATAATTTTCTCGAAATTAGCATCATTTTTTGCTACTACATAATATGTAGCATGATTGTGTATTCAAAGCTTGATATAGATAGTGAAATCCACGAAGACGCGCCCCACTACTCCTCCTAACCGTTGCACACATACATTATACTATAAACGGTTAGGAGGAAATAGTGGGCGCATCTTCGTGGATTGCACAATCTATAGATTAATTAATCCAATTAGAATCTCCTTTTCTTGTATTTAGTCTATGTATGGTCTACCAAGCGTTAGTGTCGTTACACTTTCACTCTAAGTTTATTGGGCATCAATCTCACTTCATCATCATCATCATCATCATCATCATCATCATCATCATCATCATCATCATCATCATCATCATCATTTCAGCCGAAAGACGTCCACTGCTGGACATAGGCCTCCCCCAAGCACCGCCACTTCGACCGGTTCTGTGCTTCCCACATCCTGCGGATTCCTGCGACCTCTCAATCTCTCTTCGTAATCATAATCATTTATGTGTCAGAATATGGTACAGACAACAGCATATCAGGTCAAACCAGGTCAGGCTAAACTCTCAAATTTACAAATTATATTAAACCTTAACCCTTAATTATATTAAACCTTTACAAATTATATTTAACCTTAAACGGGTGATGGATGTATCTAACTATAGGCCTATCTCGCTCGCTACTGTCATAGCTAAGGTGCTGGACAGGCTGCTTGATAGACAGCTGGAGAAGCACCTTCATATACACGATGCTCAGTTTGGCTTCACGCCTGGTTTGTCGACAGAGAGTGCTATCCTCTGTCTCAAGCAGACTGTACAGTACTACACAGCTAGAAATACTCCTGTGTACGCTTGTTACCTAGACCTCTCGAAAGCAATCGACTTAGTAAATTATGACATGCTGTGGCACAAGCTACACAGTGAGGCACAGGTGCCGAGTGAGATAGTGTCGATATTTAGGTATTGGTACAGTCACCAGCGGAACATTGTGAAGTGGGCGGGAGTATATTCCGACGTGTACGGGTTGGATTGCGGTGTGAGGCAGGGGGGGTTAACCTCGCCCCGCTTGTTCAACCTGTACATGAACCAGCTGATCGGCGAACTCAGCAGTGCTAATGCGGGTTGCTCAATAGGCGGAGTGCCTATTAATAACATCAGCTACGCGGATGATATGGTGCTGCTGAGTCCGTCGGTTGGGGGGTTGCGGAAACTCTTGCGCATTTGTGAGACATATGCTGAGACTCATGGGCTCAGGTACAACCCCAAGAAGAGTGAGTACATGATTTTCAAAGCCGGTACCAAATGTTACTCTTTTATACCTTCGATCACTCTTTGCGGTGCTAGTCTGAACAGGGTTAACCATTTTAAGTACCTGGGCCACTGGGTCACAGACAACTTGTCTGACAATGAGGACATCGAGCGGGAACGTAGGGCGCTGTCAGTTCGCTGTAACATGTTGGCACGTAGGTTTGCACGTTGTACTGAACAAGTAAAGGTGACCTTATTTAAAGCCTATTGTCAGTCTTTTCATACGTGCAGCCTACGGGCCAGCTATCTGCAGCGAGCATACAGTGCCATGCGCGTCCAGTACAACAATGCGTTTAGGGTGCTGCTAGGGCTGCCGCGGTATTGCAGCGCTTCTACGATGTTCGCGCAGGCGCAAACCGATGACTTTTATGCTATTATTAGGAAACGGAGCGCCTCGCTACTAAGTCGCTTCCGACGCAGCACTAACAGTATCCTGAGCGTATTGTCCGAGCGGTGGGACTCGGTGGTGTTGGAGAGGTGGATGCGCCTGCATGCCAGTTCTTCACCATTTATTAAATGATAAATTTTGTAGTTAAATTCTAAATCAAAAAGATGTCTTTATATATGCTATTATTTTGCTTTTGACTTAACTACATTTAACTTCATTTAATCATTTAATCCATTTAATTCTTTGCAATATTTTATTAATGATTGTTCCCTTTTGACATTATTTAATCATTTATTATTTTTAATTGTGTTTTTGTGTTTTATATGGGTGTTTTATGACCTGAAATAAATGAATTTTAATTTAAAATTTTGATAGTTAAGTTCAAAATCGAATGAGAAAATTTGACAGTTTGTGGTAACTTAACCTGCTGTGTGTTGATTAAATTGTATCCCCTCAAGTGTCAAATGCACGCCATGTGCATAAGCTTATATCACTGAATATATAAACGTAAAAAACATCATCAGTAGTTGTGAACCTATGGAGTTCGCAACTAACCGTGTCAAATGCACCTGACGTGTACATAAGGACAAACCTTTACATAATAGGTAATACATTTATTACAGGACAGAGATTATTATGTTAGTATAACATGATTGATTGCATAATTACAGAATAAAATTACTGTCAGTTAAAAATAATATCATAAACACACACAATTTATTTAGGATGTCCAAGTATCCAAACCCTTATGTAGTAAGTATTCTTCTTACCTGCATCAAAATGATTAGGTATACAACGCAACGCATAATTCCAGTAGCATTGTGACATAACTATTGAAGTCTGATTCGCTACTGATATCTACGTCTCTGTGAAAACTAAATCCTCTGTCAGATTGCAATAAAACCAGATATTTATCGTCACCCGTCAATCTTAATCCAAGATATTTTGCACTACGTCACAGATTGTGACTACGTTTACATAAAGAGTAGCATAATCAGCCTATAATGTTCCCACTGCTGGGTCTCAGGCCACCTCTCTGTAAGAGGGAGTGGGCTGTAATTCTTAATTCGTTGACTGTAACTACCACGCATGTCCGGCATGTCCTAGAACGAAATATGCCCATATTTCGTTCTAGGACATGCCGGTTTCCTCACGATGTTTTCCTTCACCGTTTTGAGAGCAGCGGTGATGAAATAAATTACACAAAGTAATGCGCCTGCTTGGGTTCGATCACACGACCTACAACTCGTAACGTAAGTCGGGGCCGTTACCACTAGGGCATCACTGCTCACCTCACATAAAAGAGTACTTATTGGTAATTCCCGGTGAAAATTGGCCTTTCACAAAAGGTGACTTAAGGCCTATTCAGAAAGAAATGATATTCGAATATCGCGATATGAAAAATACCATACCTAAGTAGGTAGTATGATATTTGTATGAATAGTGAGAATAGCGTATACACATTCGGTTTACTCTTAGCATTAATATTGCCATCAGAAAAGGTTTTACGTCAAGAGAATGGGGGCACTAGGCAGCATTTCATTGTCTCCGAATGAACAACTTTGATCATCCATGACTGACATAAAAAGAACAATGGCAACTTCCCATACATTGTTTTATTAACAGACAGATATAAAGTACGAAACGTTAAAGGCCGTAGCTAATATGGCTTTACAGAATTATAATCATTAGAATCAGCAATACAACTCCATAAGTTAGCATTTACCTCAAACCTCATGGTTTCATGAAATCGTTAGATTTGAGATAAATGCTAACTTATGGAGTTGTATTGCTGATTCTAATAAAGTAATATGTACATCTCTTAAAAAAAAGTAATATGTACAAATAATAGGTCTTTACCTATGAAATTGCCGTTTTGTATGAAAAAATTTAAACGAATTTTTTTCATGTATTTTTTATTTGTATTAATCGAAGTAATCACCCATGCAATCAATGCATCTTTGCCAACGCAGTAGCAGTTTATTCATGCCCTTCTTAAAGAAATCAGCTGGTCGGGAGGCAACAAATTCTTCAAAGGCATTTTGTACTGCCTCTCGGGTATTGAATTTTTTTCCCGCCAAGAAGTTATCCAAATTCTGGAAAAAGTAGTAGTCTGTAGGCGCAAGGTCTGGTGAGTAGGTCGGATGACGGAGAGCTTCCAACCCCAGTTCTTGCAACTTGGAGACCGTCTGCTGTGCAGTATGAGGTCGCGCGTTGTCGTGCAGGAGCAGCGGAGACGAGCGATTGACCAATGCTGGTTGGAGATGTGCCAGCTTGTCCATCATTGTGTTCAGTTCTTCACAGTACACATCTGCAGTAATGCTCACCCCGTTTGGTAAGAAGCTGTGATGAATCACACCGGCGCTAGACCACCAAACAGTGACCATCACTTTTCTAGGGGTAAGTTTTCGTTTAGGGCATTGTTTAGGTGCTGAACCAGGATCCAACCAACTTGCTGAGCGCTTGCGGTTATCAAACAGAATCCATTTTTCATCGCAGGTAACAATGCGGTTCAAAATTCCTTCATTTGTGTGTCTGTTGAGCAGTGCAAGGCACGTCTCGACGCGTACTTCGCGCTGGCGATCATTGAGTTCGTGGGGCACCCATTTGTCAAGCTTTTTTACCTTGCCAATTTGACGCAAATGGACCAATATTGTTTTGACGCTAACGTCGAAAGCTGCTGCTAATTCAGCCGTAGATTGTGTATCATCAGCTTCCACAATCGCCTTTAATTCGTAATTGTCGACCAAAGTCTTCGGACGACCGCGAGGTTCATTTTTCAGGTCGAAATTTCCAGAACGGAAGCGAGCAAACCAATAACAGGTGGTGCGTTGGTTTGTAGTGTTAGCTCCGTAAACGTCGTTGATGTTGCGTGCCGCTTGTGCCGCGTTGCTGCCACGACGGTACTCATATTCCCTAATTACTCGAATTTTTAACGTATCCATGATGACGAAAAAGATTGAAATGCGATGAAAATGTAACACTAATCAATAAACAAATGACTAATTTTGGAAAAAAAAATCCATGTTTTTAAAATAAAATTAATTTGAAATTAGAATTCTTAGCCAAACAAAAATTATTTTGATTTGAAATGACCAGTACTGCAGAACGGCAATTTCATAGGTAAAGACCTAATATATAAATTGTTTTATTTTAATTTTAATTACTTCGTCTCTAAATGAAAAATATCATAATTTAACTCAGCGTCATTTTCTGAGCTAGTTAATGTGCAAGATTTTTTGGTAAAGAATGCGAAGATTAATAGATTATTCAGTATTGAACTTTTGAACAATACCTACAGGATAGAACGCAAACCGTGTAGACCGAGAGGTGACAGGATTTTTCATAACGATCATGGATACGGTTAGATTTACTTCGATGGGTTGTAGAGTAGTCCCCTAATGCAAATGACGTCGGTCTGCCTGCTCTGAGTGGTTGCAACTTCGAGCTATAGCGCTTACAAGAGGCGTCATTGTTGCAAAAAAAAAACGATCAGAGAAATGGTCAGTTTTGGTACACATTGAAAGTATGGCGTCTCCGCAGATGAAAAAAGTTGGTCTGCCGGCTCTGAGTGGTTGCATTTCAGAGCTATGATGCGCGCAACATTGTTGAAAAAAAAAAAACTATAAGAGAAATGGTCAGTTTTAGTACCCATTCGAAGTATGGTGTCTCCACAGGTGAAACGAGTTGGTCTGCCGGCTCTCAGTGGTTGTATTTTAGAGCAATCGTTGTGTATGCAAGACGATTATTTGTGGAGAAAGCCTAAAAAATACATCGAAAAAGGGGACAATAGGTGAATTTTTCAACTGCACGCCGGCCGGTGTCATACCCCCACCCTACACCTGCGCCGAGCAACACCGGCCCCCCTGTAAAGGAATAGGGAAAAAGCTAGAGGTGTCAATAAAAGAAATGGTCAGTTTTAGTTTCTATTCAAAGTATGGTGTCTCCACAGGTGAAACGAGTTGGTCTGCCGGCTCTTAGTCGTTGTATTTCAGAGCATTGTTATACGCAAAGCGCTTAGTTATAGAAAAATTCAACTTAACGGTAATCAATAAAATAAAGAATGTAATCGAACAAATCCAATATTTAATACTTAATTCAACTTATTACTGTGGGTAAATCACAGATTAATAATTTTGTAGATTACCTTAAATTTCTTTCATATATTATGTGTAATTTTTAGACGTTCAAAATTATTTCAAATAAGATTTCGCCATTGTTCTTTATGGGACTACAGTAGCATACCTGTAGCTCTTAGTGCTCATACACACGAGCGGCTTGCGTCAACGTCAGAGGTAACTGCAGCCGTTGATCAACGTGCCGCTCGTATAATTGAGCACCGTACTCAAAACTCCGACACGTTGTCGACGACAACCGTCGACGAGTGTCGACGGCTGCAGTTGCCTCTGCCGCTGAGGCGTGCCGCTCGTGTGTATGAGCACTTATGTAATTTTATACAAACTGTGATGCGATCACCATTATAATTGGTGATTGCAGTTTTTATAAAAAAAAATGTTTATTTGTACATCAAACAAATAACAATTTTAATTTAACTTGTTCAACTATGTTTTGTTTTTCATTTTTTTTTAATTTTTTTACGATTGCATTTGTTGTTATTGTAATTTGTACATGGTGATTAGTGACAATGTATATTAGTCACTCCTTCTTAAAATAATTTAATTTTCTGTCTATAGCTACGTTTTGACACTACAATGAGGTTTTAAAAAAATATAACTTGAAAACTAAAGCTGTTTAATTACAGCAATTAGATAGTACTTTATTTGAACAGCACAGTTTAATGTCTAAGCAGTCGTAGAGCGGCTTGTGGGCGCCTTGGCAATCTAATTATATGACTGGACACAGAGGAGTAACAAATGGAGTGATATATGTACATGATTCAATTTCAAACCGACCTTATATTGGGGGACCTACCGTACCTTATACCTCTATATCATCCGTATTTCCTAAGCTCACAGCCGAACAAATCCACGATCTCGTTTTCTCTTTACATGTTTGTGTGCACATGAATAAATAAAGTCAACGCTCTAATTCTACTGCATAAGTCGTTCACAGGACAGGTACGGCATAACTTAAATGTATCGCAAAATTCGTAAAACCGATCACCATCCGAACTGCGTCTTCAAACTCGCCAATCTTTATTACTGCTTTAGGCGAAAAAGATCTTTACGCAAATGTGAAAAAAACTTGTAAAGTCATCTAACTAACCGAACACATTCGTAAAATTGAAATGAATGAATGCAAGTTTTCTAATTTATACTACATCTAAGTTGTGTCGTACTGTAGTAGGTATGTCTTTAATAACTGTCATAATTTGATTATACATAGATACCATAAGGACGCCATGTTTTTGATGGTCGTGAGTGTCGCGTAAGCCCTCCATCCACTTCCTTCTCCGTGCCTTTATTACCTCAAGCCTTTACGAGTGACTAGCGGCGCTTAGCACCGACTGCACATTGATACTGCCTTCTATTTAAGTGAATTGAACAGAACAGGAATGCGATTTCATAGGTATGCAGTGCACTTGACAATTGCTGATTAAATTACTTGCATTTAAGGTTTTAACGCGGTGCGAATCTGATTTTTTTTTTTTAAATACGTACGGAAGTATAGTACGTATTTAAAAAAAAAAGATACAATAAAAAAACTGAATTTCGGTGGAGCATTTGGTGGCTTAATTTGTTGCATTTTAACCCTACTAAGACGTCCTGCAAGGAATCACAAGTGTGAAGTAGCTCTTCAAAAGTAGTCAAAATAAACTTTTGAAAGTTAACAAAATACTACAAGACTCCTAGAATGAGCCTAAAATAGTTTCATAAATAAATCTGCGTCGGCACAGATAATCTAATATCCTCTTGTTTCAAAATTGCATTTTTAATCAAATGCGTTGATTTTTAGGGTTCCGTACCTCAAAAGGAAAAAACGGAACCCTTATAGGATCACTCGCGTGTCTGTCTGTCTGTCTGTCCGTCTGTCACAGCCAATTTTCTCCGAATCTAATGGACCGATTAAGTTGATATTTGGTACACATATGGATTTCTGTGACCCAAACACGTACGGTTAAAGAAAATAAATTAATTTTGAACGTGGGGGTCACTTTTAGGGGACAAATAAGAAAATTAAAAAAAAAAGTTTTTTAAACTGTACTGTGTGACATATCAAATGAAAGGGCTTACTATGAGGGTCTCAAATATATTTTTTTCATAATTTTAAAATAAATATTTTTAAAGTTATTTAAGAAAATAGACGAAAATTGACCATTCCGGAGACCATGACCGGAGATAAGGGGGAGGCCCCTTATCTCCGAAACTACCAAACCTAAAATTTTGAAAAAAATACAGAAAATAGTTCTATGCCTGTAGATTACAGGAAAACCTATAAGAAGTTTGTGGTCTTAAAATAACATGGTAAATCTCTCAATATTGTGAGTGCCAACTTACATCTATTGTTGGAATGTATGGGAGAACATGTTTTTCAACTATAATGTTAAGTTTGTTCTTGGGATCATTTCATCCCAACTACGGAACCCTTCATTGTGCGTAGTCCGATATGCACTTGACCGGTTTTTTGAACAGAGAACGCTTTTTTTAATCTCTTTTTTTACGCAAAGGAAATCCAAACGGTCCAATAGAATGGCCGGTGAATTTAATTTCGCTTCATTTTATTCGCTCCCGTAAACTCTTTTTTTTACAAAAGAGTTCAACTTTCAATTAGCGGGCGATTAAAAATACTTTTTTGGTAAAAAAGTGTAATTAATACCGGGGAACAAAAGTAAATAACATGCGGACTGGGTTCCGTAGTAAGGTGAATGAACGATGAAGTCACTTTGACGTACCGACCTACCTAAGGTCGGTACGTCAAAATGCGTCAAAGTGGTACTTCATCGCACAATATTTAAAACTTAGATAATATACATCTATATCGAGCCACTGCGTGGCCGGTCATGAGACAGCAATATTATATTGAGACAGCAATATTAATAGTGAAAGTACTTTGTTTGGCAACATTTTTAAATTTTGCCATGCAAAGTACTTTGTTTGGCAACAAAGCAAAAATACGGCACGCCGTAAGGGACAGAAGATACGATGCTTTGTCTCAATTTTCCTAATTATTTCGTATATATGTGTCTCACTTCCACACTTCACACTGTAATCATGGCAACGTCTAGATGTATAATGTCATTGATTTAAAATAAGAATCAAGTTTTGCGACTACGGCGAAGCAATTAAAATGAAATCTCATTCCTTCAGATAACATACGTGCGATGTGTCTGATTGCACCTAAGTTGTTTATTATCTACTTATATCAAAGAATTTTTGCCAGATGCTGATATTTTTTACTGGATTCCTACATTCGAATGCCGAGAAGACCACAATGATATGGTAATTACCTACCCATTCACATGTTCTTAAGTTAGTAATTATGATAGATAGATAGATAGATAGATAGATAGATAAATCATTTATTTAGTGCACACAAAAGACAGCACAAACACAACAAAAGTAAAATAAAATGGTAAAGTAAAATTAACAAGGTGCCAATAAAAAAAAATAAAAAAAATAGAAGAATAACACAAATAAAAGTGACACTATGACATAGGTAGGTACTTAAAATAAAATTAACAACGGAATACACAGTGCGGTGTGTGTCTCAATGTTGCACCAAATCGTAGTCCAGCTCAGCATGTGTCAGGCAAATATACCTGACGCTGATATTCTGGTGGATCCCTGCAGTGACATACGGACGTCGAGCAGTCGAGATAAATTGGTATTGTAAGAAAGTGTTATGCGCGGGGTGAAATTCTGTAAGTATACCCGGCATTTTAATTATGTATAAGTACTGCAGCAAGAAAGTTTTGCATTGGGAAACATTGTTGTTCGTAGGTGTGTTGATTGAGAAAGGTTTATGTAAGTGTAAATGAATAATATTCTAGTAGTGGCGTAGGTTCGAATAAAATAAAACTATTTGGGTCCTTAAATTAAATGTCAAATATTACAATAAAAATATAGGTATAATAAATATTGAAAATAAATTAAAATGAAATGATGGTAAAAAAACATATTGTGTGTAATAATTAAAATTATTTCCAACAAAAAATCCAAATTATTAATTACCGAGTACCCTCTTTGTTCACAGGTAATGACCACCCAATCCGCTATACAGACAGATTGTCTCGGGAGGGACACCACAGCCAGTTATATAATGGACGTGTTCGAAACAGTCATCCCTAGTTTTTTCTGCGAGGCGATAAGGAACTGCCGTAGTCGAACTCTGAAGGTAGCAAGAAATTTAAGATTCCTTATCGGCGGGGGAATATTGTTCCAGCATTTAGATGCGGCATATCTGAAACTTCCCCTGAAAGCAGCTGTCTTGTGTGATTGAGTGGAGAGTTGCTGCGACCACTGTCTCCTTGCGCATTTATGCACAGAACGAACAATTCCCATAGGTTCCGTCAGATGCTCTGGCCACGTCAATTTCTGCTGTCCGTTACTTCATCATATCGATCAGACGTCGAAGGCGCCGTTCACAAGTTTATCAGTTGTCTCAAAGGGTGTGGGTGACAAAGCAAAACTAAGTTCTGCTGCGTCTAGTGCGGACTGACAGCTGGTGAAGTTTTGCTGAAACGTTTATTAAACACTTGATGGGTAGTTATGTATAAAGTTGAATATAAAATAATAATGGTATGGTGGTGGTGGTGGTGTTGTATGTTTGTTACCTACTTCTTCATGCCTCAAACGGCTAGACCGATTTGGATGAAATTTGGTATGTAGACAGCTTATACCCTGGATTAACACATAGGCTAGCGCAACTAGTTATGTATAAAGTTGAATATAATATAATATTTTGGAACGATTTGTGTACCGTAAACAACGAAATTGACATTGATTGAATCAAGGTCGAAAATTACAATTAAGTAGTTAACTTTTTTTTGTTGAGGAGATTACTATTGTTGAACTCTTCTATTTTCCATTCTAATTTAATAATACGAAACACTGTTCTTTGTATAAAATAACTTTATTAAACACACTGTATTCTAATTACGACAACCGACTTGCTTCGTGGTTCTATGATCACTGCCCTGCACTCCGTTTTACAGTTTTAAAATGACTTTCTCCCACCCAGAAACAACGATAATATCCCGCCATAATTTCTAAGTGTTGCCAAACTAAAAATAATACATTCTTAAATTAAATCCTAACTTCCGTAATAATCTATTAGTTCAGTAGAATTCACAACTTATTTTTATTCAATGACCCAAATGTATCTAGGAAATGCGCACTATTTATTTGAAATTAAAAACATGAATTTTGAAAGAAGCTAACAATTCGTCCATCCTGAAATAATACATCCTTAAATTAAATCCGAACTTCCGTAATAATCGATAAGTTTAATACAATTCACAACTTATTTATTAAAATGAGGCAATTTTATATAGAAAATGTGCACTAGTTATTTGAAATTAAAACATAAATTTGAAACAAGCTAACACTATGGGCCGCCCATTATGTTACGCTATATAAATTTTTTGCATTTATTATCTGTAATTTATATGGTGTAGGTTATCTTACATAAATTGTTTTGAAAAAGGAAACGGACGATTTTATTCTTTCTATATTTAATACTTAGCTGCCCACATACCGAAGTTAAAATTAAACTAAACGAAGTGACTAACTCGAGTTATCTTAGGCCAGGCACAAACAATAAACTTCAAAGGGCTACTGGGCAAACAATAGTAACTTATTCACAAAATAAACCGCCATTTGCCCGTTGAATTTAGACTATAATTTGATTACACGCACTTCACTGGTCCTCAGTTTTCTCGTTTATTTCTATAATTTATAGCAATAATACAATTATGTTCCATAGAGGAGCTCGTGGCTAAGTAATAACAGCCGCAAGGGTCGATCCATCAGGTTAAGCTACGCTTGCTGGGGCTGGTCCGTAGATGGGTGACCATCTTTGCATACCGAGACTCCTCCGTGCCTCGGAAAACACGTTAAGCCGTTGGTCTCGGCTGTCATTCGTGGATCTTTGACTGTCGTTACGGGTCGTCAGAAGTCCGAAAGTCTGACAACCAGTCTTACCAAGGGGTATCGTAGTATTACCCAGTAACTGGGTTCTCGAGGTCAGATAGGCAGTCGCTCCATATAAAATACTGGTATTCAGACCCCAACATAGTTGGGAAAAGGCTAGGCAGATTCATTGATTGTTCCCTAATTAGTTCAATGGTCGGTTTTTTTTTTTTCAAATCGGTGTACATTTTGTGGGTGGTGCTAGTATAGTCAAAGAAAGTAAGTTTAATTATCTACCCATCTATATATATATACAGGATGTTTTTTTAAGGTATCAAGCCAGTGCGAGCTGATAGCAGAGTACCATACCTATCGATTTAACACCCATACAATATATGTTCTACTATTTTTGTAGTTTTCCAAATTTGGCACGTAGGTTCCTTATCTAGAACCGTCCTTATCTTTCCGTGTCTAGGGGTGCACTAAGAAAGGATTTTTCAAAATTCACCCCCTAAAGGTGTAAAACGGGGGTCCAAATTTTGTATGAAAAAATTTATTCCTTTAGTTAATAGACTTGAAACCGCAGTTACTGTAGTCACTTAAAAGGTCTGTTTAAAAAATCTGTTTTTATGTGTGAACTTCACAGAAAAACTGTTTTCTTATGTTTTATCGAGTTTTTAAATCGATACTCATCGCGTCTGCGAAGTTTAACCAGCCAATTTAAAATAACCCTGTATTATTTCCAATTATATCAATAGTTAGTTAATAAATGTTTTAAAACTTTTGAAGCCTTTTCATAAAATCTTTTCATTGCTGTACAAAGTATCAGAATTGAAGTATTTTTGTTTGAAAAGTAAAAATTAGACTGAAGTAACGTTAGAGACTTTTTGGACGCAATAATTAACACAAACGAAGAGTTCTGAAGTAAAATTTATAGGATTTCAAATAATTTTGAAAGTGTACCTTTCTGGTATTATTCATACCGGCAGAAAGGTACACTTTATTAATGTAAACGTAGGTTTGTAACGGCGGTAAACGACGAAGAAAATTGACTGTTCGTACAAACTTGGTAAAGTGGTAAAATACATGTTGTTCTTAAAGGTGACTCTGGAAGTTTAATTTAACAATATTCCTGGTACTCGAAGCGGCAGATTTGATTTACAAATTATTTTGACATTTAAATAGGTATGGGTATAGGTAGGTAGAGTATGGTTTACAGCGTTGACCAAAAAGCTACTGACAGACGTGCTCATTACTAGCACGAAAGCATGCTTTTATTCAGCAAGTGCTCATTAGTAGCATGTGTGACTAGTAATGTGTTTTCGAGTTTTCGAGTTTTCGAGTAAGCGTGCTTATAGGCATGCTTTTTATGAGCACGTGTGTCAGTACCTTTAAGGTACGTACAGACATGCTCATTAGTAGCACGAAAGCATTGAGCAATTGCTATATAATGCATTGTGTAGTCACACAGAATGCATAATAGTACAAGGTAATGAGCATGCTGATTTCGATGATGCTCAAAAATCAACAGTCATTTGATGTTCGAGCATGCTACCTGAGGCGCGGGTGGAAGGGGCCGTGCTCCGAGCTCTTCTGAACAGGTTTGCTTATGAGCATGCTAGCGCGGTGGTAGTGGGCCTGGAAATAGAAGCATTTTAAATAGAAGTGTTTTGTTGGATTGTCAACTTTCGGCCCTGAGCCAAGTGTTTAAAATCCAACAGAGTGCTTTTTACTTAGGCTGTGTGTGTTAGTGAAAATGAGTATTAGTTATGTTTCGAGTCACTTTACTAACATCAAAAAAGGTCTAAACCTTAAAAGCCCGCGAAATGTCAGCACTCGCACACCGGGGGTTCCGTTCCGATTTCTGAAAAATTGTGCTCTTTAGACACATCGTTTTATTTTTCCTGTAATCTTTACATAAACTTCTATCACATAGAATAATTTCAGATTTTTTTCTTTTAAATTAAATTAAAATTCATTTATTTCGGAACCAGTCCATATTATGCAAGTACATGTCAAATTAATAAAATTATATAAAGAATTCATTAAAATATTACAATTACACATTTCAAAACAAAACAAAACATTTGACACAAAACATTACAAAAGTCATTTACAAAAACACAATGAAACAAAAAGAAAGATGAAACAAAAAGACACGATGACAACTATATAGTTATCATCATATCTCCCTGCGTCATCTCAGTCTAAATTTAGGTTTGGAACCGGAGTGCTCAATATGCAGCCTGGTCCAGTACCGCATTATTGGGCAATCCAGATCCAAATCCATCCTCCATGCGAACAGCTGAAGGTAGCTGTTGGAACTGCCTCGTACGCGGCGCATCAGGGACACAACTCTCTTGCGAATAATCGCTGCAAAACCATCTATATGTGCGTCCGTAAACATACCCGATGCACTACAGTAGCGAGGCAGCTTCATCAGCGCCCTGAAGGCATTATTATAGAGAACACGCAGGGTGTCGTACGATTTTTTCGTATGCTTGACCCATAGGCTGCACGTGTAAAACGATTGGCAAAATGCCCTAAACAACGTAGCTTTGACTTCCGCAGTACAGCGCGCAAACCTACGAGCCAGCATATTAGCTCTAACAGATAAAGCCCTGCGCTCCCTGTCTATATCAATATCATCTGCAAGCGTGTCGGTGACCCAGTGGCCCAGGTACTTGAATTGCGAGACTCTTTTAAGGACACTGCCATTCAGCATGACCTGTGGGACAATGTCATAAGTTTTAGATCCTGCCTTAAACACCATGAGCTCGGTTTTAATGGCGTTATAGCTGAGCCCGTGGGTCCCCGCATAGCGCTCGCAGATAGAAATCTATTTTCGAAGGGCACTGATCGATGGACTCAGCAGCACCATGTCATCCGCGTAACTGATGTTGTTGACAAGAACACCATCAATCGAACAGCCCACACCGGCGCTACTGAGTTCACGGACCAGACGGTCAATATACAAGTTGAAGAGAGTCGGCGAGGTTAGCCCGCCTTGCCTTACACCACATTCCAACCTGTATTCAACCGATAGTTTGCAAACTTCGGAGATAAGGGGGGAACGGTATTTTTTTTTACATTTTTCATCAAAAATCGAAAACTATGCGGCCTAAAAAAAAATGGTTGAGAGCGCTCTTTCATATGATACCCCCACATGCCCTAGTAACCCCACTTAAATTTTTTAACACCCCCTTTCAGTCCCATTGCACAAAAAGTATAAATATTTTTATGTCTTTCTTATTTGCAAAATAGTTGGGTAAACGACATATAAAACTGTTCCCAAGTTGATAGCATTAGTAGTTCTTGAGATATCCAGCTGTGACAGGCAGACAGACAGAAAGACTGAGTCACACCATAAGGGTTCCCTTTTTACCATTTTGGTACGGAACCCTAATACGGGTATTTATGCGACATATTTTGATAGTCGCAAGTAAATCAAAACCTGTAGGTTACTAGTCCCTTGGAGCTCTAAAAAAATCAAGCTTCTAAGTCAATGCAATAAAAAAATACGCCTATTTATGTGATATGTCCAAGGAAAAAAAATATATATATATATTTTGATACTCGCAAGTAAATCAAAACCTATAGGGTACTTCCCGTTGACCTAGCATCATGAAATTTGGCAAGTAGCAAGGTCTTACAGCACAAATAATGGTAAAAGTCCGAAAAATGTTAATTTACAATTTTATCACATAAAAAAATAATTTCAAGTACTTATGTCAGTCTATCAAGACCCTTTTTCTCTGGAACGCGTGGAGTTATCAAGTTGAAATGAATATCGAATACGTAAGTCTGTGTTCCCTTAAAGTTCTAAAAAATCAAGCTTCTAAGTCAACGCAATAAAAAAGTCCGGCCATTTAAGCGACATCTTTTGATACTCGCAAGCAAAACTTATAGGGTACTTCCCGTTGACCTAGAACCATGAAATTTGGCAAGAAGCAAGGCACAGCACAAGTAAAGGAAAAAATCCAACAATTGTTAATTTGTAATTTTATCAATATTAAGTTTGTTTTTGGGATAAATTCTTTTGAACTACGGAACCCTTCATTGTGCGTGGTCCGACTCGCTCTTGACCGGTTTCTTGTCTTTCATTCAGCATCTTCACTCGAACTCGAAGTGAAACATCTAAACACGAAATCGAAAGTGAAATATTAATTCATTAGCGAACCAATAAACGATGTTGGATTACGGCACTGCCGCATCTTTCACTCGCCTACCGAATGACTGAAAAATTAAATGAAAGTTCAGTCCTAAATATTTAAGAACGTGGAATGAAACAAAAAATCACAGTCCATTCACTCGAGTGAACCTCGTGTGAAGTTTATGGTCAGGGCTTATATAATATTACAGTCCTCATGGGCGTACCCAGCTTTTGGCCCAGGGGGGGGGGCAAATCAGAAATTTCTTAAGCCGGGTCCCCCCACATGTTTTTTTTTTCGCCTCATTAGTCTGCTCAATGACCTCGGCAAAATGTATGAGAGACTTATTTATAAGCGCCTTAAAGATTATGCCGAGTTATAGGGCCTAATTCCTAACGAGCAGTTTGGTTTTCGAACCCAACACTCTTGTGTACAACAGTTTCACTACATCAACGAACACAGCGTTGGTTTCCAACGTGGTTCGATGACGGGTGCTGTTTTCTTCGGTATAGCGAAAGCGTTTGACAAAGTCTGTCACAACGGTTTATTATAATAAGCTTTACAAACTCGGTGTGCCAGACCGTCTCGTGCTCATCTTACGAAACTTCTGTCTTTCCGCACTTTTCGCTATTGTACCGAATGAGCGCTATCCTCTCCCACCCCGTTCACGCAGGTTTCCCTTAGGGCTATGTGTTTTCTCCACTCAGTTCCACGTTATTTAGGTACCAGCGATATCCCGAAAAGTAAAAAGGCACAGTTGGCTCTGTTCGCAGACGATACGATTATATTATCATTATAGTATCATTTACTACTTATTTCGGCCAACGCCAAGAGCCGATATCTCGAACTCTCCAAACCGCAGTCGATAAACTCGGCGCGTGGTTTCGAAAATGGAGAATCGAAGTCAATCCCGACAAAAGTCAAGTGGTTCTCTTTTTGAAACCGCGTCTCAATCGATCTCCCCCCACCGACCGATCACCATGTTTGGCAAGCCGATCCCTTGGGAGAAGCGAGCCCAATATCCGGGTGTGACCCTCGATGAGCACCTCTAAACACATAAAACAGTCTCGTTCTGAATGCACGTAGCAAATTGTCACTTAAGTGCAAGTTGCGCTTCTATACAGCATGTATTCTCACAATCATGACTTTTGCGGGTTCAGTATTTGCACACGCAAAGTCCCAAAGCATCCATAGGATGCAGACCTTACAAAATCGTTTCCTCCGAACGGCTACGGGACACCCTTTTGGTTCGTTCGGAATGAAATCTAGACCTTAATATCCCAACTATCCATCAATTCTTGAAACGCAATTCCAAGCGTTTCTTCGATACCCCCGCGAAACATCGCAATCCCTCTGGTTATCGAATCGTCTAGTTAAATCCCCTCTAAAATCAGTAAAGTCAAGCCATGTGTGTTCTCACCGACCCCGATGACCCCTTAACCCTCTTCCAGGAGAAAAGTACAGATTACACCAGCACAGATTACAAACACAGATCTACATTACGACTTCGCCGCCCAGGTCCCTTGCGACGACGACCCCCACGTAATTAAATTAAATTAAATTAAATATTATTTATTTCAGGCAATTATTAAACCCATACAATACATACACATACTCTTAAATACCATAAGCATTAACATAATAATAATAACACAGATAGAATATAAAATACACAATCACAATAACTAAAAATATAAAGTCTTTTGCCTCTCTTGCAAGATGGACGACACGGTACACAGCTTTTACAATTTCATTCCTACTCAGGGTTACCCTTGTGTAGAATGACACTCTGAGCTTACTTAGCAGCGCGGAAAAGCCGGCAACGTTGCTCTCGGCGAACATATCAGTCGCACTACACCGCCAGGGCAAGTTCATCATAGCCCGGTAAGCATTATTATACTGTACACGAAGAGTGTTAAACGCACTCCCCGTGTACCGATACCAAAGTTGGCTGGTGTATAACGACTGACAGTAGGCTCTGAACAGCGTCACCTTAACTTGATTCGAGAAGTGAGAAAAACGTCTAGCTAGCATATTGCTTCTACAAGCGATACTGCGTCTCTGTCGTTCCAAATCATCAACATCCGATAAGTTTTCTGTTACAATATGCCCGAGATACTTAAATTTTGTAACTATTTTTAAATTAGTTCCACCTAAATTAATAGGGAGTATTACATCGGGGCCTTTCTTATATTTAAAAATCATAACTTCCGTTTTATTTACATTGTATGTCAGGTGGTGTTGAGTTGCGTACTTCTCACAGATGTCTATTAGTTTTCTGAGGCCGCTGACCGACGGACTGAGCAGCACCATGTCGTCCGCGTAGCTAAGGTTATTAACGCGCACACCGCCAACTTGGCATCCGACTCTGGTGCTACTCAGCTCCTCGATCAACTGGTTTACATACAGGTTAAACAATACCGGTGACGTCAGACCGCCCTGTCTCACTCCACTTGTTAGCCTGTAAGTCTTTTTTTTTTTTTTTTTTTTTTTTTTTAAAAAGTTTTTTATTAATGCTTCAGTTTACAAAAAACAGGGTATTAGTGTTTGGAGCCTCCTTTTAAGCAATCAATGCCTGTGTTAGGAGACTCCGCTCTTCCATCGTACAGAATTTTTTAACATGAAACTTTACAAAATCACAATTAAAGTTAAAATTCAAATTACACAAGAGAAAAAAATGAGTGAAAGTAAGATTTAAGTGTGAATACCTGTGTGTAGTGTGTCTGTGTGTAGTGTGTCTGTGTGAAGTGTGTCTGTATGTGAGAGTGTATGCGAGAGTGTATGTGAACAGTGTATGTGTAAGTGTCTCTGCTACTTCATGTGCTTCAAAAGTGCCTCCGTGTCATCATATGTCAGTGTCTTTATCCAATTTGTTATTATTTTTTTACATTCATAACTTTTTTTTGTGTATATGTATGTATTTTTGTTTACTTTATTGTATAGTTGAGCAGACCGTTTATGAAATTGCCTACAAGCAAAGTCTCCGACAGAGTATTATTCCACTTAACCTGATTTACTTGGTTAGCATACCAGAATTCTAAAATATTTACTATTCTCGGTGGTACTTCTGTTTTTCTTAATTTTTCCCATAATCACACTAATATTATAAAGGCGAAAGTTTGTGAGTGTGTGTGTGTGTGTGTGTGTGTGTGTGTGTATGTTTGTTACTTCTTCACGCTCAAACGGCTGGACCGATTTGGATGAAATTTGGTAAATAGATAGCTTATACCCTGGATTAACACATAGGCTACTTTTGATCCCGGTTTATACGGGTGAAACCGCGGGGCGCAGCTAGTATATTATAATTAATTGAATCGAATGCTCGGCTTAGGTCTAAAAAGCATGAGTAAACTGTTGTATTCCTATTTAAGTACTCGTAAACTGTATTTTTTAAAGCAAAGATAGCTAGATCGGTGGATGAGCCTCGTCTGAAACCAAACTGAGCGTTGTTTAGCGGTATGTTCTTTTCATTCAAATGTTTCATAATTATGTTTTCAAATACTTTAGAAAATATAGTGGCCAAGGAGATAGGTCTGTAGTTCGATGAACTGGATACGTCACCGGTTCTGTTCTTTACAATAGGAACAACAATAGTTCTCATAAAATCTGTAGGTAAATAACTATGATCGATACATGAATTAAATAACAAAGCCAACTTCTCAAAAAGTAATACAGATGCAAATAGAAGGTGTTCGACACTGAGCCCATCGTGGCCTGGAGATTTGCCGCGCTTCATGCCCCCGACACACCTAAACACATCCTCCGCAGTGACGTGCAGTGCAGCGTTGGCAGTGCACTCTTCACGCTCATGTAACGGCACCGATGCCACCTCCGAACCACCATGGGCCCCATGACTCACCTGTCCACTCTGACTATCGGAAATGGGAACGGCAGAATGAGATAGAGGTGTAGGATTAAATTTATCAACAAACAAATTAGCTATACTAGATGGGTTTTGATTGCCGTTAACAGACACAGGCCTATTTGACTTATAATTCAATTTGTTGGTTTCTTTCCAGAAATTTCCGAAGTCTTTATTATATCTATGCGTGGCTATAATATCCATTTTTATTTTTGTTTCGTTTAACTGACACCATCTTATTTTACCAGCCTTGATCAGTGAAGGAGTGCCAACTGGTGGCGTAGCTGAGCCTGTAGCAGATAAAAATTATCCAGATATGATCCAGCCTATACCTCCTTGCTGTACTCCCCCCAGCGACGGCCTAAGCCGAGCGACGTACACCATAGGGGGTGCCCTTATCATGCAATCGCTTAATTCATAGAGTAAGAAAGACAGGTTTATAGCCGCGCAGCGCAGTTTTTTCTAAAATTAATGCTTATTTTAGTGTACTTAATTGTAAAGTAAGTACATGACAACGTGACGTAGCTCTAACATAACTTTTTTCGACAACAGTACTTAGGCATACAAGATCCAGGGGGGCAGCTGCCCCCCCCTGACCCCCCTGGGTACGCCCATGACAGTCCTACCAACTTATCTGTGAACTGAAAGTGGGCGGCACCGTCACTTCAACAATACAATCAAATAATTGTATGTTCGACAATCGAATGACATTTCAACATAACGGCCGTAGTTCCAATTTTCGCCATTTCACAGATAAGTTGGTAGGAGTGTATATCGGTGTTTAACCGGTCACATGCCGTCAAAAGTTATTTATACAGGGTTATTGGTAAAACACCAGCAACCTCTTAAGGGGACATTGTACTGATCATTATGAACAACTTTTACTATGGGACCAAACCTGAATTCGCGAAAAAAAAAATCAGCTGTTCAGTACATTTATCTACATCAAACTTGTCAAAATGTAGGGAGCAGCTGATTTTTTTTTCGCGATTTCAGGATTGGTCCCATAGTAAAAGTTGTTCATAATGATGAGTACAATGGCCCCTTAAGAGGTTGCTGGTGTTTTACCAATAACCCTGTATACTTAAGAGCCCCCTTATGTTCATGTCAATGTGTGCTCGAATATCAACCGAACCCCACAGGTTCACAACTACTGTAAGCCAAAGGTCGCCATTGGTTGATGTTATTTTACGTTTATTATACAGGGTGTAAGGGACAGCCCTCCGCAAACTGATAGGGTGAATTCAGTATGTCATACTAAGATGACCGGTACATGAAATTTTTTCAGGAACGTTAAGGGACTCCAATAAACCTGATTTGTTTGTGTTTTTGTGCACAAATCGTAGCGTCTATTACTTGTTGGGAGGGGTAGGTAATAGGTATGCGGTGAGTTCGATGAACTCTGTAGCTAGACAGAAAGTGAACAGCTGATTTCACGCGTCGTTGGTTAGAGTATTTCAACATCCATTGCTGGTTTTTTTTTGCTGTTTTTTTGCAGTTTTTTTACATAAATGGAGTGCTGCGAACACACAATGCAATTTTACATTGAAATAATGAAAATGTAACTGAATTTTTTTTTGAAAAAATGATAATTTTCCTGAGAAAATTTCCGGTGAAATATGATTCAGAATGAGGAGCTGAATGCACCCTGTTAGTTTGCGGAGGGCTGTCCCTTACACCCTGTATAAATTACTAGCGGACCTGACAGACGTTGTCCTATCTGAACGATCCTAGAATCCGACTGCGCACCACCTACCGGGTCCAATTGTGTTTTCAAACCATCCAGGAACCAATTGAAATATACACAAAAATTTTCATCCAAATCGGTTCAGCCGTTTAGGAGTTAGGTGACAAACACACGTACAGAAGAATTATATTATATAAAAAAGGATCCTATGTTCGTCTCCTGGTTCTAAGCTATATATACAGGGTGTAAGGGACAGCCCTCCGCAAACTAACAGGGTGCATTCAGCTCCTCATTCTGAATCATATTCCACTGGAAATTTTCTCAGGAAAATTTTAATTTTTTCAAAAATTTTTTCAGTTACATTTTCATTATTTCAATGTAAAATTGCATTGTGTGTTCGCAGCACTCCATTTATGTAAAAAAAACTGCAAAAAAAAAACAGCAAAAAAAAAACCAGCAATGGATGTTGAAATACTCTAACCAACTACGCGTGAAATCCGCTGTTCACTTTCTGTCTAGCTACAGAGTTCATCGAACTCACCGCATACCTATTACCTACCCCTCCCAACCAGTAATAGACGCTCCGATTTATGCACAAAAACACAAACAAATCAGGTTTATTGGAGTCCCTTAAAGTTCCTGAAAAAATTTCATGTACCGGTCATCTTAGTATGACATACTGAATTCACCCTATCAGTTTGCGGAGGGCTGTCCCTTACACCCTGTAGATATACGGAGGAGCTCGTGGCTAAGTAATAACAAGCGCATGGGTCGATTGGTTGATCCGTATATGGGTGACCAACTATACATACCGAGACTCCTTCGTGCCTCGGAAATCACGTTGGTCGCCGTTGGTCCCTGCTATCATTCGTGGATCTTTGACAGTCGTTACGGATCTTCAGAAGCCCGAAAGTTTGACAACCAGTCTTATTACCAAGAGGTATCGTGCGCGCTAGACGTTTTGGGGAGGGGGGGGGGGTTAGTATGATGATCCATGGGTTCAATCTCCAGGTCAGACAAAGTGTAATTGGCTTTTCTATTAGCATTATTGTTTCCCGGAATCTGGATTTGTGCCCTGTTGATACCTGATGATAGATTAGCTCGCTGGATCTACATCAGATTTAAACATAACTAGTGAAACGTGCCTGTAAAGCTGGAACTGTTACCGGGAATACAGAAACCTAATAGAGTCTATTACACTAGATCTATCTAAAAAATACTTATCGTGTGTATTGCGGCTGGACGCAGTCGACTCAGTACGGTAGTAGCACGAGCTTCGCAATAAAATAATTAATCAAACACTACCTTACGTAATAGTACGTTAAAAATCATTAGTCAAATATACCTGTGTGTGAATTGTCAGACTTGTGACATAAATAAATTAGATAGGTCCAGAAGTTTCAACTCCATAAGAACATACAATGAACGAAAACGCACACAATACAGGCTCGCTTCACAAAAGGCGAGAGCAAACAATTCTTCTATATATACTCAATGGACCTAAAGACCTAGAGGGACTCGTGGCTAAGTAATAACAACCGCACGTGTCGAACGATCAGGTTAAGCTGTGCTTGCCGCGGTTGGTCCGTAGATGGGTGACCATCTTTACATACCAAGACCTCTCCGTGCCTCGGAAAGCACTTTAAGCTTCATTGTCTTGTCATTCGTGGATCATTTCCAGTCGACTGGAAATGATCCACTATTTTATTTTAGTTTTTTTTTTGGTATAATAATACTGTGGCATAATAATACTTTGGCATAATGTAAAGGCATAACTATCATTAAAATTTAGCCTAATTAGTTTTGGCATAATTTAGAGTTGCATACATTTTTAAGGCATAATATTTACTCGTCAAATAATGATGAGCCATAAATATAAATAGTCATGCACTACTAGTTAACTAACGGAATATCAAAACTTGTACAAATAATAATTATTGGGCACCCCGAGGTTAAGTTTGGTTAGGTTCCTCTCTAAACCCTGCAGACAGAAATAGGAGCCCCGCCGAGCGGGGCTCCGACCTGCCATTATGTTTAATTTATTTAGACGTGCAACAGTATTTTTGAGTGCCTACACTTTACTAAAATTATGTTTTAATATCATAAATAAATTCATGCTTTAGAATATTATGCATAAACATTATTATGATTGGAGAAACATTACTATGGTTAAAAAAATTATGCGTAAGCTTTTATGATATACTAGCTTTTGCCCGCGGCTTCGCTTGCGTGGCTATCCGTAAATATCTCACGGAAACGTACTACTAGGAAATCCTTCCTTATTCCTTGTCTACATTATAAACGAAACCTTTGTGCAAAATGTCAGCTTTCTAGGTTCAAGGGTTTGGGCTGGGCGTTGATGAGTAAGTCAGTCAGTCAGGGCTTCTCTTTTATTTATATAGATTAGGTATTATAATTTTATGCAAATGGATAGGGAACCAGCCTAGATGTGTGCGAGCACCTGCTTTGGCTCATTGGAGTAGACCTTCTGTGCCTATCTATTATGTGGTACTAATCTCCTCGCCAAAATCCGACAGTAGTATTCTCTCAGCTCACGCCGAAGCATTGTGTGGGATGTGTGGATGACACAGATCATATATTCCGACTGTCTGGTATATTTGCTTGTATGTTACTTGCATATCACACACATTGCACACTGTGGTCCGTCCGATCTGAAGACTTGAAGAGTAAAGAAGTGGTAACACATAGGTACAGTCAGCTTCACGATGTGGGTACCCCCCTGGAAGCATCGGGGCTTCCAGGGGGGGTACCCACATCATGAAGCTGACTGTACATAATATATAAATAAATAAATGCATTTTATTTCAGAAAAAAACACAATTACGGTGCACAAAAACTATTTTCCAAGTAAAATTAGAATATAACAGAAATAAGTATATCGTTGGTGTATTAGGTACCTACTAATGAATAAAATCATTGTACCACAAACACCAGACGGGGAATTCTCGTATTTTTAACAACGTTCGCAATCTCATCTCAGTCTCAGTCTGTCAAAAATTGTATAGCGTTTACCTACATTTTTGACATTTGATTGATGCTGGCATGAATTTTGAACGTTTTTAAGCACGAGAATTGGTCATCAGAACATCGTTCCTTCAGTCAACCGCACATCAGTGCTAACTTGCATTACGAAAATCGCCCTCACTACGACATAAAGGTGCTGCTGATGTCAAATTGTTGTCACTGATAGTACTTACATAAAAACTCTTTTTCTGATTGTTTCAGTGTTCGGCAAAAAGCAACACATATCAAACTAGTTTTTATTATTATTATTTTATCCCCGCATATTGTAATAGGCATATCAATAATGTATCAAATTTTGTAACTGGTAAGCAATATCTAAATGTAAAACAACAAACGAAAAACAAGAAAAAGAAAAGTTGTCAGAATTTTATTTCATTTTTCAAATATTTTTCTTCCCGTGAAAACATCTGTTCTTCAATCCAAGTCTGTCTAAGATAGATAGATAGAATACTCTTTATTATGCACACCATAAAAATTACAGATATAAATGTTGAAATTTTACATAGGGTGACACAATGGGCGGTCTTATCGCTAAAAGCGATCTTTTACAGACAACCTTCTTCTTCGTCTTATTAGGAATTTAAAGAATATTGTTTTTCCCCGAATTTTAGAAATTACTATATTACTACTCTAAGGGGCCGCCTCCACGAGCGTGAAAATCGCGGCGATAATCTCGTCGTGCCACCAAATTCAATAGAAACTCTACGAATCAATCTCCACACGGCGATATCATCGCGGCAATAATTTGTAGGCACAGCGTGACTATCGCCGCGATTCTCTCGCTCATGGAGGCGGCCCACTGTGACAACAGTTTTGTGCCAGTAACTTCTGACGTCAAAAACAGCAAACAACGTTGGACAATCATTTTAAAAAGGAAGAAACTACGTTGTACCTTAATTTACAATCTGAATGAAGATAAAATATAAATATCTACTAAGATATCTAGCGTAGATGAAGAAATCCTCAAGTATCAGGTAAGTACTTTCTTTAAAATCTCAGAAATTCCATAAGCAGGTAAGTAATGGAAAAACCCAATAACACTTTGCCTGATCGAACCCGTGACTGTTGCGCTTATACGAACCCTAAGGAGCCAATCAAAAGTGCTTATAACAACAAAAAAAAAACACAAGTTCCCACAACGTACAAACTTACCAATAAATAAAATAAACAAAGGGATAACCAAACAAAGGCAAGTTTTTAAAATGGTGTAATCTATCACGTATAATAATGAAAGAAAAACGATCAAAGTTTTACACGAAACCTAGATTACTAAAATAAATAACAAATTCAGCGGCTGGACGACGCGGACGACCAAGTTTCATACAATTTTATTAGATTTGATTTTGTATGGCTGCTAAAGGCGTAGTACCTGTTAACATTGTGAGTCCCAGTTTGTTTTTGTTGCAAAAACTTTATGAATTTCTTAATAATTCTGAAGTGAGTTTTAAAATGTCTGTGTTGTTTCTGAAGGAACTTCAAATAAGTTTTAGTTTGGGATAGTTTTATTAAGCGAAGTTAGGCAAGTGTGAGGTTTGGCGTTCTATTCCCATCCGTTGTGTTCGCGAGCGACGATGCGTCACCAAAAAAGTTAAGATAGTGTTTATTTTTAATATTAATACGCAAATTTTATATACGCATTCATACACCATGACCAGGATGCTGACCATGGATTGGCTCCATACGAGAGTTCTCCTCAGTTTTGTATAAAGTACCCAAACCCATTCAATTTCTGATATAGCCCGTTCTAAAGAATGGCATAAATAAGATAGTGTAACTCGGTTGGCTCCACACCATGACTGAAAAAGGCGAAAAGGCGGAAGGCGTCTGAGTTCGTTGGATTTGTCTTTAAATAAAAAATAATAAAATCGTTTATTTATGAAATGGTGCAGATTTACAATAACTTATCTTAAACATTAAAGAGGACACAGTTGCTCATTTGCCTGAACTAGGTAGAACCTGTGTTTCAGGCTATAAAGGTGCTTAGAATTTTAAAATATAAAATTAACAACGTACAAGACTACTGGTTTCTCTGAAAAAGGGTACTGAATGATCGTTCATCTGAGTTCTATAGGATCATAGGTATATAAAATTATTATTCTTATTTGAAAAATAGTTTGTATAAACATAACCTATAAACAACAAAATTATATCCTAACTAAACTATTAAAAAACTAAAATATGGCGTCGAAAAATTCCTCCGCATCGCTGTCGACTGGTGAAGTACCCAAGAGACTGGCGGCATTGCCACGTTGTATGGCAATGTTAAGCCTCTGGCCAAAGTAAAAGCCAGCCCTCGGGTCACGGGAAGAAGAGACTACTTAAAACTTAAATATTAACTTAAAAGACTAACATGTTTTATTTACAGACAACGAGTAAATGTCTCTGTCTCATTGTATGGCATGCTAAGTAAAAATTGCAGAATAATCTTTTTACAGTCGTAATTATTTAGGTTATAGATACTTAATTTCCTATTTAATTTATTGTACAGAAATGGGCCTAAAAATTTATAAAATCTGTTTACAAAGACATATTTAGATGATGCATTTGACTCACATACAATATCATTCCGTCTCCTATTAGTACTTTACAAGTACCTTTCAAGTGAAAGTGATAGAACATAAATTCTAAAGCTAAAAAGTAGTAAATAAAAATTAAGTATAAAAACCTTCTTAAGAACAAACTTTAGATAAATTAAAAAGTTCAAAATAAAACTTACGTAAACATAATAATATAATTTAAATATTTTCTTAAAAGCTTGAGGCGTGAACGGCCTTCTGACACTTTAAGATAAGCCTTATAATCTCGATTAAAGTATAGCCGTAATTTTGTAATTTTTTAGTGCGTCCTGGTACTCTAGACTGAGACCTAGCCTTGGACCTAACTTTTATGTATTTAGTCCTTCAGGAAAACTTTTATATGTTGTATAATAGTTTTGTAAATGTAGTTTTGCAAACTTGCATTCATTGCAAAGTTGCGCTTCCTGAACACTTCTAAAGACTTATCTACTAGGTGTTATTAATTCTACATCAAGAAACCTGTTCTTTGCAAGACTTTGGGATATACCCACCGGCTGATTCACAAAAATACCCGGCACGTATAGCTGCAGGACGTCAGCGCCGCCTGGACTAGGAGAGACCCACCCTCATACCGGGATAAGCCTGGTTAGGCTTACACCCTCCTTCAACACTTCGTATCCAGCGATAACGTCCGTCTGGCACACCTTGCAAATCCACTCGTTACTCATTTATAAGTTTAATTGGTTCAGTTAACAGGAACCTGCTATTACCTAAGTCTTGTAGGTAACAGGCATAGCTTTCAAAAACCGTCTGTCAGAAAATTCTTACATAAATGGCCCAAGCAACGCCACAGGTATAGCTAATTTATAAAAATACAAGCTCTACCCTCTGTTTTCTAAGGAAGACATAGAAAAGCAGTTAGGGGTTGAACTCTTGCACAACTGCGCAATTTTTACTCTAACCAGATTGCAAATTACTTCACGATGAACTTTTTATTTTTCTACGGTTTTCTCTTGCAGCTGAAAATAAAACACTAGCAATATTATGATTAGTTACCAACCTACCCGGCGACGAGTACTCGTGAGGAAACCGGCATGTCCTGAACCAAAAATTCGATGACATGTGACATCTACCAACCCGCACTTGGGTCGCGTGGTGGATTACTGCCCACTTTCTCTCACAGAGAGGAGGCCTGTGTCCCAGAAGTGGGAACATTATAGGCTGATTAATGATTGTGCTTATGATTATGCTACCCGGCTACTTAAAAATACCGATCGTTTTATACTGGGAAAGACTATATGACCTAAAACACCAAGAAAACTCCAAGTCCCATAAATCGCAAATCCTGAAAAAGGTTCTTCAGAAACCAGGCAACTGATTAAGGAAACTCAGGAATGAGTTAATTAATCAAAGCTAGAACTACATGAAATGTCGCCAAACAGAAATTAGAACTTGGATTCTCAAGTTCACAACTTGTATGAATTCCGCAACTAAATCAAAAAGGTCGGGTCGATCACGGCCTCGATTCAAAGGCATTTTTCTCGGAATCATCTTGACGCAAAAAATAAAAACTCGCCGCAGACGTGGCGTATAGTGGGTTCCAAGAATTGTGCCTGTAAATATTTCACACAGGAAAGAGTTTATTTTTTCCTTTTTTCTTCTTCTTCTTCAGGGGGCAAGAAAAAGTTTGATTGTGAACTTTGTTCAGAGCCCACGCAGAACACTCTGCGTGTTGTGAAGGTTATGGTTACGCTGGACTCAACTAAATGTTAAGTGACGGGAAAAAAGTACAAATCGCTAGGTATGTTATGTAAATATGTATCCACCTTCGTCATTTTACTGAATATTAATAACGTTACTTTTAAAAACGGCAAATATTCCGGAATTTCGGGAGTTCTGGGTTTAGAAGTCTGGGTACAATCATTAGATGTTTAACCAACCGTTTGTATTTTTTTCTTTTTTTTTTCGTATCAGGTACTATTTTATTATTTTGTACAATAACCTCGGTCAACCATACCCTTCTCACATGGTCAAAACAGCACTGCTTGGCTAGTATAATACCTTCTTATAGCACTTCCAACGGACGAACTCTTTAACAAAATGTACCTAAGTATGAGTTTTCAATTAAGTACTTATAGTTTTATTCATTTATGGATGCACTTGAAATATCAAAAAGATATTTCTGCAACTGACTCTAGTCAACATGAACTCGAGTACTGTCTTAGTGATAAGCATCAGATGGACTGTTCCACTATCATGTATTGTTACTATCACCTTTATCACTGACAGTTAAATAGATTCTTAACTGAGACAAACCTTAGATAACCCCTATTGAAAACAAAATGTATTATGTAAAAACTTACTAGTTAATCCAAAGTAGCAGGACACTTGCGCGAAAGACATTTCCGCGAAAGACACTTGCGTCCCTTCGCGCAAAAGTCCGTTCGCGCAAAAGTCCATTCGCGGAAATGTATTTTAGCGCAACTGCCTTTCGCGCAGGACGTGTCCCAGATCCGTTATCCTAAATAATTATTTCTAGGTTTTTGATGAGTGGTAATTTTGAAGGTCAGTAGTTTATATTATTACTACCTACTCACTTTACCATATTTTCCGAATTATTTTTAACGTTTCTCTAAATGTTGTATCTATTCATACACGATATCTCTTAAGGGGTCATTGCTCTCATCATTATGAACAGCTTTTACTATGGGGCCAAATCTGAAATCGTGAAAAAAAAATCTGCTGTTCCTTATAGACGACTTAGTATGCGAACAGAAATTAAAAATGCGATGATTTTTTTTTCGCGATTTCAGGTTGGTCCCATGGTAAAAGTTGTTTATAATGATGAGTACAATGATCCCTTAAAAGATTTCGTATATGAATAGATACAGCTTATATACTTAGGTAGGTACTTATTATTTTCCGAAAAAACCATTTGATAAATATTTAGCAATCTTTGAATGGGTATCTCCTAAGAGCCATGCATATCAAAATTAAGTACCTCATTAGTAAAACTAATTATTCATCTAACCATTCATTCATCTTGTGTGGTAGGAATGAAGCTCGTTATCACTTTTCATATCGACATTTTGACGTGAACTCTAGACGACTTGGGTCCAGTCTCCAGAGCATTATTGCCTTTTATATCTCACTAGCTTCTGCCCGCGACTTCGTCCGCGTGAAATTTCTTGTCCTCCCCACCCACCAACCCCGACGCATCGCATCGCAACGCCTGCCTGCGCTATTACTTCGTTTGCGCTTAATAGCATCCTTTCTGACATTTTTTTCTTTTTGCTCGGCTCATAAGGTCCCCAGCGTGATATTAAATAGCCTATATCCTTCCGCATCGCCTGCCCGCGCTATTACTTCGCGCTCGGCTCCGAAGGTCCCTAGCGTGATGTATTAAATAGCCTATATCCTTCCGCATCGCTTGCCCGCGCTATTCCTTCGCGCTCGGCTCCTAAGGGCCCTAGCAAGATGTTAAATAGCCTATATCCTTCCGCATCGCCTGCCCGCGCTATTACTTCGCGCTCGGCTCCTAAGGGGCCCTAGCAAGATGTTAAATAGCCTATATACTTCCGCATCGTCTGCCCGCGCTATTACTTCGCGCTCGGCTCCTATGGGCCCTAGCAAGATGTTACATAGCCTATATCCTTCCGCATCGCCTGCCCGCGCTATTACTTCGCGCTCGGCTCCTAAGGGACCTAACAAGAAGGTAAATAGCCTCCTTCCGCATCGCCTGCCCGCGCTATTACTTCGCGCTCGGCTCCTAAGGGACCTAACAAGAAGGTAAATAGCCTATAGCCCTCCTCAGGAACTGGGTTATAAAATGCAAAAAGATTTTTTCAAATCTGACTGGGGTAGTTCCAGAGATAGCGCGTTCAAACAAACTAACAAAAAAACAAACTCTTTCGCTGTATTCCACCGACATTATTGAAATAATAAATCGAGAGGGTCGTCAATCCGCGGAAAATCTCGCAATTCTGAAAAATTACTTATTTGTTGTTAAAAATTTAATTGATAAAACGTCCGCACTAAACATGTTTGCTCAAGAGCGACCGGTATGATTTAAAGTTATTTTGCGTTTTAGTAATTTTATATTATCTCCGAAACTGTATGACCAATTGACATACTGTAAAGGCTAAATCTTATCTCCGTGATGTCCTTGTGATCACTAAATAACTTATTTTGATAAGGATTAATGTTTTGTTGTTTAAATAATCATCCAGTATGTCTAAAAAATACTTTTTTAATAAAAGATGTATAAAAGATGAAATATAAAAGATAGAAATATGGTGTCGCCGACTTTTTTGTAAAATTATTTAAGACGGACCAGACTGCCATACATTGTTCTCAATTTTAAACAACCGTTTAGGCAGCGCATGCAAAAAAGTCTGTTTAAAGAGGTATTTCTTTCCGACTTGTTAGACAAAAATTGTGATAGCTTGGCTAATATGCATGATATAAATATAATTTATAGCCTATAGCACTCAGGAATAATGTAGCTTTCTACCAGTGAAAAAATTTTTAGAATTGGATCGTTAGTTCCGGAGATTACCCCCTACATACAAACTTACAAACTTACAAACATACAAACTTACAAACTTACATACAAATTTTACCTCTTTATAATATTAGTATCTCATAAATTAATGGCTTCTCAACGTTGATTTGTGACAACAGAAATCTTTGATAATCTCGAGACGTCTTGTGTTAATTTATAACAAAAGCGTTATGCCCACGACTTCGTCAGTATTAAAAGTAGGCACCTACTGCAAACCCCCCAGGAAAAGACATACCCCTAGGTATGCTTCTTGGTCTTTTTCTGGGGGGTTGTAAGTAAAACATTCCAGTCCCGCCCGACCCTCATGACGTCACTTAAATCATCTTTCGTAAAAAGCCATGATAAGTGTAAAGCTAAACGTACACCTGGCTACATATCAGGCCATACAGTTCCAGTATAAGCTGACCTCTCATTGTGCGGAAACCCTATACAATGTGAGATCAGCTTATACTGGATATTAGCTAGACATGTAGCCGTGCGTACATTACAGCCACATCGGACCCTGCAGCGTAACGCATTTTCGTGTAATCAGCGCAGTGCGTAATGGTTCATCACACTAATATTATAAAGGCGAAAGTTTGTGAGTGTGTGTGTATGTGTGTGTGTGTGTGTATGTTTGTTACTTCTTCACGCTCAAACGGCTGGACCGATTTGGAAGAAATTTGGTATGTAGATAGCTTATACCCTGGATTAACACAGGCTACTTTTTATCCCGGTCTACGCGGGTGAAACCGCGGGGCGCAGCTAGTACTAAATATAGTAAAGCTATGTAGAAGGATTTTTGCAATGCGGTGCAGCCCGCCCTAATACACGTCAGCCTTAATAAGGCAAACGTTCAACATCGTCGACCGCATAATCTCTCACCATCAAATGAATGAGTCAAACACAACCCTACCCTATCCAGAACAAATAAAGAATTTTCTAGACTTTATTAATTTAACTCAGCTTCAAATTGAGCAAAGTTTCCTACTGCACATTACTAATTCTCAGAATTAGTTAAAGTAATTAAACATTATCAGAATTACGGTTATCATAGTTAATGGAGAGAGCCACTAGAACTTTATCAAAACTGAACCTTAGACCATCGCCTCGGGAGGTTCCTGTTTCGCATAAGGCGGGACGAAACACCCGGGTGTCACCATTGTGTGGATCGCCCGAAGGACACGGTGGAGCATACAGTGGAGGTCTGCCCGGCTTGGGCAGAGCACCGCCGTGTTCTCACGGAGGCGATCGGCGGCGGCGATCTCTCGCGTCCGAGCCTGGTCCAGGCCATGGTGCGGAGCGAGAGTGCATGGGAGGCCGTCACCTCCTTCTGCGAAGCAGTGATGCTCGCGAAGGAGGAGGCGGAACGCGTGAGGGAGAGACAGCCTCACGCCCTCAGTCGCCGCAGGAGACGCCCTGGGCGGCGGGAATCGATAGCCGAATCCCGGCCACCGTACGTAGGCGCGGGCTTGCGGACGGTGAGTAGTGGGTAGCTCGCCGTCCGGTAAGGACCAGGCCCGGGTCGACGGCGCGTTGTGTTCCACGCGCGCCTCAAAGAGATGTCAGCAAAGGATGGGGTCCAATACGGCCGATGCCGCTGGGGTCGCGGGTTGTTTGAAAAAGATACCGTAGCCCTGACATAGGCAACTGAAGGAACGGGTGGGTTTTAGTCAGTAAGAGTCTGACACGCCCTCCCGCTCCACTCAGAGCGGGAGACCAGAAAAAAGACCATCGCCTGATCTATACCTAAATCTATACAAATAAATAAAATTTAAATTCAAAATAATAGCTTTTTACTAAATGCATAGGAAAGTATATTCGGCACCTACATAAAACAATATTTTTTTTTAAACCGGCTGCCTATTTGTTCCGGCTAATCTCCAAAACTGCTCGACCGATTTTGACGGGACTTTCACTGACAGATAGCTGATATTTTAAGAATTTTTTTTACAGAAAAATAAATATTAGGGTTTCGCGAATAAAAAAATTAAACCCATGAAATTGTGAACAAAAACCGATTCAACTAAGGAAGTGTCGACATCCATGCGGGCGAAGCCGCGGGCAACAGCTAGTTCTAACTATAATAGGCTCAAAATTCATGAAGTCATTGATAATGTACGTGTGCCTATTTCAGATAAAGGCTATTTAAGATAAAGTAGGTGATTCTTATGAAAAAAACCACAATGACAATCTGGGAAAATCCAATTAGGTAAGGAAAAACTCTAAAGGAAAAACCCAAGTGTTATGAAAGAAAACTAGACTACTACAATGTTGTTATCAACAAGCTGCGGTGATAACATTTTATAAAATGCTATATGTTTATTATTGCGTAGCCTGTGCCTACGGTTCCACTCGCACGTGTTTATTATTGCGTAGCCTGTGCCTACGGTTCCACTCGCACGTGTTTATTATTGCGTAGCCTGTGCCTACGGTTCCACTCGCACGTGTTTATTATTGCGTAGCTTGTGCCTACGGTTCCACTCCCACGTATTTAAAAAAACCGGCGAAGTGCGTCTCGGACCACGCACAATGAAGGGTTCCGTAGTTGGTATGAATATTTATCTCAAGAACAAACTTAACACTGTAGCTGAAATACATTCCAACTGCAAATGTAAGTTAGTCGACTATTAGGTACTCGTAAACTTGAAAATCTTAGTTGTGATAGTTTTCCTTTTAACTTCGTTATTTAAACTACTTCCGTGAATTTTTTTACCCATCCAAAACTAACCATTTAGCATGGGGACAAATGACTCTATCAAAAATTAGCACTTTAAAGCTTAATATTTCAGAAACGGATCCCTAAATCGAAAAATTGTTGTAACAAACCCACAATATTTTTGAAACACCCATCCAACAACACCCATGGGGTGGACGATAAAAAAAACAACATCCCCACTTTGCGTGTACAGAAAGTACCCTAAAAAAATTTATTTTCATGATTTTATTT